>OX418226.1:36693270-37338588 GCA_948455865.1 Conomelus anceps
ATCTCATTCATTATCCTTGGCTTCAAACCTTTGTAGGCTCCAAATACACAACAAATCTATGTCGAAATATAGTTAAATTAAGTAATGGAATTTAATATAATTTTTTTTAATTTACGGGTTTAACAAAAAACACGTTTCGCGAGCAGACGTCAAGAAATCTATAATATGTTGTTCTTGTAGATCTAAGTTGTAATTAAACTGAAAAATATTAACACTATGCAATGAAGTTAAATATTTCAAGTAATCCACTCAAGCTATCCACTTTTCCGCTCCTCCATCTAGCATCTATGTGTAATAATTTACCTTATTACCTACGCACAAGTCTCGGACTCATGTGGGCATCATCAGCAATAAAAAAATTACATATTCGAATTAAGAGAAGACTTTAAGCAAGTGAACGTGGGGTGAATAATGTTTTTTATTCAATTCTTAGTCTAAATATTTAAACTTGTGTCTTATATTTGGACAACGTGGTCACACGATAACAGACTTTTGAATGTGAAACAAGCTTATCATTTTATTTTCAAGTTAGTGTGAGTTATATCTAGTACTCTAGATATATTCTTGTTTAATTAAGTAGTATATTGTTAATTGTATAGCTATGCTGTGAACAAATAAATTGATTATTTATACATTTTTCATTTTATAGCAGTGTTTTGATGCTTCTATTTTTTGGCCGACTAATTACAATGAGTACTTTTGGGTTAATTTAAAATATTCAAATATGTTAGTTCTATCAATATTAAACTTGAAGTTAAAATCCCTTTAATTTGGCCGACTTGATGTCCGTGAGTGCGAGTTTGTGCGTGAGGATTTACATTTGGCACAAAGGAATTCATTAGTAATAGATGATCAGGTTGTCACTTGCTCATCGAAATTCATCGGGAATGAGAATGCGGAACGCATATCAGCCAGATGTACATTGAACAGAGAGAGTGTGAGTATGAGAGAGTGAATGTGAGGGAGGGAGAGAAAGTGAGTGAGTGTGATAGAGAGAGAGTGTGAGTGGAGAAAGTGTGAGTGAGAGTAAGAGTGAGAGAGAGAGTGTGTGTGCGAGAGAGTAAGCAGACATATCTACTAAGCTACATCAATGGCTTGTCACTTCTTGTTTCAACTGAGTGGTAGAATTGTGCTCACATTCATGCTTGACGTCATATTATGCATGACTCCTGTGATGTGTTATGAATGCTGAACGTTGCCATACATAATATATTATTAATATAGCTGGTAAACAGCCTGTGAATTTTTTATTTGACATTTATGTCATAGCTACTTGTTAATGCCACTTCTGAAAGAATGCTGTATCTATTAATTTGCATTCGTCATTTTTTTAAACTAATGTGCCTGCTTGTTTCTTAAATGTGATTTTTTTTATGAGGCCCACATAGGTCTGAGACCTGTGCGAGGGTAGTTAGTTGGATGATGGTGATTGATGAGTTGGACCTACAGTTTTAAGTGAGTTCCGAACCATCGGGAAGTGATTTTCAGTAGAGAACCGTGTCTTTTTTGTTGGCCAATTGATTGATTGATTGTTTTTTATTGATGATTCTTGCCAGGCTTGAGCCTATTGCAATAAAATAGAACAAAAGCATACTACAATCATTGTGACGATGAACATGAGAAATAGTACTATAAAGGAGAAAATAATATAATAAGTAATAATATAATACAGTGTCTTCATTTAGTTGCGCTTATTCAAATAAACGAATCTGTAAAAAATAGTAGGTTTTTTATATTAGTTTAGTGGCTACCGCAAGGTAGCACCACTGGTAATATAAATAACAGATGTGCCTCATACACTGAATAAACCAAAAATGAACATTACAACGGAGAACCCTCTCATGGTGAAATTAATTTTGACCAATATTAGTGTACGGAAAGTGTTAACAAACGTGCAAAAACAAATTCGTGCGTTTATTAATGAACAAGGCAGCCATTTTGAACATATTTATGTCATAAGACATGAAACGTTGGAAATAAGTTTATATGTTATTATATAAGTATATATGTTTATAAAAGTTATAACAATAACAAATAAATAATACCAAATAAAATACATTACTTCACAACCTTTTTGATGTGCGCGACTTAATGAACACTCTGTCATATAAAGAAGAGAATAATAGCATAATAATATAATCAAAATGTGACTGTTATTATTATTATTATTATTATTACTATTCGTCCACTGACCACCTATAAAAGGGGTATTTGGATTTGTCAATGAATTAGTCAATAATATTGTACAAATAAGTTACACAAAACATACATAAAACTGTACAAACTAATTTTGCATCTCATAATAAGCCTGGAATTCATCAATCGAGTATGCACAAATATTTAACAATTCCCTCTTCATCAAGGCTCTAAATTCACGACCTGTGGATGCTCTTAAAATGGCTGGTAGTTTGTTGTACAATCGAATCCCAGCACTTTTAACTCCTCTCTCATATAATGTAGTGCGGTGCGTATCATCTCGCAACTGTTCTCTATGTCTAGTTCCATAATTGTGAAAAAGTGCACCAGTTTTAAATTTATCCTTGTTTTGATCAATAAAGCATATTGCTTCTAGGATATACAAACTTGGAAGAGGTAGAATTTTCATTTGTTTGAAGTATGGTCTACAGCTTGAACGTATTGACTCTCCAACCATTACTCGTATTGCCCACTTCTGGATACGGAATATGTCAATTGCTTGGCTTGAGTTCCCCCAAAATATAATCCCGTAGGCCAGAAGGGAATGAAACATTGCAAAATATACATCTTTGAGAGTTCTAGTGTCCAACAATGCTTTAAGATTTCTGAGTACAAATACTACAGAACTCAACTTACTTTTCAAAGATTCTATATGAGGTCTCCAGGAAATTTCAGAATCTAACATATATTCATACTGATCACACATTGACGTGGGAGTTGTTATATTCCTTCATCTGTCTTCAATATTCCTTCAATGAATTATCAAACATATTCCTCCATGATGCTCAGACAACACTTATATTTATTTGATTGATGCTGAGCTGGATCTACAGTTTTTAGTGGGATCCGAACCACCAGGAAGTGATTCTACAGCCGAGAACAGTGTCTTATTTTGCTGGCCAATCTAATCGGTCACACTTACAAAGAGTGTCTAGGAGAACGCAGCTTATCGGTATCTGATTGAACACATACCTGCTACGGCTCACGGCTATCACTTTCATATTAGAGGCAAATATTTATTTATTCATTATAAAACACAATCAAGTAAAGATACAACAGGCGCAGCCGACTATTGCTTTCTTTACAAATTTTCAATTGAAACATCCAAATTTTAGGTTATGACCAAGTTCAACTGGAAATTTCACTATGAGAATTACATACATGAATATTAATTTAGATGTTCACTTTAAAAACAAAGCACTAAAACAGTATAATTTTTTTTTTTGAGGATGAAGCTCACATAAGTCTGATACCTGTGCGTGGGTAATGAGTTAGATGATGGTGTTTGATCAGCCTCAGGTGGACTCCGAACTACCGGGAAGTGATTTTATAGCAGAGAACAGGGTCTTTTTTGCTGGCCAATCTAATCGGTTACCCTTACAAAGAGTGCCCAGGAGAACGCAGCTTATCTCTATCTGATTGAACAAATACATGTTACGGCTCACGGCTATCACTTCCTATTACTGTACAACCCAGAACTTCAGCTCACTACACAAAGTTCTGATTTTACAAGGGATTCTATCTGGTTCTGGCAAGACCCGTAGCTTGAACTCTGAGGGCCAAGGGGCAAAATTTATTTCGGGGTACCTTTTCTCAAGTGGACGGACGTTTTTTGAAAGTTTTTCTGGGGATCCTTGGGGCAGGAAGTGAGTTCGAAGCTTTTTCTTCCCAAGTGTATATGTATATATATATATTTTTTAATCTCATATTTTTTTAGGGTCCTCTCAAGGGGTTCTGGAGTGGTGCCTCAGCTGCATTAATTCACCGAAGGTTTTGTTCCTGAAATTTTCACGAAAGGCATTACTCTGTGCATTACTTTACGAAAGAAAATTAAATTTGACCACCGTAAGATGACGTCATATGACGGAGCCAGTGCAACGACTTCCCTATTGAGCTCCGTATGATGACGTCATCTTACGGTGGTTGAATTCAATTTTCTTTTGTGTAACTGGCTGTAATCTTAGATTCAAACAGTTTTTTTTTATCTGCTTTCCACTTGATTTTTCTCATTTGGCTTTCTGGAACGTATACTGGATTGCCTTGATAAGAAATTAATGTCGAATGAAATGACCTTTTGGTTGACGTGGTACAGTTTGAGCCAAAAGCGTTACTCTGCCAATCAACCAAGTAAAGAGGAGAAATAATTTTTCTACAAACCTAATGAACCTTGCAGGACCTTCCTTATTATATATTTCCTGATGATTTAGTGCTATTTTATTTCATATTATATTATTACTCAGATGTATTTTTTACTTTCTATATCTGTTAAAGAGGATAATTAAATGATTTGAATTGATAGAAAAGTTTCAAAAGCGTTAATGTGCAGTCGGAATAGGTAAGAACCTCGCTCATGGAAAAATAAGTTATTACAATCCATGCGAAACACACGACGTGTCCGTAATCTGGTCGAAAATATATTTATGCTTTCGCCTCACATTTCGCTTCAGACAATATTTCAACGTTTATTTATGCGTGCCACGAATATATGCTTTTCGTATTTAAATATCTCAATTTTATCGGTCGTGGAGCACCATCTATTACTCCTAGTAGCTATCAGTTCTCAAGTGGACTCGAATTCGACATAATTTATCTCTCGATCCGCCCACCAGTAACTGTGCTCCACGAATGAATCTCGGCAATTCGAAGCTTGTGAATCTTTTTCTCGAGAAAAAAATGTTCAAAAAAATCTAAGTAGTTCAAACTTGTCTTCAATGTCTGTATATAAGATCGCACTCCCTCACCCACTTGTCGTTTTTCTACCACTTCTTCTTTCTCTACTTCTTTTTCTTCTTCCTAATGAATAATAAGACGAAATTGTCACAACAAGATTTATTAGAAATAATGAGACACTAGTTTCGGTTGTTACACCAACATCAATCACAATCAAACTAAAACTAAAGTACAGAGTAGCTTAATATGTACTAAACACGGAATGATACTATTGGCTAAGGGATAGGTTGACCTTCATTGACGGTTTGTGATTGGCTGAAGGCCATAACAAGTCACGCCCACTGGTGGGAGGAGCAACAAACAAAAATAGGAATCACGATCTAAAGCCGTGAACATCTAGAAAGTAACAAAGAAGAACGACACACAAGTAGGGTGGAATTGGGTAAATTTTAAATTAAAAAACTAATGTTTCAAATGTAGAATAAATCAACATATTAGGGACTGGAAAACCAAAAAAGAAGACTGAAATATTGCAGAGAATCTCATTAATAATGGAAACAAGTTCAAGGCTTGAGAAAATGTTAAATTTCTGAATTTGATTGGCAAAGGCAGACAATTGATCATTTAAGAAGCTTTGGAGATAACTGGGTTGGTGAAAAACGATTCTAATACTAATTTAAATGATCAAATCTTTTTTAACCAATACAACACAAATAACTTGATTTCATCATAACTCTGGCCTTCATTTGAATAACGGCACTTTCGTGTCTTCCTCTATTGACCTTGACTGCATTTCAGTGAGCTTTCATTTTATAATTTGAAAATGATTCAATTTAGCCTATGTGTATGGTTTTTATTTGTTGCTTTCTAGATGTTCACGGTTTTTAGGTCTTGATTTGACTCTTATTTTTGCTTTTGCTCCTCTCACCAGTGGGCGTGACTTGTTATGGCCTTCAGCCAATCACAACCTTCAATGAAGGTCAGCCTCTTTCTCGCTTAGCTAATAGTATCATTCCGTGTTTAGTATATATTAAGCTACTCTGTACTTTAGATTGTTTGAGATTGATAATGGTTTAACAACTGAAACTAGTATTTCTCTATTTTTCTTTGTCATCTTGTTGTTTACCATAGCAACAAGATAACATTTTTTGGTTAAAGATTTTTTATAAAAATTTTATATGATAAACTATTTTTAACTGTTTTAGTTTTTCGTTTCAAGTGAACTTTTAAATTAATAGTGGTTGAGTGAGAAGATTATTTTGTTATTTTTCAAGTGAAGGTTTTTAGCAAATCTCAAATTTTTAGTCTGTGTTAACCTCATGTTTTGGACAATGTAACATACCGGTATTTGTGAAGGGAGCAGACTTGAGTCTGTTGCACCTTCACATTCGTTGTAACTTTGTCACAATAAATAAATGTGTCTGTGACATCTTCGTCTTATTATCCATTATGGATATTTTCCACAATATAACTTCCCCACTTAAAAGAAAGATTCTTCTCCTCCTTCTTTTTCTTCTTCTACTTTTTCTTGATTGTCTTCTTTCATTCTTTTTCAATTCCTTGGAACGCTAGTCTCCTTAGCGAAAAAGACAAAGGTTTTTAAATATGAGTTCGCAGCTGTAGTTTACTGAACGCACCTCGACATTATTATGAACGCAATAAATTATAGAATCATCTGCGAAAAGTATGTAAAAAATATATAATCATTCACCAAGCTGTATGAAGTGTTACAAAGTGGAAGTTAGGTTTGCTACAATTCAAATTCGAAATGAGACACACTTTCTCATCTCAAGCTGATTGTAATGGATTTCAAACAGGCTCGTGATCACTCTTTCCACATATTTTTGCTCCCCTGCAGTCAGTATGACAAATGTAGTGCGCGCTTATTTACGGCGCAATCGAACTTATGGCTTCAATAAATTAAACGTCACGGTCACGATATGTCGTCGTTGCGGAACAATATCGGATGATGAGCTTACCAACGTACGAGTGAGAGCATTACGAATGACACTCAACCTAACGACATAAGTCATTTATTTAGCGTAGCAGCGACGATAGAATGTCAGCGCAGTGTGATATTTTCGTTTCTAGTTTACCCACATTCACGCGCCGGCTCGATAACGTTTGATTAACGGCTAGTTTTCTATCGAGTCCAACTTCACACGGGTCGGCGGAATCCACGCATGCGGCGCGGATACGGCGGACGTCCGTGAGAAAATCGGATGAGATCGATTCATCCATCATTGTGACGCTGCACGTCACATCACTTGCAACTCTCTTCTGTCTAACACGTCCGCAGGCGTCTCACCTCAAGGTCTTACTCATTTCCTCACTCTTTCTCACTCACAATCTCTTTTCTCTCTCTCGTATTTATATTCTCATTATATATTTTCAAATATTATAACCTAGAATAATTATATTACTGTGCAATTTGTAATCTATATGAATGAAGTAGTCTAAATAATATAACCTATAATCTCGCACTCACTCCCTCTCTTAAATACTGTCTCTGCTGCAATAAATACTAATTCCACATAACAATAGCTGTTTGACACTGACTCGAGTTAGACTCGATTTTTGTTGGGACTCAGTTCTATTACAAGTTTCCAATTACTGGGAATTATTTCTTTTCCAATTTTCTCTTCTAATCTCCTCAGGCTAAGAAAAAATTTCTCTCTTCTCTTAAATATGTTTCTAGTTCAATTATTTATTTTCAAAAAATTTAATTGTTTATTTTTCCTTCTCCAAAAATAATTTTTTATTCATCTTATTAAAATATTTTTAAACTCACTTTGTTCATGTGATTTAGAATAATTTAATATAAACTTAAAAAACACTTTTAAGTGGAAATTAACTCACGTTATGGCGTGACGGTCATTTCACTCTGTTGTCAAGAGCATCGTCAGACGACCAACAGTACACAGAGTGTCTTGACAACAGAGTGAAACGGCCGTCATGCCATAATGTGAGTTAATTTCCACTTGAAAGTGTTTTTTAAGTTTATATTACATAATATTAAAACTGTAGGTCCAACTCATCAATCACTATCATCCAATTCATTACCCACGCACAGGTCTCAGACCTATGTGGGCTTCATCCTTCAACAAAAATAATGGAAACAAGATGGATCTTCAACATCATACATGAGAATAATTTTTTGGAAGGCTCAGGTGAAAGAGAGGGCCAGCTGCGCCCTAACTTCGTTTTTTAAGCTAAATTAGATGCAGCCATTCTATTCTATTCTCCCTCTGTAGCTCTTTCCCTCTGTGCCAATCACTCTCACTTGCTCTCACTTTACCTTTCTCTCTCTTTATCTATCTTTCTCTCACTCACGCACCCTCTCGACCCTTCCATTCTCACATCGCTTCAGCTCCGACATCGAACTTCAATTAACGACGCTTGGAATTGAGGAACTGTAGCTTTGATGCGCGTGCGCAAGTGTGATTAGGTTACCGTATAGTGATGAATGCCACTCACTCCTACTAAAACTTCACATGTCAAACTATAGTTGCAAGTTAATTTCAAACTGCTGCTAGTGGATAATTAGTATAGTATTTGTGAACATATTTTTATTATTCCTCCATTTATCTAAGCTCAATCAATCCAACTCCAAGTCAAACATTTTTTTTTATTAATTTAATTTATTTGACACACGCACACAACAAGCGAAATATAAATAAAGTTAAGCAAGAAACAGAAATATACACAAAATTTAAATAGCTCTTTCTTGAGATTCGCTGGAGAGAGAAAAGATAATACAATAGAATGTACGAGACAACAGACTTTGAGCCTAAAACTGCTCCTATAGAAAAAATGGAGTCCGAATCTTTCTAGTTTCTAGTTACACAAACAATTTTCAATCGTAAAATGTATTCAGTCTTATTATTCTCCATTACAATGATTGAAAACACTATCCATTGAGAATTTAAAAATATGATCATATTTAATGTAGTTATTTAGTATGATTCCTCGAAATCAGTTATTTTCTTTATTAGAAAAATAACAGAATCGGTCCAGTTTAAAGATATTCCCGTTTTAGATTCACTTTCAGGCTCCTAGTTTCAAAAGAGAAAAAATAGGGAGGCTAGGAATAAAAAAAAATAGAGGAAGTAGATTGCTCTGCAGCTATTTATTACAACCTAATATCGTCGATTTATTTGCTCAAGGCTTTCATGAAACAGGTCTCAGACACATTATGAGCCTCCAACTATATTTGCTTCTACTTGGTTCAATGTTTCGAATTTGGAGACTTTAAAATATTTCAATTAACGTTAAATTAGTTATTTTCCAATCTTGGAGTCTATTCATTTCTACTATGACAGTATAGTGATAATTTATACTTTCATCATATGATTTATTTCTATATTCAAAATTTGTTTCATTGCCTTGCCTGGACGTCTTATTTAACAATATTAATCAAGCTGAAATGTTACGCATGCTGCAGCCAGGTGGGAAAATTAGTTTTACAATCAATTTTTCCTTTGGAGTTTATAATTATTCAGACTTTGAGAGATATTCTACTTCTATCAAGTGAAAATTCTGTGAATCTGATCAACCTCGTAACAGAGTAAACTTTCCTTGTATCAATACATCACCTGTATTTTAATAAATTAAATCTCTCTATTATAAAAATTAATTTGAAAATCATCATACACTTCTCAATACAAATACGGTTGGTTGGTTTTTGATACCAACGAGTAAATAGTTTCAAAATATGCCATTAGATTATTTGTTATGGCCTCCTCGAAATTAATCTTCAGGTCACGAAACACATAAATATCTCCAAGAGAAGGGGAAAGAAAATTTCACTTTCTTAGGTAAAAGTGAGAGAAAATGGAATTGAGAATCCGGATAATCTAAGACGTAGGATACCAGCTAGACCTCTTTGAAGCTGTTCTCATGAATAAATGATTGTACAGGTAGCGCAGAACAGTCTACTGCAGACTCCACCAGCCATGTTAAACTTTCATGAGCAAGATTTTCTGATGATCTGCTACTTTTACCTGTGGTCCATCAGTTTTTCTATCAAAGCTTTTTGTAATATATGAATTATATTGCATTAAGTGAGTAATATCAGTATAGAAAATATTGCCCTTGCTTTCATCTTACATTTTTTCTTATACAAGCTCGCTTTGTAATTTGATTCTTGTTTGTTTGGCAATAAATTATTCTATTCATATACTTGAACACTAACTGACGTTATTATATGCTGTTTTGCTGGTATACTTTTGGGAAATATATATTTTTTTCTGTAGATTACGTCTTCGAGACTGCAGCTAAGAAGTATACGACAAGTCAGATTAACAATATTTATACAATCTTATACACTAGCTACCATATTTACTATATCAACTTCCTTTGATCTAAGGTTTACTAAGGTGATATTGTGAAACGTATCCATAATGAATAATAAGACGAAATTATTGTCACAACCACATTTGTTAAGAAATATTGAGGAACTGGTTTCGGTTATTACGTATTTTTCTTCTCTGTTGCTTTCTAGATGTTCACAGCTCTTAGTTATAGTTTTGACTATTTTTTTTTTGCTTGTCACTCCTCCCACCAGGGGGCGTGACTTGTCAGCCAATCACAACCTCCGATGAAGGTCAGCCTCTTTCTCGCTTAGCCAATAGTATCATTCCATGTTCAGTATATATTAAGCTTCTCTGTACTTCAGTTTTAGTTTGATTGAGATTGATAACGGTATAACAACCAAAACTAGTTTCTCAATATTTTTTTATAAATGTGTTTGTGACTCACCTGAAACTGTAGGTCCACTCATCAATCACCATCATCCAACTCATTACCGACGCACAGGTCTCAGACCTATGTGGGCTTCATCCTCCAAAAAAATTTCCTATTATTCATTATTCACTATATCAATTAGTTGAGGTGAGGCTCAATTTTGATGTGAAAGGAACTCTTGTACACTATGAAAAGCTTTAATTAAATAATTTTTCAATTGTTTTTCAATATTTCTATATTTTGAAGAAGGAGCTTTCGTCATGATGTGAGTTTACTTTTCCTTTGTTAATATACCTCACTTTTTTGAGTTAACATTTATGATCCAAAATCATTTTGCACCCCTCCTTATCATTCTTTTATCTGTATTCTGTTATTATCATCTCTTATCTTCTTCATCTTGATCATCTCTTATCTGCTTCTTAATTAGTCTTGTTTTAGTTGCTTGTTTAGTTTTAGCATTGAATTAAACTTTTCCTTTTTTATTTTCATTTTTCTTCAAACTACTTGGGAAAATCTCTCAATCATATCAAGAGTCGCCTCATTGCGAATCAATAATTATTGATTCCAACTATTCATTTTATTGTATTGTATTAATTCACAACTTTGCTTTTCTGTGAAATATTTTAGCAGAATTTATTCTTCATTTCAACATAAACTAAATCTAGTAGAGTTCAATGATAGGTTGAGTGTAAGATAGGGCTATCCTGCCCTAACTCCGCCTTTTTGTGTAAATGCATCACCTGGACATTATAAGATTCATTTATTTTGAAAACAGTCTTTTTAGTGTCAGTAATTAAATTTGCAAAACAGTGTAAACGTATTGTCTTTTCGATCAATCTATAGGTCAGGGGTTCTCAAGGACAGCACCCTTAATGAAAAATTAAAATTTAGCGTACCCCCTTGTTATCGCAAGGAGATGTTGGGGGGGGGGGGGGGGTGACGGTTAAATTAAAAAACCAAAAAACCTTTTTACATAAAAAACACAATGCATTTGAAAACATATTTGAAACCCATTACAAAAAATTAATGAAGGATGAGCTTGCTTCTTGACATAGTTCCTCAATGCTAGGCTCAAGGTCAAACCTTAAATCATCCCCAACATTAACCTTGTCTCTGAACGTCTGCGAAATAGTTATAGTGTTATACAAACCTATTGCACTTGTTGGTTCCTAGTAACTCGACCACAAAAGTATTCAATTTATTAGATTTCATTATTAAATGATAACCTTGCGTGATTGCAAAACAGAAAAAATGGTTTTTTCATTAACCTGCCCCCCGTACCCCCTGAAAATTTTCGTGTACCCCCAAGGGGTACGCGTACCACAGTTTGAGAACCCCTGATCTAGGTGATGTCATTCATTGTAAGGTTATAGTCATTAGACATATAAACTGTACTTCTACTCGAATAAAGCTATCTGAATTTGAATCTGAATCTTATCACCTTTGTTTTGATTGAGATCCTCTTAACCATGAAGTGCGTTATTCATATCTAAGCCACTCATCAAACTTTTATCAATAATCATTAATGGAGGAAGTCTAAAAACCAGTTTTGATCCACAGGCATTGATCGTACTTTCATGCTTCTTTATCATGAGCTTTAAAAGATGAAAACAATTCAAGGAAAAAGTGGAAAAAGTAAGCGAGCAAACAGTGATTTATATTTCTCTCAGTTTCCTCTCTGTAATGGAGTCATTCGTTATGAAGGTGCGATGAAAAATCTCTTTGTTCTTTCTTATTGTCAGCATTAATCTTCCCATCATGGCCTGCTGAATGGATAAGATATTAAAGTTTGGCTTAGTTTTTCTTCTCAATGCTATCAGATTTAGTTTTTCTTTTGATTTCTATCAAATTAATTATTCAGTCATTATCAGCAGGAAACATAGCATTGAGCTTCAGTGACAGGTTGAATAGCACCAAGACTATAGTTTGAAAAACCGTAAGTTCTTGGCATCGTCATTACTCGTGACCATTAGTGAGTTTCCAGTGAGTGATTAATTTCAATAGATTTTTCAACTATTTTTCTTCTCTCTTTCATCATTTGCAGGCTTCTATTTGAAGCAAAGTACTTTTTTATAAAGAATAAAGGAAGGATATCATCCATAGAGAAATTGGATAACTGATATTTTATTCTATTTGACTCCATTAAAATTATTAAATTTATACTGTTTGTCTCCATTAAAATAGAATAATGATGTACACTCACACTCTGACCATTATTATTCTTGATAAGAATATATATATATATTTTCTTAAATCAAATCAAATTTATTGCAAAAAACAGAATACAAATAATATACAATAATATTATATACAATTTCACATCCAAAAAGAAATAAAGTATTTTTTTAAATTTTTATATACGCCGACAAAAGTTAAAACTAGCATAAATACTTGCAAAAGTACTTGCATAAAGCTTATGCAAAAACAATTCTAGCAGATAAAGCAGTCCAACGGATGTTAGGTCACTAACATGAGAAATAGCTAGGAAAATACAAATCATAATAAGACACGTTTGTTTTGTCTTATCAAAAAAGTGTAGCAATGTTCTTATGTTTCAATGAACTTTTTTGTTCCTGTTTTTCGCCTTCTTTCCTTCCATTTCTTCTCTAATACATAGTTATCTCCAAAAAATCTTCCTTTTGAATTTATTTTTCATTTTTACAGCCGTCGTAAAGCCGCTGAGAAGCGTTATAGGTCTTCGAAACTGTTTCGATTTCTGAATAGCTGTTGAACTTTCTCATTTGGGAAGATAGCCGAGTGCCTTAGCAGGTTTCTGTTCAATCAGAAATAAGCTACAAAACTCCTGGGCGCTCTCTATAAGGGTGGCCGATTGGATTTGCCAGCTAAAAAGACTCTGTTCTCAGCTGTAAAATTACTTCCCGGTGGTTCGGAACCAACTTAAAACTGCAGGTCCAACTCATCAATCAACATCATCCAATTCATTACCCACGCACAGGTCTCAGACCTATATGGGCTTCAGTCGGGAAAATAAAAAATACTGTTCAAAAAAGTCAGTGGAAAGGAATGGCAGAGATATCAGTGCTGCTGAGCTCGCTATGGTGATTTAAGAAAGTTTTAGCAAAGTACACCAACGATAACGCTCGTTTTGCCTGAACACACTATGTCTCTTCCTGCTCTATAACACCTTGCATATATAGATCGAGTGAAGGAATCTGCTCACTGTTTGGGATAGAATAAGCTTACTTTTAACGTAATATTGCTCAAACTCTCTATTAATTATTCCATTATGATACTGCTTAGTCACATCTTCATGTTCAAACATGGGCCTATTTATGATAAGTTAACCCACTCATCAACTTCTAATACAGTTTCCAATAAAGCCTATACGCTGATTTACATCATACCAATATTGACCTAACGACCAAGTAGCCTGGTTCAATATGATAAGGCATAGTGGGTTATTTATGTCAGTTGTTAATAACAATAGCAACCGTAATAGCAGTTGTTCGTTCATACACGTGCGACGTGTAGCAAAGGAACATTGTACTAGTTGTAATCACCACCAGACAAAGTGCAACAGCTATTTAGAAATCGAAACAGTTTCGAAGACCAATAACGCTTCGCAGCGGCTTTACGATGGTTGTAAAATGTTAATTGCATGGAGAACTTGATTGCTTAGAAATTTGCTATCAAGTTTGGGTGACTTTGGAGTAGTCTAATATTATTAAAACTTATTCATATTCATGCTGTAATGTTGAAAATGTCACAAAACTTCTGAAAGTACTTATTTTGTGAAAATATTTTTGGGGTACTTCAAGTTATGAATAAGGAAATAAATTTATTTTTTCAATTATTTTCTTTTCTATGTTCTCTACTTATCAAATGACGAGAGAAATGATTTTTACATACTGTTGGTAGCAACATCAGAACATACAGTTGAACATACAGTTCTGTACAGTACTGTTGATCATACATAGAACATACAGTAGAACATACTGTTGGTAGCAACATTTTAGCGATAGAACCCGTAACAAAAAGTTCTTGACCTTTCTATCAAAGCAGGCCGCTTAGCGCAGTTGGTTGAGGCGTCGCAACTTCAACTTGCTGTCTTTTTAGCGGTCGTGGGTTTGAATCCCTTCCTTCGTCTGGCATCTATGTGTTATCATTCACCTCATTACCCACGCACAAGTCTCGGAGTCATGTGGGTATATTGCATTATCAGCAATAAAAAAAAGCAATACAAATTAATCTTATCGACCTAATTATTATATTAGAAAAAATAAGCTCAATGGTAACCCTGAGAGAGCCTGAGCTCTCTATATAATAATAATAATTATTATTATTATTAACGATAGAACTCTCAAGAGGAAGGCGATAAGTATTCAATGACTCGTGGTGTATGGAATTTATCTTTTTTGTCCAGTATTCCTTCATCCTTTGCGAGAACCGCTGCTTCCTTTCTTCACTCCGTAGTGGTCTGTACTGTTTAGAACGCAGCTCTGAGAGAATTTCCCACTTATCCACTTTTCTCCTGAATAACTCCCTGTTCAATATCTCCTGTTCATTTGTGTTGAGCGTGGTTAGATCTTTTCTAATATTTTCTAACCAGGGTCCCGGACTAGTTAGCGACAGTAGGTATCTTAGCAATCTGTTGGTTAACCTGTATTCTGGAAGTCTTATTATTATAAAAAGTATAGGAACGGAAAAATAAGTAGATTATTGAATGGTTTCTATTAGAATGGCTCATCAATAATGATATAAAATGTCAGAACTGTTTTGAAAATTGCTGTTTGACGTCCAAAAATATTCATTAATTTGCTCAGTCTTCAGATAGTGGCTAAGGGGCCAAGTTTGAGATTTAAAAAAAAAATGTATTCCTTATTTTCTATCTCAATAAACTCAAACGTCTATTAAGAATGGAAATTGCGTAACAGTCGAAACTATAGTATTTCGTATTCAAATAACTAAAGTGGTTTGGTTTAACACCATCTGTCTTATTCATCATTATTTCTATGTACTGTAACTCTAGCCTTATAGGATACACTTATTTTTTCATTTTAATTTGAGAAGAAGTTCTCTATCTCTTTACTTTTCTACAGCCCTTTTTGACAAACAACTTGCTGCGTGTGAATTATTTCCATAAATTTGTTGCTAGTTCAATTTTTAAGGAGCTCGATGATTATTCACAAATAGCTATTTGTGTAACTAGAGTGCAAAGCACCGTTTTTCTGCATCGAGAGAAAAAGTTTCTCGAGTGCAGAAACAATACTTTGCACTCGAATTACACATTAAATTTTTCCTACAGTAATGAATAAAGTAATTCAAACAGAACAAAAGAGGGCATACATAACCTGAAAATTCCTCACATAACCTATCTTCGAATCAAATCGATTTCATCAACAACTACAACAACTATTCACAGCTGAAGCAGAGTAGTCAACCTATTTTTGAATGCAGAATGGGGAACCTGCGCATTACATGCTCACTATTTTGTGTTGTTAGGTTGCAAATTTGGAGTGCGGAAAAGTACTTTCCCGCACTGTAATTTACTTTCCCGCACTGGTGCAGGAATAGACTATTTTGCGTGCTATAGTTAGTGCAAAAATAGGCACTTTTTCGGGTCACTGAAGGAAAAATATATTTTGTCCCTCTGAAAACGGATCTCAAAGATTCGAAAGCGCTCGGCCTACAGAGTAAGTAAATTTTACTTATTCTTAATGCATATTTGACTGCAAGTCGTTAAATTTACATAAAAGTTAATATTTACTACGCAGTTCGTCATGGAACAAGAAATCCAGGAAAATATATTTATATTCAAATTCTCAAAATAATACTTGAAAATCAATCTTCTTTCAATTGGTTATGGATAAATTTATTTTTTCATTGTACAGACATATTTCTGAAATTTATTTATTTTACAAGATCATCATTTTCTTACATTGTATTGTACTCGTGGTACTATCAATATATGTAATAATATAATGATTATATTTTCTATCAATGCTGCTCCAAATGCATATTTCACAGTATCCCACCCCGATCGTCTTTCCCAGCCCCTCGAGGGCTCAAATTGTTTTTCAGATTTTTCTATCCCCGAACTGCCCTCCGAGCAGTTTTTAATTTGTTTCTTCTCAAACTATGACCGATCCAGTCTCGTTTAATTTTAATAGTTCATTTCTCTTCAACTCTTGAAGAACTTCTTCTTTGCTCAACTTCTGAAAACTTCCTTCTCATACTTTTCAAAACTGTCTTGTGTGCCTGCAGCTACCAGAAATTTCAAATTCTTCTAGATATTTCCTGTGTTTGAAAGACTTCATCTTGTATAGATAGTGTCATGCTAGATAATTGCTTCTGGTCATTCCATTTTTCAATTTCCATCTTACTTGACTTAATATTATGATAATATATTAAATTTAAATATATTTCCACCATTCATGACCTGAATGTGATTATTATCAAGTTCATCAAATTCAAATATTCTTTTACTATCGGGGTGAGCGGAGCAAGTTGATACGGGAGTAAATTAACATAGAGATGATGTGATAGCCGGTTTTTATTATGTCTAATTTGACTGGGCTATGTATTGGGTAGCTTCTTCCAATTCCATGGTTTTATCAAGTTTGATAAAATATATAGGGAAGTGATAGCCGAGTGCCGTAGCAGGTAAGATAAGAGATAAGCTACAAAACTCCAAGGTAAGAGTGACCGATTAGATTGGCAAACAAAAAAGACTCTCTGCTGTAAAATCACTCCCCGGTGGTTCGGAACCCCCCTAAAACTGTAGGTCCAACTCATCAATCACCATCATCCAATTCATTATTACCCACGCACGGGTCTCAGACCTATATGGGCTTTATCCTCTGAAAAAAAAATATTTTTGAGAGTTATGATCAAAGAACTGGGTGTTTAGATCGGACAAATTTAGGCCATTCCAAATTCTGAGTAGGAAAATAGGTGGATTGAATAAGAATTTCAGAATGTATTTCTGATGTCAAACTGGGAAGTGATAGCCGTGAGCCGTAGCAGGTATCTGTTCAATCAGATAGAGATAAGCTGCGTTCTCCTGGGTCCACTTTGTAACGGTGACCAATTAGGTTTGCCAGCAAAAAAACTCCGTTCTCTGCTGTAAAATCACTTCCTGGTGGTTCGGAACCTACCTAAAAATGTAGGTACAACTCATCAATCACCATCATCCAATCCATTACCCACGCACAGATCTCAAACCTATATGGGCTTTATCCTACAAAAAAAAAAATGTTTTTGAGATTCATGATCAAAGTAATGGATGTTCAGATAGGACAAATTTAGCCTATTCCAAATTCTGGGGAGAAAAATAGGTGGATTGAATAAGAATTTTAGAATGTACTTCTGATATCAAACGGACAAATTTAGCCTATTCCAAATTCTGGTGAGAAAAATAGGTGGATTAAATAAGAATTTTAGAATGTACTTCTGATGTCAAACTAAATGCAACTGTTACGAACACTGCTCTAGAATTTCACTTCAAAATATTCCATCTTTCCATGTAGGGAAGACTACAGCTTATCGGAGGAATAGAGGTGGATTTTGGCATAGTGGATGTCAATGGTATTAGGCGTGTCTGTCAGGATGTGAGCGACATTAGTAGGTGGAGTGATGTGTACTTTGCCAAGGCCAACGTTCTTCTTCCATCTGCTGTCTGGATTTTCTCGATCGATGCCAGTTTTCGCACCTGATGCTGAGTAAGCTGCCAGTATTCGCTACCTCGATTATCCCTTCTATAAATATTATTCCTACAATGAATCTTATCAGAGAGCAACGAAAATTATTTATTGGTCGTTTGGTACTGAAATATTTTCCAGAAATTATTTATGAGTCAAACGATACTAACTTGGAATATTTTCCATATGAAAATTTTTTATGAATAATTCTTGGAATATTTTCTATGAAATTATTCTTGGGATATTTTCTGGATAAAATCTCAAGATTTTCTTGGGATATTTTCTATGCATGTAGAATTGAGGTGATATGAAGTTCTCTCTCTACTTAGAACATTATTACACACTAATTTCCAATAATTTTGTGTTTTTTTTTAGCCTTTTTTCTCACTATAAATATGTTTTAATGAATACTAAGACGAAGTTGTCTCAACCAACCACATTTATTAAAAATACTGAGATTCGAGTTTCGGTTGTTACACCATCATCAATCTCAAACAAACTAAAACGAAAGTACAGAGTAGCTCAATATATATTAAACACGGAATGATGCTATTGACTAAGGGATAGGCTGACCTTCATTGAACGTTTGTGATTGGCTAAAGGCCATAGCAAGTCACGCCCACTGGTGGGAGGAGCAACAAGCGAAAATAAGAGTCCAAATCAAGAAACAAAAACCGTGAACATCTAGAAGCAACAAAAAAGAACAAAACACAAGTAAGCTAGAATTGAATCTTTTTTAAATTAAAAAGTTGAACCTCTCTGAAATGCAGTCAAGGTCAACCGAAAAAACATAAAAGTTTCGTTATTAAAATGTAGGCCAGAAATATGATGAAACCAAGTTAGTTCTGTTGTATTAAATTGTTTGGCATAAATTTGATCATTTGAACCAGTATTAGAATCGTTTTTTACCAACCTAGTTATCTCCAAGCTTCTAAAATGTTCAATTGCCTGCCTTTGCCAATCAAATGCAGAAAATAAACATTTTCTTCAGCCTTGAACTTGTGTCAATTATTAATGAGATGCTCTGAAAAATTTGAGTCCCTTTTTTGGGTTTTCCAATCCCTAATGTTCATTTATCTACATGTGTAACTTCTACCGGTCTGACCCACATAACAGGCATTACAATCACGTCAATTCAATTTATAAACTCAATTTTCTATTTATCAATTTTATATTTACTACAGCCAAACAAACTCTTTAAAATAAGTTTGTTTTGAAAAGCTACATCAAACCCGTTCTTTTTCACTTCTTTTGCTCTTATTTATCAGATACTGAGCCAAGGTAAGGATTGATTCAGAAACTTTACTTGTTATAAAATTCTCATTATAATATGATTATAGAATTAATAATAATATTTTTTTAATTTATTTTTTAAAATTTTATTTAGGCGTTTTGCCAGACTGACATGTGCATGCATGAACTACTGGCTAAAACCACCTCCAAATCTAGAGTCCGCCTGGAACTGTTTATCACATTACTTCAGAACGGCCTCTCTCATTCCTTTAGCTTATTCAAGCTACCCTGCTGCATCAAGATCTCTCTTCTTGGTCTGTAGTATGGTGATGATATAGCTAGCCATCTTCACCCATTGCTGCTTATAAATAATAATAATAAAAATAATGATAATAATATAATAATAATAATTATAATAAAAATAATAATAATGCGTTGAAAATTCATTTATTTATTCAAATTTAGATTAGTTGCTTCCAATAATAGTCTACTTTGTTATTGCATATTGGACGATATTTCTATTTTATTTTAATAAAACATTTTGTTAAACTTTATGTACTTCAAAGATTAATAGTCAAAGTTAGGCAATTATTTCATTCTTGAATTATATTATAAAATCAATCACACTTGAATAATTTGGAGGCGCTATGTTGTTGATCAGCAATAACTTAATCGCTTTATCGAGGAAGGTAACAAAAATATATTGTCTACAACTAGCCTTCTTAATGTTTTGAGAATACGCCTCTGGATACAGTGGAATACAGGGTGACATGGTGGAAGAGCAATCTTCAGTAGAAAAAGAGAAGTAGCTGCCATCCAGTGTAAATGCAGGAATTTTACTCAAGAGAAGCTGTCACAAAAAATGAAGTAATAAAAATCACAGTTCAGTGGAGCAAGTACTGCTGCTCGAACATGTGAAGTCCCATAGCAGGAAAAGAAGGATGAGAAAGACGGTTGAAGCAGAGAGTGGAAGGTATGTGAAATAGAAAGAGACAAAAATATTATATTATTGGGTGATGTGAATAAAATAAGTAATAACTTTCAATTGCAGTTTCTCCAGTGAATACTGGACACTAGGTGAATAAAACTTCAGTTTTTTTTAGTATTCTTCCTACTTGTATTATTCTATTCAGTTTTTATCTATGATTATTATTATTTCTTCCATATGAATTTACAAATTTTGAATTTGTTTTATTATTGACATATGATTGATTGAAGAGGGCGCAGTATCAAAAGTGTTAGAAGTATCGAATATTCATTACAATAATTTTTATTATTAATTCAAAATCTCAAATTACAATAAAATTGATATATTTTGCAATTCTTATATCATTAATTATTCATTTTATAATTATTAATAAAGTGAGATATTATTGGAAGAATTCCATTTCGATTCTACCCCATGAAGCTAAATTTAGCTTATATTGGGGTGTTGTTAATTAAATTGTTTAAGCTATTTAATATTAATGTTATGTGGTGGTTGATATATTTTATTGTTTTGTTTTCAATATGTAAATAGATTGTGTTAATATTTAAATTTGTCTGGTATATTGGTTTGAGATATAATAGTTTTTTATTTCTCTTTTTATTTCAGTGTATGTATTTAAGTTTCTTAGGTGATATGGAATGCTGTTTAGAGTGTGTGGTATGAAATATTCCGGAACTGCTTTTCCTATTTCTGTGGAGTATCCTGGTATTATGTATTGTATATTTCTGGTGTTGTATCTGTTTTCATTTGTCCGTCTGTATTCGTCTTCAAAATAGTGTCTTAGCAATATTGTATATTTGAATAAGTTTCTAAAATTGAGTATATTTAATGTGTTTGTATCTATTCCATGGAAAAAATTTCTTCTTATTCTGTTTATTAGTTGTGCTATTGGATTTGATATATAGTTTGGTGCATGGCCGTAAACTGTTATTCCATATCTTATTTGTGACTCAACTAGACTGAAGTACACAGCTCGTTTCGTTTTCGGTGGTAGTGTTTCTCTTAGTTGATAGCATCTATGTGCTATACTCCTCAGTTTTTTTGTCAGCATTTGGGAGTGTGTGTGCCATTTCATATTTGAATCCAAGGGCATCCCCAGATATTTCACTGTGTTTGAGTGTTTTATTTTTTTGAAATTGCATGTATTGGGTGAAATGAAACATTTGTAATTGTGACTAACTATTCTATTATTTGGATCAAGGATGTTTACATTTTGTTTTGGGTTATGGAAGACAATTGTATTGGTTTTTGAGCTGTTTATATGGATGTAATTATTATGAAAATATTTTGTTATTTTATTCACATCTTTTTGCACATTTTCGGCTGCTACTGATAACATTCTGTTTGAATATAGTATTATGGTATCATCTGCATAGTTATATACTTTTCCCCGGTGGTTCGGAACCCACCTAAAATAGTAGGTCCACCATGTTCCCCGTAACATGGCTCAAACGGCGAGGTGGAACTACCCGTAAGGGTCTCCCCAACATTAAAAGCCATACGCTTATTATTTTTATTATTATACTTTTCCTTTGAAATCACAGTGTTTCAGATCACTGATATATAGATTGAAGAGCAATGGTGATAAAGGTGATCCCTGAATAACACCAAATTTCTGAGGCTTTGGGTTACTATTACTATTTCCAATTCTAACTATTATTTCCCTGCCTGCAAAATAGTTCTTGATGATTTCCAAATCCATTCCTGATAATCCAAATTTACCCAGTTTTTTAATGAGGATTTTGTTTTGAATCGTATCAAACGCTTTGTTCAGATCTAATGATACTGCAAACGTTGTGTTTCTCTTATCTATATCTTTGTTAATTGCATAGGAAACTTTCTCAAGTAATAGGGTTGTTGCCAGGTACAAAGCCATATTGGTTTCTATTTAATAAATCATTTTGCATGGAGTAATTCATCAGTTGTTCATGAATTATGAATTCGATAATGATAATAATAGTAATAATAATAATAATAATAATAATAATAATAATAATAATAATAATAATAATAATAATAATAATAATAATAATAATAAATAATAATAATAATAATAATAATAATCAATTTTAAATGATAATAAAGATTGCAATGAAGTTGTTGATCAAAAACCCACAGGAAACACATTGTTGAGTCCCTGTAGTTACATCTGGCCTCTGTGGACTGTGTGGTAACACTTTTGAGTCTATCCAGCATTTGCTAAGTGGATGTCAGGTTTTGGCCCCAAAATAATTATACAACTCGGCATAATAATGTGTGCAGTATTATCCATCAGAAGTTAGCTTTTGACTGGACTTCTTGATGCTATGACCCCATACTGCAAATATACTTCTTTAACTGTGATGGGAAATGAGAAGTATAAACTGTATTATGACCGCACCATTCTCACAAATCTTACAGTGAAGCATTCGTCCTTACATTGTGATTGAAGATGAATCAGCAAAGTCAACGCTGATAATAGATGCGACAATCCTACTGGCTACAAATTTGTAAAAGAACTATTCTGAAAAATTCGAGAAATTTCAGAGACTTGCAGAGCAAATAAAATACAAATGGTGTCAGAAAAAAGTCCGAATTTTGCTAGCTGTGGTGGTACCCTTGGAGAAATTCCACACTCTTTGCATGCTTCTCTTGAAAAGCTGAGCCTATCATCCACTCTCTTTCACACGTGTGCACTGTTGAGGAAGTATATTACATCGGATCTGATACACTTGGCTAAGACTGTTGTGTGAAATTAAGAAAAAGGAAGCTTGTTAGGCAATAACAATTAAAAAAACAGTAATAATAATAATAAAAAAGACTGTTTACATTCCCTGCCAGTTGGCTGGATGTGACAAAATTCCAGTATTGTAGCTGTAAAATAATACAAAAAATAATAATATCAATTTTGATATTCAATGATGAATGAAAAAATAACAATAATGTCAAATTTATCTATAAGTTTAATAGATAAAATTCCGTCTGGAATAGAGGAAGGAGGAAGAGGAGAAAAAGATGAATTTGTATGAGGTGGAGAAGGAGGATGCTGATGATGAGGAAGGGGAGGAGGAGATACTGTAATTGGTGCGATATCACCAGAACACTAGTTAATATTTGAATCCAGCTGATTTGAGTCCACTCAATATCAACCAGCTACCTGTAGCTGTAAACATGAAAATCACTCCTTCTCTGATTATCATTAAAATGAAATGAACATTTCCCCATAAAAATTTAAATTTTCGCTGGGACGCGTTCGCGAATTCTTGAAGTTAACAACTCTCCCAGACATTCCATGAAACTTGTAAAAGTTTCATTGTAGTGAATTTTCAAAATTCTGAAGAAAATTAATTATTTTTCGTAAGATAAATTATTAAACGAAAAAGTCTTCAGTGTCTGTGTGAGCTGCAATGGAAAAACTGAAAAATCTAGAAGGATGTTATCAATTTTTATTTTGATGCACGCTTTCAAGTAAAAAATGAGTTGACTCAGCAAGAAAGTTCAAGCATTCCCACACCAGTGCAGTCTTTCAAATTCCAGGAATATATCTTCAAAATTCATAAATGTCAATCTCACAAAGTGCAAGGTAATTTGTTTGGTCCCTGAGGAGTAGAGCATACAGGTAGTTCTTACTTGGATAAATTTCATGGGTCTCTTTTTCCGTGAAGAATATCCTATTATCTTTTTATAAAGATAATACATAGCTTTTGAGAGTATCATGTTTACGGAATTCCTCCATTCAAATTTGCTTGTATCTAGTAATCTAATTTATCATCTTCTATGCTCTATTATCTTGAAACAACATTACAACACAATATATAAAGAAACTTAAGTGGATGCGTTTGCTTATCTTAAAATAATAGTTGAACTTGTATATGACAAAGGAGGAAGCAATGAGCTTGGAAATAAGGAATGCTGCCTTTCTGCATGATAGCAGTTCAAAATTTACTTTCAAAGCCAAAGTCTCTTCAGTGTGGTAATATTCTTATTATTATATCTCACACAAGCCATTAAGATGTTCTGTTTAAGAGTCAGAGTAAAGTTACTCCAAAGTTCACTTTTTTCTTCTGAAAATTTTAAATCAGTTCAAATTTTCCCTGGAAAGCTTATTTTTGTGATTTCTCATAATGGACTTCTATGACGTAATGAATGAAGTAATATTTTACCCATTTGTAAAATTGATGATTTTGCGAAAGAAACTGTCTTTATGATGATTTCTTATTTTATTAAGTAAGCAGAACCTGCTTGGTCAGTTTTATGTTCTTCAGTTCCAAATAATATCATGTGAAACTTGATGTCTTCTCAGTCTTTTTCTATAGGAAAAGGACTAAAATATTAGTACTCTCAAACGTTACTTATAATATATTATATAACCTAGCTGTACTTTCGTACGATAGGTGGAAATTTTGAATAGTTTCAATGACCAAGCTCCACACTTCCTAGGTAAACGATTTATAATATTCTATCAAGAATAATGAATAACAATTGATAATAATTATGAGTGATTACTGGATATATGAATTTAAAATATATCTATAATTGGCAATTTTCTTTGTTTCTGTGGTTCTGTAGCGAATTGAAACTAAAAACGTTTCAGTTCAAGGCTGAAGAAAATGTTGAATTTTTGCATTTGATTGGCAAATTGAACATTTCAGAAGCTTTGGATATAACTAGATTGGTAAAAAACGATTCCAATACTAGTTTAAATGACCAAATTTATTTCAACCAATTCAATACTACTAACTTGGTTTCATCATAATTCCAGCCTAGCTTTATTATGTATTGTTCTTCTTTGTTGCTTTCTAGATGTTCACAGTTTTTTGTTATTGATTTGATTCGTATTTTTGCTTGTTACTCCTCCCACCAGGGGGCGTGACTTGTCAGCCAATCACAACCTTCGATGAAGGTCAGCCTCTTTTTTGCTCAGCCAATAGTATCATTCCATTTTCAGTATATATTAAGCTTCTCTGTGCTTTAGTTTTAGTTTGATTGAGATTGATAATGGTATAACAACCGAAACTAGTTTCTCAATATTTTTTAATAAATGTGGTTGTGACAATTTCGTCTAATCATTCATTATGGATACTTTCCACAATATCACCTTCGCCACTACATATAAAGGAAAAAATATATTTCTATATTTTGAAGACTCTTTAATTACTGCGCTAGCTTGTTGTAGAGTTTTCTACCAATATAACTATAGGGTTTTGTTTGAATAAGCTATTTATTATGATTCACCAAGTAATAATCTCCTCGGCTTCTTGTATTATAATCGTGTACGTCAAGATTTTGGCTAAAATCACATTTCTTTATATATAAGGTAGCTTCATACACAAATAAGCAGGATACAGTTAGGAGACCAAGTCTCTTGAACAACGGCCTACATGAATCTTATCTATTTTACTCTTTCCCGCATACACCTAACAGCTTTCTTTTGGATCTTAAACATTCTATCAAGGTTTCGTTTTGATAAATTACTTCATACTAAGATAGCATTCATGTGAAATAAATTTTACACTATAAAAAACTTCAACTACATATTTTATCAGTTGTTTGAGTTGTTTCAGTTGTCATGAGAAGCAAAGTGGAATTTTAGGTAGGCTCCAAAAAACTGCGTAATAATAAGTTTACTTTTCTCTGTATAACATTAGTCCAAAAAATGTATGTGTGACAAATTTATCATATGTATTAATTAATCTGTTAATTCAAACTTCGACTCATACCCACGCTCAGGCTTTGCTTTTGTGGGTATTAATTTCCTGTATTATAATATGTGTATTTTTAATGTGGAATGAAGAGGAAATAAAATTTATTTGATTTTGATTTAGGGAAGTGATAGCCGCGAGCCGTAGCAGGTATCGGTTCAATCAGATAGAGATAAGCTGCGTTCTCGTAGGTCCTGTTTGTAACGGTGACCGATTAGATTGGCCAGCAAAAACGAAACTGTTCTCTGATGTAAAATCACTTCCCGGTGGTTCGGAACCCACCTAAAACTGTAGGTCCAACTCATCAATCACCATCATCCAATTCATTACCCACGCACAGGTCTCAGACCTATGTGGGCTTCATCCTCAAAAAAAAATCAAATAACGTTTTTTTTAAAAGTGATGCTGTTTAAAGCTATCAAATTAATTGGATCAATACATAAATCCAGTTAAGTGAAATCACATATATGACATTTGAATTCAGTGTGTTGTGGCATGATATCAGAAGCTCAGTGACAAAGCTTTTGGTAGTTCTTTTGTCACTTGGCACGTTTCATTAATAATTTTTTTAATAATCCACAGACTGATGCGACAAGCAACGTGTGTTAGAGAAAAAGTAATTTTCAAAACTCATATAGTGGGCATTGTCAAAGCGTTTCCCAGCGACCCCAAATTTTCCATTCCTTTGGTGGCACGCATTTCAGTAGCTGTCCCGTCTCCCTTCAACAAGGATTAGCTTTTGTGCCTTCTCACCATTTTCGATTATTATCACAGCTTCCCCTTTCTTCGACCGCAATTCATTTTTTCTACCACTCCAACTTCATAATCTACTATTGTCCTGTTATCACAGAGGTGACTTCTTTATTTAAAGTATATTATTGTGTCTACGTATTTTTCTCACAAAGAATTATTCCAATGTAGTATCAAATATTATACCAGTAGCATCAATTTAACTATTAAATTAACATTAATTGGCTTTCTAATTGATGTTATGGAACCTTTTTTTTTGAGGATGATGCACACATAGGTCTGAGACCTGTGCGTGGGTAATGAATTGGATGATAGTGATTGATGAGTTGGACCTACAGTCTTAGGTGGGTTCCAAACCACCGGGAAGTGATTTTACAGCAGAGAAAAGAGTCTTTTTTGCTTTCCAATCCAATAGGTCACCCTTACAACGAACGCCCAGGAGTTTCGTAGCTCATCTCTGATGATTGAACAGATACCTGCTACGGCACTCGGCTAACACTTGCTACAATCGACTACAATGAACTTCAATGAATACGTGGAATCGACAAAACATCATCAACCTTATTCACTTTTTTCTCTTTTTCCGAATAGCTCTTTTAGAGAGCACGCTTTGCCTAACTTCTTTGCCCATGCTTCTTTTATGTTTCTAGAATGGCGTTCCTTGTCTTCCTGAGTCCACTCTGTCACTTTTCTGCCGATAGCTATTTTTTTTTCTTCTGAGACTCTCAATTCTGTATGGTTTTTCTGAATATTATTCTGTTGTAGATCCCTGTTTAGTGGATGAATTGAATTGAATTGTTTAGTAGGTCATTGTCTATCTCTTAAATAAGTCATGTTATTCTTGTGAGTGTTAATTAGGTCAAGGATCTGTTTTGTTAATCTGGTGTTTTCTATTCTCTATAATATGTGTCCATAGAACTGCAATCTTCTTTTTTTAAACAGTTATCCACTTTTATATTACTCACTCTGCCTAATATCAACATAATACTGAAAGACACGACCGACTATTTGTACTACTACTACTTTTTTTTTTTTTTTTTTTTTTTTTGAGGATGAAGCCCACATAGGTCTGAGACCTGTGCGTGGGTAATGAGTTGGATGATGGTGATTGATGAGTTGGACCTACAGTTTTAGGTGGGTTCCGAACCACCGGGAAGTGATTTTACAGCAGAGAACAGTGTCTTTTTTGCTGGCCAATCTAATCGGTCACCGTTACGAACAGGACTCACGAGAACGCAGCTTATCTATCTGATTGAACAGATACCTGCTACGGCCCGCGGCTATCACTTCTCAAAGAAGGCATGACTTCTTGACCCCGCGGCTATCACTTATAGAAAGGCATGTTATATCAGTAAAATAGGAGAATATAGGGTGCTTTTATTGACTGTGTACGATTGATTTCAGTTGCACAGATATGGAATACTCATTACATTAGTGAAGAAAGAGGATATTGAATGAAAAAATCCATTGTTTCTTCCCTTTTTATGTGAATTATTTTCTTTTTATGCGAATGTAACGACTTGCAGTCAAATAAATTCACATAAAAAGTTGAATTTACATAAAAAGTTAATATTAACAACGCAGTTCATCATGGAACAAGAAATCCAGGAATTATTTTCATTGGGGGCCGTCTTTTATTTAAAATTCACAACGGAGCTTCCAAAGTAAGTAGCTCGATCAATTTAGAAAACATTTGTGAAAGAAAACCTTTTTAATTACAGTGAAATTGAATCTAGAACAGTTTTCTAGGCGGATGAGACTATAAGGTACAAGTTCTTGTTATAAATTTTATACCAAATATATCAATAAGGGAACTTGAACCTTTTACAAGAAATAAATGATGAGATAATCTCTTAATAACAAAGAATTCTTCGAATTCACTCACTACTCTTAGAAGCAGCAATATTCTATTTTCTATGAAAACGAAATGCAACGGTATTCCAGACAAAGCATTGGTTCTATTCCTCATTAATTTCGAACGTTCAGCTTGAGAGTCCAATCTTCCACCTATTACGGAGAACTTCAGAGCTGAGCCAGAAGTCTTGTTATCGTAGCTGGTAGAGCAGATATTAGTTTAATTCAATTCACAAGCTTCTTTACTAGGTCTGTAGATATAAAAGATACTACAATGCGGTTAGAATATAATTATGTTGATAGTACATTTGAGAATTCTCAGACATTGAATTCACTGATAATCAGAATAAATTTTTCTTTGATGCCCCACACATAATTCACAAATAATCCGAATGAAATAATGTTTCTCTGATGCCCCAAAACTATGATTGTAGATGTAGCAGATGTTGCAACTAGGAAAATCTTCCAGTTGTTATGAACCATAAGGTTTGACTGTCTCCCCAAACACAAAAAAAATTAAATTTTAAATTATAAAGAACGCCAGAAAGCCATTTTGTGCTGACTGTGTGTGAAGAGACTGAGCAGCGAGAGTGGTGGAGCTATCCAGCCCCCCCCCCCCCCGCCAGACAGCAATTAATAAAGCAGATTTTTATTTATTCTTTCTTGGACAGTCAGTCGTGTTTGTGCATCGCCTTCTGCTGACAAGGGAAATGGTCTGGTATCGTTAGCTCATTATTTTATATTTTAATATGTATAATGTTTTATTAAATTATGAAAAAAAGGTGTAAAATTTCAAAGAGACAAATCCTCAAGTAATTTAATTAACATATTAAAAAGGGAACATGAGAACATAATTTAATAATAATTATAATATATTGTAGAGACAGTTTTCTTTACAGTACAGACATAAAATGTTCCTTGCAATTTCTTGTTCTAAAATTATATTAATAAATCATGTGTTATATTTTTAACTCTGTATATCACTTTATTTAATAACCAAAAATTATTTGAAAAGAAAAACATTTGTTTCGTATAAATATTTTTGCTCTACCATCTACAGCAACACATTTCCCATCATTTGTATGTACATTTTCTTCCCTTCTGGGAAGTGGTGGAGCCCCAATTTTGAAATCAGCAATTGATAATTTAATTACAATACGTTATAAATGGTGGAGACGCATTTTTCATATCTGCATTTCCCTATACAGATTAGAAAATGAGATGACGATAAAAATCATCTAGTTGCTCTTATAAGAGTGCCTTCTTCATCTCGTTGTTGTCTTTATAACGAAAGGAATTCATGGTAGCCATTCCACTTTGAGTTGTTCTCATTCCATTTTTCTGGTCCAATTTTTAACATCATCCGAAAAATGGCGTCTCAAAAGGACAATAATTAGCGAGTACGCTACAACAGACGAGTAGAAGGGATGTGAAAAAACGCCTCCCAATTAGAAGAGAAAAAGTGGCGTCTTTTTCATTATTTTTCCTTCGCATTTTTCTACACCGAGGGAATGGGTGGTGATTAATTGGTCCGATAATTGCAACAAAGAGGAGAGGTTGTTAATTAGCTGAAGAGTATTGGAAATACAGGGTAAATATATTAGGGGGTTCACGTTGGAATTTCAGCATTACGAAGTGGATGAGCATGGAAGGAAGGTGATTGAGTCTCTCCAGTGAAGGGCTCATTGATTTCCAAATTGGAATATCGTAAAAACTGAAATTTTGAAGGGTGTAAGCTGTGATCACGATGATGATATATCGATTAAGAAGTTCATCACACTGATTAAAATGCTCATTTTTGCCCTAATTCCTTTTTTTCGTATAGTTACCTAGTAATGAGTGTGGTGGATGATAAAAGCGTGTTTAGTGAACACTGATCACTGTATTAAATTATGAACGATAAAATTATGTATTATGAAATTATACTGTATGATTTGAAAAGCCAACTCCTAAGTTTTATTCTCTCAAGCAATCTGTTTCAAATTCAAATACATTTGAACACAGTGAAAAATTTACACTAAATTTTCGCATATTTAACATGCGAAAAATAAAGTATCTTGATTTGATTAATTGATGATTTTCAAGTATCTTTATCAAATATGTTATTCTCTGAACGTAAAGATTGCGTGATTTGATCGTTTTAAGCGTCTCATAATGAGTATGAAATTTTAATGTTGGAAACTTTGAGAACTAGTATTACTATGATCTGAGATAAACCAGAAATTTTCTACTTTCTCTATTGGTCTCACGAGTTGATCCCTGGTTTTACGGTGTGGAAGCGGGCGGCGGTATTAGGAAGTCAACCGCGCAGGGCCGGATTTAGAATCTGTGGGCCCCTAGGCTCAAACTGTGGTGCGGGCCCCTTCCCCCCGTCCCCTACCCCGTCCACAATGGATTGGAATGGAAATGGATTTTTTGAAGTGGTTATCCTGTACCCCCCCCCCTTATGCACGATACGCTGAGCGAATACACCCACTGGTTCATGTCATTAATCTAAAATATTTTGGATCTCGAAATATTATAAATTTGGAACAGATTTATATTTTTGTAGCCTACGTAGCCTATGCTTAAATCCGGCCCTGCAACCGCGCATGCTCTATAGGTGTATTCCTAATCTGAAGACTATGGCCAGAGACGAGTGGAGGTCTGAGGAAGGGCCCTATATCAGGAGAGGTAGCCTTGTCTGGTACACAGACGGCTCTCTTATTGAAGGGAAATCTGGCTATGGGGTGTACAGTGAATCACCCAGAACAGAAATCTGTACAAGTCTGGGACAATACTGTACTATCTTTCAAGCAGAAATTTGGGGCATCATGGCTTGTGCCAATATAGGCATTGCCAGACGCTATTGCGACAAGCATATAGTAATCTTGTCAGATTGTCAGGCAGCCCTCAAGGCTCTTGACTCTAATGAAATCAAGTCAAAATTGGTGTGGGAGTGTCATAAAACACTCAGCAAGCTCGCAACACACAACTCTGTGCATCTTGGTTGGGTACCTGGCCATGTAGGCATAGGTGGCAACGAGTGTGCAGATGGGCTTGCTAAGCAGGGTTCTAGTAGGTCATTCTTTGGCCCAGAGCCAAGCTGTGGCATAAGCAAAACTACTGCCTTCCACACAATAAACAAATGGTCCAGGGACTTACATCACCAGCAATGGCAAGGTCACTCAGGCCAAGCACTTGGCAAAAGGCTGCTAGCAGACACAAGCTCCTACTTCACCAACTGGCTGGTGAGACTGGGTAGAGGTCAGGTTAAGCAGCTGATTGCTCTGATAACTGGACATGGCCACTTCAGGAAACATCTCCACACAATCGGACTCAGAAATGAAAATCAGATGTGTAGGCTTTGCAATCAGTCTGAAGAGACTGCCAAGCATATCATACTGGATTGCGAGAGACTCGGGGCAAGGAGAATGGCTCTGTTTGGCTTTAAGCAACCAGGTGATGAATGGGACGTTAGCATAGGGAAGAAACTCCTGGATCTTGTAAAGGGCACAGGTATTGGTTTGCCTAACTAACGTACTAGGGACACACAATAAGCTTCGGTTGACGTGTGAGGATCTTTGAATCTTCTGGATCTTTGAATCCGTCCCTTCATAACATAACATAACATAACATGGCCAGAGACAAACAGGTTTTCTGTCATTCAGCCAGCTTCAACTAGCCTAGTTGTTTCTAGGGCTAATGTTATTAATGTTGTTACTAAGCAGATTATTCTTAACCTAACCTATCCTCTAGAGCAGGGCCCGGCAACCTTTTCTGTCTGAAGATCGATTTCGTTCAAAATTGCATACCCCGCGATCGACATAATTTTTTTCTTTAGATAGTACACTAGCTAAATCTAATTAATGGTAGGGTGTGGGACGGGTGGTGGCAAGAATGTGAAGGAGTATTTTCCAATAATTTAAGAATTTAAGTGATACTATTTGTTTAACTAACTAAAGAATTCATGATTTTATTAATTTGTCAACTAATTTTAATAAAATGATCTGTGCTTTATTTTTTAAAAAACAATCAAAACTTTTCACAAAATTGAACTAAATTTTCCATCCTTACTTTCAGTGAGAGGTTTGACATTCAATTTCTTTCGACAGCTTTGTTAAATCTGGATTGTAGCTCGTGGACGCCAGTCTTTATGCAGTTGTCTAAAGTTCTGGTCCGTCAATGAGGCCTGTCACTTGCTGTTGATAATGGTCATGTTGGATAGGCTAATGTAGACTCGCAAAAATAGGTCGAAGAAAATAGGGACATAAGTTTCAGAGCTGCACAGATGAGTGACGGGTATTTTTCTTAGGAACAAGAGTCCAGAATTTGAAAAATCTTTCAGTTAGACCTACAGCAGTTTTCAGGTTTAAATCACTTTGCAGTGTTGTTTTATTTCTAGCTCAATAGCGGTGGCGTCGATACTTTGAGACTGTTTTTGGAATTCTTCAACAACACGTTCAACATCGACAGTCACAAAAGGATTTGCAAACTCAGCAATGATTTCGAGCGCTTTAAAATCAGTGAAACGATTTTCAAACTCTTTCTGTAATAATTGAGTAATTGGCACAATACTTTGACGTGTCTGCCATTGTCAGAGTACTGGTATTCTTCACCCAGGCGGTCTTCATGCTCAACTTCTTCATCGATTGTCAACTGATGTAGCCTACTCGCTTGTTCTTCGATTCGTTTTTCCAAAGTAGGAAAATGTTTAAAACCATCAAACAATTCATTCCCTGCTTCAACAAAGGCTCTTTTAATATATTCTCGTCTTCAAATGGTTTTCTTCTCTTCGCTACGATGAGAGAATTTTGTAAGATGCGTGAGTAGCTGCCCTGTTCGCGTCCATTGGCAGAGTGAAAACTGCTTGTTGTCCGTACACTTTACACATTGTTTTGTTTTGACAAAAATTCCAGGAATCGACGCGATCGACCGTCAATCGCGATCGACGGGTTGCCGGGTAATGCTCTAGAGTAATACCATATGAATTCTGAGAACGACCGTGCGCAGTTCGACTGCACCTTTTCTATTATAGCTTAATCCTTCGATTATTGTCTTCTTTCATCAATCTTTACTTTTTTCATCACATTACTCTTGATTCTTTTTTCGATTATCCCAGCATTTTAGATATGTTTCTCCTGTTTTTAAATAGTCACTCCAATTCTTAGTGCCGTTCCTCTCTCCTATTCTCTTTCATGTATTTTGAATTGTCCTTCATTTTACTCCAAATGCAACTTTTTGTTCCCTCTGAAATTGGAATCGATTTCATTGAAGTTTCTTTTTCTTTACCACACTTTTTCTGCATTACATTTCATACATCCTCCTTCACCCTTACTTCTTCGTCACCTGCTTTCTTGTTGAAAGACAATCTCATTTTTCCAGACATTTTCATTCCTTTAATTCTAATTTTAAGTCCTTGATTAATTTCAAGATAATAAAATATCCGAATTTTCCTCAAAATATTCAACTTCTCCTCCAACTATACAGTATCAGCAATGTGTGGAAGAAACGCAATCAAAATGAAATCACTAGCTCATCATAACAACCTATGAAATCAGTGTGCCGCTTAATATCGTTGTTAAAGCAGCTATCGAGAGTATCATGTTTAATCATTTCAGCGCGTAGCTCGTTTGTTTTATAATCAAGGTTTTAATTGGACACGCTCTAGGTTGTAGCTTCAGCGAACAGAAGGGACAAATCTTCAAGATAGCAAATTCAAGGGATCGAGAGCTTTCTTCTTAACTAGGCTTTTAATTACAGATAGCTAGTGTTCCATTCTTCTAGCATTCCCTCCCATCTTAGTTCTCGTTATTTTCTAACGCTCCATTCAATCACGTTATCGACGTTTCTTAGCTGAATCCTTTCCAAGCCCTTGTCACTTTATCCCACTCAGGATAATCCCAACTTGAAGCTTGATGCCCAAATTGAAGGGAATTTCTCTCTTTTAAATACAATTTTTTCATTGCAAAGAATCGGTAATTGTATTCTAAAGTTAAAATTTTTCGGAGGATGAAGCCCACATATGTCTGAGACTTGTGCGTGGGTAATTAATTGGATGATGGTGATTGATGAGTTGGACCTACAGTTTTAGGTGGGTTCCGATCTACCGGGGAGTGATTTTACAGCAGAGAACAGAGTTTTTTGCTGGCCAATCGATTCGGTCACCCTTACAAAGAGCGCTCAGGAGTTTCGTAGCTTATACTTGGACATAGCCTTAAATTTGGATTTTCTCAGTAGACAACTGATGAAAGAAGCAGTTGTAGGTGATAGCCTCTTGTATATTTACCAAATTGTGTTCTTGTGATGAATAAATAAATTGATAAATGGAAAACCGTAACAGCCTCAGGAATATTTTGAAAACCCAGATCAAAGGTTCCAGGAAAAGCCCAAGCGTACAACAGGTATGGGGATGTCCGAAGAAAAAAGCCACTTCTGAAAGAATAAAGGAGTATTGGAGAAGACGGAAAGAGGCAAATTCATAAAGGCACTGTCAAGATCATAGTTGATTCAACGTACCGCAATCCACAAAGTGGGGGAACGGAAACATTAATACATAAATTACTAATAGGGATTTCATATTCATTTCTTCTTTTATTCGGACGTTTGAGACCCAAATTGGAGAGAAAATCTATCACAAATAGGATTTCTCTCTCTCTATTTGAATTTAAACAGTACTTTATTACTAGTACACTATATCACTGATAGTAGAGTAATTTTCTGGTTAGAGCAATTTCTTGAAATGTTTACTTCAAATTAATATCACACGTTTGTCTTCTGATAATATTTCAAAGACTTTTCAAGGTAGCTTCTCTTAGGGTGGAGCTTTATGGTAAAAGTTTCAGACAAAATTTAAATAACAGAAGGGGTACTGCAGGGATGAACGCTTAGTCCAATTTTGTTCATATTGTTTTGACAGTCATTTTTTTTTTTGGAGGATGAAGCCCACTTAGGTCTGAGACCTGTGCGTGGGTAATGAGTAGGATGATGGTGATTGATGAATTGGACCTACAGTTTTAGGTGGTTCCGAACCACCAGGAAGTGATTTTGCAGCAGAGAACAGTGTCTTTTTTGCTGGCCAATGTAATCGGTCACCGTTACGAACAGGACCTACGAGAACGCAGCTTATCTCTCTGATTGAACAGATACCTGCTATTTTGAGGAGTTATTTCCTGCAAAGAGGCTTCTGGGTATTGGAGGAAATGGGACGACATGTCTGATGCTTCTGCTCAATGCAGAGTCTTATTAATAGGATGAATATCACACTTTTGACATAAAATCACGTTATTCTGAGATTAAGTGAAATCGTATTTGTAAGTGTTTATCTCGTATTTCATAAAAATTGAATTTTTTTAAGTTTGAGGGTCATTTTCAGTGGTGAAATTCCCAGTGTGGAAACGCTAATTTTCTCCATAATAGTTGAGAATGGAAAAATGTGTATTATGTTTATGTAATTGTTTATGTTTATGTAATTGTTTATGTTCATGTAATTGTTTATGTTTAACTCACTTATTTGGCACTTACTTATTTCTCACTTATAGTAGGTCATACGCTATTCAGGTATACATGAGATTAAATTAATGACTAGATGGATAATGTACTGTAGTATCAATTTTAAATTCAAATCAATAGTTTTATAATATTGTAAGTATTGTATTATTAATTTATAATTCAAATTGTAGCATTACAGAGAATTTAGGTCGATTTGTCATGCTACAGTCTAGAAAGAAGTTGAATAATATAATTTGTAACTTATAATTTAATAATTGTAGACAATACATTCTTTTAACTCCAAGAATGAATATTGGTGATCTTTTACCTATGTTGGGCCAAAAAATGTTCCATAAACTTCCTTCATTTATAAAAGAGGAAACCAGACTTAGCCGTTGTAAAACGAATCTGAGAATGTGGATGATTGCTGATGGAGTAGGTCCCTGTAAATAAGTTATGTCTAATGTATCTAAAATGAATAAGTGATAAAAAATTACTAATTTAAAATAACACTTGGGTTTTGCTTATAGATTAGTTATTATTGTGATATTGAGTTATTACATAGGCTACTATGTTAATAGTTTATTTAGTAGGATTTCTCTGCAAATAGTTCAATTTGGAAGCACACTCATTAATGTAGTATTGATTATGAGAATTATAATAGTAGTATTGATTTCAGATTGTAGTTTGTCACAGTTAATGACTTTCTACTCCAACACATAATTTTTTATAGCGGGTATTCTTCTTTTGTAGTATTAGAGAATTTTCCAGTGATTTATCACCTGCATTTTTGTATAATTATTAGGAATAAAATCTTTAAAATGGAAAAATTTTCAGAGTAAAATTGAAAAAAGTTGAATTGAAGAAACATCATTATCAGGTGTTGAATTTTGGCAGACGCAGTTTTGTAATTAGTTAGGGCAGTTATCAAGTTCAGTCTCGCTGAGTTCAAAAAACGAGAGCGCAGGTTGCACTGAATGTGAAGCGAAGGCTCTAGTCAGCTGTTTGACCTTGGCATTTGTGACCCAGTGAAAGCAATGGCTGGGAGAACATGGAATGGCCAATGGAATATGTTGCAACTTCTAAATCTAAATTGTACTTTGATTGAGTTTATGATTGTTATAACTGCCGAATCTAGTACCTTTATTCATTTTTTACTTTACTTTATCTATTTTTTTTATCATAGATGTTTGAATAACTACACTGTGGCTTCTTTTCTTCCAATCATTTCCACATGCTTTCCATTCTTGTTCACTTTTGACTGTCATTGGTCAGCTCCTTCCCTTGTTGAAAGTGGGTGTGGCATATCTCAGTAAACAGCCAATGGCACACTCCATCATAGTTCAGCCATCTAGAGGCCGCCATCTTGTTAATCAGTAACATCTATTTTCTTGGCTAAAAGCAGGCTATGGAAAGGTTATATCATCTTTGAAAGTGGGTGTGACATGTCTCACTAAACAGCCAATGGCAGCACTCCATCATAGTTCAGCCTTCTAGAGGCCGCCATCTTTTTAATCAGATACATCTATTTTGTTGACCAATAGCAGGTTCTGGAATATGTTGCTACTTCTAAGTTTAAATTATAGTTTGATTAAGTTTAAGAATGTTATAACTACTGAATCTAGTACCTTTTTTTATCAAGTTGTTTGTTAACTTTGTGTGAGTTGGTTGTGGTAGGAGGAGGGAGATGTGTTGACAAGTTGAAATACCACCCCGGGTGACAAAAGTTCTTGCTACGCCACTGCATTGATACAGAAATATTCTAGAATGTTTATATATGTATTTTGTAAAGTTTTCACAGATATGAGCTTTGTGGAAATAAATATTACTTATATTTTATTTCTGAAGATATTCTTTAGGCTGTACCATCAGAGTTAACTAGGGTTAAGTTTGTTAATAATTGCATACTTCTCACGCTTCTGGAAAAATCAAAATCGAAACTGCTCAGCTACATAAAGATACATTGAGACTATTCAGTGAATAGAATGCTGTGACATGAAAGTTATCACAGGGACAAAGACTATCTGGTATGCTCAAATGAGAAAATGGCATTAGTTTTTTGTCATCTCATTATTCAGTTGTCCGCATCTGTACAGTAATACTGTATTCAGTTGAAAACCGTGGGGACAACAACTAAGGTCGTTAAAAATTGGAGAAAAATTCTTTGCAGAATGTCATTTATGAACAACACATCTCCAACCCGACCATTTTTTTTGTCAATGACGTGTGCAAATAGTGTGAGATGGAAAACATGGTAATCTTCATCACTGAGAAATTGGGTTTGATGCCTGTCCCTACTGCTTGATAAGATAGGAAAGTTCTACTCAATGCATCGAAGTGAAATATAATATCTAGAACTCGTTTAGACAATAACCTGTTTATTAAGAAAAATAACTACCTAGAATTCTATAACATTTCCTTTTTTTCTCACAGAAGTCAACTCTACCAAATAAGTTTTCTATTTTCAAAATCAATTTGGTTGAATAATACAAATTATTTAATTTGTATAATTTTTTCTCATAGTTTGATCGGAAATCTTTTTTGTGAAAAAAGGTATTATTTCCATTCTAATGAGCATAATATTATATATTGTCACGGGTTCTCTTCCTAGCATTCCATGATAATAATTTCGTACTTTTTAAAATTATAATATAATATTCATAATTTAATTAAATCCAATGCTGTTTGGGCTTGAACAGGAATTATTCTTGCCTGATAATATTATTAAGAATAAATCAATAAAAAACATGAAATTGTATCAAATTTTACTTGAATTGAAAATTAATAAAATTTGACGGAACTAATGAATTTAATATGGAATTCAACTCAATTCAATTAATTTGTTGATCACTACGATCAGTTATCTAGCAGAAAAGAAAACTTCAAATTTGATTTCCGGACAAGACCGGGTTGAATGCTAGTAAACAATAATATACAGTAGTGACATATTAATAATTCAGTGAACTGTAAACAGGACTTTTTCTAAGACAGAATCAACATTAACAAAAAATGTAGGGCATTGAACTTTAAATGAAGCAGTTATTTCTGTATTCATATCCTGTGAGCTAACATGCTTAATTTATCTATGTCTTTACTGATCTTCATGATAATGAGGTACCACCACGTTAAATCGGTTACTACAGTTGAATGGGAACATGTTGGACTATTTGCTCCTCCATTAAAATAAGTCCTCGTGAGGAAATTACGCAATAATCATCCACATTTGCATGTCCTTAAACTAAAACTAAGTCGCATAAAATGGAACTGATTATATAAATGGAACTATATTTAAAATAACTGAACCTTCTAATACTTCTGTTATTCTGTTTCAGGTGAGTGTTCTCTCCACAATGCAGTCAAGGCTTAAAAGAGTGAGTATTGTTGCTGAGATAAAGCAATTTATAATGCTGCTGTACGAAAATCTAGGAAACGTTTAGATGATTGCACTGTTGCTTTTCTTTTTTTCGGAGGATGAAGCCCACATAGGTCTAACCTGTGCGTGGGTGATAAATTGGATGATGTTGATTGATGAGTTGGACCTACAGTTTTAGGTGGGTTCCGAACCACCGGGAAGTGATATTACAGCAGAGAACAGAGTCTTTTTTGCTGTCCAAAGCACCCTTACAAAAAGCGCCCAGGAGTTTTGTACCTTATCTCTGATTGAACAGATACCTGCTACGGCACTCAGCTATCACTTCCCCATGTCGCAAGAGCATCCAACATGTGGCTGTACGAAATTTAGACTAAGAACATCGTCCCATTTATTTATTTTCGGTAGCAGTGTTACATCTATAATGTTTACAACATATTACAAAATTTTGTTATTGAATCTGATCGAGACAGTCGGCCCTTTGTTAGTTGCAAAATAGGTCTGGGCTGCTATGCATAACTCAGTTACCTGACTCTGCTACGAATCAATACCCGACTTTGAAGTCAATGCTTCAAAGTACTGATGAAGTGAGAGTAGAGGGGATTTGAGGACATGAGAGGACTTTGAACTTTGTCTAGAAACGAGGGAGTGGAACGTCATCTACCTTTGAACTTCCAAACTAGACTTTGAAATTTCTTTGAAAAATTATTATTATTATTATTGGATATTCTTTTTTTTTCTTTTGAGGATAAAGCCCACATAGGTCTGAGACCTGTGCGTGGGTAATGAGTTGGATGATGGTGATTGGTGAGTTGGACCTACAGTTTTAGGTGGGTTCCGAACCACCGGGAAGTGATTTTACAGCAGAGAACAGTATCTTTTTTGCTAGCCAATCTAATCGGTCACCGTTACAAACAGGACCTACGAGAACGTAGCTTATCTCTCTGATTGAACAGATACCTGCTACGGCTCGCGGCTATCACTTCCCTTGTTGTTTGATAGTTGAGTACCGTATCACACAAACAAATTAAAAAGATGCGAGGGATCAAAATATGTACCTTTGAACTTGAAAAAAATATTTTTAGGCTATTGAATATTTGTATTCCCTGTTATCAATTATAGTGAATATCATTAGGATTAGGCGAATACCACGAACAAATCTTTCAGCATTGTTGAGGGTCAGCTTAAAACTGAATTACAGATGATTGTTCGGGAACCCACATTATTTGTTTAACCTGACTTCTCAATAATAATTGATAGTATTGAATTGTATAAAAAATAAAAAGTTTTTTCATATTTCACTCGCAGTCCAAACTGTACCTTTTTACTAGAAAACATTTGATTTTCTCGCTCAGTCTCATACTATGATTACAATATTGCTTATAGAATATATTCTTAGAAGCAATATACATTGATCTTTCATCAGTATATATTCCCGATGCCATAGCATCCAGTATATCTCTTAGAATATTCTGTGACGGGAAAATGGTTATTGCAGATGAATTGAGCTGATCTAATTCAATCGAGTGTTAATAATATATTATCTTACCCCTTCAAAAGTGTTTAAATAAAGAGTTTACAGTGTACTCTATCCATACTTACTATATACTAGCTATTGTACCCGTCCTTCGTACGGATTATTTTTAGAAATAAGATATACATAATATATCATTTAACAAAACATTTATAACTAGCTGGCCCAACGCGCGTTGCTGCATTCTCATAAAAATTCTCCTTGATTTTATTATTCGCCACCTCCCGCTGAGGTTACATTTAAAATTAGGAAAGAAGTTAGTCCTAGGGTCCTAGGGCTGATCATAGAGGCTTCGTTGTTTTCTTAATCACCACCTCTGAATGAAGAAAGATTTCAAATTTAAACCTCCTATAAGGGTAGAAGCTAGGTTTTTCATTTTATTATTCGCCACCTCCCGCTGAGGCTGCATTTCAAATTTCTAGCTGCATTGGTTAACAGATGTCATAAACCTGGCATAATTAAATTTCATCATACCCAGTCGTATGTTTCCTACATATTGCAAGGCTCCAACTGTACGGTAGCCTTCATGCAAAGTGCAGTCTTTTGCTGTTCAAATAACGCCACTAAGGGGCCTGTCATATGATTAAAAACTGTTGACTTATATCAGCTGTTCCTTTAAGCTGTTTGGCTGGCAAGTTCAGTAGGTTAGGTCTATAAAATGGTTTAATTAATAATAATTATTAGCTACCCTATTGAAATTTATGGTCAGAAACCATCCCCAATATTCACACAACATATTCCCAAAGTTTCATGCCGACTGTCAAGTAGTTTTGGAGTCTATAGGGAACACACATACATACATACATACATACATACAGACAGACATTCATTTTTATAAATAGAGATTACATTTTGTTTTGATAGCATTTACAAAAAATACACTTCAAATTTATTCAAAACAGCTGATTGATATGTCATGATATTATGTCGTGATTTGTTGTTATGTGGTAACAAAAAAAAAGTGTATCCAAAGAAATGTATCCAAAATCGCAGAATACTTGGTTTTTAAACGTTGATTATTCTGTTAAAAAAAAGTTAATTTAGTTTGTTATAGCTAAAAGATTGTCAAAAAAGTTTTCAATACTGATAAATAACTTAAATCCCGATCGATGCTCTCGTTTTTCAGGAGAAGGCCGCGAAAAATGCCTTCGGGGCCGTGACAGACAGACAGAAATTGAGATAAGACTTGCTTCGGCTTCTTTAATGTATAAAACATGAAAATAACCAAAAAATATATAATTCTGATAAATGTACAGACAGAACTCTAATTTTATTTATATAGATTATAGGCACTAATACTCTACATGTATGAGTAACACCATCAAAAATCATCCGTTTTGAGAATTCTTCCATTATTGTAGCCGGAGTAATAATAATTATCGAAAAGCAGAAAATCATCCAACAATTGAAAAAAAAAACAGAGAATTATCCCTGATTTATTTAAATTTTGTACTTATTTAAATATTCTTGGCTAGAATTGTATAGAAGATAAATGAAAGACGTTTTCTTCTATTTCACTCGCAGGTCCAAACTGCACCTTTTCACAAAAAAATCGTATTTCTCGCTCAAAGTCTCATACTATAATCACAATATTGCTTAGTATATATTCTTACAAGCAATATTCATCACAGTTTACACCATCTATACTTACTGCTCATACTTACTATATTATAAGCACTTGTACTCTACATGTGTAACACCATCAAAAATCTTTCATAAGTAGATTCTCGACATTGGTTGCTTTTTGGTTTAATTTTTTTTGTTATCTGAAACTGAACACAATTTCACCAGAGCATCCACATAATCATAGTAATAGCGACTGGATAAGCAATAACTTATACTTTCCCAGGATGAATTGACCCAGGAATATATGCTTCTTCAAGGGGAAAACCTATCTTAGTGAACATTTGATTCATCAGGTTTGTAATGCAGAATAAAACTAGAATCAATCAGGGAAACAAGATAACTTACATATCAATCTGAAAATATTTATTTATTCATTCATCATAACTAACATATAGTTCTTGGATTTATTGTTTCATAACGATCTGCGTTGTTAAAATTAACTTTTTGTTGTAAATTTAACGACTTGCAGTCAGTTTTATATTGTGAAAAAAATATATACTCACATTCGGCCTTCGAGTTATGGGAACTCATCTTCAAGGCATCCTACATTGGCTATGTTGGTTTGTTGGTTAGAAGAATAATTGTGGTTTTTGTATCATGTGGCCGAAAAGTTTGTGTGATTTAAAATTTAATTGTTCATTGAGATTCTTTTGTTTGTTGTGTGTGGTGTGTTTGTAAATTTTAAATTGTTCCAAGGCATTGAGTTCGTGTCCTTTAGATTTTATATGTAGAATGTGTAGCTTGGTAGTGATGTCAGTAAAAGTGTGTCCAGTTTGAATGATATGGCCTGCAAAAGTCGATTCGGTTTTTGTATGTAAGGCTTGGAAATGTTCTTTGTAACGTTGTAAGGCCGAGTTTGAGTACATTTATTATATATTCATCTTATATTATATTATTATATAATATAAAACTGACTGAAAGTCGATAAATTTACGACAAAAAGTTAGCATATGAAGATACAACATGTTATAAGTCGAAACTGCTTTGTTCTGTTATGAATAATGCTAAATCAAGCTGGTCCCTATTCTTCAATGATAACAACACCGACAGTACTGCCACTATAATATGGATAGCCCAGCGTTATACGCCAAACTGATCTCTTCGATGGTGTTTGAAGCGCGAAGCATCCGTTCCATCTGAAAATTACATACTCGGGGTTTGCAGACTCCTATGAGAGCCATTGAAGTGGCTGTCTGCAACACTTGACCATAAATACTGAATGTCGGCTTCGATTTCCCCACTGACCCAATTTCTGTGTCGTAAACTCTTTCATACCTTAGCGCTGACAATAATTGGGTCTGTTTAGTGTTTCTGCTCCATGCCCTAGATCACCAGCCGCGTTTATAGCTCTCAAGCGGAGCTGCGGTGGACTGTCCCATGAAATCCTAACTAGCTTGACTCAGACAGAAATATGTGGACAAAGGATTTCTCTATGAAATTCCGAGAGATTTCTCGTTTTTTCATATGAATTTTTGACTCAGACAGAAATATATGGACAAAGGATTTCTCTATGAAATTCCAAGAGATTTCTCGTTTTTTTCATATAAATTTTTGAAGAAATGCTCCCGCACAATATGATTTTTTTTCGATGTGAACATATTTTTGGAATATTACTGCCAGAAATCTCATAAATTTGTGATGTCGTTGTACTTAGAGTATCATTCAAACTCACTCATATAACTTATACTTCTTACAGATTCAACAATTATACTTCCAATCTATTAAATTGATGTATTCCTTTCACTGATATTTAACTATCGAATGAATACACTCAAACGCCTCAAATCTGTTCAATTGATGTACTCCTTTCATTGATATTTAACTTTCAAATGAATACACTCGAACACTCGAATGTATAATACGAATGATTGAGTAAGGTTCTCAACGATTTTCAGCTTCCAAATTACCAATACAAGCTTCATCATGAGTATCAAATTTAAAGTATTCATTCTCCATACAATTTTCATGCATTTTGATTCCAACCCTCAAATGGATTTATGACTTTCAAGAATGCACTTGAATATGTAATTTGGATGATTGAGAAAGTTTCTTATCGATTTTCAGCTTCTAAATAAATGATCAACGGAACCTTTCTCATGAGTATCATAATTTACTATTTAAATCTAATTAAAAATATCATTTTTCATACAATTCTCATGCATTTTGATTTGAATGGATCAATGTGGGCATTGATAATTTTTAGAAACTGGAAAAAACGATGCCCAGTCAATCGAATTCAAATATAATTGATATTGATTGTTTCTGGATACCTTAATGATCTAGGATCTTGTTGATTTGTTGATTTTTGGATCAAATCTCGTTCTCCAATTTGGAAGAAACTCATATCATGTCTTATACGCTTGTAGATGCGGATATTTCAAGACGACCATTTTCCTCACCTAATAGGATTCCATAGAATAAGTGAATATAATAAAAATATCTAAAAATATTGAAAAAATTTAATTGAAAGCGCCTTCTAATAAAAACTATATGATTTATTCAGTTTGTAAAGCTATCAGAAATGAAGCCACTGTTCAATTGAACATTCTAAAACGCTCAGCTATAAGGTTTGATTTTATTTTTTTGAAGAATCTCTCAATTTTCATGCTTATTCAGCTGCATCAAATTCCATTTGAAACTGCATTGATTTTATTCTGGTAATGGATATGAAATGAATATTTTTTGTCAGAAGCGAGCCATGAATTATTTATATTGGGTGAGAAAATGGATCAGATGAAAATATTACTTTGAAGAAAGGTCCTCATCCTCACACAAGACACAATAGAGCTTTTTTTAGTGTCGTTTGTGAATTCTGCTGGGGGAGGGGTATTATGATTAAGATTATGATGAATGATTAAGAAAGGTTCTCATCGATTTATTTCCAGATACCAAACAAATGATATATGGAAGTTTTCTCTTGAGTATACACTATAAAAATAGTGTTTGTGAATACTATCCTTCTTTATTATCTTTACCTTTCTTTTAGATTTTTGCCTTTTCTTTGTGCAGATGGTTGCCTCAAAACCTCGATTTTATTCCTTGCCAACTGCGGCATAAAAAATAGTCATAAATATTATTTACTCACTGTTGACTGGGAATTTCAATCCCGAATAATAATACCTCAACTAAATAAATCATTCAAAATGATAATTAGGCTCTCAATTAGGCTTCACAATTGTCCTAATTTCGTCACCCACATTCCACACAAAGAATGTAAATTTCTCTCTCACCATTGCTCCCCCTCCCTTCCCCGCCAAATCGTCATCACAACTCACACGCACTTATTTCTTCCCTCTTGCACGCTTGTCCGATTCTGTTTTATCTCCGGTTGTGGAACCATATTTCAGGGCTTGGATAGGGGTGAAGACAAATTTATACGCTGGCAGCGCGTCACAGTCATATGTCACTCGGTGCTGTTAGCTCTGTTCTGCATCCTCTTCACTCTCACATATTCTCACACTCTCTCTTGCTTTTCCTCCCAATCTCCCTTACTTATCACCCTCCCACTCTATCAGTCTCTTTTTTCTTTTATCTACCGTGGTCTCCACCATTGAACGGCTCTCTGAAGTCAACGAAATAAAGGTGAGTTCTTAATTTCTTGTGCATGCTTCAAACAGCGATTAATAGCTGATATAACTGCTTTTTGCAATAAACTTCAGTGGAATCCCGCTAGTCAAAAATCCTATATAATCTGAACAACCTACAGAACACATTGTCCTAAAAGTTGTATCTTCAACTAGAATAATAAAAAAAGGAGTAAAGCCGATCATTCCCTACATAACATAATATGTTTATATATTATACTTATAATAAGTATATTATACTTTATCACATTCTTATTATTCCATTGAAGCTTTATATTTCAGATTCCGCCATTAATCTATTAATACATTCGCCTGTAACTTTAGGATCATTAATTGGGTGCTCTTCTCAAATTTATAAATTTCTTATTAGGTTTCTTATTGGGTGCATTCTCCATTTTTAAATCAAATGAGATTCTTAGAGCAGTACATTATTTCCCAACCTCTTATTCTTTTCCACTCCATTACCTTTATTCTTCATTTACTTATTCTTTCATCCTCAATTACTTTTTTTATTTCACTCTCACTCTACCACTCTCTCTCTAACTCTCTCTCTCTCTATCTCTCTCTCCCCCCTATTTCTCCCTCCCTCTCTTCATGCCATACTCTCTCTCTTTTTTCCACCGTCTGTCCCTGTTTCGGATCCTCGCTTTTCTCTTTTTGATATCACATCCCGTTTTCAGACAATTCCGAACCGCAATCATCTTCTATAGTGGGCTTAAAGAACTCTTTATACGTATATCACACTGATCGATCCCTATATATATGTATAAAACGTGCCAGTTTTCCGCCTCGCTTTATTGCGCTGTGATTCGCATCTGTCACACATATCACCATACTCCAGTTTTTACTTTGACATTTACAATTGTCTCACCACATGAAATGCGCGCTCAAAATGAGGCGTCATGCTTGCTTAGTGGCTACTAATCCTTTTTTTCATACTACCTCTTCAATTAATCACCTCGTCCCTTGTTTGAAAATATAAAATATGCTGTTTTGTATGACATGTTATATTCCAGGGTAAGCTTCAAGAGTTACCTGTTGTTACTCAATACTCATGATTAATCGAAATAGAAAGCCTTCTGAGAATATGAATATATTGTCCTTTCCAAATTTAACTTAGAATCAAATCACTGCCCATAAAAGTGAATTCAAGTGAAGTGTCAAAGGCAACCTTAAAAAATAGTTTGGGAAGGAATCATATATGAAAGATATTGAATTGTTTAATGTTTCTCATGACATAAAATATTAAAACGTTCACTTGGATAGTCCCCTAATGCCCTGGCCTGCCACTTAGCGCAGTTGGTTGAGGCGTCGCAACTTCAACTGACTGGCGCTTCAGTGGTCGTGGGTTCGAATCCCGCTCCTCATTCTGGCATCTATGTGTTATCATTCACCTCATTACCAACGCGCAAGTCTCTAACTCATGTCGGCATCATCATCAGCAATTAATCAATATATATGAATTTGAAAGTTATTACACCTTCTCCCCCCCACCTTTAAGTATTTTAATGAATTCATTTAAAAGCACTCAATTTATTTCTATTATCTGCATTATCAGATCATATTATCAGGGAGTCCGCGTTCACAAATAATATGAAGCTTGAATGAACTTTTTTTAAATTTCAATTCAATTCTATTTCTTCCAGTTGGATCCTGACAAAATGATGATCGTTTTAGCTGTCACTATACATGAAATCAAAAATCAAAATTGGAAGAGAACTTCAAATAATATGATACCACAGAAATGGAAATTCAAAAATATGTGACAATCGCCATGAATAATGAACCTGCTCAAATTTTTCGGACTTTTTTGTTTTTATTAGTTTCTTCTGTGAATTTTTTGGTCTTTTCTAGGCATTTTTGGTATTTCTTAGGCTTTTTTGGTCTTTTTAGGATTTTTCTGACCATTTGTATTCTTTTATAGGCGTTTTTTGTCTTATCTAGACATTTATGACTTCTCAATTAATTGAGAACCCACCAAACCGAAATGTTGACAAAATAAGTACAGGAAGATTATTTTTGCAGTTTTGAAGTTTTGCAGTTTCTATCTTAGATAATTTGACATCTTGTGGGACCGGACTCCCTATTATGAGTGATTCGGACTTATCTTAGTTAATATATGCAAGTTGACAGATATTCTAGGGGCGCTGGCATGTAATCAATCTTCAAGATTCATTTACAAGCGGTGAGAACAAATTTTCCATGCAAACTATTTCGGAGCTCCGATTCGACCTGGAAATGTAAATGCATTCTGAATTGCAAATCAGCGTTGATTTAGAGAGCATTTCATTCAATGAATGGAGCGGGATAAACTAGGAAATTTGCACAGAAATCGAAGTCACTGCTGTCCGGCCATTACGGTCCATCACTAAAAGTTAAAGTTTGTATAAATCACAAGAAAACTGGTGTAGGAGTAAAATACCTTGCTACCACTCTACTTGATTTCTTCCATTGGCTCAAGTAGGGGAAAGTAACAGTTCTGGGCCAGTTTAACGACGGTTAACTAACCACGGTTAAATTTTAACGGAGGTTAACTAACCTCGGTTAAATTTTAACGTCGGTTAAATTTTAACGGATGTAAACCTAACTTAACTTAACATTGGCAAACCTAACCTAACGTTTCGGGTTATTTTTTAACCCACCTAAAACTGTAGGTCCAACTCATCAATCACCATCATCCAAATCATTACCCGCGGACAGGTCTCAGACCTATGTAAGCTTCATCCTCCAAAAAAACATGGATAATGTGCGGAAGTAATGAGGTGAATGATAACAAATGTAGATGTCAGACGGAGGAGCGGGATTCGAGCCCACGACCGCTGAAACGACAGCAAGCTGAAGTTGTAACAAATGAATCAAAAGAGATTCATTGAATGCAGTCCACTGTCCGTCAAAATAAAACTGTTCTAATTCCAAAACAAAATTGAAATCTAATTCCCACAAACAATTACATAAATGTATTAACAACTATGACATTATAAATTTAGTTTTGTACTCACTAACTAAAACTCCAATGTCTAGTTCCAAACCAGTGTTTTGTTCAACTTATTTGAATTGCAAACTATTCTGAGTGGAGAAGTTGATCACTTCCTGAATGAAGTCAATAAGGACAGATGGGGAAAACCGCGCTCAGAGCATCTCGTCTGATCAAAAGTCATGAAAGTATAATACGAGCTCTCCTCTCTTGGTTTTGTACTCTACTCGCTTCAAAGAGAGAATGTTGAGAGTGCTTCAAATCATTTTTTTGATCATCAACTCTAACAATTTCTGCAACCACTCAAACAACTCGATGAACGTCTTTTTCATGAGGATCGTAACATATTACCAAATTGAAAATGTTCTCTTTGGTGAACTGGAATTTTAAGAATAGTGGAGAGACTCTTAAAAATATGAAAAATTACTCATTTAGAACTTCAAATGTGAGTATTGATTGTTACCAAATTCTCCAATCAATTTGAGTTCATGAAACCTTCTGATCTGCTATAACAAATATTGAATAATAAGACTATATCGTCACAACCACATTTATTAAAAATTTTGAGAAACTAGTTTCGGTTGTTATACCATTATCAATCTCAAAAAAACTAAAACTTAAGTACAGAATAGCTTAATATATACTAAACATAGAATGATACTATAGGCTAAGCGAGAAAGAGGCTGGCCTTCATTGAGGGTTGTGATTGGCTAAAGACCATAACAAGTCACGCCTCCTGGTAGAAGGAGTAAAAAGCAAAAATAAGAGTCAAATCAAGATCCAAAGAACGTGCACAATTTTTGGATCTTTGTTACTCCTCCCACCAGGGAGTGTGACTTGATATGGCCTTCAGCCAATCACAATCTTCAATAAAGGTCAGCCTCTTTCTCGCTTAGCCAATAGTATCATTCCATGTTTAGTATATTAAGCTACTCTGTACTTTAGTGTAAGTTTGTTTGAGATTGATGATGGTATAGCAACCGAAACTGGTTTCTCAATATTTGTTAATAAATGTGGTTGTGACAATTTCGTCTTATTCATTATGGATACCTTCCACAATATCACCTTCGCCACTACAAAGAAAGCTAACACAAATATGACAAATTTTATCCATTTAATGTCTTCTGAACTTAATTTCTTTAAAAAATGTCTTGACTTTGAAATCTACTTTTATAACTGGTTCGAAACTAGCTTTAAAGCCCTAGAAAATGCCTGATTTGTTGATGTTGAGCTCAATTATTATTATTGTTCAAGAGGCATTACACAGACACTATTAGTTGAGTTTTGGCAACCACAGTTGTGTAATTGCAGGTTCACCATGTTTCCCATAACTTTTTTTGACGATGAAGCCCACATAGGTCTGAGACCTGTGCGTGGGTAATGTATTGGATGATGGTGATTAATGAGTTTGACCTACAGTTTTAGGTGGATTCGGAACCACCGGGAAATGATTTTACAGCAGAGAACAGAGTATTTTTTTGGCTTTTTTGCGGTCTTTTTTGCAGTCTTTTTTCAATCTCTGATTGAACAAATACCTGCTACTGCACATGGCAAGGTTCTCCCGTGAGGATCTCCTCACCAATAAAAGTCATACGCTTAGTATTATTATTAGTACCACCTTGTACTTTAATCTATTTCCATGAATATGGGTGTAAATCAAGGTGTCTCATTATAAGGTTATAGACAGTTGTAGTCATATATTATTGTACTTTCACTTGAATAATTTTATCTGAATCTCATTTTCACTCTTTCACTCCGAACTCGAGAAATCAGCTTTTTTCACAGGTCACATGTGAAAAAGAATGGTCAAAAAGTCTGTTTTAAGCTATGTTTACAGTGGCTTCATTTCCTCTCTCAGCAAGCAACTTCAAACAGGAGTTGAATGACCAACTCTCCAGAAAATAGTGATATATAGTAATATAGTCTGTCCCCTCCAACAAATAGCGATTCATTGTGATGTATTGTAACATTTCTTACCACAGATTCAAGCAGTCATTGTTCATATAGCGTAGTACCTCAATTTTTTATTATTTTCTACGGTTTGTCCCATTAAAGCTACAATAAGTTCAATCGACCTTCTTAGTAATGGTGAAGGTGATATTGTGGAAGATATCCATAATCAATAACTTCGTCTAACTGGTTTTCAAAGTTGTTTATTAATTAAGTTCAATTGAGCTTTTCTTGGTGACCCAATCGATTAATTACATGCTATATTGTTTAACAGCCTCCTCAAATTCGTACTCCACAACGCTACATCCCTATTCTAGACGAAATTCAATATAATATAATAAAGAAAAATTGTTCTATATTCACTCCACAATATGGGAACTTAATATTGCATGAATGCAAAATCATTTGTTATTATTATTTTTTTCAAGTTATTCTAATATTCGTATTCAAAATCTCATTTTTTTCAAAGTTGTTTATGAATCTATTCTGTTAGTCTTTCGAGATTCACTGAGTTGTATCACAAATTACATTCTCTTACATTTATTCTCTTGGAAAACTCTATCAACATTCATTTTCATGAACATCTCTTGAGAAATGTTTGTATAGTATGAAATGCCTAGCTCTGGATCTTCTGGTTATATGGAAGCTCTGTAAACGATATAATCTAATCATGATGTGAGGATTTTCAATCTTGCAATCTGAATTTAAGCCCTCGTTTAAATTTAAGAATTTATTGCTTTGCCTCACCATAAATTCAATGTTTATGTAGACTCCGATAGACAAACTAATTCTATATCAGCAACAATGATATAATTAATACCATGCACAAAGGAGTGGATTTGATCTAATAATATAACAGCTTTTCTGGGAGGGTTGTTCATGATGAAGATCGGCAAATTAGATAAAAAAATTTGCAACAAATTCGAGTGTCGATTTGTTTTTAGGATATAATATATTATGGATCCAAACAAATTTATTCGACTTCTGAAATAAGCGTTTCAACCTCTTAATAGTAAGACCATTACTCACAACATCATTACGTCATCATTCATATCATTACAAACGCACAAGCTTCATACTCATGAGTGCATCATCAGCAGCGAAAAATTATTTTAAGCAGAGTTCATGAATACAGAAGTCGATATAGTTGGATACATTTTATTCTATATAAGTGAAAAGTTATATCAATCTGGGCAGTCTTATCAAGAGTGAGAGATTCTAATATCAAAACTGACACTGTATTTTAATTCAATATATTGTGTTTACTCACTTATATTGGAGATACTGGAGGGATGCTCTTCACTTCTAAAAAGAAGCTTCATCCTCATCATGAACCTTCATCTTTTTAGAAGTGAAATGCAACCCTCCAGTTTCTCCAATATAAGTGAGTAAACACAATATATTGAATTGAAATACAGTGTCAGTTTTGATATTAGATTGCTCATGAAGTATTTCGTCATGGAAAACATCACAGATATGATTTTCACTCACTTGTACTGGAGATACTTGAGGGATGTATTTCACTTCTAGAAAGAAGTTCCATCATCATCATGAACCTTCATCTTTTTAGAAGTGAAATGCATTCTCCAGTATCTCCAATATAAGTGAGTAAAGACAATATATTAAATAGAAATACATTGTCAGTTTTGATATTAGATTGTTCATCAAGTTTTTCGTCGTGGAAAACATCACAGAGTAAGAGATTGTTTAGCAGCAATGCAGATTTCACAAAATCAGCTTTATTGTCGTAAGTATCCCCACCTAAAATATCGGATATTGATCAAATATTTCAGTCAGATCTTACTAGAGCTACAAAAGCGGAATGAAATTGCGTTAACGTGTTTTTTCAATTTCCAAACGATCCAATATAAATTATACTCGCCCCAGCACAATAATATTGGCAACACTGTTCGTTTAGAGTAGCGGACATCTTGCCTCAAATGCACTTGAGAACAAAATTGATTCGGCTTTATTGGCAGAGGAAGAAGGAAGAAATTGAATCCAATTTCTAGATCCCGGTTGTTCGAGATTGAACTTCCGGAATATCCCGGCTGTTGGACGGGAAGAAACATGGACGCGAAATTCTTGTGACAAGATAGAGAAGCATTGTGCTTAGAATCATATAAAATCCAGAATAGTAATAAATCATATCCTGATATCGAAGGACAAAATTTGTCGCTGTAGGGTAAGTGCAGGATAGAGTGAAGGGCTGAATTCCATAATTTAATAATGCAATATCAACGGCTTACTGTGTAAAATTTACTCGTCTGCTTAAATGCAATAAATTGAGTGGGAGGAGTCTCTTCAAATGAGTAATAATATAGGAGCTATTATTCTATAAGTGAAGAATGTCACAAGTTGTACCTTCTGTACGAACGAGCAGCCCCAAGCAGCAGCAGAATTGCAGTAAGAGACAAAATTGCAGCAAATAGAAGAGAAAGGACTTGATCTAATTCTAGTCACAAGACAACATTAAATTTCATTATGACTCAATATGATAAAAGCTTATATTTAGTCACCAATTCACATAATGCAATAAATAATGCGGGAGGAGTCTGTATTCTGTGAATAAATTATCCTCTCATGATATTGGTCAATCATTGTGTTAATTTTGATGTAGCCCGAGGGTATTGGAAATGCATGAAATAATATGAAGGAATTTATATTAAAAGAAATTGGATGAGGGATTGAATTCTATGAAATTATTGAACCACAGCTCGGATAGTACACCATTTTAATGATGTTATTTAATAATGATCTAATTCTGCTGATAGTATTCACCAACAACATACAATGATGCAAACTGACTTGAATAACTTACGTCTTTGGTTTGATAGAAATAGAATAATGTTAAAATGCTTCCAAAACTAAAATTTAAAATTTTTCTTTATCATCGGTTTTCAGATTTTCAGTTTCTTTAAAGTATCATGATGTTAATTGTCAGGATGAACCTTGCAACTGTGATAGTATTGAGCAAACAAACTGTGAATTATCTTGGTATGATTGTTGCTGACCGTTGGTTTGGAAAGATCATAACATGAATTTAAAAAAGTTTAGATTTCCACACATCATGTGTAAAAATGTCTGAAATCATTATGTATTCAGTGATTTTAATGTTGGATAACATCAATGATATTCAATGAATAACATATGAGACCATGTGGGAAGTTCAGGGCTCAACTAATATGAAAAAGACATTAAGTCTTGGTAAGACAGGATAGAAAAGATTGGCTTATTAGGATCATGATAAACTCATTATTCTAGAACCAAAAATAAAAATAATAAAATTCATATCATGGTTACTAGTGTACTATACGAGTACAACAATATCAGCAGGAAACAAAGAGACAAACTAGTTTTTCAATGCTGCAAGCTTTGCTCTCTATTGCGTTACAGCAATTTATATTTATATTTATAGATACAGCGATAACATAAGACAATTGGCCTTATGTGATCGCTGGTTAGATATTGGAAGAGTTTGGTGATTTGAAGTTTTTCAGTTCTTTTGGTAACTCACTCTGATATTTTCAGTGTACAATGACACTTGATGTCCTTTGCCGATAAGCTTTTCAGGCTTTTTATTTTTGAAAGAGAAAATTTCTAAAAGTTTCTTATTGCTAGAAGTAACCCTCGTTGGCATGTTGGTATGGGATTGCACGAAAAATGATATATTTTTTGTAGATTACGTCTTAAATACTCCAGTTAGGGAGTATGAGACAAGTCAGATTAACAATTATTGTTAATCTGACTTGTCTTATACTCCCTAACTGGAGTTTTCAAGACGTAATCTACAAAAAATATATAATAATTATCATTCTATAAAATTATTATATAATATATAATTATACAATGTATACACTAGTTAGCATAATTACTATAATAAATTATTAACTAATTAAGGTGAGGCTTAATTTTGATGTGAAAGGAACTCTTGTACACTATAAAAAGCTTTATCAACTAAATATTTTTTTAGTTGTTTTTTTAATATTTCTATATTTTGAAGACTCTTTAAAAACTACGGTAGCTTGTTGTAGAGTTTCCTACCAACATAACTAGATTTTTGTTTGAATAAGCTACTATTGTGACTCACCAAGTAATAGTCTCTTCGGCTTCTTGTATTATAATCGTGTATGTCAAGATTTTGGTTTATATCGCTCTTTCTTACACATAAAGTAGCTTCATACATATATAAGCAGGTTACAGTTAGGAGACCAAGTCTGTTGATCAACGATCTACATGAATCTAATCTTTGTACTCTTTTTCATATACCTAGCCGCTTTTTTTGGATTTTAAACACCCTATCAAGGTTTTGTTTTGATGAATTACCCCATACTAAGATTACAACCCTCCCCCACCAAAAACCATTTCATTTCAACCTAACAGCTTTTTTTTAAATCTTAAACACTCTTTCCAGGTTTTAATGGTCTGTAATGGAAATATAAATGGACTGTATAATTATATAAATGGAAAGCCACAGTCTTGATTATCACAGAACATGAATCCTCGAAAACCATGAAATAGATCGTTGTCTATGTTTGAGAATGAATATCGCTATAATTTATATATCAATATAAAAACTGTTTGATGGTTACAGTATCATGGTGCAAGTTATAGTATTGATCTGTTTTCAAAGTGGATGGTGCGAGTGAGCCAGGGATTACAGCATTATATTGGAGTATTACGGTATAGTAATGTTCCTTTCAGTCCACAAAAATTTACTACGTCCATAAATGAGCGTAAAAAAGGTGCCTGTACTTCCTCAGTTCCCAATAATGCTTCAGCTTCCGTTCTAAAACCATCCATCTATCCTAAAAACGTTACTCGTACATTACGTGACTGTAATCTCTTTATTCAGTTAAATAAACATGTGTGTGATGTACACGGAAGATCAAAACACGGAACACATCGGAATTGGCTATGCAAATATCGCATGAATATGTCAAATAACAGTGCCTTATCCACTTCTAAATCCATCACAAAAACCTAGTTCAAAGTTGGTTAAATATGCCACGAATTGAGTCCCACGTTTTTCCAGGTGTTGTAAAAATATATAATATTTTTATGGTACATTAAAGTGATCTGTTACATGACTTCCCTGGCAGATTTCTAGCTTGCAACTCCTTTTTTGCCAGCTTTACTCTTTTATAATGCAAGACATATTATTATGATCTTCTGAATAATTTGTCACGTGATTTTCATGATGACTCTCATTATCATGATAAACAACTTATTCCTTGTTCAAATTAATTATGAATTTATTAGCTTATTCCTTTTATGATGAGAAATTTATTCCTGGGCTCAACACTTATTCATGCGTTTAACACTTCAAACATGATGAACCCATATTTTGAAGTTCACAGAGTTTTGATTAAATAATTCACTCGATTTAGACAACTAATCACAACTAGAATGTCTAAATCTACCTTTGATAACAGGAGTCTCTTCAATTATTTCCCTATCATTTATTACCTATCCGTCAAAATGACTTTTAATACCAGCTATATTGAAACAAAACAAAATTAAATCGCGAGATTTTTCCTCATACTTTAAAAAAATAATTCTTGTTCTTCCCATTGATTAAAATTCAAATGTTGAATATCACGATCGATATCTCGTTATGTTACAAAGTGGATTAATAAAAAAACTTGAAACAAAATTGGTTTTTCACAAAAAAATCTTCCTAATATTCCAACCAGTTTAATTTCAGAGGGAAAATCCCAAAGCAAAGATCATCTTGTCTATTTCGCATATTTTTAGTTGCAAATTTTTTGAGATCCCTTTCATTATCTAGCTCTATTACCAATGAATCGTCTGATTCCTTTGCAAAAACTTTCCCATATTAAACCCATATTTCCAGTCCTGATTCTTTGCCTTTTGCTTAGCATTCAAAAGCAATGATTTATTATATTTCTATTATTTATTATTATTATTATTCTGCACACTTCATAATGGAGCCACCTATTTGTAATTATCTATTTGTTATTCTTATTTTTGCTTTGTTTTTTATTTTTTGTGTATGTTTTCAGTGTGTTAAATAAATTGCATTAAATTGAAAAAAAAAAGTTCTGTCAAATAATAATAAATTAATAACAAATGAATAACCTACGCTAATTTTCATTATTAAAAGCATATCGTTGTAACAGCTGTTTTCTTTTTATTCATTATACTATCTCATAGGAGTAGTAGTCAGTGGCGCCGATAGGAGTTGACACTTTATTTCCTCCCCCCCCCCCCCCACCAACCCTAAATGATTCTGAGATATAATTCATTCCTTCCTTTCGATTCATTCATTCCTTAAAAATGAGATACTCGATTTAGCTTTAATCATAGATGAAAACCATCAATTTGTATCGTTCACATGTTTTTTGAAACATTTATTGCTGTTTCCTTTTTCCCTTCGTTTTGGGTTATATGGAACAGCTTCGAATTCAATAAAAATACTCAGAGAATTTTATTATTGTTCCACATAATAATTAATTATGTTCTACTTTATGAAACGATTTTGGACTTGAAAAATAATTATTTTCTCTGTCAATTGGAGAATGATAAGAAAGTTTTTTGATGACAAATGATTAATTATTCTATGATTATTGAAGTACATTATTGAAGTATATAAGCAAATTGGAAACAGTGTAAAATTTCCTGGATTTCTTGTTCCATGACGAACTGCGTTGTTAATATTAACTTTTCATGTGAAATTTAACGACTTGCAGTCAAATATTTGTTAAGAATAAGTATAATTACTCACTTAGTACAACAAATATTTGACTGCAAGTCGTTAAATTTCACATGAAAAGTTAATAAGTGTAAAAGTCTTGTTGACTGACCTGCAGGCGTAATTTTGAATTAAGAACGAAAATTCCATATAGCCCCAAGAGTTCCATATATACCCATTTTACCAGAATTTCATTTTTCAAAAGATATTATTCGATTACAATCAGCCCAAAAGTACGCCCCACAAAACGATAGACCTGCCTAACTGAAAAATGCTTTGTTTTGTTTCTTGACCACATTGAAAAACGATTCATTTTCCAATCACCTGGCGGTGTGTGAAAGTTGGAAGCCTTGGAATTAATTTGCCAGTTGGGTTGTATGCAAATTGCACGGCGTGATTGTATGCAATATTCATGTATCAGCGTCATGATAATCGATACGCGTTTTTAATTGGTTCAGTCGACTGTCCAATTTGTGTCCGCCAGCCAAAAAATTCGAATCACGATTGCAGTTTGTACAGAACTTTCAATGAAGGTGGTGGAGCTGAGGTAGACCTAATTCCAATTTGAAATTCTAGTAGTTGGTATTGGGTGCAATTTTAATTCGTTGCTCTGTTGTCTGTACGAAAAGGAAATTATTCTTCTCTCGTTTAACGAGAGATAACTCACAGATTGTGTGCAAAACCATCAAAATTAGAAATCAATTATTACACTCGTGTTGTCAAAATTTCAACTTCTCTTATGTTTTTTGATTTCTCGCATTTCATTTCCGGTTTATTTATTCATTCACTCATCCAATGATAATGAAAATCTGTATTATATCAAAATAAATACGAAATCAGTGTATTCTGTATTATCAATTGAAGCTCATTTAGAGGGAAGAGATAGCCGAGGGCCGTAGCAGGTATCTGTTCAATCAGAGATAAGCTAAGAAACTTCTGGGCGCTCTTTGTAAGGATGACCGATTGGATTGGCCAACAAAAAAAAACCCTGTTCTCTGCTGTAAAATCACTTCCCGGTGGTTCGGAACCCACCTTAAACTACTGTAGGTCCAACTCATCAATCACCATCATCCAATTCATTACCCATGCACAGGTCTCAGACCTATGTGGGCTTCATCCTCCGAAAAAATAAAAAAATAATCCCTCAAGAAACTTCAAGTGCCCTTCTGTCTATTGCGTGATTCATATTTCTCTGTAAAGTTACAGTCTGTAAAGTTAAGTCTTTACAAGTCTCAACAGAAAAAACTACTTATCCTTTGTACAATATAGATCAAGCTATTTCTGCTTATATTGTTATACATCAATATTTATTGTAGTTACTGACTTCAAGCAAGTTTTTTTTAATTTCCAGCTCATTTTTCATGGAGCTTGACCACCTCAAAAAATGTTACAAAAATGTTACACCTTCATGTTACAAGCTTTATTATCACTTACCCGGTGGTTCGGAACCCACCTAAAATAGTAGGTCCACCATGTTCCCCGTAACATGGCACAAACGGCGAGGTGGAACTACCCGTAAGGCATTAAAAGCCATACGCTTATTATTACCTCAAAAAATGAATTAAATTTTAACATATTCCACCTGAGTGAATTGATACGGATACCATCATCTTCATCTGTTTAATGAAGCTTTCTCGAACCTATGTTTATCTTTTGTATGAACTCTTTTCTTTATTTTGATAAGTATGACAAAAGAGCTAGTATGGCCGTTCCGCCTGATACACGCTGTATATTGTAGCAAAGCTCGTTCAGAAATCAATTTTTTAACAGTTTCAATACTAAGTAGGCCATGTTTCTATTTCTCTTCAATATCATAGAATCCATTATTTATTGACAAGGACAACTGATAAAGAAGTATAGTTCAATATAAATGTATTAATGCAATATGAAAGTAATAATTTCCTTGAGTTGAATATGTATATAACTAAAATGTGAAACATGTTTTTAATTCTTGGATTTCTCGTTCTACTTAACGATCTGCGTTGTTAATATTAAATTTTTATTGCAAATTCAACGACTTGCAGTCAATACTAATTGTGAATAAGTAATATTTATACTCACGAAAGGCCAAACGTTTTCGAGTCATGGAGACTCATTTTAAAGGTGAAGATGAGTCTCCATGATTCGAGAACGTTTGGCCTTTCCTGAGGATTGATATTATTCATTGACAATGAAAATTTACTGCAATTCGTTCAATTCACAATGAAAAGTGCTATTAATTTTATTTGTGGTGATTGATGAAAATTGTTAATATTACTTCTCATTTGACGGACTTTTCAAAATCAGGAACTTAATTTTGGATGAATAAGAGTCTAATAACAATCAAGTTGATAGATTAGTATTTTCGAATTCCACAACGAGTGTGAGGTACATGATGCATAACCCCAACCTAACCTAACCTAAACCTTGACTTGCTTCTTTAGCTTCTGTTCTTTTTTCCCTACAATCCAAGTACCAAACTCTGTCAAGAGCGCTGGAGATGATCAAGATGTAAAAAGTTTCACCATTCCTTTAGTACTGAGCTATCCAAGAGTGACAGAGCAGTCAGTCATCAGCTCTCTCTCTCACCAGCCATCAGCGTTCCCCTGCGGCTTCATTTGAGTTTATGAAACATAATACTTCCATTAGCCGAGAACCCCGCCATTCTGCTGACTCGGCTTCTGAAGAATATGACATCATTACGTCAATACAGTTTTATCGAGCTCCATTCCGGCCCAAGCTCAAGACGTTAGTTCCGGGTCTTGCCGTTGCTGAAATCATAAGTGGCTGGATTTGCTAGATTATCCTGGTGGACTCCAATTTCAAGTCTGTAGCTACCAGATGGTCTAGTACCGCTTCCTAGGATCAATTCAATCATTTCACTACTCTAGTCACTTCTCATTGCACTTGGATTCCATCAGTAAAACCACAAATATCTGAAAAGAAGAACATTCACCATGATAATATTACTCAATATACATAGTGTTTCAGAAGGAAAGGTTCAAACTTCGGCAACTGATCCTAGATCTAAAAATAAGGGGAAAATTTTATATGTCCGGAAACGCTTCGTTAGCGAATTATACTGAGTGAAAGATTTCACCCAGAACTCAGTACCCTCGGTAAAATGGAGTCATACTGAAATTCTGGGAAGGTAAATTAAGAACGAAATACAGTTATTTCTTATGATTTTTTATCTGAAAAAAAGAATTAAATCTAACAAGAATATAATAATATTGAGATAGTTGAATAATGATTAAAATAATTCACAAATAAATTCTTATTTTTCTTCTTCATCTGACATTACAGCTCTGGGTGAGCTTTATCATCTCCAACAATTTGCCTTCACACCAAACGGTCACCTGCCTTTTGCTTCCAATTCCTCATACCTATCCTTCTCATATCAACCTTTACTTCATCCATCCAGCGATTCCTTGGCCTACCTCTTTGCCTTGTTCCCTCCATTCTCGATTTTTAAATTTTTCTAGGCATACAATGCTCTGCTATTCTCTCCAAGTGACCAATCCACCTGAGTTTTTGTGACCTTGTATGGTGCACAATAACTACTCCATGGAGAATGTTACTTATTTCCAGGTTTGTTCTTTGTCTCCATATATTTTTCTAACTACTTTTCTCTCAAAGATAACAATTAAATTATTCCAATTCATTTTTTCTCAAATTCAGAATCAGCTTTTGATCATGTTACAGTGTTGTAAAATTGTGCCCGTTCGTTTAACTAAAAATAACTAATGGATCATTGTGCCACAGAAATAGAACAGTTATACTTACGGCAGTTAGTTAACTGACATTAAACTCCTTATTCAATTGGCGTTCGTGCAACTGGCCGTATGTCTACTAATCAAACAAAACTTGAAATAAACCCGTTACACTTATGACAGTTAGTTAACTGGCATAAAACTCCTTATTTAATTCGATTTTGTGAAACTAGCCGTATCTAATCAAACAAAACTTAAAATAAACCCGTTACACTTACGGCAGTTAGTTAACTTCTTATTTAATTAGATTTTGTGCAACTAGCCGTATGTCTACTAATCAAACAATACTTGAAATAAACCCGTTACACTTACGACAGTTAGTTAACTGACATTAAACTACTTATTTAATTGGCTTTCATGCAACTAGCCGTATGTCTACAAATCAAACAAAACTTGAAGGTACTCTCTTTCATTGTGCTGTCATAGTATAATAATCGTTGATTTGGTTTTTCATTAATTTCACCAATTCATTTATAAATGGGGAGTTTCTTTTGAAACAACCTGTATTCTAGGTTTCTAAAGTAAGTACCCAACAATTAATCGTCTACCTGAAATGTTTATCATCCGTAATCAGACAGTTCCGCTATTCAATGCAGATGTAAAACAGGGGCAGCTAATAAAGAGACTTCTTTTGGTGTCAATGTGATCCATTAGATAGGTATTAGTGTTTTCGAGAGATTTAACAGAGTGCAGGTAAAATGAATCAACAGTCAGCACCCTCAGTGTGCTCAGTATAGAACAATGTCTTGTTGGAGAGAGGTGCAAGGCAGGTAATTACTTTCTGACACTTTCTTTACTTTCTGAAAGCTCGGCCATTAATCGTGTTTTTTGAAGGCTGTTGTTCTTGGATCATCACCTGGCTATCACTTCTGGTGATTCACGCTCACTCAAACCTCATTCTCTCTCTCTTCCACATCCCGACTCACACTCACTGTTTCATTCTCTCTCACTATCTCTCATTTATTTCCCCACTTTCTACCTCTTTCTCAATCTATCTCTTTTTTTCCAGATGAAACTCTCTTTTTCTCCCTCTTCTCATCAGAAAGCTCTATTCACATTTTATATCATTTTTCTTTCAACCTTTTGTCCTCAAGCTCTTTTTTCTCTCGCAAAGCTTTTCTACTTTTCTCTCTCTGACCTTTCTATCTCGCTCTCCTTCAACTCAATTTTATCGTTATTTCTAATTATTATCCTCTCTCGCTGAATCTTTCTCTTTCTCTCTCTCTCTCTCTCTCTCTCTCTCTCTCTCTCTCTCTCTTCCTCTCACTCTTTTCTCAACTTTTTCTCATAAACATTTTCTCATATACAATCTTTTCTGTTGTAGAAAATATGCTTTCTAATAAGTCACAATTATATTTTGTAAATTTACGTGAATAAAGTAAATTAATCTTATTTTATCTTAACTCTCTATCCCTCTATCTATATATTTATCTAGTAAAACCTTCCCTCTTTCTGCTGCTCTTTCAACATTATAATCTTTTTTTTCTCTCATTCTATATCAATATCAACTTACCTCCATTTACTTACTCTTTTTTTCTTCTTCTCATTTTTTTTCGTCTCTCTCAACTCTCTTTCCTATTTTTAACAAATATCCTGCTTTCTCCGCATTTTTCATTTCCCTCTTTTTGTTCTCATCTCCTTTTTTCGCCCCTACCACTTCTCCAATTCTTTGTTTTTATTGTACTCCCACACCTGCTTCATCGTCATATCCCATTCCATACTCTTTCCATTTCTCTTCAAACACTCTCATTATTTTCAGTTACTCGCTCACCCTCCCACTTTATGGCTTCATCCACGATTTTTTTTGTAATTTTCTTGTTCACTTTTTCATACTTCCTTCTCCTCTTCCTCCTCCTCCTCCACCTCCTCCTACTCCTCCTCCTCCTCCTGCTCCTCCTCCTGCTTCTCCTCCTCCTCCTCCTCCTCCTACTCTTCCTGCTCCTCCTTCTCCTCCTCCTCCTTCTCCTCCTCCCACTCCTTAGCCTCTTCACCCCTCCTCCTCCTCCTCCCCCTTCCTCACACCACATCTTCCTCCTCTTTTACTTTATTATACTTCCTCCTCCTCCTCCTCCTCCTCCTCCTCCTCCTCCCACTCCTCCTCCCCTCCTATCACCACATCTTCCTCCTTTTTTAATTTTTCATACTTCCTCCTCATCCTCCTCCTCCTCCTTCTCTTCCCTCACCCCCTTCTCCTCCTCCTCATCCCCCCTCCTTCACCTCCTCCTCCTCCTCCTCCTCCACCCCCTCCTTCTCTTCCTCCCAAAAACACTTTTTCACGCTCTCTTTGTCTCTCTTTTCACTATTATCTCATTCACTCACTCTCTCTTCACTCACCCTTTACTCTCCACCCGTCTACCCATCTCATTTTAGAAGCGTTACTCTCTTACCTACTCTTCTATTCCACCAGACACTCAACCTTTATTGTACTCATTCTTACTCTCTTCTCTTTTCTCATTTCCCCTCACACTCTTACTCTCTTCTCACGCTCTCTTTCACTCACTCACTCGCTCGCCCCCTCCCACTCTGTCTCTTTCACTCCCACTCGCTCCTTCTCACTCCCTCTCACTCCTTCTCAATCTCTCTCACTCTCTCTCTCTCTATTCACCCATCTACCGCTGTCCGACTCTCTTACTCACCATCTTTCTTTCCGTCATCTCACTTACTTTTCTATCCTCGTCTCCTTTTCCCCTGACTGACTGACACACTCCCTTGCCTACGACTTACTGGGGGAAAATTATTGATGCCTACTAACAATGGGCTCTCTGGCATGATAAGTCTTTAGAGATTGCTTTTAGGGAGACGGTCGCCTTCGTGCCGTAGAAAAGTGAAGGTGATGAAACGGAGAGAATAATGAGACTGGCGAGAAGAAAAGTAGTACGATATTGGGAGATGACATTGGAGCTCATTGGAAAGGGTAAGGGGAATGACTCGTTGATTGAGCGCAGCACTGACTCCTATCACAAGGGAAGATGAACAGTTGGTTTCAGGGTCAAAAAAAGATCTTTAGGGCGACCGACAGGACTGAATTTATAAAGGAGAATTCTGAACCTCAGGAATGAGGTGAATGACCTAGCGATCATAATTGCAGGAAAAGCGTGATGCATGTTGAAAAGAGAGTTTTTCTGAATTATTTTTCCAATAACGCCCACATTATTAAATAAGTCATCTACAGTATTATTTTTTCAATTTGACGAAATTGTCACAACTACATTTATTAAAACTTTGAGAAACTATTTTCGGTTGTTACACCATTATCAATCTCAATCAAACTCAATTTTTCTTCGGAGTATGAAGCCCACATAGGTCTGAGACCTGTGCGTGGGTGATGAATAGAATGGTGGTGATTGATGAGTTCAACCTACAGTTTTGGAAGTGATTTTACAGCGGAGAACAGTCTTCATTGCTGGCCAATCCAATCGTTCACCATTTCAAAGATGGCCCAGGAGTTTCGCAGCTTATCTCTGATTAAATTGATACCTGCTACGGCACTCGGCTATCACTTCCCTAAATGCAAATAGGTTGATGCCTGTTTACCTACAGTATTTTTAGAAAACTTCAATTTGCATCCACATAGAGTTCAGAACCCAACTACTCCAGTTGCAGCTACAACATAATTCTCTTAGCATTCTTAACAGCACGTAATTCTCAACAGCACTTACCATTAAACCACATCTATTATAAAACAAACATTTGCCCTCAGTTTACAGAAAAGGATCAGCAAACACGATCATGCCACACAGTTCTCGAGCAAGCATTTTTTGAGTATTTCGATACTTGAGAAATTTGAATCAGTACTTCAATACCTCAGTGACATACACAAAATCGTGACGTACCCGATTTTAATACAAGAAGCCGAGGAGATTATCACTTGGTGAGTCACAATAGTAGCTTATTCAAACAAAAACCTAGTTATATTGGTAGGAAACTCTACAACAAGCTACCGCAGTTTTTAAAGAGTCTTCAAAATATAAAAATATTTGAAAAAAAATTAAAAAAATATTTACTTAATAAAGCTTTTTATAGTGTACAAGAGTTCCTTCCACATCAAAATTAAGCCTCATCTCAACTAATTATTATAGTAATTATGGTACCTAGTGTATAAGATTGTATAATAAATTATTGTTGATTTGATTTGTCTTATACTCAATATCTGGAGTCTCCCAGACGTAATCTACAAAGACAACATGATGCTCTTATAATATTTTACAGCATCAACCATACAATCGCATCCATAGACTATTTATATTCTGAATAAGAGATAGCTGTGAGCCGTAGCTGGTATCTGTTCAATCAGATAGATGAGCTAAGTTCTTCTAGGCACTCTTTGCAAGGGTGACCGATTAGATTGGCCAGCAAAAAAGACACTGTTCTCTGCTGTAAAAACACTTGCCGGTGGTTCGGAACCCACCTCAAACTGTAGGTCCAACTCATCAATCACCATCATCCAACTCATTACCCACGCACAGGTCTCAGACCTATGTGGGCTTCATCCTCCAAAAAAATAATAGTTTTTATCTATCTATTAAGGAACATACAACAGCTCTCAGTTCTCAGCATACATGAGATTAGTCATACACGATCACACCCTACAGCACTCAGGGGCAATGGAGCCGAAGTGTTATCTTTCCTACAGATGGCGTCGCAGCCATGTTATTATTGACATGGCTGGAGGGACACTGTTCAACTCAGCAAGGAAGAGTGTACTGCACTAAACAAGCGGCTAGGATCAAGTGGCGACAGCCTGTTAATGGATGCAAACTCCCAACCAACAGCCAGCAGCAGATAATACCGTTAGCCGATAGATTGGAATTGAGACGTTGATTACATTCTCTGCGACGACGATCTCTCAACGAAAATCTGGCCAACATGCTGGGCCTGATAACATTCGGCCGGCAATGACAAAAGCGTTCTTGTGTTCGTGATCTGGCATCTTAAATACCCTTCCAACAAACAAGGCCTCTCTTAAAATACAAGGCCGCACCAAAGATATCAAATCACTCTGGATCTAAAACTTTTTCATCCAGCTTCTCTCGTCATAAAGAGTTCCTCAATTTGTTGTTTTCCAGGAATACTGGGTTAGCAATTCCTCATATAAGATAAAATTTTCATATATCGGAAAACCGCTTTACAAGAAAAAGGTCAGTGTACAGCAATCGAAAATCAATTAATCCCATTCTTAAAGAGTTGATGAATAGATATCACAGCTAGCAATTATTTCATGAAACAATGAAGTATTCAATTCAATAAGGATGCACAATACTGCTTTGAACGTTCTGGTAATATAATCTCTATGGAATATGAATCTGAATGTTCTAGTAATATAATCTCTATGGAATATGAATCTGAACGTTATGGTAATATTTATAATCTCTATGGAATATGAATCTCTAGTGAAAAAATTAAAAAGAATAGTATGGCCGAATTGGATGACAGGTACCAAATATTAGATGGATCTTAGATCAATAATAGATGGATGCAGTTTCGTAGAGGAGTACAGCACGATGTAGGCAAAGGTTTCAATCTTCTTTTTAGCAAAAAGAAAGCCAGAAGTAACCATCAAGTTCTGAGTTTGCAATAATGAACGTCGGAAGTCGCTCAATAATTTTGTTATTAATAAAATAAGCATGAATTCTCAATCTCTCCAAGCAAAAGTCTCTTTTCAAACGTAGCTCTATTAGAATTTCATTTTTTCTAAAAAATGAAGAACATGTGTTGCCTTTCAATGATTTTGTTTCTGTTATTGTCTGTACAATTGATATTCTTCTCTCATTAAAACTTAGTTTTTGAAGTACAAAATTTGAAACTATACTCTGTTCACGGAAACGAGAGACAAACCAAAATAAACGTTTGCATTTGTGTGAGTGGAAAAGTGATGACTCATATCAGCTGTACATCGATTAATTTCTACCAGCTCACGTTCACACTAGTTCAGTATCACAGTCACATTGTCGTACTGAGGGCTATTAATTCGGTTCGTTACCGGTTCACTTTTAATACTACTGTGAATCGGTCTTGTTGTTCGAAGATACACTCTCGCACGCGCATCGTTGTTTACATCGTCTCTATTTTCCCTGAATAGAGTATAGATGCAATACTGGAAAACAATGGAAAGTGTGATTGGATGAGCCCACTTGCGATCGTTTCGAGGCACCATAATTGAAATCAATCTCTTCATTCTCATGCATTATCGATCCAGTATCCCATTTACTCCACCATTGTATGGTGCTGCCTATTTTACACAAGAATGATCTCATCAGCAGCAGGCATTGTGATTGTCAGAAAATTGGATTTGATAGATGATAGATTTTGCCATTATTTTGTTCGTCCCTAGTCATCTGCACAACTCGTAACAAGCTGACTTTTTCTTCTATCCCGAATTCTGATCCTTCAACTTCCAGTTATAAAGAGTTCCAGCTTCGAATGAGATTGATATGCTATTCGAGTTGTAGGAAAGTTCCATCACTGAATTGCAGACGCGTTTGATCATTTCTGCCGTCTTCGACACAAAGCAAGAGGAATGTGGGGAACTTATCAATGTCCCGATAGTTGACTACTGAGTGAGATGGCGGCATTGTGTTAGTGAGGGGGGCTGTAAGGGGCGTTGAGGAGGGGTTGAAAAGGGTTTGAGGAGAAATAAGAGGTGGTCAAGGACGGTTAAGGGGGTTGGTGTCAAGGGGAGTTGAGGTGTATCACGGGGGATTGAGGGGTGACAAGGAGATATCTTATCACTACTCACTCCCTCATTCTCTCTCTCACGCCACTATATCTCTGTCTCACCTAGGACGCAATTTGAAGCCTATTTACGTTTGACCAACGCTTTTGTGACCGAGCAGCAGCGAGCGAGCGAGTGAGCGAGCTAGCGCACTTGGAACTTATTTGCGGCGCAAGTGCCTCGGCTACTTTGCACTTTGCATTGTGCTGATTAATGGACAGCGGCATTGTTCGAGCTCCAACACGTTTCAAACATATATAGATGGAAATCTATTCATCACTCTTTCAACCGGTCACAGACATAACTGGCGAAACTCAATGTTGAATGATTGTGGTAGGGAGGAAGAATAAGCTGATAAAAACTCATTGGAAGATGGAGTTCACTCAATTCAAAAGCTCCAGATCGACTATTCCCAATAATTCTATAGGAATTCCATATTGAGATTGTTAATAATATTCTAGATTCTATATCCATCTTCAATATAGGCTTCGAGTATTGTAACAAGAATTTAAAATATTCAATTTGAACTGAATCTCTCAAGAAATTGGTTCATAAAGCTGGTAATTGCTCTCTAATATATTCTCTAATTGATAACATTAATGAGAATTCATACTTTTTTTGAGGATGAAGCCCACATATGTATGAGACCTGTTTGTGGGTAGGATGATGGTGATTGATGTGCTGGACCTACAGTTTTAGGTGGGCTCCGAACCACCGGGAAGTGATTTTACAGCAGAGAACATTTTTTTTGCTGGGAAATCCAATCGGTCACCGTACAAAGATGGCCCAGGAGTTTCGTAGCTTATCTCTGATTGAACAGATACCTGCTACTGCACTCGGCTATCACTTCCCTCATTATTACATACATAGATACAATCATATTACTGTAGATAATTCTACAGTATGAGAGCAACATTTCTAAGGGGCGGGATACTGAAAATAAAATAGAAAATATCAAGTCCAATTAAATCAGATTATAGTTATTTGGGTTCGATATTCTCAAAGTTTCTATACCACTGAAAAACATTTTATTGAGAAGAACACTTCAAGAAGAAGTACTATAATCCACTGGCATGATAATATAAGCTTTTAAGATTGGATATTACGCGATGGCCTGTATCAAAATCAACATACATGAGAGAGCATAACCCATCATGGTTTCTGTTTGCAATGTTATTAACCAAACCTTAGTTTCCAAACGGTTCAAGTCCACTTCCGCATGAGGGGAAAATGTTTGCAATGCCTGTCCTGTACTTGGCCGTGGGTTGTGCGATATTTGAGTTTCATGACTGCATTTCGGCTTTCAAGTAACAAGAAACTTGGGTCTTCAGTGCGCTGTTTTGCTGCCCTAGTCGACTATGAATTCACTACACATGAGAAGGTCTCAACATAAAGAGCATCCACAGCTATTAAGAGAAAGACCTACTATTATTCACTGCAGTATATGGCCAGCTCAAAGTTAGTCGGAACGTGGCCATCATCAAACTAAGTTATTTCAAACTATTTCTAGTCTTTTCTTGGACACTTAAGAAACCCTATTTTCATGAACAACATTCAAAGATTAAAATAATGTAGTAGTATGTTCTGCTTGAATATAAAATGCTATTTCAGTCTAATATTACTTTCCTCAAGATTCTTGATTTTCATAAAAAAAACCAGTTGAAAATAGAAAACAGAATATAAAATGAACATACAAATTATCTCATCGGTTTCCATAATTCCTCTGTCCAATAACTTTAGCCTTGGGTGCAATATATTCTATTGTGATAAGAAGCCTGTTACATATCAAATTACAAAATAATATCAATTTACTATAATAATAGAGTCTGCGAGAAAATACTTCCAACACAGACCAAGACAGCAGAGAGAGAGGTCCAATGCTCTATTTCTCATTCACCCCCACCACATAGCAGCATTCACTCCGTTTCTGACAACGTCAGCAGAAAAGTGACAATGCGCATCCTACTGTGTGCAGGTCTGACTCTCCTCTCGTCTTCCAATCATCCTGACTACGATACAGAGCATCTGTGGTGGTGGAAATATGATTCCCCGATTCCATGTAGGGAGTATTTTTTCGTGGGCTTTAGTCCTTTTATTTGTATTAACTGAGAAATTTAATTCATGGATTCAATCGTGGATTGAAATTGAAATAGGTGAATTATTATGCGAGAGACGGACCCCTGGTCTGACAACGTATCTTTATTTTTCCATTTTCCCTTATTTATCTTATCTTTACCATATTCCACTTTACTCTCAACGTTCTCTCAATTTTCTCCCTCTTTTTTCACCTCTACAGCATCTCTATTCTATCGTCTGCATCTTCTCCATTCAGAGGTATCTGTTCTTTCCATACATTTACTTTTGATCTTCCCATTACTATCTTCAATCTTAGTCATCATACTCACTTTTTCAACCATCTTCTCCTATTTTCCCATTTGCATTTTTTGACTCTCCTCCTTCATGATTCTTAGATATATCGTTTCTTGCAACGATTCTCGGCAGTTACGTGAATATTATTTAGTCTTGATAGTCTACTGATACAGATATTTTATAATAAGACTATCACATAAAAACCACAAATCACAAATGAACCAACTATAGATATGAGGATACAATTATGACAAATACATTTTTTTTTGAGGATAAAGCCCACAAAGGTCTGAGACCTGTGCGTGGGTAATAAATTGGATGCTGGTGGTTGATGAGTTGGACTTTCAGTTTTAGGTGAGTTCCAAACCATCGCGAAGTGATTTTATAGCAGAGAAGAGAGTCTTTTTTGCTGGCCAATCCAATCGGTCACCCTCACAAAGAGCGGAGTTTCGTAGCTTATCTCTGATTGAAGAGATACCAGCTACGGCACTCGGTTATCACTTCCGAGAATCTTTAGAATTATATTCATAATACTCTTTTTAAACTTAATTCACCAGGAATGACTCCTGGAGAGTATTATCTAACAGCATCTCATCAAAAGACCATCCTCATTCTGCTATGGTTAAAGTGAGTGGCCCACAATCTACGTTGCCTCATTTACCTGTTAGTTTACCGTCGAATTATTCACAGCGGCATTATAGTCCCTTTTAGGTCATGCCGTTTTCATTTGCTGCTCTTCTAAATGGCTGGTCTCTTTTCAGAGCCAAGCCCCGTCCAATTGTCAACTTAACAAAGGGAATTATAAAGTGACAGATAAGACCCTGACAAATTATGGTGCTGGGCGACTTCAGCAAAGCCGTGGAACATATTGCAGCATTTAACGGTTTTTATTCAAATTGCAGCTTGTAGAGCCCAACTAATGTGGGATAATCAGTAAAAAGAATTGTTATCAGCCTCCAGCTAAGCTGATAGTTGATACTTGTAACTGCGAGGAATTAAAAATTATTTTTTATTATCAACCTTTTTTTTCTGAGACCTTAGCGTGGGTGATGGATTGGATGATGGTGATTGATGAGTTGGACCTACAGTTTTAGGTGGGTTCCGAACCACCGGAAAGTGAGTTTACAGCAGAAAACAGTCTTTTTTGCTGGTCAATCCAATCGGTCACCCTTACAAAGAGCGCCCAGGAGTTTTGTAGCTTATCTCTGATTGAATATATACCTGCTACGACACTCGGCTATCACTTCCCCTTAGGTATTGAAACTGATATCAATCATTTCCTTGTAGCATGGGCGGTCTATGCCTGGGGGGGGGGGGGTCAAAAGCCTCAAAATAAGAGATTTACTGGGGTAAGAAGGAGGGTCATCTCGCACAAGAAGGTCAACAAAAAAAACAACACCCTCCGAAATTTCAGCTGAGCAGCTGAGACCTCACTGCCTGTAGCTGAGTAGACTGCATGGAGCTTCTTGGAACTGATCAGCTAGCTTAGGTGGTTGGTACTGAGGAGCCTGTTCAGAAATGTCTCAGTCTGTACATATTGTATCCTAACTATATTGAATTTTTTCGATTGCTTATACATTTTTGTGATGATGGAAAATATGTTGTCAAATGTTCTATTATTCCCTCAGCTGCTTTCCCATGAAGACATTTGTGGACATTTTAGAAGTTTCTAGAAAATTCTATTTTCGAAGATGTAATTTTAATGAAATTCTGTGCCATCATGTCACAATGCTATTAGTTATACATTGATAATCATGCCATTGTACATATCTATTATATTAATGAATGCATTTGTATGATGCCAATATAACTTTTCTAGTGGGCTACAATATTCCTCAGTTGAATACCATAATGTCATAAAGGATTGTGTATCGGCTTTTATGATCGAATTCTACTATAAATTGATAGGCTGAAACTTCTTTGGAACAAACAATGATATTAAATTGATTTAAATTTGTATTAATGCATTCTTTTTACAACCGATGATAATGTATTGTATCAACTGTGCGAATAAATGAATTTGAATTTGAATACTCTACTATACCTTCCTTGGTTGCTCACAGAACAACACTAAAAGTCCCCCCAATATATAGCTAAGCTAAGGTCCCAAAATGTATAACTTGCTACCTCAAAATTTAAAAGTAGCAAATTATAGGCAATTTCGAATTAATTTGAAAAATTGGTTGGTGGAGAAGGCTTTTTACTGTTTGAGCAAATTTCTTAATAGGTGAAATTCTTTGTTTTTTTCTATTCTAAATACGCAAGGGGTGATGTACAAATAATATTGAAAAAATTTCAACTTTAAAAGAACAGAATTAATATTATCTTGAAGATTATTGTTACATGATAAAAATTTGCTCTTAGTTTATAGTTTATAATTTCGCTGTCTAGTTTATATGTATGTTTTCTATGAAAGTTAACAAAGTTATAAGATAATGGTTTGTTCTCAGTAATGTCTATTCTACTTGTGCATTTTCAAATTCTCTAAAAATTTACATACAAAATTATAGAAAAAAAACGAGAAGAATTCACTCTCTTATTGGTGCAATGTCATTTTGTTGCTTCTTCATAATTTTTCTGAAGATGTTTGTAATAAGTTATTGTTTTCAAATTTTGCTCAATTTAAGGTTCAGTTTATGCATGTATATACATAAGTTCAATTACGTAAAAATGTTTGTTGGAAAATAAAATCTGAACTAGAGCTGACGGCGAAAGCCAAGCTCGAATAATAATAATAATAATAATAATAATAATAATAAAAAATAATATCTAACATAACGCAATCTTTCCTATACCTCATCACACACACACATATAAACTGGAGTAGAAATAAAAAAAAATTCAAATTCAAACCTAACCTAAAACATAAATTCAAACACAAACTTTAATCATAATTTAATTTCTAATCTGGAGTAGAACCCCAAAAAAAATTCAAATCTCAATTCAAACCCAACATACCACAAATTCAAACCCAAACCTAACTTTAAATCCAAACTAAAATATCAATTTCAATTTAAACCTAACTATACTTTCAAATCTGGAGTAGAAGCCCCATATTTACCTCTACTACGATGTTCGAAATATTATACAATACAATTAAGGGAAGTGATAGCCGCGAGCCGTAGCAGGTATCTGTTCAATCAGATAGATAAGCTGCGTTCTCGTAGGTCCCGTTTGTAACGGTGACCGATTAGATTGGCCAGCAAAAAAGACACTGTTCTCTGCTGAAAATCACTTCCCGGTGGTTCGGAACCCACCTAAAACTGTAGGTCCAACTCATAAATCACCATTATACAACTCATTACCCACGCACAGGTCTCAGACCTATGTGGGCTTCATTCTCAAAAAAAAAAAAAAAATAAAAATACCAATGTTAACATGAAGTTGAAAATAAAGAGCATCATCATTATTATTATACTGATAATCTAATAACCCACAAGAAATAGTGGAAAATGATCATTCATAATCTTTGATTGAAAATGCTCGTACAATGCTACTCAATGTGAATGATGAGTAATGAACACAGCAGATCAATATTTTTTAAGTTCAACATGCATCGATGAAGCATTCTGATGGTTGACAAAGTTCGGTAACGAGCCTGAAAATAGTCAGGAGTCCATTCGCATCTTGTTTGTTGACTCAGGTCATTATGGAATGAAATTGATCGTTGCGGGGCCACGATTCAGCAGCCATTGATCCCAGTGAGGCCCTCTTAATGATAATGACGTCACAAGCTGTGAAATGGACAATTTGCAAGCCGTTTGCAATGACGTGGCATTTGAAAAAGTGACGCTCATTCTGTTTACAGTCACCGTTGATTACGGCTATGTTGGATGTCCCCAACTACCGGCCTATATTAGTGACGTAGTGCTGCTGTGTTTACAACAGACTATGGAAACAGTAGACTAGAGCGCGCTCTCACAAAAAGTACATTTGCACTTGTTTTCTGACAACTGATGATGAGTCTTGTTCCATAAAGGACTATGATGCATTTGGTGTGGAACAAATGAAGTTCCGATCATGGGATGTGTACTATACAGTCACTCCATCCAGTTGCAGATAAAGCAACTCCCTCTTTTTCTGTGATTCATTATAAGTAACAGGATGAAGCCCACTTAGGTCAGAGACCTGTTCGTTTGTAATGAGATGGATGATTGTGATTGATGAGCTGGACCTACAGTTTTAGGTGGGTTCCGAACCACCGGGGAGTGATTTTACAGCAGAGAACAGTGTCTTTTTTGCTGGCCAATTTCATCGGTCACCCTCACAAAGAGTGCCCAGTAGAATGCAGCTTATCTCTATCTGATTGAACAGATTCCTGCTACGGCTCACGGCTATCACTTCCCTTGAATAGTATTACAGTAGATATTATGGTATGTGCAATATGTGAGAATGGTAGATATGAGTATGTAAGTATAATAAATGGTATTGGAATAGGTTTGATCCAGTTCAGTCTCATATTCATCAAATAGAAGCATCAAATTCCTGGATTTCTTGTTCCATGACGAACTGCGTTGTTAATATTAACTTTTCATGTGAAATTCAACGACTTGCAGTCAAATATTATTACAAGTCGTTAAATTTCACATGAAAAGTTAATAAAAGCATCAATTTCAAGTATTTCTTAGGAGCATCCTAATTTATCAAAAAATTACCAGATGTGTTTTTGAATAATATTTTTCAGGTAGTGGTATTTTAATTAATAAATAGCTAATATGCCAAAGTATTCTAGTATTTCTGTTCGTAATGGTGACCGATTAGATTGGCCAGCAAAAAAAGACACTGTTCTCTGCTGTAAAATCACTTCCCGGTGGTTCGAAACCCACCTAAAACTGTAGGTTCAACTCATCAATCACCATCATCCAACTCATTACCCACGCACAGGTCTAAGACCTATGTGGGCTTCATCCTCCAAAAAAAAAAAATTATGATTGAGTAGCCACTAAATGAACAGTTATGAACCCATTGTATTCATTATCATACACTGATTTCCAGTAATTGGGTTACTCATATTTTATTATAATTTTCCTATCAAACAAACTAGGTAAATTTAAGTTCTTTAAGATAATCATTGTCTTTCTTTGTAGTGGTGAAGGTGATTATTGTGGAAGGTATTTATAATGAATAATAAGACGAAATTGTCACAACCACATTTATTAAAACTTTGAGAAACTAGTTTCGGTTGTTATACCATTATTAACCTCAATCAAACTGAAACTAAAGTACAGAGAAGATTAATATATACTGAACATGGAATGATACTATTGGCTAAGCGAGAAAGAGCTTCATCAAAGGTTGTGATTGGCTGACAAGTCACGCCCCCTGGTGGGAGGAGTAACAAGCAAAAATATGAGTCAAATCAATAACTTAAAACTGTGAACATCTAGAAAGCAACAAAAAATAAAAATAAATTTTGGCTTTTTAAGAATTTAATCAAATTAAAGCTTTTAATGAATCAAGTAACCTTCCAATTTCTGTTTTAATTTGATTCAATTCTAGCCTTATTACGTATTTTTCTTCTTTGTTGCTTTCTAGATGTTCACAGTTTTAAGTTATTGATTGGACTCGTATTTTTGCTTGCTACTCCTCCCACCAGGGGGCGTGACTTGTCAGCCAATCACAATCTTCGATGAAGGTCAGCCTCTTTCTCGCTTAGCCAATAGTATCATTCCATGTTTAGTATATATTTAGCTTCTCTGTACTTTAGTTTTAGTTTTTGATTGAGATTGATAATGCTATAAAAACCGAAACTAGTTTCTCAAAGTTTTAATAAATGTGGTTGTAACAATTTCGTCTTATTATTCATGATAATCATTGTAGCGAAATCAAACAAGTGTTGATAATAGTGTGGTTAATAACAGATTGGTGCAGCAATATGACTACAATAATTCTATATAAATTCAAATTTCACATACGCTTTTGGATTTACGCATTAATGAGTCAGTGATCATTAAAATTCATTGATGAAGAATTAACTCTATGTTTCTCGTCGCTGAGAATTCCTGTTTATTCTTATTTTGTTTTTGTAACCAATTCAAATACAAGTAGACTTTGATACATAAAATAATACACAAATAGGCTTCATTATATTGATATTCATTGAATGTTAATGATGAAAGAATAGAACAAAATAATGTGGTGAGTGAAATTTCTAGAAGAAAATTTTGAAATGAATCATGCTCCACACCTCATGGGAGTTTCTGTATGAACGATTTGTAGTACTTAACAACAGAGAACAATCGTCATTATTCTCGGCAATAGCATAATTCAACAGTTTGTTGTGCGGGCTCTAGAGATCTGTTCCATAAGGGAGTTTTGCTTTGTGCAAGCTAAGCAGCTGGTATTCAAAGCAACAATGGCGACTGGGTTTAGAGGAACAAACATTTGCAAAACAATTATCATAATTTCTCCAACTATTGCTCGATTGGGCTATGAACAACAATTCAGAAATAGGCATATTGTTGTTTGGCTCAAAACTGAAATGGTAGGCTACTCAATCTTCAACTCCCTTAGGCATCATTTGGGATCTAATGATTAATGACAAGTTCTAAATTCACAGAGAGAGAGTGTATTTTGAAATCAGGCCTGAATTCATAGTTCCATTCGATTGCATTGGCTGTGAATGTGATTGCAGTACTTCTCTAGAGGCTATGTTTACCAGATATGGTATTGTAGGGAAGTGATAGCCGTGAGCCGTAGCTGGTACCTTTTCAATTAGATAGATATAAGCTGCGCTTTCCTAGGCAATCTTTGTAAGAATGACCGATTAGATTGGCCAGCAAAAAATACACTGTTCTCTACTGTAAAATCACTTCCCGGTGATTCGGAACCCACCTAAAACTGTAGGTCCAGCTTATCAATCACCATCATTCAACTAATTACTCACGCACAGGTCTCAGACCTATGTGGGCTTTATCCTCTAAAAAAATCAAATTTGCAATTATATCAGAATTTAAAATAGAACAGTTTTTAAACCAGTTCGCTCTCCGCTTGATAACTACTGATAATAATGCTTGTGATATAGATATATTTCCCAGCAATTTACCTCGCTTTTCTAGCAAGTTACGTGTACTTTAGCTTCCTTTTATTGTTTATTTAAATTTTTTCTGAAGGATGGACCTCATTTATATGTCTGCGACCTGTGCGTGGATTGATGAATTGGGCCTACAGTTTAATGTGGGTTCCGAACTACCGTAAAATGATTTTAAAGGAATGAGTCATTTTGATACTGAGCATCCAAACCGGTCACAATTCCAATCTTATCCCGAGCGCTGGTGTCTTATCTTATCTGACTCACACATACCTGGCACAGCTCGCAGCCAATCACTTTCATTATTTTCAATACATTTGGTGTAATTCAACCTCTTCAGCCTAAAGCTATTTGAGACAGATTTACAAATCTAACATGAATCATCTAATTTATAATGAATAATGCGACGAAGTTGTCACAACCACATTCATTAAAAAAGTGAGATACTAGTTTCGATTGTTACACGATTATTAATCTCAAACAAATAACTTTAAGTTTGTTTGAGATTGATAATAGTGTAACAACCGAAACTGGTATCTCACTATTTTTAATAAATGTGGTTGTGACAATAATTTCGTCTTATTATTCATTATAAATATCTTCCACAATATCACCTTCGTCACTACAAAGAAAGTCATCTAATGTATGATAATAATAATAATAAGCGTATGCCTTTTATTGGTGGAGAGACCCTTACGGGTGGTTCACCTCGCCGTTTGAGTCACCTTAGGGGGAACATGTTGGTCTACTATTCTAGATGGGTTCCGAACCATCCTACGTATACGTTCTCGTATTTTTTTATTATTAAGTCACTTTTCACCTCAAGTGACCAAAGAAAACTAGATGAATTAACAAGCTCCAACTTCCAACCCGAAACCGATTGGAGAAGAATTTGAACAGGTGAAATTTCCTTCCACCAAGAGAGTTTTTTTTTCGCAACCTTTTATTCAGGAAAGTATACAGTTGAGTCAAGCAGAGCGGAAGGTAGGACAAGAAACGTAAGGTAGCTCCAGTGAAGCAGCCAAATCAGATTTCCTTCCATCATACATAACTCCCCGGTTTGGCTTGTTGTGATAGCAACTACGTAACAATGTTGTTCAACAAAGCCGGCATGTATATACATGTATACAACATGCTTGCTTATGAACAGGCAAACATGTAATCAACCTTACTATTCAGTCTTCCCAGTAAACACTTCTCTATTGAACTGATTACATATTGGGGGCATCGCATCGGCTCCCTCCACTAACAAAGGTTTCCTTGGGGCATAACGAATTTCAGATCGGTGAGATTTAGGAGCATCATTCTTTTGAGATCTAACCTTGTGGGTGGTGGGATTTACTTTTTGGATTAAAGGTTTTTCCAATGTGTGCAATGCCTGTTTTCCTTGTCAGGTGATAAATCATTCAATAGTTTTAGAAGCAATATATTTATGCATTTCATAAATATAAAACAGCTAGCAATATAAACAGCATTTCATAATATTATCAAACAGCTAGCAAAAAATAAACCAAGAAGACAATTTATAGTACGAGAATTAATGGTGATAAGGAACTATGTTCTTTCAAGCAAGATCAAAAAACTGTCAGCTAAACTATGCCCCAGATATCGCGGACCTTATATTATTAGGGCCGATCTAGGTAAAGGTTGTTTTCGTTTGAAAGAAATCAACAGCCAGAAGATAATCAAGGCTAATCAATTTATGATGAAGAGATTCTATTCGAAGAGATTCACTTCGTATTTTTGAAAAAGTTTATAAGGAAAGTTAAGGATTCGATGGATTCAAAGAGTATTCTATAAATCAGGAAGTGATAGCCGTGAGCCCCAAGGTTAATAAAAACAAGGTTGTTCCATAATATTATAAAAACTTACGTCTCCAAACCTTGTACTTTGTCTCCACGACCGGTTTCGACGCTCAAACCGTCATCTTCGGGTGAAAATCCTCAGTCTGATTTGACTACGTCATATTATATTACCAATTCATGCATCAAGATAGAAGAGAATAAATAATAAGTCGCGTTTTACAATATTTCCGTAGACAAACAGAAGTTTTCTCCAAGTAATAAGTTATTGCCGTCGTTTGTTCAAATATAAGAGATGAGACTCATATTTTATAGACTCTCTCACAACAATCACATAGCATTTATATTAGTTTTGTTGGATAGACGATTGACCTGGGCTCCATAAATTGAGAAAATATGTTGTAAAATTGTCCAGTGACAACTTGCTAGATTAAATGACAAAAATTTACTTTTACAGCTTACCAAGGGCTCTTACTGTCACATAAATTAGGTACGCTATCTTAGTATTGGGTAATCCATCAAAACAAACCGTGATAGGGTGTTTAACCAAAAGAAAGCTGTTAGGTGTATGGAAAGAGTAAACAGACATGTAGGTCGTTGTTCAAGAGAACTTCTAACTGTACCCTGCTTATATGTGTATGAAGCTACTTTCTATGTAAAAAATAGTGATATTAACCAAAATATTGACGTACACGATTATAATACAAAAAGTCGAGGAGATTATCGCTTGCTGAGTCACAATAGTTGCTTATTCAAACAAAAACCTAGATATTGGTAGGAAACTCAGCAACAAGCTACCGCAGATTTCAAAGAGTCTTCAAAATATAGAAATATTCAAAAAACAATTGAAGAAATACTTAGTTGATAAAGCTTTTTATAGTGTAAAAGAGTTCCATTCACATCAGAATTAAGCCTCACCTCAACTAATTAATATAGTAATTTTGGTAACCAGTGTATAAGATAGTATAATTGTTGATCTGGCTTGTCTGATACTCCTTAACTGGAGTCTTCAAGACGTAATCTACAAAAAAAAATCTGGGCCTCTTGTAGATGCTTTTTTTAGAAACGTTTGTTGCAGCTACAGATTTTTAATGTATAAATCATTTGTAATCATGGCTTGATCAAGCTATATTCAAACAAACTGTAAAATCACTTCCCGGTGGTTCGGAACCCACCTAAAACTGTAGGTCTGACTCATCAATCACCATCATCCAACTCATTTCCCACGCACAGGTCTCATACCTATGTGGGCTTCATCCTCCAAAAAAGCAAACGAGCAGCATGTGTGAATGAATTGTATGAGTATCTTTAAATACGAGAAGCGTACTTCAATTTCAATACAAACTCCTTAGATAAAATATTGTGGATCTTTCATTGATCACTTTTTATACTGTGGGTTCACCGTGGAACCATATTATTTGTACTTCTACGTGAAGTACAAAGGAGTGAGAAAATTAGGAATAAGATAATAAAATAGTTTATTATCAGACGTTTTACGAGCTCCGTGATAATGTGATTTCCAGAAGTATCCGGGATATACTTCTCGTCTCCCTACAAATCTTGGATCATTTTCTCCCTACTAAAGCCTATTCGAGGCTTTCGTGGATAATTAACCCTAATTTATCCATTCTCTCGATGTTTGAATGAAATCCTGTTATATAAATTCAAACTTAAATCCCATTTATTCCTGACATAAAATTCAATTATTGCGATCCTTTTTACTCCAACTATTGTATTGTATACGAGACTAGTGAAGGTAATGGTTCTCGATTACTGAGTTTTAATTTCCCTTCATCTTGCCCTGTGTCGTTAATTAAGAATTTAAGGTCTGCTCAATAGGTTTCATCCTTATCATGATATCAAAATCTCTCATAATTTCCCTAGCACATCCACATTCATCTCGTTCGCTCTTCAAGTAACTCACTTCATATTCTCCTCGTTTCAGTATTCTTCATGAGCCTACTACATACGATGCTGATGATAATCGAGATTTCAATGGTAGAATCCGTTAGCCCCTAGTACTTTTGTTTTAAATTAATGTAGAGTATTAACTTTGTAAAATTTAGTTATGTAATCAATATTACAGGAGCCTATTGGTGGAAATAGTCAATCTTTTCCAAAACTATCCTGTTCTATAACGGTACTATACGTATTAACGTATTAATACTAACGTATTAGTTTGTTTGAGATTGATAATGGTATAACAACCGGAACTAGTTTCTCGATAGTTTTAATAAATGTGCTTGTGACAATTTCGTCTGATTATTTATTAAGAAAACCTTCCACAATATCACCTTTGACACAACAAAGAAAGTTATCATTATTATTATTATTATTACTATTATTAATTATAATATTATTATTATTATCATCATTAATAATTATAATATTTATAACGTTAGAAAGAGTTGATGATCTGACAAAGAAATCATCTATTTCGCAGAGTAATGAGGAGTTCTTATGTTGAAAATGAGTCGCTGGTCCAACACAGGGATCATTATTAATTTATAATTCATTCGACAACGTGATGAAAAAAAGGTTCAATTCAGTACCGCACATTCCTCGTTTCAAACATTCTTCACCTTCTTTCATTGGTTTACCATGTGCGATAATAGAAATGCTTCTATCACTTCTAACTATATAAATAAAATTAGAGTTTTCTCTGTACATTTATCAGAATTGTATATTTTTGGGTTATTTTTACGTTTTATACATTAATTAAGCCGAAAATAGTCTTATCTCACTTTCTGTCTGTCTGTCACGGCCCCAAAGGCATTTTACGCGGCCTTCTCCTCAAAAACGAGAGCATCGATCGGGATTTTAGTTATTAAGCAGTATTGAAAACCTTTTTGACAATGTCTTTAGCTATAAAAAACTAAATTAACTTTTTTTTAACAGAGTAATAAACGTTTAAAAACCAAGTATTGTGCGATTTTGGATACATTTTACGCGGCCTTCTCCTGAAAAACGAGAGCATCGATCGGGATTAAAGTTATTTATCAGTATTGAAAACCTTTTTGACAATGTCTTTAGCTATAAAAAAACTAAATTAACTTTTTTTTAACAGAGTAATAAACGTTTAAAAACCAAGTATTGTGCGATTTTGGATACATTTCTTCTAAGTTTTATTACCACATAAGAACAAATCACGTAATTTATCATGATATATCAATCAGCTGTTCTCAAAAAATATCCTCTCCGATACCTGTCACTGAATTATTGCTTACGTTCTAAGTTGTTTACTAAGGGCCCGTTCACACGATACAGTTTTTGTGCGGTACAGTAAATTTGCTGTATCAGTTATTTTGCAGTGCTTTCGTTTGCATGTACATTTCATATTGTATGTTCACACAATACTGCTGTAAAAAAGCTGTTCTAGCCGATTTCTACATTCGGTTTTGTCTTCGAAAACTGTATCGCTAAAATCAGCTGTACCGCAAAATAACTGTATCCGTATCCGGTGGCACATGTATTGTACCGGTAATGGATATGTTCAAACGATACGCTTATTATGCTGGAAGCAGTCTTCAGATCGTCAGCATTGATCTTCTTCATTGATATTCTTCAGCATTGATCTTCTTATTAGTGAATTCCAGTGTCCAGAAATGGAAGATATTAATTGTGAAGATTTAATTTCTCTAATATATGAGAGACCCGCCTTGTGGGACAAGACTTAAGATTAATATAAAAATAAAGAGAGAAACTTATCAGCGCGGCGAGAAATGTGTGGAATATTGAAACCAGAATTTGCGTACTTTGATCAAAATTTAAGAGAAACCTTCAATAAGTAACTTATTTAAAAAACTTACACAAATAAAAATAATCCTTGACTGGAATAAATAAAACTGAACTGGAAGCGCAATGGAAGAAGGAGGAGAGCACAGCAATAAGACCGTGAACATCACAGTACAGTTGAAGCCGTACAGTAAAAAAACCGTACCGCAAAAAAAACTGTATCGTCTGAACGGGGCCTAAGCTGCTAACAACTTCATGATCGTTGCTATAAAAAAAGCCGAAACATATTTAGTCTTATTTCTAAACATAATCCGTACGAAGGACGGGCACAATAGCTAGTTAACTCTATTGATTAACTCTATTATGGCGGGCCGCTTAGCGCAGTTGGTTGGGGCGTCGCAACTTCAGCTTGCTATCGTTTAAGTGGTCGTGGGTTCGACTCCCGCTCCACCGTCAGGCATTTTTGTGCAATCATTCACCCACGCACAAGTCTCGGACTCATGTGGGCATCATCAGCAATAAAAAAAATGTCTATCAATAGAATGAAACGATAGTTAAATGTATTTTTTCTCAACCATTTGTCACCTCTCTTTGATTGGTTCACCATGTGCGATAATAGCTTTACTTCTATCACTAGAAATATACGACAGATGGCTGAAAGCCCAAAATGGGGTGAAACGAGTTCTAAAGCTGATTTGCATTGCTGGTTGCGAGTTGGGGGTGCAGTGCAGGAGCTTCCAGACATCTATTTGCCGATTGTTAAACGCTGCCTGATAAGAGCTTGTAAATTGGTCTCGCTCGACCGAGAAATTTCAAAATTACACGTGTAGGTACTTTTTCGAGCATCTTTTTTAGAGTGAATTCCATGGCGACCCGTAACTAATTGCCCCAACAAATAGCGGTTGGCTGCTCGCTAGAATTTCCCGCGTAAATACCATTTATCGCAAAAACTCTCTCGAATAACTCTCAGCATATCGTTCGTCCTTTTTACGAGTTTTCATCGGTGTAGACCTTATTTCCCCAAAATCTTGATAAAATGAGATCAACTTTATTTGATAAATGCTATCAGGGAAGTGATAGTCGCGAGCCGTAGCAGGTATCTGTTCAATCAGATAGCGATAAGCTGCGTTTTTCGTAGAACCTGTTTGTAACCGTGACCGATTAGATTTGCCAGCAAAAAATACACTGCTGTATCTCTGCTGTTCTCTGCTGTAAAATCACTTCCCGGTGGTTCGGAACCCACCTAAAACTGTAGGTCCAACTCATCAATCACCATCATCCAACTCATTACCCACGCACAGGTCTAAGACCTATGTGTGCTTCATCTTCAAAAAAAGTATTGAATTTTGTTGTTTTGGTTTAGTTTCATCGATTTTATTTCCTCAAAAAAATCCATCACTACTTTCAATTTTAATTTTATTTGCGATATCCAATAAGGTCTCCTCGTTATATAACTGTAATTTCTTGAAGAACTTTATAATAGATCATTTCTATCAGTCTGAAATACTAGCATGTGTCATAAATGACATTTTTAATGAAAATTAGATTCATTATAGAAATGAGAGCCGAATTGTATTACTTCAGGCTTTCAAGTGCAAATTCTATTATTAAACAGTGATGACGGTCACAAGATCGACAGGTCTAATAGTGACACATTTTTACATACCTATAAAAATTTACTAGAACATCCAAACAATTCGCTTGAATGTCCCACTATAAAGACCTGTCAATCTTATGATCGTCATCACTGTATAATAATAGTATTTGCACTTGAAAGCCTGAAGTAATACAATTCGGCTCTCATTTTAATTAAATCTAATTTTTATTATTAATGTCATTTATGACACATGTAGGATTAGTTTCATTTATCATGCCCAACGAAAAACATTTTGACATCAGTACCTTTTGATTTTATTTTATCTGTTATAAGTAAGGAGGCTTCCTCGTTGTGAATTATTTTTTCTGTGGATGAAGCCCACATAGGTCTGTGCGTGGGTAATGAGTTGGATGATGGTGGTTGATGAGTTGGACCTACAGTTTTAGGTGGGTTCCGAACCACCAGGAAGTGATTTTACAGCAGAGAACAGTGTCTTTTTTGCTGGCCAATCTAATCGGTCACCGTTACAAACAGGACCTACGCGAACGCAGCTTATCTCTATCTGATTGAACAGATACCTGCTACGCCTCGCGGCTATCTGATTACTCCCCTAATCATCAGATATCCCCTAAATCTGATTACTCCCCTCAAAAAAGGTAATAGTTGATCAAATTAATAATAATAATTTCTCTGGTTGTAAGTTCAGCACTACCAGAAGAGTTTATTCACAATAAAAAATTCAACTCTGCAGAAAATACGGTAGTTATGTATAAAGTCTTAAATCCAATATAAAGTATTGCAATACTGAATTTGTGGCTCCCACTATATAAATATGTGGTGGGATGCCACAATAAATTCTATCAGTATTTAATAGTATTGTATAGATCAAATTTCATTTTTCATGTTCAGCCCAAAACAAACAAGTTTTCATAAGCACTTCTGTTTTGATTTATTTGAGATTTTCAACGAGCCTTCCTTGTAGTTTTATCCCGGATGTTTGACTAAAAAACGTTCATGAAGAGTGACGAGCCATTCCTCGAATGGGATTGGGTCAATTTGTGCAATTTTTGAATCCAGTAATATTTCCAAATACGTTTTGAGGGAACAATGAATTTTTGAGCTCATTTTAGGTTTTTGCAACTCTTGGTAGGTTTTGAAACTTTTGGTAGATTTTGAAACTTGGGTCCATTTAAATCATTTTTAATCAGTAATATTGAATATTACTCGTAATATTTCCAAATGAAATTCTGATAACAAAGTTTGAAATTATTCACATAATATTTAGAGGAAAAAATATTATTTGGTAACATCATTCGGTAAATTATCAATTTATCCCATTATGATAATAATATACATTATCACATGCAATTTTGTTGATTTTTCATGGAACTTGACATCTGACTTTCTACAAATTATAATGTGGAAAAACACTAATATTGTAAAAGACAACATGTCGTACTATTCACGTTATTAGCGACCGTAGGAAATTATTTTGCATTTAATTGAATCAAAAATATAAGATTGAACAACATTTTGCTCTTATTTAATGATTTTATTCAGAATCGGTCATACTATTTCACATCATTATGAGAAAGTACAATCATTTCAAGCATACTATATCCAGTTTCTCTTTTGATGGAACTAATATCATTTGTGATGTTTTCCATGACAAATTACTTAATGAACAATCTAATATTAAAACTGACACTGTATTTCACTTTTAAATAATGTTTTACTCACATATATTGGAGATGCTTGAGGAATGCATTTCACTTCTGAAAAGCATCTCCAATATATGTGAGTAAAATATATTTTAAAGTGAAAAACAGTGTCAGTTTCAATATTTGATTAATATAATTCGTCAATTTTGTTTCATAATGTTTATCTCATCAAGGTTTTTGATTGGTTTGTCCTGCAGTCTCATATATGTGAAATATATATTTCGATGGTAAATCCTACATTATATCCAATTTATTCGATTACATTATTATATATTCAGATGATAAGGAATATTCAGATAACACTCAAACACAGAGATCTAAGATATGAGTAAATGTCAGATTGTGCCTGCTTATTATAATAGTCAACAGCCATTAAGGGGGCGGCTAATTAAAATCACTCTAAAGCAAACACTATATTATGTTATAATATAGCAATCTCTCAAGCAAATGAGGAAACCAATTATTATATTGCATGCTGACTCATTTACTTCCTAATTGCATGTCAGCAATTAATTATCATACATCCACTTATTACTAACCCAAATTTCACGGCAACAGGTGAATTTTTTGATTGATTAAACAAACAGTGGTTTGTTGTTTCACGTCTATGATATTATTACCATTTCGTGTAATTTGCATTTCCAAGATCAACATCTTACATGCAACATCATAATCAATGTCACAGTAGCAGTGCATGCGCCATGAGGAATATTATTGTATTGTCGGTGTGATGTCACTCATGTATCAAACATGAAACGCAATATGTATTGTAATAATCAATAGATATTTCGTGATCCATACTACTCAAATTATGACTTAATTATGTTCTTGAACAATCAGATTCGTCACAAAGGCTGAACATTCACTAAAAATGCTCCTGAGTAGCCTACGAACTATAATTTATTAGTGAGTCTTCTTAATGACAGTAAAAATATGTCAATCCTATCGGTGTGCAAGACGGCTGCTCTAATTAAACATAACCTAACCTTGTAAATTAGAACTAGAATATGATTGGCCAGCAAAAAAGACACTGTTCTCTGCTGAAAATCACTTCCCGGTGGTTCGGAACCCACCTAAAACTGTAGGTCCAACTCATAAATCACCATCATTCAATTCATTACCCACGCACAGGTCTCAGACCTATGTGGGCTTCATCCTCGAAAAAAAAAATACGTATGATTGTTGGCAACGCCCGGCATCTTTTTTACACCAATGGAATTGACATATTTTCCTGTATTTAGGTAAACTCATAATTTAATAGATCCCAGTTGAATAATTTGTAGGTTATTTAATATAATTCTGTTGTAATTATTCAATCGATTTTCAGCCTTTTTCGCATTAAAGGTGAAATTGATTCATCATGTTTAATCTACAATTTCAACAAAATGTTTTTCAATTAAAAGTTTTTTAATTTTTTTCCTTTGCCTCACAATAAAATAATTCATTTCGCTTTTTAGATGAATTTCTAAACAAAAATCAATGTTCCTATTTTTGCAGAAAGTATTCCTAAATTTAAAAATACAATTCAGAATACTTAAAAAATATCATATTTTCTCCTTCATCTCCCAATTGTGACATTCATTTAGGTTCATAGATAAATTTCTAAACAAAAATCCTACGTATTTCAGCTACGTTTTCTGTGAACCACAAACTTTTGAAATTGAAGTTATTCTCCAGATAGATGATGAAAACAATTGCTATTCACTCTTACCGAGACATAAATGATTGTAATTTCTTATCATCAAGTTTAAGCTACAACAACTTGGATTGGATTTGTCGCCATGGAATGTCATTTCAGACTGTTGTGCTAGCGCAAGAAAATGCAACGCTGCAAAGTTGCTGGAGGTAGATTGAGTTGTACCTAAGACGGCTTTTCCTTAATCGTTTCCTGAAACTCATTCCGATTCGAATGAACGGCCGAATTGAGCGAGCCAAGAAACAAGTTTCTAGATGTTTTCTTTTTCATTCAAATTGTTGTTTTCGTTTCTCAGAGAATCCTTTCTACGATTGCATTATTCCGCAATGGTTGGCTTCCCATGCGAATGACCTCTGACCTGTTCCAGGTGGAATGTGCTCGCTTCTATACGGCAACGCTGATCGTTTACAAATTTATGAGAGATAAATAAGAGATTTTCAATAAGAATCAGAGATTTCTCTATCCAATTATGGTGATGTTAGGTTGTATAAAAAATAAATAAAAACATTAAATCCTGTTAGCCTTTTCACATTGATGTTGAGCTTTACGCATCTGGATCTCGGAATTACAATCCAATTTTTTCCAAGCAGAATATTCTTTCCACTCTTTCTTTTGATTAAGGTTGACTTTCATTCCCCCTTATCTAAATAGTCATGTTTTTATTATTTTGTTATCTTTATTTGGGTTGATACCATCTTAAGTAGAAGAAACGTATTGTGAAATAACATATAATATTTCACTCTTCTTCTGTAATATTTATGGAATCTTTTATTTTCAATTTCTCTTGTTTTTCTCTCTATCCACGCTATCATCCTTTATCGTTGAAATATCCTTCCTCTGTCTCCCGCTTTGGCTGAAACCGTCTTTTATTAAGAATAATAAATAATATCATGTGTCCTGGCTGACTCAGGTCTGGTTCTGAGTTATCAGGTCTTATTAAGGAGAAAGCATTCAAAAATTTTGTCAAATAACATACAATTAGTTCCACCTAACTTTCTATTTCATCTTTTCCATTCGTAACACTTCAGTCCTTTTTCTCATCACTCTCCACAGGCTCATCTCATACCAAACCTCATACCAAACCTCATCTCATCTCATCTTACCTCATCTCATCGTCTTGCCAAATGAATCGACTTATTACTCACAGTTTACTTTCAGAAATCATTGTATACTACAACTGCAAGACTCAAAAGTTAGCTCATACTTGTTAATCTTTATCATACTGTAACCACTCATATGCTTTGTAGATTTATATGAATAAAGTCATCTGAATCCTAATTTTGATGTTCTATGCATCTGCCTTCACTAAAATGATTATTTAGTTTCAATTTGATTCAATTCTAGCCTATATACGTATTTTTCTTCTTTGTTGCTTTCTAGATGTTCACAGTTTTTATTTATTGATTTGACTTGTATGTTTGCTTGCTACTCCTCCCACCAGGGGGCGTGACTTGTCAGCCAATCACAACTTCCGATGAAGGTCAGCCTCTTTCTCGCTTAGCCAATAGTATCATTCCATGTTCATTATATATTAAGTTTCTCTGTAATTTAGTTTTAGTTTGATTGATATTGATAATGGTGTAACAACCGAAACTAATTTCTCAAAGTTTTAATAAATGTGATTGTGACAATTTCGTCTTATTCAATCAAGATGCTATCATAGAACAACCATTTTGACGATTGGTCTAATAATAATAATAATATGTTTTTATTTCCATATTTGGTAACAATACAAATTTAGAAACGTCAGAAAATACAAAAAGTATCAACTATGTTATCAAAATGCATAAAATACTTTAAAACTATTTACAACAATATCTTGAAAGTGACAGTGCAATTTTAACAATCAGTTAACAATAATGTCTATGATGCTATAATAATAATAATATCGTGTGACCTGGCTGGCTCAGGTCTGGTGTCAGAGTTATCAGGTCGCACCTGAATAAGTTCAGGGCCTCTGACGTGACTTAACGACTGTTTTTAGGCAGCCGGGACCGACAGCTTAACGTGCCCTCCGAAACACGGGATGCTATAAAAGAGGCAAATGCATAGAGTGTTCAGGTTTGCATCATCGGTATGCTAAATTAATGTACATTTGCGCAAACGCTCCATCAAATGGTCTGAATCGATTACATTGATATCCATCCACTATCAATTATTTAGGATCCATCGCAATTCCCACCAGACATAAGCACCACTAATCTTCCAATAATGGTGAACTGAAATTAAATCGGCTTATGAATTTGGATAATGATTCTAATCTTCGGAAGTCAATCAACAATTCTGATCAACTTCAATATTAAATATAATATGAAGCTGGTGTTTCTGTTCGTCGAATTTTGTAGCTTTCCATTATTTTGTCTATATTTTTGGTTGCATTACTAATTTTCTCTACTCACGAGGAGCGGAAATGTGAGTAATGGCTGATAATTAACCGGTGCAGACCACGCGCTCTTTCTTTTTAAGGCCGAAAACACGAATCTGAAATGTTACAGAGTTCATGCTTAGGGAAACCGTATACCCTGATGAGGTTTAACGATAATTGAGAAATATGGGACATTGCTTGCTAACAACCTCCGCCGTTGCTGAGGGTAATGTGGATGCTTTCAGCGCAGTGTGGCACCGCAGGGCTTTTCGTGCGTTTATTCTGTCACAACGGCGGGGTGGAGGGGGAGGATTGAAAGTTATAAATTGTATTCTCTTTTTAAAAGCACGATGTTATGAGAGAGATTTTTTGCTGGGCTACCGCGATTCATACCTAAACAAATCAACACAAGTCATCAGTATGAGAGAGGAGTAGCCACGGCAAATGGAAGGAAAAACAGGGATAAAGTAGCATCGAAATATTGCCCCAAATGCCACAAAAGCCAAAAAAAAAAATGGGAGAAAGAAAAATAGGGACAGCTTATTTTGAGACCATATCGGTTTTTACCGTAGTGAGATCAAATTATTCAGTACATGGAAAAAGTTGTCTATTGTTGGGTACATTATTTTTGCTTTCATTCCAGTCCAGAATGTATGGATTAGAATTTAACATTTTATTATTATTATTATTATTATTATTATTATTATTATTATTATTATTATTATTATTATTATTATTATTATTATTTATATTCATTCACTGACTTCCTGTAAAGAGGTATATAGATTTGTCAAGAAATTTGTCATTAAAATAAAACTCTGTCATCTGTTTCTCAATAATTATTAAGCTTCAAAAACAGACTGAAGTTCGACTTATTAACGAAACCATCATGCATTCTCTTAATAATTAATTGAACCTTCATGCTTTTCAAAATCCCAACAAGGGTTCAACGAGATCAGTGTTCAACATGTACTGGTGTATACCAGCTCAGACCTATGTGGGATTCAACCTCTGATAAAAAGAGAATACAAAAGGATGAATAGCAGGTGAGAAAGTGAGAAAAATAGTGGAGAGGAAGATCTGGAGAAGAAATATTGGAAGGAGTATGAGGGTGAAAAAGGGAAGATGAAGAAAGTGGAAGATAGAGAGATACAAACAGAATGATCAAAGGGAAAGAAAGTGATGAATAATCACAGACGAAATTGTCACAACCACATTTATTGAAAATATTGAGATACTAGTTTCAGTTGTTATACCATTATCAATCTCAAACAAACTAAAACTAACGTACAGAATGGCTTTATATAATGCTAAACATGGAAAAATACAATTGGCTAAGCGAGAAAGAGGCTGACCTCCATTGAGAAAAGAGAAGAGACCTTCATTGTTTCAACGGTACTTTCGTATCTTTCTTGATTGGCCTTGACTGCATTTCAGTGAGCTTCTAATTTTCTAATTTCAATCCGATTCAATTCTAGCCTTATTGTGTATTTTTCTTCTTTGTTTCTTTCCAGATGTTCACAGTTTTTTATTCTGATTTGACTCTTATTTTTGCTTGTTACTCCTCCCACCAGGGGGTGTGTCTTGTTATGGCCTTCAGCCAATCACAACCTTCAATGAAGGTCAGCCTCTTTCTCGCTTAGCCAATAGTATCATTCCATGCTCGGTATATATTAAGCTACTCTGTACTTTAGTTTTAGTTTGTTTGAGATTGGTAATGGTATAACTACCAAAACTAGTTTCTCAATATTTTCAATAAATGTGGTTGTGACAATTTTGTCTTATTATTCATTATTGATACCTTTCACAATGTCATCTTCGCCACTACAAAGAAAGAAAAATGAAATGATAGTATGGAAGAATAGAATAGAATGATAATTTATTTCTGCAATTCAACATCATACAATAAATAATACACACAGCAACCTTAATTATGACATTATATAAATGAAAAAAATAAACCTGATTCAATAAATTTCAAGTGAACAAAAATTGATAAAAGAAATACAATTGACAAAAACAGATTTGATAAGATTAAGATTTCAGTGTACTGTGGTGCAGAAATATATAGAAATATATAAAGAGAAAGGATATATGAAAGTGAGTTGATGTCTTGGGTGTGAGAGGTATAGTGAAAATGTTGACGAGTGGAAAAGGATTGCCGGATGATGTAGGACGAAGGGAACGAAGGAGGATTGCAGAGGCAGGAAGAGAAAGTTGAAGAAAGGAGTGTGCAGATATGAGTGTGGGAGTCTGACTTAGCACTGCACACGAATGTTGGACGTAAGTTATGGCTAGTGTGTCATTCTTCATCACTGGCTCTTTTCTTGTCAGGGAAAGTCGTCGACTCTGTCTAGTGGCTATTCCTTTCTCCTTCACCATCTTTCTTACTCACCCACTTTCTCTCCCAGCTTCGATTTTCTATCCTTCTCTACCCTTGCAAAGAAAGACAGGAAAAAGCTCTTCAGGCATCCCATTTGCAAAAGTCATGCCTTCTGCACTTCATGTAGCCCGGATTCCACATATCCGATGTCATCACCATTATTCATGGGCACTTCAGTGGCCGACCGAGGGTATCTCTTCACTTCAACCCTGAACATGTACAGGGATTTCTTTTGAAAACGTCATGAACTAGATGCTCATGCACACTTAGTGCATCTGATGAACTAGCAGTTCAACTCATAAGGAATATCTTGAATGAGTAGTCTTTGATAGCGTAGGTTTATTGAATGACAGCTCATTAAACTGAGAATAATTAATTTTTTATGATCCTCACATACAAATCTATCAGAAACACAGATGGAGCGTTTGCCAAGCTTGAAGTCGACTTCACTCTTTAAATAAATGTTGATTATTTATTTATGATGATAAATAAATAATTATTCCTGTCATGATAAATTAATAATAATCATAACTTTATTATTAGCAGCCATAGCTAATTATGTTGTATTAAAGTGAACCAGAAATAGCAAATAACAAAATATTTTGCGCACTTTTATTGGTTTGCGCACTATTCATTTATCAAGTAAAATCAATTGTTTTTTTCGGACCTGTACTGAATTTATGTCGTGTTTAATTTGAGTTAGGATTTTACATAGTTTTATACTTTTTGTTATCCAAGAATTTCTGAGCCCCTATAGAAAAATAAGGTCAGAAGCAGACATAAAATGGTCATGTTGCAAACAACTCGAAACTTCCAGACTGTTATGTTAATTTTCCAGAATACGAGTTGCACTCTAATGTACTACATCTCTAACCCGATGCAGGTCAGTCTCCATTGTGATTAATAGACCTCCCAAAAGCCCTGATCTAATTAATGAGCTTGATGCAGTATTGTTTAACGCATTGTACCCAATTATAAGTTGAATTAACTAGTTGAATTGTGGCTCGCAATGAAATTCAGTTGGCGAATAAATCTACATCTGACTCTATGCATCTGTTGTTACTTTGCACTCTGCTAAAAACAACAACTGTTATTGTGTGGTTTCCTTCCCTGTCACAGATTTGGAAGTACTGTCACAATGTTTTCATGGGAAGGTTGTCACTGTTTTATGAGCTAAATAAACAAAAGACTTCCATCATCATTTCCATCTGTGTACAAGTAAGAAAAACCTCTGAAAAAGTGGAAGAAATTGAAAACTTCATCAATTAATTGAGATAGGAATCTTTTGTTGAATCATGCTGACCATCCAGCCATCGAATATGAACTCATCCAATAAAATGACATATACCAATAATATTCTTATCAGCATTCATGAAATTTATTTTTTTCTGAAAACTTTCCAGTTAACTGTACCAAGCCTACACGACAAGAATTTTTTTGTAGATTACGTCTTGGAGACTCCAGCTAAGGAGTATAAGACAATTCAGATGAACAATTATACAATTTTATACACTAGTGACCATAATTAATGTATCAATTAGTTGAGGTGAGGCTTAATTTTGATGTGGAAAAATCTCTTGTACACTATAAAAAGCTTTATCAACTAAATATTTTTTTAGTTGTTTTTTGAAATATTTCTATATTTTCAAGACTCTCTAAAAACTGCGGTAGCTTATTGTAGAGTTTCCTACCAATATAACTGGGTTTTTGTTTGAATAATTTACTATTGTGACTCACCAAGTGATAATCTCCTCGGCTTCTTGTATTCTAATCGTTTACGTCAAGATTTTGGTTAATATCACTCTTTTTCACATAAAAAGAACCTTTATACACATATAAGCAGGGTACAGTTAGGATACAAAGTCTCGTGAATAACGGTCTACATGAATCTAATCTATTCACTCTTTCCATGAACCTAACAGCTTTCATTTGGATCTTGAACACCCTACCAAGGTTTTGTTTTGATGAATCACCCCATACTAAGATTACAGCCTCCCCCCCCCCACCCAAAACCATTTCATTAAACCCACTCATATTATAGACATCAATTATTTTATCCTTACTGTGTATGAGTATTCAATCCTGAAATAGATCATGTTCAATCATTCAATTTAAGCAGTAACAGGACTTTCAAGTTATTCATTTCTGTTTGTTATTAAGTGAAGAAGGACCTTGATGGAGCTATTGACCTTCAATAACTTTCGTTTTCATCCATTGTTGATTTGTGTTTCGTCATCTGTTCACCTGTTTATCATTATACTTTCTATTGGTAGAAACTAAAACTGTGTCTACTATCAGCCAATCACAGACTTCAACGCAGTTACCTTCACGAGGCTTTCTGTCTAAGCCAATAGTATTCGTCTATTATTCGGTTTATCTTTTTAGTCTTCGATTATTGAGATTGAATATGACAAAATTCAGAAGTATAGCCTTCAATGATTGAAATCAGTCATTATAATTACTTTGAATAACTTACATCACTTTTCACTTATAAATTACATTGAATTGTTTCGGCAACATTAAAAAGATTATTTCAACTGATTACTATAAAATGAATAATATTGCCTTTCATTGTAATGGCGAAAGTGATATTGTGGAAGGTCTCCATAAGGAATAATAAGACAAAATTGTCACAACCACGTTTATTAGAAATATTGAGATACTAGTTTCAGTTGTTATACCATTATCAATTTCAAACAAACTAAAGCTAAAGTACAGAGTAGCTAATATATACTAAATATGAAACGATACTATTGGCTTTGCGAGAAAGATTCTGACCTTCATTGAAGGTTATGATTGGCCCAAGGCTATAACAAGTCACGCCCCCTGGTGGGAGGAGTAACAAGCAAAAATACGAGTCAAATCAATAACTAAAAACTGTGAACATCTAGAAAGCAACAAAGAAGAACAATACACAATTAGGCCAGAATAAGTTGTGATTGGCTGAAGGCCATAACAAGTCACGCCCCCTGGTGGGAGGAGTAACAAGCAAAAATAGGAGTCAAATCATGAACCAAAATCCGTGATCATCTAGAAAGCAACAAAGAAAAACAATACACAATTAATTACGCTAGAATTGAATCAATTTAAAATTAAAAAATTAGAAGCTCACTGAAATGCAGTCAAGTGAATAATATAAATTGGCAGATTGGTTTTTCTTCTAACTTTGTCATTTCTTTTTTTTTGCAGGTGAGTCTCTACCTCATATCAGTCAAAAGGGAAATGGTGATTGCATTTCAATATGCTTTTGCGTTTGACCAGGGCAGCTGTTTCTCGTAACAAAGCTTTGATGTTTTGACTCTCACCAGGTATGCTTTCACGCAAATATCCATACCATGCGGGTGAATTCCGCAATAACCACATGTTTACCGAATATTTCAATAATGGGGGCCTTTTCATCAGTGGCCTTTCACTACACTCTAATGTTGGCTGATAGCTCTCATCCCTTGATTTTCTGTTATGCATGTATGAATATTGTATTCATATATACTGTATGAACAATCTTGTATTTGAACCTACAACAGAGTGTACACTTTGTATTCTGTAATACGCATTTCGAAGATAGCTATTCCACTTACTAAAAATTCGTTTTTTCACAATACAGAAGTGATAGCCGAGTGCCGTAGCAGGTATCTGTTCAATCAGAGATAAGCTACGAAACTCCTAGGCGCTCTTTGTAAAGTTGACCGAACAGCAAAAAATACTCTGTTCTCTGCTGTAAAATCATTTTCCAGTGGTTCGGAACCCACCTAAAACTATAGGTCCAGCTCGTAAATCACCATCATCCAATTCATTACCCACGCACAGGTCTCAGACCTATGTAGGCTCCATTCTCCGAAAAAAAGAGAATAATTCAGAGTTACAAATCATTCGTATTTGAATGATAATGCAAATTATTTGGATGCAATGAGTAAAATAATGAATAATCCTATATCTGGATCTCCGAGATTGTCCTGTTTCTTGAATGCGTTTGGAGAATCGCTAGCTATTTCAGTTTCTGAGAATTAGTAGTTCGGAATTTGAAAATGTTATTAATTTGCGAGACTTTGAATGACTATCGAATGATTTGGATGCATGCAATGCATTTGATAAGATACTGAGATTAGCATTTCATTTTTAAGATTTTTGAAGAGAAACATTTCATATGATTCTTTCAATCCATAGCATTCATTATTCAAGAGCTTCACATTCTCAGAGAATTTAATGTTGCACTGGATTTAAAGAAATAACTTCTGAATCTCACTGTAATTTGAGATTTTATTGCTTTCAATAATCATGTTGAATTGGCTTTAAATTACTATTAAAGTACTATTAAATTGGAGATTGAATATTCTTAGTACATCTGTTTTACTTATCCAAGATATGTATCAATATTTAATTATTCTGTATCAAATACTGAAAAGAAACAAATGCCTATAAAACAAGCATTGTTCGGTATTCTTTTTCGAAGATTTTCTTACATTATAAGAAAAGGGAACGGATTTAATTAGAGCCAAAATTTTTAGAATCAGTATCACTTATGGAGATTTGTAGCAATATCTGAGACCTCTGTATCAAATGATAGGTCCAGGAAGTGCATTTAATCAGGGTTGATAGCCGGCTGATTAGATTAGATTATTTAGATTAGATTAGCTGAGAGTGAGAGACTAATATCACGAGTGGAATGATCCTCAATATTGAAAAATGTGGGGGAAAAGTGAATATTAGGATTTTTTGGAATAACAATTTAAACTGTTAGAGAATGACAATTGAAAGGAGCTACCTTAGGAGCTTCCAAAGGTAGCTTAGGTATCCTTCCAAAGGTATCTTAGGTACCAAAGGAGTAAAGACAAGAAGAAGAACTGGAGCTTCTGCTAGCAGCGCCTGTAATAATAATTATTTTCTCCTGTTTATATTTTTTAATTTTTTGTAACTATGCTATAGTTATTTATTTATAATTCATTAACTGACTTTGTTGTTGTATTAATATATTACATTATTTATACATTATTATTATATACTGTATGAATAATCTTGTATTTGAACCTACATCAGAGTGTACACTTTGTATTCTGTAATACGCATTTGTAAGAGAGCTATTCCAGTTACTAAAAATTCATTTTTTCACAATAGAGAAGTGATAGCCAAGTACCGCAGCAAGTATCTGTTCAATCGGATAATTATAAGCTACGAAACTCCTAGGCGCACTTTGTAAGGGTGATCGGTTAGCAAAAAATACTCTGTTCTCTGCTGTAAAATCATTTTTCTGGTCAAAATCATTTTGGAGGACTCAATATTTTGGTTTTATTGTTTTGTCGATGGCAATGAATTTTTTTTGAATTTTGAAAAATTTGAGTAGTAGTACGTTTTCAACAGAAGTTGTAATAAGGAGCCCAAATGGCTGAACCTTTCTATACAATTTATCTTGCCCATAAATAGGACTTTAGAAAGTACTAATTTAACTTAGAACTTTAGAAAACTCAAATACTTATACTTGTTGTATTGAAATAGAATATATTGAACATCTTGAATAGACTGCATCACGTTCAAACAGTAGACATCAATGGATTATAAAGTTTATATTTATATTCTCTCCATTACTCCACGAGTATCCTGTCTAATTTACGATGTTGAGCTTGAACAGGAGCATCAAATATTTGCTGACTGAGTTTCCTTCTCAGAATGTCAGCAAAAAGAACAAGCAGTAAACCACCGTCGTTGCCCAGTTCCTGGTTCCTGCCAACACTGAGCAAACAATGATCTCCACCGTGAGCGTTTTCATCTTTCCAAGGCTCAAGGAACGTCATCTTTAGAAGCATATGACACAAACAGACGAAATGGAACAACATATTTCTCTGTCCATTTTTTGATTGTGGTCGTGTATGTGTGCAAAACTGTAATATTTGAGCAAGAAGAGAAAATTTCAAGTACAGAATTTTTCAACGTCTTGTCAAGTTTCGCCTCTGACGTCCACCACTTGCGCAAATACGGAGAAAAGTTAATCCACACGATAAATCCAAGATATGATGTGGAACTCATCACTGAATGAAGGATCATCTAGTTTTGTTCGATTGGTTGGATAAATCATAGTGACAGCGGATATAAACCTTCGATTTCATCATCAAGTCATCATCAAGTAATCATCTGACTACTACCACTCGTTCAATAATATTCATTCTTATTTTGTTGCAAATAACGACGGGGAAGTGATGGACGAGTGCCGTAGCAGGTATCTGTTCAATCAGAGATAAGATACGAAACTCCTGGGCGCTATTTGTAAGGGTGACCGATTGGATTGGCCAACAAAAAATACTCTGTTCTCTGCTGTAAAATCACTTCCCGGTGGTTCGGAACCCAAAAAATGTAGATCCAACTCATCAATCACCATTATTATCCTCAAGTCTCAGACCTATGTGGGCTTCATCCTCCAAAATAATATATATGTAGCCAGCCTAAGTAGCAATCAAATCATTTCTATTTTTCAGATAATAAAGATAAAGGAATAGGTTATCAAGTGAATTTTCATACGTGGGTATTAGAACTGTGTATAGGCGATAAATTCTAAATAAATACTTGAATCTAGAGTCCTTTAAAACAGGAGCGCTGCAAACTTATCGCAAGGAAAACACGTCTGGTCTTACTGTTGCTGGTTGCTACCTACCAACCAAAAACCGCATCAACACACCATATATCATTAAAAGTAAGGATTCCGTTTTATTGGAATTCCTCCTAATCGCGCCCGTGCAAGGGTACAGAATAATCGCAGTTGTTCTCTGCAACCTTGATTAGCGTAACAAATGCTTGCACATTCAGGGATCGCTGAATGATTAATGGGGTGTCAGAGGGCCAGGTCTGTGGTGGTACAACAAATAAACTAATATGAGATTCCAAATACTTATAAAGAATAATATCACCACACTATACCCAAGATGATTTCCTGCTGTATGACTCAGAAAAAATAAATTTCTGTATCTCAGGAATACAATCCAATAGAAAGTGAATATAAGGGAGAGCTAGTAATGAGATGAATTTATTTGAATTCATATACCAAATCTCAATCACCCTATCCAAATTCTACCTGATTATACCAAGCTGCACTGGTTCAATCCTGATTATTTGGCCATGTGTGTGGCTCACTTCAGATAATAAATTAAATTCAACATATCTAGGAAGTTGCCAATGGAAAATCAAAGATAACGAGAAATCCAGCTTTCTGGTATAAAATTAGAATTATATTCTGACTATAACAAAATACAAGCAGTGAAAAATTTATATGAAAAAAAATTTTAACTGAAACAATTCAGTAATGAGCAATTTATGCTATCAAAAATATAATAATTAAATTTTTTACAAAAATTACTGCTTCATGCAGAGCATGGTAGTGGGTTCGTATGCCTGGAAAATTGAAGTTAACAAATATTATCTTAAAATACTAATCGTCGCATGAGCTCATGATATTTAAATATCGCAGATTTTAAATTTTTTCACAGATCTCTTTTAAAAGATTTTTCGTCGCACTATATTGACTTTTCGCGACTGGCCAGATTTACAATAGAAAAAGCACTCACTCTTTGTAGCATGGATTTTCTTCTTATTCCCCTTTCGGAATACCTAGGCCGCCATCTCAAGTAGTTGGACCCTCAGGAATGGACTGCTTGGCTCTCGATTTTAAGATTTTGATGAATCCGAATTTAATTCGCGACTTTACAGTATTGAATTTAAAGCTTTTAAATTGATATTGAACACTGGTTCATTTAACACTTAAACAAGTTACATTAAAACAAAAAATGCACAAAAATGCACAACGTGCTCTAAGAGTGTCTTGCTTGCTCAAGTATCGAAACGGAAGATAATTTCATCCTCACCAAAATTACATTGGATAGATACAAATGGAAGGTTCTAGAACTTTTTACAGAATACAGTGCCCTGATTGGTTGATTACAAATACAGTTGAAATGACGTAATGATGACATAAGAAATAGTTCGCAAATTACATGCTAATAAATATAAAAATATTATTTCTTATGATAATACTGAGTATGCCTAATCAAATTGACAGCATCCCTAAATCCTACAAAGATTTTTCAAATAAATCAAACGTCTAACTCAAAGTATGGTATTCGTTCGCAGGTCTTCAGTTGTAAGCACTGACATTTACATATTTATTTAATTATAAATTATTTGCTGCTTTTAAAATCCACTGAAATATTCTTAAAAATTATAATATTTAAAAAATCAAGCAAGATCACTCACTCTGGCCACAAAACAACACAGAGGAGCAATGACTATTATTGGAAAAAATTCCACTACACCATCTCAACATTATAAACTGGTGAGTACCAAATTTATATATTTCTAAGCATGATTTTAAAATTTTGAAATTTGTTTACTTGAAATAGTTACAGTTATTACACCGTTCAGTTGGATTTTATCAGCATTAGTACAGCGAATAATCAACTATATTTGGCAGTGGCCTGTGCTTGTGTTTGACAGTTAACCTATCCATTGATCTGTTTTATACCATTTTTAAATGATTTATACATAAATACACCGACACCTAATAAATAATATAAAAAATATTAATAAATATAGCAAATTAATTCAGAAGGCTAAATTAGGTGAGTCACAGCCCGTTACTTTCTTATCTCAATAAACAACAGTTACTAAGTGTGATAACCGTGGACCGGTATTTTCCAAATATTCGAGTAGATTATTATTTCTTTCAATTTTTACACATAATAGTGCTTAAAAATAAGTGATCCGTGATACAAAGCCCCCTATAGAATTTCTAAAATTCTTTACAAAAGGTGAGCTGGCAAAGCGAACAAAAGTGAAGGTTTTTAGGAATTCTATATAACAAATCAAGGTGAGCTATTTTTAGAGCATTAAATCCCAAAATACAAATAAATTTAAGTATAATAATTGTGTAAACGCCGGGCTAACATTTTACAATTGTTCCTATGACGGAATATCTACGTCCATAGTGATACAATGAAATGACTTTGACAATGAATGACAGCACAAGGTCGTTACTTTCAATTAATATAATACAATAAGACGCTGGAATAATCAACAGCAATACAAAATATTCAAAATGTTGGCGCGTCGGCCGAATTTCGCTTTAGCGAATAGCATGGCGTAGTGCATTTGCAGTACTACCAACTTAACTTTCTTGCCCTAAATGCAGAACAATATCAAACCTCTCTGGTTCAACCAGTTTCAACTCTACGCTCCACAAAGAATCCTACCTTTACAACAATTTGTTAGTCTTGCACTTATACACTTCAAAGAATATAAAAAATAGATCTAACTCTGTAAATAGTAAAGTCAACACTTAAACTGGTAACTTCTGACTTGGTAACTCTTTACGGCTTGCTAATCTCTAATCCTAATTCTGAATAATAAATATTTGCCTTCTGAAAATTGACTAGTAAATAAACTTTAAATTTACATATGATAACAATATATTACATTGATATAAAATATAAATATATCTTCAAAGCTATTTCATACTTTGGTATGAGCTCAATATAACAGCTGGCAATGCCATCTATTCGGACACGCAATCTAGTAGCTTTCTACTTTTTGAAGTTAGTTTGCTAACCTGTGATGATATTTATAATCATTATAACAACGAATTATGAGCTTAAAGCTCCAGCTATTTACACAAATTTGTGCTTATAATCCTCTCTACAGCAACATTCGCGACTTTAAGTCTTGTAGAGGGAATCTCAAATTGAAGTTCACATGTGGTCTTTATCACATTGAAGATCTAAGAGGAAGCAAATCGTTGCTAGGTAACTGTAACTCGCTGGTAACTCAGTTGTATCCGTTTTCGTTGATCGAAGTATCACGTTGTTTTATTTTGCATTTAGAAGTCGTAAATACGTAGTTATTTAGCTTATTTCAGTTTACAGTTGTCTGTAAGGTTTCAAGTTTGAAATGTTTTCCCACCAAACTTGACTAGGATTGGCTGGGTCTTGTATTTTGATAGTATTTCTATCTGATATTTCAACTATCTTGAATGGACCACTGTACAGCAGAAAGAATTTCTTAGTCATTTTTTCCAATGCATTTGAAATTCTATGGCTTTTTACTAATACTTCTTGGCCAACTTCGTATTTGAATTGTTTGGACCTTTTGTCGTGATACTTCTTCCTACTAGCAGCCGATTTTTTCATCCTGTTTTGAACTAGGTGACAGATATCTAGGTTGGGTCTGTCTGCTGCATCTATTTGTGGGAAGTCAATCAACTTTTCGATGAATGTTTTTCTTCTATCACCGAAGATCAATTCATTTGGAGTGAAACCAGTACTCTCATTCCAGCAATTGTTCATACATTCCTCTAAAAATGGAAGATATTTCACCCACTTACTATGTGTTTTGTTACAGTACGCTCTCATGAACCTCGATATTTCCGCCATTCGACGCTCTACAGGATTGGAACTTGGATTATATGTTGATGTTCTAGAATATTTTATGTTTGAATGTTCAAGTATCTGTTTCCACTTGGCACTACAAAAGTAAGTTGCATTATCTGATAATACTCTCTTTGGCTTTCCAACTTCATTTGTCCATCTTTCTGTGATACATTTTGCTAATTTTTCACCTGTCAATTTACCAATAGGGCAGAACATCGTATATTTTGTGAAAAGGCAGGTTAGGACAAAAATATACTTTTTTCGATGCATGGCCTGTGGCAGTGGGCCATATATGTCAGCTGAAATCAACTCTAGTGGCTGTGTAGGCAGAATAGGAATCATTTCGCCTCGAATGCGATATCGATGATGTTTTGATTTTTGGCATATGTCGCATGCTCTTATTACCTTTGCTATTTTTCGATTCATACCTTTGAAATAACAGCATTCTCTCAAAATGTGTAATAATTTGTGCGTCCCAAAATGAGCCATCCTCTCGTGAGATTCCTTAATTACGTCGTTTACAATCGTTTCTGGCACTACTAAACGCCAATTATATGCATCTTTAGCCGGTCTATAGAATAAATATTCTTGATAAACGGTGTATTGGTTCAGGTGATCTGGATCGGTTGCCGATGGATTTTTAAGCCTATGTATGATATCAGATGTACGTGGATCATTCAACTGAGCTGTTCTTATTTTCGATGGAGTGAGCATATCTGTGTGTACAATTGGTGTGATGTTTGTCGGGTAGGGTATGCTTTCATTCTCTTGCACGGCATAACAATGGAATGTTGTCTCCTGATTATAGGTTGAATCAACTTCTCTCGACAGGAAATTGGCGGTTTGGTTGTCTTTACCGGGCAGATGTGTCAATTCGAGGTCGAATTCTTGCAGAGCCAGGAACCAGCGAGATAGACGATTGTGACTCAGCTTGGCAGTTTTGAAGAACGTTAACGCTTTGTGGTCAGTGTTGATGAAAATCTTGTTTCCTAGAAGCAGAGTGCGATACTTCGTGCATACTTCTAGAATACTAAGCAGCTCCTTTTCAGTAGTAGAATAGCGACGTTGCGCAGCATTTAGAGTCTTACTGAAGAAGGCGATCACTCCTTTTTCTCCATTTTCATCTTTCTGAAAAATTTCAGCGCCTAACGCATAATCTGAAGCGTCCACATTTATATAAAATGGCTTGCTTAAATCAGGATGTTTCAGCATAACAGCCTCCAAAAACGCTTCTTTAAGCTCTTCAAAAACTTTCTCCTCTTTTTCGCCCCAAATCCACGGTTTCGTCGACGACAAACAATGACTTAGTTGCGCCGTGTAATGTGACATTCTTGAATTAAACCTTCTGTAAAATTGCAAGAAACCGATAAATCTCTGTAGTTGTCTCCTGTTAGCCGGTGATGGAAATTCTTTTATTGTTTGAAATTTTTCTTCATCTTGAAAAATACCTTCCGGGGTGATTATGTGTCCCAGGTATTTTACTTTTTGTGCAAAGAATTCACATTTTGATAATTTCAGTTTCATACCACATTTAATTAATCTTGAAAACACTATATCTAAATGTTGGCAGTGTTCAAGTACATCGTAGGATGATATTATAGCGTCATCCACATACCAATTACAAAAATCAGATATTTGTTCACCTAGCGACTGTCTTAAACATCTTATAAAAATCGCCATCGAATTTCTCAAACCAAAAGCCAAACGTGTAAAACGCAAATTACGGCCGTTAAATAGAAACGATAAATAGTCTCTCGACTCTTCAGCTAACTGAATCTGCCAATATCCGGCACTTAAATCCACCGTGGAATAAATCTTTTTTCCGTGAAAGGCTTGTAATACCTGTTCAATCGGATTTGGTGACTCTCGATCTGAGTCTAGAATAAAATTCAAGGATCTTGCATCCAAACATAAACGGACCGAACCGTCCTTTTTTACAACACATACCAGCGGTAAGCTGTAGTGTGACGATGAGGGCTCAATAATTCCAAGCTCTTCCATTCTCGTTATTTCGGCGAGAGCCGCCTGCCTATAAGCGAACGGTATGGGGTAACTTTTTCTGAAATACGAGTCATGAGGCTTCACCTCGAGTTTACACTGATAATGAGTAGCAAGTCCAGGTTGTTCTGAAAATACATCTTGATTTTTCAGAAACATATTTTTAATTCTATCTCGTACACTAGGCTCCCAATCAGTATGCTGATCGATGCGAGTTAATAATTCATCCAATAATTGTGGAGTATTATCTTCAATCACTTCGCCATCTTTCGCATGGGTGGTGATACTTAGGACTTTTAATTTCATTGTCGCCTCCTCTAATTCATGTAGCCCCCATTCCTCGGGCACGCCTTCTGCTGTATGAATTACATTTACCCTCTCTACTTCTCCAGATGTCGACTCCAGTTTGAGCGGTACAGTCACCTTTACATACTCCTTGTCTGTTATCGCATGAAATTGGAGGGTCTTGTAATCAATCTGCGCTTGAAAGCGATTCAAGAAATCCGAACCAATAACAATATGCGGGCCGTGTACCGGAAGTACAAGGAAGGTATGAGGGAAAATCTGTTTATCCAACTCCACTTCTAGGAGACACTGGGTTGAAACGCGCGTACGGCGTCCTGGGTTAATACCCGATAAGTAGGTATTTGTGAGCGGTAATGTAGCAATGTCGACAGACTCTTTAATACGGCAGTATGAATCATTTTGAATTAGGCTACATTGAGATCCTGTATCCACTAGTGCTTGAAACTTCCAACCATACAAAACTATATCAATGTAGGTTTGGAAACGAGTATTAGATTTATCACAGCTGGGCTCTGCTTCCTCCATCAGAATATCTCGGATATTCTCACAAAATGTGGTATTATTCTTCACATTATTCACTGTTATATCATTTTCCATTTCCCTTAAGCCATTTTCCGGTTCTGGAATTGGTGATAAGCTGGCCTTAAAACGGTTATGGCATCTGTGTGAGTACACCTTTTTATACGCCCTTCCACTCGTGCAACAAGTTTCACTTATTTCCTTTCTCTCTCTTTCAACTTGGATGGCTAGCGATTTGTACACATTGCTATCATCTAGTCATGCACGGTTATTATTGCTGGTGTTCTTATTTGGTGGTGGTTTTGATTTTTCACTAGACTTGTTCTGCGTGCTTGTTGATGGTGATGGATTGTTGGAGTTTTGACTTGTGCTTGCTTGGGGATTCGGTGATGGGTTTCTTGATGGATTAGAACGCTGTTCACGGCCTGACTCGTTGTGATTTATTCTATCACGATCGTCATAATGTGATTCCTGATTTCGAAATCGATTATTTCCACCCCTGTAATTTTGAAATTTGTTCCTTCTGAACCCATTTCCATTTCGGAAATTATTATTCGGTGGTGGTTCTTCTCTATCAGTGTCACCTTCACGCTCATTCAAGTTCACCTCATTTTCATCATTTCCACTTCTTGGCGGTGGGTTTTGTCTGATTGTTGCCTGATCGTTTCGTTCAACGTTGCGCGAACTATTATTACTGGTTACCGCCTGAATGCAATGAAGATTGTTTTCCAAATCTCGGAAATTCTTAATAGGCGCGGTAGCAAGTGCCATCTGTACTTGGTAAGGCAGTTTTTTCACGGCAATATTGGCCAGTGTTAATTCTGGAATAGGCTGATCCAATTGAGAATTTAGAAATCTCATGTTGGCTACAAACGAGGTACAAGTTTGACCACTTTTACTGTTGAACGTACTAGAGATTATCTCAGATAATAAGCCTTGTTGCTTACTCACGCTCCAGTATTGTTCCAAAAATGCAGATATGAACTCTTCTAGAGTTTTGAACTCAGATGCTCGACTGTGCAGAAACAGTAGCGGCTCCCCCATTAATAATGCGGAAAGTTTAAATCGCCACACATTCCAGTTGTTAGGAGAAAGATCCTGCACTACTCTCAATTGGTCGACAAACGGTCTAGGAGCCATATGGCGGCTGGTGTTATCAAATTTTCCCAAATTCGATAGCAGGGGGGATATGTTTTGTATATCCGATACAGCCGTAACCTCAAGATTACTTCTAGGACGATTTAGCTTGGTCTCCAGTTGTGATAGTTTGAGGCTGGTTTGTTCTCGATGAGATGACATTTCCTGTCTGGTAGCTTGCACATCATCATCTATTTTTGTCAGCTTTGTTTGCTGAAGTTCCACCTCCTTTTCAATAGCTGTACACCTCGTAGATATTTGGGTTTGGTGTTGGGTTAGTTCTTCTACTTGAGCATGTACTGTCTCCTGTTTTTCTATCGTTTCATCTAACCGTTTCTCCATACTAACAACTTTATTGTCTATTCCACTAACTGTCTCATTTAAGTTTTTAATTATACTATCGTGAGCTCTTTTACACTCTGTACTATGCATGTTCATTAATTCTTGCATCTTTCCTTCTACTGTGGTCTGTATCATGACGGTCCTCTCCTCTAATTTCCTTTCTTGCCTCACCATGTGTGTTTCAATTTTCTTCTCTATGCCAGTACAATGATTGTCTAATTCTGTACGCATTTCATCCTTGACAATTTCTGGCATTTGGTCAAACCTTTTGTTCATATTGACTATAGTATCGTCCAGACGCTTAGATATTGTTTTTATCTCGTCGGTTTGTATGTTAAGCCGTTTATCCACACTGAGCTCCATATTTCCCATGCGTTCACTCAATTCGACCCTCAGACCATTCATATTGGAGGTTAAATCGGCGCTTAGATTGCTCATCTTCGCTTCCATGTTGGCAGTCAGGTTGGCATTCAGATTACTCATCCTGGTCTCCATTTTCGCTATGTCGTTCTTTACGTCCGTCCTACTAGACTGTATCTCCAGCAATATCCTCAATAACGGGTCTCTATCGTTATCTATCAGGCTTGTTTTTTGGGCACCCTCAGGCTTCTCAAATTCTTCGTCTCTGACAGGTGGTGGTGAATTATGATAGGTAGTAGGGATTATTGTCGCGTCGGGTGGGCTTAACGCTTCGACTCGGGTGGACGATAAGGCCTGGTGGTCACTTGGGCGAAAGTTGCCGGAGTCTATGCTGCCAATCTCTCTCCCCCTCAATGTGCCTTCATCTTCATCGAGGTCGACAGTCATCTCTGGGTTTGGAGACATTAGTTCGCTAGGTGCTTCTCCTCCTCCTCTGATGTCACCCTCGGATATGGACGAATCTCCAAACTGCTCCATGGTAGGCTGAGTGATGTAGGACAGTGAAGTATAGACAGGAGTAGGTCGCGGTCGTGGTAAAGTCGCGTTGTAGGGCCGCGCGCGTACGGTACGGTTGCCGTCGGTGATTCGCAGTGTAGTGGACAAGAACGGTAAAGGTTCTTACAAAGTGCAAGAAGTGATGAAAGCTAAAGTGGCTGTAGAGAGGATTATTAGCACACATACACAAAACATGGATTAAATGCAAAATCGTTGTGCTTCAACCGTTTCGGAAGAGTATGATTTTCATACAATCAATATTATAAATCTTGATTATAGTGGTATTTGCACTAAAAAACAATAAATCACAATAAAGAACACAGTGTCAGTTCACAATCAATAATAATAATAATAATAATACTGTCAATAAGCATATATATTAAAGCTTTCCTAAGCAAGTTGCCAATAAAAAAAAAAAAAAAAAAAAAAAAATGAATAATAAAATTATTCAATGGGATGCTGTCGGTTATAGGCTAAGTGCAAATATAATTTAAAATATACACATTCAAGCCCCCAAAAACGCATGCTCCTCATGAATAATTTATTCAATAAATTAATATTCAAATTTATTTTTAGCCTTATAAAAGCTTGGCCACTTCATAGGTATATTCAATTCAATTTAAAAAATTTTCTCACTTCAATGTGAGCGGCGATAATCGAAAATTCGGTTATCATAAAATCAGACAAAAATTTGTACTTCTCTTCAGGCTCTTACGTATGGGCGCCAATTCTATCAAGTGAATTTTCATACGTGGGTATTAGAACTGTGTATAGGCGATAAATTCTAAATAAATACTTGAATCTAGAGTCCTTTAAAACAGGAGCGCTGCAAACTTATCGCAAGGAAAACACGTCTGGTCTTACTGTTGCTGGTTGCTACCTACCAACCAAAAACCGCATCAACACACCATATATCATTAAAAGTAAGGATTCCGTTTTATTGGAATTCCTCCTAATCGCGCCCGTGCAAGGGTACAGAATAATCGCAGTTGTTCTCTGCAACCTTGATTAGCGTAACAAATGCTTGCACATTCAGGGATCGCTGAATGATTAATGGGGTGTCAGAGGGCCAGGTCTGTGGTGGTACAACAAATAAACTAATATGAGATTCCAAATACTTATAAAGAATAATATCACCACACTATACCCAAGATGATTTCCTGCTGTATGACTCAGAAAAAATAAATTTCTGTATCTCAGGAATACAATCCAATAGAAAGTGAATATAAGGGAGAGCTAGTAATGAGATGAATTTATTTGAATTCATATACCAAATCTCAATCACCCTATCCAAATTCTACCTGATTATACCAAGCTGCACTGGTTCAATCCTGATTATTTGGCCATGTGTGTGGCTCACTTCAGATAATAAATTAAATTCAACATATCTAGGAAGTTGCCAATGGAAAATCAAAGATAACGAGAAATCCAGCTTTCTGGTATAAAATTAGAATTATATTCTGACTATAACAAAATACAAGCAGTGAAAAATTTATATGAAAAAAAATTTTAACTGAAACAATTCAGTAATGAGCAATTTATGCTATCAAAAATATAATAATTAAATTTTTTACAAAAATTACTGCTTCATGCAGAGCATGGTAGTGGGTTCGTATGCCTGGAAAATTGAAGTTAACAAATATTATCTTAAAATACTAATCGTCGCATGAGCTCATGATATTTAAATATCGCAGATTTTAAATTTTTTCACAGATCTCTTTTAAAAGATTTTTCGTCGCACTATATTGACTTTTCGCGACTGGCCAGATTTACAATAGAAAAAGCACTCACTCTTTGTAGCATGGATTTTCTTCTTATTCCCCTTTCGGAATACCTAGGCCGCCATCTCAAGTAGTTGGACCCTCAGGAATGGACTGCTTGGCTCTCGATTTTAAGATTTTGATGAATCCGAATTTAATTCGCGACTTTACAGTATTGAATTTAAAGCTTTTAAATTGATATTGAACACTGGTTCATTTAACACTTAAACAAGTTACATTAAAACAAAAAATGCACAAAAATGCACAACGTGCTCTAAGAGTGTCTTGCTTGCTCAAGTATCGAAACGGAAGATAATTTCATCCTCACCAAAATTACATTGGATAGATACAAATGGAAGGTTCTAGAACTTTTTACAGAATACAGTGCCCTGATTGGTTGATTACAAATACAGTTGAAATGACGTAATGATGACATAAGAAATAGTTCGCAAATTACATGCTAATAAATATAAAAATATTATTTCTTATGATAATACTGAGTATGCCTAATCAAATTGACAGCATCCCTAAATCCTACAAAGATTTTTCAAATAAATCAAACGTCTAACTCAAAGTATGGTATTCGTTCGCAGGTCTTCAGTTGTAAGCACTGACATTTACATATTTATTTAATTATAAATTATTTGCTGCTTTTAAAATCCACTGAAATATTCTTAAAAATTATAATATTTAAAAAATCAAGCAAGATCACTCACTCTGGCCACAAAACAACACAGAGGAGCAATGACTATTATTGGAAAAAATTCCACTACACCATCTCAACATTATAAACTGGTGAGTACCAAATTTATATATTTCTAAGCATGATTTTAAAATTTTGAAATTTGTTTACTTGAAATAGTTACAGTTATTACACCGTTCAGTTGGATTTTATCAGCATTAGTACAGCGAATAATCAACTATATTTGGCAGTGGCCTGTGCTTGTGTTTGACAGTTAACCTATCCATTGATCTGTTTTATACCATTTTTAAATGATTTATACATAAATACACCGACACCTAATAAATAATATAAAAAATATTAATAAATATAGCAAATTAATTCAGAAGGCTAAATTAGGTGAGTCACAGCCCGTTACTTTCTTATCTCAATAAACAACAGTTACTAAGTGTGATAACCGTGGACCGGTATTTTCCAAATATTCGAGTAGATTATTATTTCTTTCAATTTTTACACATAATAGTGCTTAAAAATAAGTGATCCGTGATAAGGTATATTATACAATACAACCGTCATACCCTGAAAGCATCTTTAACAAGTTAAACACAAATATGATTGATTGAAATTAACTTTGATTTGAAAAAACTATACAAGCAATAGAAACAAATCGATACGAAATGATCCATGATAAGATAGCAACATGAAGATGAAAAAGCCTGTGCCAACAGATAACTGTATCCATATATATAGAGGACTGATTGGAACGATTAAATTGAGGATTTTTTTTCAGAATAATAAATGTAATAAAATCAATGACTCATCCAAAGAGAATCATAATAGTAAATAACACTTTTTTAAAAAAAAAGAATGGTTTTATATTCATATAATTTTATCAGCGGACTCTGTGATATTCTATAATGTCGGAAGTGAAAAAGAGTTAACATAAGAGTGTGTAAATCTAAATGAATATTTTTAATTTAAAAAATTGAATACCCTTATGACGTTTGTTGATCGAATACATTGGCGGGCCGCTTAGCACAGTTGGTTGGGGCGTCGCAACTTCAGCTTGCTGTCGTTTCAGAGGTCGTTGGTTCGAATCCCGCTCCACCGTCTGGCATCTATATGTTATCATTCACCTCATCACCCACGCAAAAGTCTCAGACCTATCTGGGCATCATAGCAATAAAAAAAAATAAAAAAGAGCCTTCAAAGGAGATGATAGTCTTATTTTGAGACTTTTGGTGCCTCCTTTAGATTTTAGACCCTCAAGTTTTTTAATTGTGGTTCGGAAACTGTAGGTCCAACTCATCAATCACCATCATCCAATTCATTACCCACGCACAGGTCTCAGACCTATGTGGGCTTCATCCTCCCCCCCCCCCAAAAAAAAAAAATTACGATCAGTTCGTCTTGCTTAGCAAAGCGATTGTCATCTCTGTAACAAGTCGCTGATTATTGTGTTGTGATGAGCAATGTTTATTTCATGAAACTATGGAAGATAATATGATAATAATCATTCAAGGTCGGAAAAAACACCATTAATATTGGTTACATAAACTGGGAATGAGTATTCAAAGATGTGCGTATTCTCACCCTGAAAACTGTTTAAAGCAAAAGATAGAAAGTATATTTTGGAAAGGTGACACAGGCAAAACTTCAAAACTTTAACTTTTTCGGTGAATTCAACAAGTTGCAGTCTATTCTTATCTAATATTTTACTTACTCTCTTGGCCGAACGTTTTTGAATCGTTGAGATTCATTTTCAAATGTCTTTGTAACGCTTAATTTACAAATTTCGTCATGGAACAAGAAATCCATGAATCTGTTGTAAAACTTTGTTGTAAATAATTTTTATTCAGTATTGTTACGGGTTCTATGTCTAAAAGTAACGCTGGCAACACTTGAATTTATCACTTGCTCTTTATTAACACAAATAATCTACAACTCACACTGTTCAGTATTTTCTTACAGAAAAAATAAGCAATTGAAAACAGATAACACGATATTGTTCAACTGATAATGAGTTTCCAATGAACTGTACACGAATCAATGACTAAATGTCAAAAGACCGATCTAATATTAAAACAATAACTGTACAATAAACTGTCCAATAATACTCAAAAAGAAACGTCGAGGAAGAACAATTAACTTACGTAGCACAAGTCCGTCAATACAGTAATATATAAAAGAATTATCACTTTTGAACTGTCAAGAGAATTATCACTACAGACAACGAAAGTTCATTCATGGTTTGTAATAGCGCCAACGGGATTTCACTGTCTGTATTAACGGGAACTGTCACTACTGCCACTTATCAACGTAGAACAATAACTGAACTACTTAACTGTCACACTTGTTTATCATGGCGAATTACAAACAAGACTGAACTCATTTAAAAGAGACTTCCTCTATTTATATACTTTATCATAATTGAGATATCTCTAGATTTCTCAATCATCTTCTAAATAAATAAATAAATAGAGAAACTAGCACTTTCTACAATATTCGATAAGACTCCATTAATTTCTAATCAAACAACTAGAACATTCTACAAATTACCAAGTAAACACCATAAAAGTGTCAAAAGCAGAGTAATTAATTGCTTAAAAGTAAACATTTACATAGCAGATAACGCCAAGAACCACTGTGCCTTCTTCCTCTCTATTCACTCCAATTTCATATCAATGAATACAGATACTATCTGTACAGATACAGAATGATAGTATCTGTATTCATTGTTCATATTCGCTACAGTATAAAAAGTGGAAGATAATATAAACAAGGTTCTACTGGTTTCTCATAAAAATAACTCGTTTTTTATGTGGTGGTACTCTGTAACAGAGAAAGCTCAATAACACTTTTTGCTGCACTCCTGCATTTTACAGAGAACGGGATTTATTGGTTATCATCAAAGTAGTAAAGTTATGCTTCTACCTCAGATTCCATCAGCCACATGTTGGTAGCTTCTTGTGTATATGCATGCATGCATGTGTAATAAAATCATGCATGCTTTTTATATCGTCCTCGAATGCTAAACTGTTCACCATTAGCATCAAAGTAGAGATTTTAATGGGGTCGGAACGTTCTTATAGCTGAAGCCAATTCGACCATTCACATAAGCTGCTAGCAATGGCTTATCGATAAGAGGAAATCTGGTTTTCAGCGTGAATCTAGTAAAATTCGATCTATTCCACTCCATTGAGTTATTATTGTAGTTGTTATTCGCAATCAAGTTGAGGGATCACTTGCAGAATTTCTCCTATTCGCATTATTCGGTCTTGAAGATCTACCTGTTTGGTCCACATAGCAAGCATCACAATCAGTGCACTTTAATTTGTAAACTTCACTTTTTTCCCAGATAACTATGTTGTCTTTTGAAGAGTTCGTCAATTTGTTGAGTAAGGGTATTGTTTTGAATGCTAGGGCGTAACTCACTCAATTAGTTCATTATTATTTAATATTTGTAAATAACCTAAAGTTAGATTTACTCATATAAATATGTTTTGCTTTCCCAGCTATCAAGTAGCTTTTGGATACCAAATTTGTTATTAAGAGGCATCCTGCTTCTTTAGTACAGCCGAAGATGTGTTGGTAAAACACGAAACCATGGTCCTGCGACCCAAATTATTAAAGTTTAGTGAAATTTGACAACCTCTGTTTTGTTTCAATCAATAAAAAAGAACAGTAAATAGAAAAAACGGGGTTTTAACCAGAAACTGCTTTTCAATGTATCTTGAATGGAGCTCAAATGTGTGTAGGACTCATTCATAGTTTTACTGAGGAGTCGGCGTAGCCGAGTTGGCTTATCGCTGGTCTGATAAGCCAAAGGTCCTGGGTTCGATCCCAGTTGAGTACAAGATATTTTTTTTCGAGCCACTCCGGTGTTTCGGAGGACACGTTAAGTCGTCGGTCCCGGTTGCATATAAAAAAAAGCAGTCGTTAAAAAAAACGGCGAGGTGGAACTACCCGTAAGGGTCTCCCCACCACGAAAAGCCATACGAATTTACTTTTATAGTTTACTGAAATTTTCATTTGAAAAAATGTATAATATAACTAAATATTCAAGAAGATCAACTCAATTAAATCTCATTTCTATTGAAACACTTTGATTGAACCAATTTTATTCTCCCCTAAATATTTTTTTATAAGACAAAATTACAGTGATGCAAAAATGAAGGTGAAAGTGAAGCAACAGGCTATTAAAGCCCAAGAGCTGTTCTATAAACAAATATTACTAAACACTTGATCAATGAACAATGATCGTCACTAAACAATCAATCAATTGTGCTCGATTTCTTCAGTTCTTTTTTCTCGGAGGATGAAGCCCACATAGGTCTGAGACCTGTGCGTGGGTAATGAATTGTTTGATGGTGATTCATTAGCTGGACCTACAGTTTTAGGTGGGTTCCGAACCACCGGGAAGCGATTTTACAGCAGAGAACAGAGTATTTTTTGCTGGCCAATCCAATCGTTCACCCTTACAAACAGCGTCTAGGAGTTTCGTAGCTTATCTCTGATTGAACAGATACTTGCTATGGCACTCGGCTATCACTTCCCCATTCAGTAGTTAGTCATTCAGAAGCTATTAATGCAAAACAGGGCCACTATTGAATTACTACCGCTAAATGGGCTACTGAATAATCTACTGAACGATTGCGAAACTGAACATGAGGTTCACAAAATCCTTGAATCTTGATTTAAAACAATGAAAAGATAAAATAGAAAAATGAGAAGTTTGATTTCTTTAACTTTATTTGTAGTGGCAAATGTGATATTGTTTAAGATATCCATAATGAATAATAAGACGAAATTGTCACAACCACATTTATTAAAAATAGTGAAATACTAGTTTCGGTTGTTATACCATTATCAATCTCCAACAAACTGAAACTAAAGTACAGATTAGCTTAATATATATACTAAACATGAAATTATACTATTGGCTAAGCAAGGAAGAGGCTGACCTTCATAGAAGGTTGTGATTAGCTGAAGGCCATAACAAGTCACGCCCCCAGGTGGGAGGAGTAACAAACAAATATAAGAGTCAAATCAAGAACCAGAAACCGTGAACATCTAGAAAGCAACAAAGAAGGAAAATACGTAATAAGGCTAGAATTAATGTACAGATTAGCTTAATAAACTAAACATGGAATTATACTATTGGCTAAGCGAGAAAGAGGCTGAAGGTCAACGAAGGTCAGCCTCTTTTTCGCTTAGCCATTAGTATTAGTCCATGTTTAGTATATATTTAGCTACTCTGTACAGTATTAGTTTGATTGAGATTGATAATGGTATAGCAACCTAACTAGTATCTCACTATTTTTAATATCGTTGTGACAATTTCGTCTTTTTATTCATTCTTGACGTCTTTGACTCATTGTGAGAATCTCCAACATGCAATCCTCACTGACTAGTTTCCCGATAAGTAGCAAAATCACACAATCCACAGTTCTCCAATAATTAATTGATAGTCTTAGATCTATACTGAAGACGAGATACCAATAAGCGTACTGCAAGATTATTTCTCTCGTTGATGGATGGAAGCATGTTTGACGCGGAACGAAGTGAGAGCCTGGAGCTAAGCGATAAGAAGCTCTTTGTGAGCATAAACGTTCCATTGTATACTCGAATTCGGTTCGCAGTAGAGGGAGATGTCTGGGAGACCGAGGGGTCTGAGAGACCGAGGGGTCTGGGAGACCGGGGGGCCTGGGAGACCAAGGGGTCTGAGAGACCGGGGGGTTTGAGAGACCGGGGAGTCTCTCGTTCACTAAGCATCCTCTGGCAAATAGTTGAATCGAACGCATGGCTTCCATATGCGAACGGCGACAGTCTCTTGACACACACTTGGTTGATGATGGTCGGATACGTGGGGGATGGATACAAAGGGGAGGTACGAGGTTTGAGGTACGAGGGGGGGTTAGGAGGGGGGAATTCAAGCCGCAAGACACATTGGATGAACATATACTGACAAAGAAGCATGTATGTCGTGTTGATGGATCTCGCTCTGTCACGATGTCACTCACTCTTGTGCATGTTTGAACTGCAGTCGAATTGGAAGCTGATAGCGAATCTGTTTTCTCAGGTTTGTCAATAATATCGCTTGCGAGTTGTGTGTCTTATTTGCCAAGTATGCAGGATTTAGGTTGGGGAATAACATTTAAAAAATATCGTGTGACATGTTGGGGGATGTTGTCGACAAACAATGGGATGACAGAGGTAGTTGTTTGGAACAACATTGCCCCAAATATGAGTATAAACTCTTTGTTGTAAATTTAACGACTATGTTGTAACGTTAACTGACTGCAAGTCTTGAAATAAGTGTAAGACATTTTGTAAGTTTTGTTTTCAAATGTTGAATAAATGAATTTGAATTTCCAACAAAAAGTTAATATTAACAACGCAGATCGTTATGGAACAAGAAATCCAAGAATTTATGAGTGTAAGTTGTGTATAAGTTTAATAATTTATTGGAACGGGAAATCCAGGAGTTTAATATTAATAATTCATAATGTAATATCACTCTTCAATCTTTCGAATTAGCCGATCAATTGAATTAACTCAATATTTTGCTGAATTTAAAAGTAACGAAAACCAAATGTTCTTAAGGTTAAGTGCTCGAATGGACGAATTTTTGTCCAAACTTCGCCTTTTCATGTAAATGCATCACTTAGAATTTCATTTCATTAGCTCTAACCATCAGATCACTTTTAATATTTCCAACAAAATGTAAATAGTGTCAACAAGGTCTACTTTCTATGTGTATGTAAGCACACATTTGAAAAAAAAATGTAAATTTATCATGAATAAAGTAATCATTTCGTTTCCTCCCATAAATAGTCTGTGATGGAGACTCGCAGTTTCCTCCACGTGGCGACAATCATTTCATTCCAGTCGTAATGTTGGAATTAAACTCTTCATTGTCAGTCTCTATTCGCATAAACTCCAAGAGTGAACCGTTTTCGAATCGTCGACTACTTAACTTCCAGCTAGCGAGTTCTAGCCTGGTCGGAGAGAAAGGATTGTGGTGTTGGAGTGATGAGGAGGGAATTGTGATGTTAGAACGGGAGGTGTGGTAAAGCGAGGGTGGGTGTATGAGGAGATGAAGGATAGGTGTGGTGAAGGTGACAGAGTTGATGGGAAGGAATGGTGAAGTGGGGTAGAATTTTCGAGAGTAGGGAGAGGAGTTGCAATGTGGCGGGGGCAAGAACCATGACTCAGTGAAGTGGGGCAGAATTTTCGCGAGCAGGGAGGGGAGTGGGAATGTGGCGGGGGCAAGAACCATGACGACAAGTTATATGATGACAACGTGACGGCGAAGAGTTGTGACGTGACACGAGCACCCTATTGAATTGTCATAGGTGAGCACTTGATAATGTGCTCTGTTGTCTGACAATCAGGCCTGAGAGAGGCACGACCCTGAAATACCCTTTATTCAGAAGAGAGATGATTGCTACGTAACTGTAGAACTCCCGTTTCTACAGCGCAGTGTACGGGAACAACTTTGAGTTGGAGAGACTCTTTATAGGTGTGGACGGGGGGTTAAATCTCCCTCTCTCACCCACTTGTGAGTGCCTGAGTGTATAAACTGAACAGAATGCTGCCTGCACACTTTCAGTACTACACATACCACACTACATATTTCTACATGTACTAATACAATTATTACAACAGTCGCTATAGTAGTAGCTATATAATATGTAGTAGGTATACTAGTAGCTTACGCACATACATGTAACAGTGAAGTGTGTGTTAATGGTAATATTAACCTACATTAACTTGGTCGCTCCTTCCCCCGTCACAATTAGCGATTTCACATTCCACGGTCATTCCCTTGTTTCCCCTACATCTCAAACACAGAGAGTTTGATTTGCTTGGACTAAATGTGGACAACTAAGTTGCATATGGTGATCATTTTTGTTTGATTTGTAAACGGAAATGTATTTCAAGAAGTATAGACATTGTCATTAAAATATTGTGGCCATTTTTGTTTGAGTTGTAAACGGAAATGTATTTCAAGAAATATAGACATTGTCATTAGAATATCGTGGACATTTTTGTTTGAGTTGTAAACGGAAATGTATTTCTAGAAAGATAGACATTATCATTAAAATATCATGGCCATTTTTGTTTGAGTTGTAAACGGAAATGTATTTCAAGAAATATAGACATTGTCATTAGAATATCGTGGACATTTTTGTTTGAGTTGTAAACGGAAATGTATTTCAAGAAATATAGACATTGTCAATGTAAACTGTCGTCTGCCAAGTTGGAGCAGATCTTTATTTCCTGCTGATGATGCTCACATGTTACCGAGACTTGCGCGTAGGTAATGAGTGGGTTATTATGATTTAATGGATGCACCAAAGTTTCAGGTTGGCTCCTAATCACCACTAGTGATACCTAGTGAACCGCCTAGTGAATCATCAGTGAACCACTACTGATAACTAAGTGATAATAAATCATATATCATGTTATCTTTTACATGTTACCTTTTGTCGTTCACTGCTACAAACGCAATCCCGAAAGCTCGTGACTGAATATAACGATCGCCTGAGGATATCACCCGGATAGCAGCCATCTTACCCTACAGTAAATCCATAGATGTGGATGTAATTAAATAATCCATCACTATGTATGATAAACATTTAACATATTAAATTTATTCGAATATAATTTATGCCATGCTCATGAAAAATTAAAAGAATAAACATTTTCCTTTAAACAAATTACAATATTCATACAGTACATAATTGTAAAATTACATAATAAAAAATTGAATACCTGTTTTCAATTGTTACACTATTTTTCCAAGGCCTTCACCAGAAAGCAAACAGCTCCTAAGAGGGAGTTTTTGAACTTTTATTTTGAAGTGCACTATAGGAAAACAGGAATTTGATTACATAGATTTATTAGCCAAACTGCACAACAATTATTTTCGTTCACTACTCTTCATGAGGAACAAATCGAGAAGAAAATAGAATGGAAGGGAATTCATTACTTCCAAATAAATTATTGAACAACATTGTATTTGTATCAGTTTTGAGAGGAGAGTTGGAGTTATTTTCTATTCCATCAATAGATATCTATTTTTCTATTAATTCGATACGAAACATAAATGGAATCATTGCCATGGAAGGCAAAATTGGATAATAATAAGAGCAAATAATGATGTTAGTCCCCATTAAGTGAAAAGAAAGTTGGATTTGCTTTATTTAAAATAATGCAAATAATAATAATATTTGAGAAGTATGTCTAAGAATTGGAATAATGAAACCAATATGGCTTGATCGAATACCGAAATATGTAGCCTATGTGATAAAACAAATTTTAAAACAAAAAAATAAAACGACTTTAATGAAATGATGCTCAAAAATTAAATACTCATGTACTGGAAAGTTTAAAATAGAATATTTACTACTTTAATCAGAACATTTTAAATTTAAAACAAATAATCTAGCTTTTGAAGTCAAATATTTTAAGAAGTTAATAAAAAAAAATCCAAGTTATATTTTAAAAGTTTATAGAATATTTGGCGCCGACTTCAAAAGCTAGATTACTTGTATCACATCTTAAAATATCAAGCCTCTATATTCAAGTAATATAATACTAAATATACAGTAATGCGGTCGATTAAAGGTAAGAAACTGTTCTTAATACACTTTAAAGTAATTTAATTACAATAAATATTACTTATCATCTTCAAGTCCGTTGGTGTAGGATAATACCAAAACTATATAGCATTTCAAAATATTGTTACGGGTTATTTATCTAAAATAATGCTGACAACACTTAAATTTGTCACTCGCACTTTATTTACATAAATAAACCACAACACGCACTGATCAGTAATGTCTTACACAAAAGCAATCAAAAACAGATAAATGGATTTGTTCAACTAATAAAGAGTTTTCAATATTACTGTACAAAAATCAATCACTAAATGATAAAATGCCGATCTAATATTAAAAAATAACTGTACAATAAACTGTCCAATAATTAAAGAAGAACATCGAAAAAAGAACAATTAAACTTACATAGCACAAGTCCATAATACAATAATAGCTACAGTATAGTTCACTTGTATGAATTTAAAAAAGTAAAATAATTCTCACTAAGGCAATTAATTATCACTACAGGACAGAACTGTCACTTGTTATTGCGACAAATTTCAAAGAAGACTGAACTAATTTACAAAAGATAAATTCTCTCTCTTACTTATATATTTTTCCGTAATCAAGATATCTCTCCATTTTTCTATCAACTTCTACCGAATTCTAAAATAAACACATAAGGACTCTCTCACCTTCCACAATATTCGATACGTTCCCATTAAATTCTAATCAAACACCTAGAATATTCTGCAAAGTTCCAAGTTAACACCATAAACGTGTCAAAAGAAGAGTAATTAATTGCTTTGACAACACTTGTTGACACAAGCAGATAACAACGAGAACGGTTCTGTTCATTATTCCTCTTTATTTTCACTACAATATCGAACCTTTCTGCACGCAATACTTCAAATCATAGATAATCATTCATACAATGGATTGAACCTCGCTAATCATCCATACAATTGATTGAACCTCGCAATTATGGCAATACTCTAGGGTAGCTGGTGGACTCTGCATGACAAGGCATTGATTCATGAATTCAATTTGAGCATGAGCAATCTTGGAACCCAATTTGGAACGATGGATGCATTATTGCATTAGTGGTGGAGAATAATCGATAGTACTATCGATAGTGTGCAATCGATAGTTTTCGATAGTGTTTTTTATAACGTTCAGTACCTATTGTGCTTAGGTTATGTTATGATTATGAAACTTCTTGATCGTTTTTATTTGCATAAAAAAGAAACAGAATACAAAATAAAAAATAAAAAAATTCAGCATTTTCCATAGAATAAAATAAATTATAACTTTATAATGCAATTATTAATATATTATTACATGCGACTCGCACAAAGGCCTAAGCCTGTGTGTGGAAGGGAGTCTGCAGTCTGGATTATATATTCTACCGGCTTTTACAATTTGATAAAGCTTTTTAAACTTATCACACTTAAAAGCTGTGAATATTGGTTTACTAACAGAAAATTATGAATAAAATACAGTATTTGTATTCTGTTGTATAAAGGTGAACTATCGAAAACTATCGATAGTAAAGGTGTTGACTATAGATAACTATCGATGGTGCTTACTATCGATTATTCTCCACCGCTATGCAATACCGCATAACAATAACGTGAGAGCAAAATTGGATAGGGAGTGATCAATTCGCTCGGACTGCCAACAGCGGCAACAATAATAATTAAGGATTGATCTGTAGAGTACAACACTTTATCAATCAATTGTATGGAAGTTATCGAAGTGAGTCTTCTCTGCCTACACTAAGTAACTCTAGAACTCAACACTTGGGATCGATTAATTTATAACTTCTGGATGATCTAGGTTAAATCTTCCGCCATTAAAATGAGTAGTGATTGATGAGTATCCATGAATCATTTATTTATTCATTCAAGTTAAGTCACGCGACAACGTTGTTCGATTTAAAAAAAAAATATTTTCACAAACTGTTACAAGATCAAAATTAGATAATTCGATATACATTTGAATTAGGTGAGTAGAAGACTCCACGATGGAGTACGCTGGACTGACTTCTGAATGGAAAAGCGGTGGGATCTGGCACTGAGAAGCCGTACTGGGAAAGTAGACAGTTTCCACGAAACTAGCTGTTCTAGCTGCTGAGCATGGATGTAATCAGGATGTAACTTCCATTTATTACACAAAACACAATCAAATAAAGATACAACAGGTACTGTCACTACTGCTTTCTTTACAAATTTTTACTGAAAAATCCAAATGTTTAGGATACCTAGCAATAATTACTGTCTAAGTTAGCTAGTAAATTTACTGTGAAGTGAAATTATTGATTCTTTCCAAAACAAAAATATAACTGATTAAACGTCCAAATACCTAATTTAACTTTAAGATTATTTTATTTCAATAATTTATATATTCCATGATATTGATTCATGATATACTGATATCCATTTATGAATAATGATATATTATTATAATGAATAAATATATAATATGAAATATAATATATAAAATTTAAAAAAATAAAATAAAAATAAATAAAAATAAAATGGAAAAATAATATATATAAAATTTATAATATTATAAATAATGATATATTTATGAATAATAATTGATTAATTATTATATATACTATCATCATAATCGATTTATTATAACATTGAATACATAAAATATTTGACCACAATCTGATTAAAACATTCAACATTGATTTTCAGCTAATCGACGCAATGAAAAATTCCTCCATAAACAATGACAATAATTTTCAAAATGAAATGCAAGAATAAATTCTTTTGGCCACATTTTCCAGATATTCGTGGCACAAAAATAAAATAATATAATTAACAAATAAGAGTACACCTTATCTGAGTCCAAACTCGCTTCACATAATCAACTCGCACTCCATGGCGTCTACGAATATCCTTTAAATTATGAAATAGTTACACCTTCGAAATTATAACTAATTACTTTAAAACTATGCTTAATTGATTTTAAACCAATTAGATTAAAATTCGATCACAGCGCACAGCCAAAAGAGCTATCACCTACTCACATCAATGAGTGGTTTAAAATATTCAAATTCTGCATTAAAAAAAAAACAAATTTTAAGTTGTTTTAAAAATAAGTTTAAACAGTCAGACGGTTTTATATTAAGTGGTTATTGGTTGAAATATTTTTGAGCGATATATTGAAAATGTTTGAATACAGATTTATTTACTTTAGGCAGTCTAAAAATCCTTTGTGAAATTTTTCTCGTTTGATGAAATAGATTAATCTTTTAGACAATCTGGAAACAGCCGAAGGAACAGTAAATGTCAATCTAGAAGGCACACTTATCAACACTAAGTATTCAATGGGAAACGCAAAAACTGTTCAGTTTTGAGAATTAATTTAAAAGTTTATCGTGCGAATATCAGGAACTCGTTGATATTAGTGTAAAAACTTGATGCAACATGGCAGCTCCTGGAAAATCAAGAGATTCGAAAAATAAGTATTTTCATTAAAAGTAATAAACAATATACATTCAGAATTTGCATGAGTCATAACCGATATACAAAGGTTAATAGACTAAATATCATAAATTACAAAGGTTACTGAACTTCGTATCTTGTTAAGTATAAAGAGACCATTATTCTCCCACGATAGCACTCATAGGTGTTCCAAAGATTGCTCTATGTGAGCACTCAAAGATAATGATATGATATGATAATAATTATAATTATAAATATATGGGGACTGCAATATGGAAGCTTTTTTTACAATAGATCTCCATTCAGTCACAATTTATATTTATGAAGAAGCGGAAAATTATCATGAAATTGATATTCAAATTCAATATTTGTGATCAAATTATCATGTAACATTATTTTTTGATCAATGACAGAGATATAAGTTCTGCATCTTCAAATTAAAAGTATATCACAAGTTAGTTCGAAGTTACTGACAATTGAACAAACTGACAAATTTACTTAAACAGAATTTATTAATTTCGAATTCCTTTAATTGTATAAACTGATAGCAATTAAAGGAATTCGAAATTAATAATTTCTGTAAAAGTATATCCCTCCAATTAATAAATAGAGTGAGTTAGATAAAGACTAAAAAATAATAATAATAATATCGTGTGACCTGGCTGGCTCAGGTCTGGTGTCAGAGTTATCAGGTCGCACCTGAATAAGTTCAGGGCCTCTGACGTGACTTAACGACTGTTCTTTAGGCAGCCGGGACCGACAGCTCACCTTATCTGCTATGTAAATGTTTACTTTTAAGCAATTCATTACTCTGCTTTTGACACTTTTATGGTGTTTACTTGGTAATTAGTAGAATGTTCTAGTTGTTTGATTAGAGATTAATGGAGTCTTATCGAATATTGTAGAAAGTTCCAGTTTCCTTGATTTATTTATTCAGAAGATGATAGAAAAATGTAGAAATTGCTCGATTGTTGAAAAACCTATTTTGAAAAACCTATATTTAAACGATTGTTGAAAAACCCAAAGGCGAACGCATTTGTGAATTAGTACAGTCTTGTTATTAATTCGTCATGATAAACAAGTGTGACAGTTAAGTAGTTCAGTTATTGTTCTACGTTGATAAGTGGCAGTAGTGACAGTTCCCGTTAATACAGACAGTGTAATCCCGTTGGTGCTATTACAAACCATCTAATGAACTTTTGTTGTCTGTAGTGATAATTCTTTTGACAGTTCTATAGTGATAATTGTTTTACCTATAACTGTATTATGGACTTGTGCTTCGTCTGTTAATTGTTCTTCCTCAACGATTCTTTTTGAATATTATTGAACAGTTTATTGTACAGTTATTATTTAATATTAGATCGGCCTTTTGACATTTAGTGATTGATTTTTGTTCAGTTTATTGGAAACTCATTATCAGTTGAACAATATCGTTTTATCTGTTTCCGATTGCTTATTTTTGTGTAAGAAACTACTGAACAGTGTGATTTGTGATTATCTGTGTAAATAAAGTGCGAGTGATAAATTTAAGTGTTGCCAGCATTATTTTAGACATAGAACCCATAACAATACCTAATATGTGACAGTAGGAGCCCATGGTAATCTGAAAAAAGTAGCTTTTTGTCATTCAATCTAGCAAGCAGTCGGAGGACAAATACACGAGATGAAATTTTACAATCGAATAAAAGAAGGGGAGGAAAGAGAGGTAAGATAACAAAGTGTGCGAATGAATAAAATTGAGAAAGCTGAGGATCAAAAGAATAAGCGTGAGACAACTTGGCCCAGTGAAAATGGCGTTTCGGCTAGATTTATTCCACACATATCGCGGTCGTTGCTATTCATGGCCGGCAGAGTGCAGCTTTTATAAATGTTCACCGCTCTTCAGCCGGCACTTGCGTGCTTTGCCGCCCGAGAGGATTCATGCCGGCTGCTTTCTGCTTTCCACAGGTTGGCCAGGAACACAAGGCCCACTCCCCTATACTATTATACCACCACCACCACCACCACCAAGCTACAGGTGCTTTTTGGGTTTGATAACACTTTGAGCCAGCTCGTAAATCATCACCGGCTCGTCCTTGCTTAGGTGGGATCATTATCTTTCTTTTCTGTTATCTCTCAATCTGCCTTACCTAAAATTGAAAAGGGATGGATTTATTATTCTTGTTCTATTTCTGCTAAACTGTATTGTATACAGATTGTAAATTTTTTACTGCCAAATTGCATAAGAGAGACGAACATATTGAATTTGAAATTTCAAATATTACTTAATTAACATTAGCATTACTAGAAGTGAGGAATTATTATGAATCTAATGATGTATTAGTATTATTTGTTTTGTGAATGCTTTTTCCTTCTTTTCATATTCATGTTTTTGTTCTAATATAATATGCGTTATATTCCATTTTTGTGTTACATTTTTAGATCGGAGTAATTCTTATTTTGGCTACTAGACTAATATTCGCATCCCGACACATAGTTTCTATAGTGGGATGCTTAAATTGATAAGCAAAATGTAGTTTTGAATTTTTCACTAATTGTGATTTTTTTTGTTTAAATAAATGCCTCTGTTCTTGGGTTACAAGACGGATAAATAATAATAATAATAATAACAAAGGTGACAGCAAATTTGAGTCAGTTGGGAGTGCCAAAAAGCACAAAATGCACAATGCAGAAGGCAGTAGTACTTAGCACTGTATCAATGATTAGGGCATTCCTGAACATTCCCATATAGATTAATCAAAATCTTGCCATAGGCCGATTTTGATTAGAAAACTCACATCAAATGTGATGGAAAAGCAAAAATAATAATAATAATATCGTGTGACCTGGCTGGATCAGGTCTGGTGTCAGAGTTATCAGGTCGCACCTGAATAAGTTCAGGGCCTCTGACGTGACTTAACGACTGTTTTTTAGGCAGCCGGGACTAACAGCTTAATGTGTCCTCCGAAACACGGGAGTGGCCCGACGTAAAAACTTTCGGTCAGAACTGGGATCGAACCCGGGACCTTTGGGCTAGCAAACCAGCACTTAACCCACTCGGCTACATAATAATAATAATAATAATAATAATGAAGTAATAATTTTCGTGAGGGGATTTTCCCAATCAGGATTAAACTATTCATGAAAAAAAGTTGTCCACTCATAACAAGAAATTTCTCAATTTATTCTATTCACTATTGAACACTACTTTATGGTGTATAGAGCATTGTCATCGTATTTTTCATTGTCATTGTCATTGTATTTTTGAAGGCGTGACAAACGGAATCTGGTGGTTGGAAAGTGAACTAGAAGGTTCACAGATGTGCATGGATGGGCTCTAGTGATGTTAATTCCATTTGGATGGGAAATATGAGTTAAGACCTTGAGGTACACGTATTTACAAGTATGTGTACCCTGTACATATAATTTAGTTCCGTGGGTCTAAAGAGGTTAACGTGTACAAAAATAAAGTTTATCTCCCTGAACCACTATAATATATGCAGGAGTCTCAGGTGGGAGGAGCCGGGGGTTCATGACCCCCCAAAATTTTACAGAAGTTTACTGTGAAAGGTGTGTAAAAGAGGTAATCTTGCAAATAAAAGGCGAAATACCCCAATTTCTGTTCTTTTCCACCACCCAGAACGTATCAAAAGTTTGTATCAAGCTATCCTTTAGTATGTATGTGAGAATATTGAAATAAATATTTTCAATCAATTTAGCTAAAAATAAATAGTTTTTGAAGTTGATTTTTTTTGGAGGATGAAGCCCAAATAGGTCTAAGACCTGTGCGTGGTTAATGAATTGGATGATGGTGATTGACGAGTTGGACCTACAGTTTCAGGTAGTTTCAGAACTACCGGGAAGTGATTTACAGCGAGGAACAGAGTCTTTTTTACTGGCCAATCCAATCGGTCACCCTTGCAAAGAGCGCCCTCAAACGGGATAACTAAGCTTTTAAAAAAGCTATTACAAAAGCCACATACCATAACCACTCATTCCATTGGCTGATAGAGCATATTTGTCATTAAAATTTTATTACATTGAGATTATTCCAAGAAAAAGTGTTCTACTTTTAATTAAACGTATCGATTATACAATAAAAAAATTTCCAAGCGTAAATTGGAAAGTGTTACAAATGTTATTCATCTGTGATACCATCATAATATTTTTGCTACTATATCACGGTGAATTGTGTAAAAGAGCAGATAATTGTAGCGGGAAAAAATCATGAGCGGTAAAAAAGGATTTGTGAGCTCGAAACAACATAACAGCAATCAGAGAGAATTCGATGTCCTCTTATCAGTTATTTCCTGGAGATATTTTGTGGAACTTGTGATTACTTTTGGTGCCAATCTCTTCTGACCAGTCAGTGGAATGTCGGTCCAAGCGAGAACGACTAGTTGGGGATCAGTTTTGCTGAGCTTGCAAATTCTGAGGGACTGCAGAATCTGTCGTAGAATTGAAGGGATTTATGTGCCGGTCTAATCGACAGGTAGGTTTATCTCTCCTTGCTCACCCACTCACTTTCACCTTAAAAGCCTCCACTGTTTACATCAATCATAAAGTTTGTTTCTCTTTCTGTTTCTGTTTCTCTTCCTCTTTCTCTTTTTCTCTTTTTCTTTCTCCTTCTCCTTCACCATCACTTTCTCTTTCTCATTATCCTTCTCCTTCTCTTTTTCTTTCTCCTCCTTCTCCTTCTCTTTCTTCTCCTCTTTCTCTTTTCCTTTTTCATTCTCTTTCGATTACTCTTTCTCTTTCCATTACTCTTTCTCTATCTCTTTCTCTTTCTCTTTCTCTATCTCTTTCTCTTTCTCTTTCTCTTTCTCTTTCTCTTTCTCTTTCTCTTTCTCTTTCTCTTTCTCTTTTCTCTTTCTCTTTCTCTTTCTCTTTCTCTTTCTCTTTCTCTCTTTCTCTTTCTCTTTCTCTTTCTCTTTCTCTTCTCTTTCTCTTTCTCTTTCTCTTCCTCTCACATTCTTCTTCCTGCTCTCTGACACATTACATGAACATTTGAGCATTTCACACTACCACCGTAATATTATTATCTCCCAATTCTTCATAACTGTCATTCAGTTCAATGTCATTGAGTCCTTCACTTCGCCTAACCTGCATGTTTTATTTTTCTATTATCTGTATCATCTTCATCACATACAAACGCTTTCCGTATATTTTCTCACACTCACGTATCTTTTCAGTCCTTGTGGTAGTTATCTCTCGATTCTCGACAAGCCATTGCATGCTCATCGTTGAAACCTATCAATAATAAATATAGAATTGTGAACTGAATACTTTATTAAATCATTTGAAATTATCAATAGTTTGAGAAGAAAAATCAATTGTGGATGATTTTTTTTTTTGAGGATGAAGCCCACATAGGTCTAGGACCTGTGCGTGGGTAATGAGTTGGATGATGGTGATTGATGAGTTGGACCTACAGTTTTAGGTGGGTTCCGAACCACCGGGAAGTGATTTTACAGCAGAGAAAAGTGTCTTTTTTGCTGGCCAATCTAATCGGTCATCGTTACAAACAGGTCCTACGAGAACGCAGCTTATCTCTATCTGATTGAACAGATACCTGCTACGGCTCACGGCTATCACTTCCCTGTACCCAATAAGATGGCAAAGATACACAATAAGATGACAAAAAATAACTAAAAATAAGTTCTATGCGCTATAGTTATAATTAGTTGAGCTATTCCAAGAGCATGCATGATATTCCGGTGTTTTAGAATTTCCATTATCACAAACCACATTGCATGTAATTGAGTATATGAGCGAAATTACTGAGAATCGTGAGCAGTGAAGGGTTGCAGTCAGAGGCTGCAGGATGATCTTGAAGCTGACATTCCGAGCAGCGTTGCTTCGAGAACATCAACGCGCACGCATCTGTGCTCTTTGTGCTGTACTAGTCAATCCCAAACATTGTTCCCATTTGACAAGTACCACTTAATCCTATCACGATCCTACCTGCTTACGCAAGCGTACTGCAGTTGATAGAGAATGTCTCTGCTCTCTGATTTAAGACTGTTGTGTACTGTTGTAAAGTAAATGATAATAATGAACTAATTAACCTAATTGCGAATGAAGATGTTAAAACACAATTTTGTCACAAAACAAATGGATTAAGTTGGTTTGAAATGAGTCAGGAGGAATATAGTAGTTTTGCACTGCTGTAGGCTGTACGAGCGTGTATAATTCATATTTTGAATTATATATATATACTCTTATAAGATAATTCAAGTAATAAAATTCTTTGTCATCTCTATGCTTCATGATGGATTAATAATGGTATTTTGCTCTACGAATAGAATAGAATCTTTATTAGCCAATATACATTAAACATTGCAATAGGCTACGTCAATATAATAAATATAATTAAATATAAATATAATATATTATATAATTATACTATATAATATAAATATATATTTATATTAAATATATATATATAATTGTAAAATAGTTTAAGATGTTGAATCTCAGCTTATACAAATGGATAATATTGTAATTTTCCCTTAAACTAAATTATTTTTTATATTTTATACACTAAAATACATCTCAAATTAAAAAAAAATCAGAATCATATCTTCAGTTTCATATTGATATAACGCGACGTATTGTGTGGGGCTTATTAATTTAATTTAATATTTAAAAGGGACTTTTAACTGTTTAAAAAAATAAAGCCTGTACGTCCTGTTTGTTCAATCTATTCAAAGTAATCTTCAAAATCCCCACAGTTTGTTTGGGTGTAGTAAAGATAAAATTTATATCTAGGCTATAAGTGGAGTTTATAAATATTGAAATGCGTTTATTGTAACGCTTGCTATGTGGGTCAGACCAGTAGAAATTTCAAATGTAGAATAAATGAACATATTAGGGATTGGAAAACCCAAAAAGGAGACTCAATTTTTGCAGAGCGTCTCATTAATAATGAGAACAAGTTCAAGGCTGAAGAAAATGTTGAATTTCTGCATTTGATTGGCAAAGGTACAGTACCGAATAATTTATTGTTATAGAAAACTTGAGTATAAGAAGCGTTTTCAGGGAAGAAAACATTTCAGAGCACAACCCCACTCCTATTAGAATACGTTAGTTTATTTCCTGTTAGCCTAGTTTACGATCTTAGATAGAGATTCAGTTGGGGCTGCTAATCTTGAATTAGTTAACAAGTTAGTGTAAATAGCGGATTGTGTCCACTAGTTAACTGCTGTGCAAACTCCGTTGGTTTCACTTCATGCAACTTGAATGACGTCAATTCAACTTGTCTCCCCAATTGGAGGTCACTGCAGAGCAGAAACAAGAAGCAAGAAGCACTTCTTGCGTTCGCTTCAATATTTAGAGGTTATAAGCAAAAAGAAAAAACAGTTATTTGAAGGAGACATATATATTGCTAAAATAATGCTGGCAACACTTAAATTTATCACTTCCACTTTATTAACACAAATAATCTACAACTCACACAGTTCAGTAATTTTTTACAGAAAAATAAGCAATTAAAAACAGATAAAACGATATTGTTCAACTGATAATGAGTTTTCAATTTTACCATAAAAAATCAATCACTAAATGTCAAAAGGCCGATCTAGAATTAAATAATAACTGTACAATAAACTTTCCAATAACATTCAAAAAGAAACGTCGAGGAAGAACAATTAACTTACGTAGCACTAGTCCGTAATGCGATAAAAACTATTTAGTAGCTCATTGGTATGAATTATAGGCACAGAGAAAGAATTATCACTATATATAGACACAATATATAGAACTGGCACAACTTGTTTATCACAACGAATTTCAAACAAGACTGAACTAATCTCTACAAATGCGTTCGCCTTAAATAGGTTTTTCAACAATCGAGAGATCTCTACATTTTTCTATTAACTTCTAAATGAATAAATAAAGAAACTCGCACTTTCCACAATATTCGATAAGACTCCATTAATTTCTAATCAAACAACTAGAACATTCTACAAATTACCAAGTAAACACCATAAAAGTGTCAAAAGCAGAGTAATTAATTGCTTAGAAGTAAACATTTTCATAGCAGATAACACCGAGAACCACTGTTTCTTCTTTCTCTCTATTCTCTCCAATTTCATATTCGCTACAATATCTAAGAATTTAATAGAATAAGATCTGTATCCTCTACCAGATGTATCCTGGAGGATAAGTTGCACACATAAAAAGTAATATTAGTTTTCTTGTACCAACCTGAACATTCTACGCATATGACTGCTCTATAGCATCTTGAATTCAGAGCAGACAGATGTATAAGGTGTTCAGGTTAGCATTAGCGTTACCGTTAAGGTAGTTTCGCCCAAACTCCATCGATAACTAGGCAACGGGCTTGCTCTGCTCAACTCAATCAATTTAATTAGCCATGGGGCTTCTCCACCTGAACCTTATACGAAAATTCGTACAAATGAAAGTGCAGTCTGAAAGTACTTCATTTTCAAAATAAGGCAAATTTTGGACGTAATTTTTGATAATTTAATTGAAATACAGTGTAAGTTTTGATATTAGATTGTTCAAGTATTTCGTCATGGAAAATATCACAGATAAGTATTATCTATGTCATTTTGTCTATGAGAATTGATTGACATAGTTTTAACCTTAGAAATCTTGTTAGTTTTATTTTCATATTTTCTCTTGATAACATATCACAGATTAAGTTATGTAAATTGCTTATCATACGCTGGATGGATTGACTACTGCTTCAGGGGCACCTTTTGCTGTAAGCTGAATATTGTCGACGTTTTACATTTTCAGATGCGACAGCGATTTGAATTTTAGATCAAATTTGAGAGAGAGCCAGTCTCTCGTTGATTAATCTAAGCAAGATGGCGGAGGGCGAATACGAACAGATGCGAATACTTGATGGACTTGGATGTCAGACGAAATTGATATCATAAATAATCTTCCATGCGTGTATTTAATCTGTAATGGATTGAATATATACATATATACATGCGTATAAATGTGCGTCTGCAAATAAATAGATGGAAGAATTATTTTAGTACCTGAGAAGCAGATGAACGGCGAAGGAGTAGATTAGATTAGATTAGATGACTGCCTTTATTTTAACCTGGAGGGCGGAGTTAGGGCGGAGCCGGTGAGAAGGGGAGTGGGAAAAATGAGAATCAGTGCAAACAAGTCTACTTGTGATTATTGCATACATTTTGTAGGCAGAATGTTGAATGATATAATCTCAAGTGATATATTATGTTGACTTGATAAAGATTCACATTTAGATATAAAGCCATCTTGTGTTTACTCCGCATTAAAATAAGGATGAAATTGGAAAATGAGGTATTAGATAATGCAAGTTGACTAGGCCGCTCACACTGTCCCAATATTCTTTTTAATGCCGCCTAGAAATTATTTGAATAATCATTTCTAATAGTTATAATAATAATAATTTTTTTTTTTTTTTTTAATTTCTTTTATTAAGGCGTTTTGCCATTTTGACATGTACATGAGCATGAACTATTGGCTAAAACCACCTCCAAACCCAGAGACCGCCTGGAACTGTTTATCACATTACTTCAGAACGGCCTCTCATTCCTTTAGCTTATTCAAGCTACCCTGCTGCATCAAGATCTCTCTTCTTTGTCTGTAGTATGGTGATTATATAGTTAGCCATCTTCACCCATTGCTGCTTGCCTTGGAGCATAACAGAAATAACATTTTCTGGGGATAACCAACCCAGTTCTGCCTGCACTCTTTCTCTTAGTTCTTCCCACCTGCTACACAGAAAGAAGGTGTGTTCAACAACATCAATAATAATAATAATAATAATAATAATAATAATAATAATAATAATAATAATAATAATAATAATAATAATAATAAAAATAATAATAATAATAATAATAACAATAACAATAATAATAATGATAATAACAGTAATAATAATAATAATAATAATAAATGTTATTTATTCATTTAAAAAAAAAAGAAATAAGAGAGTGTAATGAGGAAATGAATAAAATGGCAAGAAAAAGTAAACTTATAAAATATTTGAAGGAAAAAAAACAATAAAATTAAAGGTGAAAAAAGTAGTAAGAATAGTAATAGTAAAAGTAAAAATAGTAAAATTTTGAACATTGGAGCACATCAGTTTTAGAGAACAAAAATTTCTTTGAAATATAGTAGATTCATACCTGGTCAATGACCCGTATGAATTACTCACTACCAGCCAATTAGGTTGTGATATAGGCTATATAGTCCTAAATAATAATAATAATAATAATAATAATAAACAATTAATGCTCTAGATCAGGGGTTCTCAAACTGTGGTACGCGTACCCTTTAGGGGTACTCGAAGATTTTCAGGGGGTACGCGGGGCAGGTTAATGAAAAATTAAACCATTTTTCTGTTTTGCAATCACTCAAGGCTATTATTTAATAATGAAATCTAATAAATTGAATTCTTTGTGGTCGAGTTACTAGGAACCAACAAGTGCAATAGGTTTGTATAACTATTTCGTAGAAGTTCAGAGACAAGTTTAATGTAGTGCGTTGGGGACGATTTAAGGTTTTACCTCGAGCCTAGCATTGAGGAACTATGTTAAGAAGCTAGCTCATCCTTCTCATTTTTTTTGGAATGGGTTTCAAATATGTTTCCAAATATATTGTCTTTTTGATGTAAAAAGGTTTCTTAATTTATCACCCCCCCCCCCCAACAACTCCTCGTGGTAACAAGGGGGTACGCTAAATTTTAATTTTTCATTAAGGGGTACTGTCCTTGAAAAAGATTGAGAACCCCTGCTCTAGATTAAATAAAATTAACAAAATTTTACAAACAAATAAGTTTCACATTGAAATACCAGAAAGACAAAGGGCAATGGAGGTTGCAGATAAGATCAGAAAGCTACGATCTGGTAGGATGAAGGAATATTGGAGAAAGAAGTTAGAGTCTAACCTGACTAAAGTGGTCCTGTGTGGCTTCAAAATCTTTTTTTTTTCCTTAAATAATAATAATAATAATAAACAATAATCATACTCATAAATATAAAGCAAAATAATCATAAAAATTTTTATTACCAAATTTCAATATTGTGTTTCCGAAGCTTTTGTGATGATATAATGTATTTCTACAGATAACTGTATTCCTAAAATATCAGCATAATAAAAAACTTTGAAATCACAATAGATGAGTCATAAATATATTTCATTCAAAGGTCGCAACAGGTGAGTTGTAAAATTGGTAATTTAGGCAAACACTGACTTCATGATTAAATCAATTGTAATAAGTGTAGAAAGACAGTTCCCACATGGAGCGTTTGCCAAGCGTGGAGTCGGTACCACGCTTCAAATAACTAACTGTCATTGACTGTGTCATTGTATGTGACGGCTCAGTCAATGAGAGTCATTTATTTAGAGCGTAGTAGTTTCGACTCTACGTTTGGCAAACGCTTCGTGTTCGAACTTCCTTGATCGAATGAGTGTAATTGTATGCTTCTGCAACCGATGCATGTTTGTGATCATACATAATTCTGCATTATTCATAGCCTACATGTTACCCAAACAATATTGCCATATTGCCTACATACAATATTGATTATACAATAATTAATTGGACCAATACTATTCAACGTTCATGCACCGTACTTTGATTTCCTGCAAATCATGCGAACAGAACGTTTCCATTAAATCTGTTGCTCTATTCAATAAAGGCTTCGAGGAACTGTTGCAAAGAGTACTACAATGCTTTGAAATCTGTTTGAAACCTATTAATTCCTTAGCTTCACTAAATGATGTATCCAACCATACGTTCATTTGTGTCTATCCTCTCAAACGGCAGACCGGAATTAATCAGATGCTTGTTTTGAATTGGAATTTGTGCCAAACAATTGTCTAGTGGGGTTTTGTTGTCACTTAAACTAAAATGGAGTCATGTACTGTGTTTATCCCTTCACATAGCAACACAGAGTACTTTCTTTATCCTACCACTCACTGACACTACTTGCATGTCTGGTTTACATGTCGAGTATCCGCATTGAGTTGAATAGGGTTTATTGCCTGTTCGAAAGCTACTGAGGCATTTGTCCAGCTAAACACGATCACATAGCGGGTTTTCATAGTTGGTGAAATCCACATCATTTCCTACTTGCATAACAAGCATTAAGTACACCTAAATGAAAGAAGCTGCTCCAATCTACTCGCGTAACTCACTAATCTAAAATAATTATTATGTTCATTAACAAATTAAATTATATGTTATTTGCATACCAGAGCAGAATGTCAGAATAGTGTTGATCAATATCTATATTTGTTTTAAGATTTAAGGTTAAGTCTCCAGTTATATGACGAATTACACCATAGTTTTTTTCGGAGGATGATGCCCACATAGGTCTGAGACCTGTGCGTGGGTAATGAATTGAATGATGGTGATTATAACATAACATAACCCCGTCGCGTAGCATCACTCCGTTACAAAATTAGCTGATTGTAACATCATCACGTAACATCTAATAATTGATTTTTTTTGAGGATGAAACCCACATAGGCCTGAGACCTGTGCGTGGGTAATGAATTGGATGATGGTGATTGATGAGTTGGAACTACAGTTTTAGGTGGGTTCCGAACCACCGAAAGTGATTTTACAGCAGAGAACAGACTCTTTTTTACTGGCCAATCCAATCGGTAACCCTTGCAATGAGCGCCCAGGAGTTTCGTAGCTTATCTTTGATTGAACAGATACCTGCTACGGCACTCGGCTATCATTACCCCAGTTGATTGATACTATTACAGACAAAAGTACGTATTATTGTGGTATTTGTTAGATTGATTAATTCTTCACGTAGAGGATTTCGTTATTCATTTGGAAGTTTGTTGAATAGAATATCGACTGCATTTTTATCAACGAAAAATGCAGAAGAAGAAAAGGCAAATGATAGCCGATTGCCGTAGCAGGTTTCTGTTCAATCAGAGATAAGCTAGGAAACTCCTCAGCCATCTTTGTAATGGTGACCGATTGGATTGACCAGCAAAAAAGACTGCTCTCTGTTGTAAAATCACTACCCGGTGGTTCGGAACTCACCTAAAACTGTAGGTCCAACTCATCAATCACCATCATTCAATTCATTACCCATGCACAGGTCTCAGACCTATGTGGGCTTCATCCCCCGAAAAAAGTAGGTCATGTTGGAGGGAATGAAAATGAATTAATGCGAGCCTACGCCTACTACTTCGAGACGAGACTCATGGTTCATTGGTATGGGTCTCATACTCTTGTGGGCATCATTAGTAAAAATAAAGATAGCTTGTGGCAATACTGAGTTCGGTTTCAGATCTTTTCAAGAGCACATGAATAGCCTACTATAAAACTCTTACTACAGGCCTACGAAGTTGCCATTTGACGTCATCAGGTTACCCAGTTTGTTATTGAGCATTGATATCTCTGAAGCTTATCAGACTAAAGTTGAATCTTCAGTCGCCAGGTTATTTTTCAACTTATAACTAGCGACCGTAGAATAGTGATCATGCCCAACAATGGCAGAGGGTCATAGTTGATACGACAGTAGTCAGTAGTAGCCATGTGGTGATGATAAAGACATTTGAGTCTATTTTGAATAGGCTAATAATATTTTAGGCTATACTCTTCGGGATTAAGAGGCCCAGTAGGTGACTAGAGAATAGGCTCAATCTTCATGACGTCCAGCTAATATTATCAGAACTCCCACGGGATCCTGAATGAAGGAGCTGCTATTTGGACAGGATAAGTAGGTAAACTGTTTCCTGTTATCTTTTCATTATTGGACCAAGTAGTGTCACCTCAACAATCTTGAGAATACACCACTCTAATCTTCTGGCAACAAAATTAATATCTAGTGGTGATGAAAATAATCGTACAAGTAATCAACTCTGAACAATTTGGGGCGACGTTTGTCAGCTCACGAATTACGAAATTTGCTTGTGTTTGACAGTATTTATTTTTCCTTGGATGAGCGTTGAAAAGATACTCTCAACTCAATTTTTTTGTTATTTCAAGAAATTTGTTAACATTTTTGAAAAATTAAGACATTTTTTGTGGATATAGGACTCATTGATATTGTTTTCCTTGTCTGTTTTTTTGGAGGATGAAGCCCACATAGGTCTAAGACCTGTGCGAGGACAATGAGCTGGATGATGGTAATTGATGAGTGGGACCAACAGTTTTAGGTGGGCTCCGAACCACCAAGAAGCAATTTTACAGCAGAGAAAAAATTATTTATTGCTGGCTAATTCAATCGGTGAACCTTACAAAGGGGGCCCAGGCATTGGTAGCTTATCTTACGTGACAGAATAGATACCTACCAGGGTTATCACTTATGATAGGATATGGGACAATATCATTTATGTTCATCCCACTCAGTGTATTGACCAGATTTTCATCATGATGTCTGAGACCCGTATTTATGAACCTTTTTTTTAGAAGGACAAAGCCCACATAGGTCTGAGACCTGTGCGTGGGTAATGAATTGGATGATAATGATTGATGAGTTGGACCTACAGTTTTAGGTGGGTTCCGAACCACCGGGAAGTGATTTTACAGCAGACAACAGAGTCTTTTTTACTAGACAATCAAATCGGTCACCCTTACGAAGAGCGCCCACGATTTTCGTAGCTTATATCTGATTGAACAGAAACCTGCTACGGCACTCGGCTATCACTACCTATCTTGAGGCTTCCTTAACACAAGGGAAGGTTAAAAAGAAGTTACTCAAAATACTTTCTAAGTCTGCCTTAAGATGAGGAAAGCTCAAGATAGTTCATAAATAAGATAGTTTATAAGAAAGTTCATGAATAAGGGCCCGAAGAAGACTTGAGCATCAGTAACATGAAAGACTTTTCAAGATTCGATTGAGTTGATGGAGCCGTTTCACATACATCGATATCGGCCGTACGATTTAAGCCGTTCGGTTGATCTCGAACGGAATGGACAAAAGTGAACAAATTTTGAACTCCGAACGGTTTTATGGGGATAGATAAAGATAAAAATAAAATTACTTCAACTTTCTTTGTAGTGGCAGAGGTGACATTGGACGGCTGCTTCACGGCAACGGACGGTTGTCATTACCGTTCGGCATAATATCAATGTGTGTAAAGAGCCTCATTTATTTCTTCACGCCACTGTTGGAATGTGGAACGTTCAAGATTTTACCGAAGAGATGAAATCGATGTGTGTGAAATTGGCCTTAAGATAGGTGTTTGATACGGGCCTGTAGAACGCATTTGAATCCGAAACTTTAACAGCTTTTTAAGTCTCTCTTGAAATGGGAAATCCTCAAGATGGTTTCATGATTTCGATTCGTCACTTGTAGCTTAATTGAGTGAATCCCATAAGTTTTACCTTATAAAGCAGGCACCCATTTCATTCCCGAGCATTATTGTACCACCTTCCGTACAGCTACAATGATTCACAACTGTTGTACATTTACAAGTTGGCTGCCTTCCATGGTTGGTCTGAGGGACCAACAGGCCAGCCCAGCCTTCCTTTCTCCTTTTCCGCAACAAGGGCTATGAAAGCCCTTTGCGCGTTTTCCCATATATATTAGGCTCTAAACAATGGTTCCGAAGGAAACAAGGGCCAAGGATCCAGGGTCTGGCCGTCACGATTGGATTAAGAGCAGACCCTGACGAACTGCTACTGCTATGTATGTCTGCCTATATACAACTATACAATAGTACATTACAACAGCACTATATGTCCATACAATGGCGCGTTATATCTATGTATGGTGGAGCACTACAGTCCTGTATACAATTAAATTACCTTTCACCTCCTGCAATACGTTCGACTAGCCTTTCCGATTCAATTCTGCTGCCTTCTCGTGAGACAAAGGCACCCTTTCTCCAATACGTGCCTGATAGACCCACTGCTAGCCTATAAAGAGGATAGGTGAATTATCACGATGTATTCTTTCGTGAGCACATGGGTTCTATTAGCTGCAAGAATATCTTGTCGAGTGGGGATATTTTTTTTTTGTAGATTACGTATTGGAGACTCCAGTTAAGGAGTATAAGACAAGTCATATTAACAATTATACACTAGATACCATAATTACTATATCAATTAGTTGAGGTGAGGCTTAATTTCTATATAAAAGGAACTTTTGTACACTATAAAAAGCTTTATCAACTGAATATTTTATCAATTGATTTTTTAAATATTTCTTTATTTTGAAGACTCTTTAAAAACTGCTGTAGCTTGTTGTAGAGTTTCCTACCAATATAAGTAGGCAATGGTTTAAATAAGCTACTATTGTGACTTACCAAGTGCTAATCTCCTCGGCTTCTTGTATTATAAACGTAACGAGAGGGAGCGCTCTCGGAAACTTGCCAAATTAACTTTTGAATGCTCTCCTCAGTTTCCAGTGAGAAGATAATAGATGGATCATAAATTTCCTTAAACAACAATAGAAACATTTATAGATGTGCAGAATCAGATATAAGGCTCCAACATTGAAGAAAATACTATAAAGAATAAGAGTTCAAAGATTTTTCCAAGCCCTAATCTAAATGGGATAATTTATTTTTGATTGTGACAGACTTGCCCCGTATTTATTTTTCTTTAGACAATAAATTAACTAGCAATATTATATGGAGCCAATCAAGACTAATGGATCTTGATGTGTTCGTGCTGATGGATTCAAAATTATTGTTTCCAAGTAACTCCTCAAAAAAATTTTGGGAATAGCCCAGTTCCAACCAACCAGGAGGAAAGTTACAAGCTATAATTTCATTATGATACTTTTATAGTGAATTAAAACTGAGATTCTAGTTCAGTACAGTTTGGTATAATAGGTACATGGAACACAGTTATACATACAGTTATACATTGTTATCTCTTTGTACTATCACTGTTAAATTACTGTAAATTCACTGTTACTGTCAAGTAAAATATGTGAGGATCCTAGATAAGAGAATCAGTTTAGCAGGAAACTGGAAGAGAGAGGAATACGATAAATGTATTGGTAGATAAAGTACGTAATAAATGCATTCAACTTTGTATTACAATTATTGAAGGAAAATTATTGAACGTAATACCAGGTTATAAGAATGCGATGCTTTGCGACTAAAGAAGACGAGAGGTCGTTTAATAGAATCATTAATGAACTTCTTACAAATCAATATCACATGCGGTATCCATTTAAAAACGATGTTACAGAAATACTGTATAATACTGTAATCATCTATGTAATCATTCACCTCATTACCCACGCACAAGTCTCGTACTCCCGTAGGCATCATCAGCAATAAAAAAATATTACAATAACCCACAACTGAACAATTTAACAAAGGAGTTTCAATTTTCAACGTGTATCACAGGATTATTAAATTTGATACAAGATATGGATTTTTATATTCAAATATCGAAATTTATATCCTGTTAATATTTGTATTTTCTTGATACTTTTCCTGGAGTTGGACCTATTCTCTGATGGTATTGACAAAATTTATTTATTATTTCATTACAATACAAGTAGATACTTCTCATTGATTTACAACCCATAAGTCGGGCCCAAACTTTATAATCTTAGTTTTTGTCACACGCTTGAGAAAAATTATTCGTTGCTCATATTTCAAAAGAGGATAATTTTTTTAATATTGAATTAAATATTTATTTGCAAAAAAAGAATTTTATCAAACAATAAGAAGCATTATGTACATTTCAGATGTAACAACAAAACATATTTGTACCTGAAAGTTCAAATAAAATTTTAAATACATGTAAAAGCAGTATAACATATAATTCATAATTGAACCATCTTTGACAAAAGAATACTGAGCGCAAAAAATATAAAATTTTCGTTCGTGCTCAGGAGTATCAATAGAATATAATGAGATGATTAGCCAGAAAACAAAAACACAAATTTCAGAACAAATATCATAAGACTAAACGGTGGCCAGCTATATAACATAATGTTGAATACCGGTAGTTAACTATTGATGCCATAAATGCATAAAGAGATATTTATGTTTCTGTGTTATTTATACTTTTAGTTTATATTTATGATTTATGATTGTTATGTATTTAATTTCTTTCATATTTACGATTCATGATTGTTTGTTTATTTCATGGCAAAATAAATAAATCACTTAGCAGCAAAGCTCACAGTTCTGATGGAAAAGGCGAAGCTCAATTCACTAAAAACATGTAAAGAGTATACATGAGAAGAACAAAACCTTTAAGAAAATGAAGAAAAAACATTTAAAGATTTAAAAATTAAAGATTTTTATTCGATCAATTAATAGAAATAAAAATAAAATAAATTCATTGATTCATTCTAGGTGAACGGATCGTGGAGCCTACCGGCTTTCGTTTGCGATTTCTACATTGCGATGGACGTCACTTGCTCCACATCCTCCATTTTCAACCTTGTCGCAATCAGCATAGATAGGTGAGTGACTGGTATTAGTTTCCGCAATCTATATTCTCTTCACTTTTATTCTACATGCTTTCTTTTTTCAATTTCGCCATTTTCCCCCACCATTGCTTTTCAACAAATAACTCCCGCACAAGAATCTAGAACCGTATTTTTATTACATAGAGCTCAAAGTGCGAGGAGACTCAAACTACTCGTACGGGTGTCTCCACATACAGAAACCATACAATTATCAATATTAATAATTTTCGCCATTTTCAACTACCATACCATTGCTTCTCAACAAATAACTCCCACACTAGAATCTAGAACCGTATTTGTTATGAAGAGCTCAAAGGCCGAGGTGACTCAAACTACCCGCAGGGTCTCTAAGGGTCTCTAAGGGTCTCTTAAGGGTCTCTAAGGGTCTCTAAGGGTCTCTAAGGGTCTCTAAGGGTCTCTAAGGGTCTCTAAGGGTCTCTAAGGGTCTCTAAGGGTCTCTCATCCAACAAAAATCATACATTTATCAATGTTATTACAAGTGAAATTGAAACTTTGAACTGTATTAATTGATTTATAGATTGATTTTTATTGATTCTTCACAAACAACAAAGTGCAATCACAAAGGATAAATTACATATAGTTGCAGTCATATAATTATTACAACAAAGTAATCACGTACAGAAACTCTGTAGCCATGAAATGACAATACTATAGCAATAAAAAGAAGAGAGATATTTTAATTGAAATACCCTGCTGGCAAGGCAGACCTGAGAGCCAGCAGTGAGTTCTTGAAAAAAAAAAAATATTAACAAACAAACTTAATGAAAACCCTCAACTTTCTCCCTATGTAACACCACCGAATAAATACATTTCAAGGAGAAAAATGTTATAAAAGTAAGAATCTAACTTATAGATATATGGAGAAAATGTATGACATCAGCATAAAATTATGATGTGAATCTTAAATAATATGAAACTAAGATCTTGAATCATATGAAGGTAAGAAGACGATGAAGGAGACGATGAAGTGTGAAATAAATATAAATGATGAAGATTGAATTGCCAGTTCTTGCCGATTGCGAACCCGCAAGAACCATGATTGAATAATCATGAACCCGCAAGAACCCGCATGATTGAATAATCATGAGCCCGCAAGAACCATTATAGCGTATGACTGTAGAATGTAAACATTTTTACAAACAGTGAAAGTGTGGTCCATCTTTGCCCCAATATAAGTCTTCCTAATTATTAGTTGTTTTAGCCATTAACATCAGCATTAGGAATATTAAAGCAAATATTTTTTGAGACCCAATCATGTATTTCCTGCAAAAGTTTATTTGTTATTTTTCCATTCAATAAAGTAATAGGTATCATTTTAATAATGGATTTGCATATATATATATATATATATAATTCAAACGCAATTTTAAAACTTGTCAGAATTACTGTAAAATTTGGAGATTATCTTATCGTTGCTAAGATAGAAATGTACTAATGATCAGCATCATTTGTCATTTCATTAGAAACTCTTTGCAATTCAGTATCCGCTGACACGGATCAAACTGAGCTGCAATAATTATCAATAGCAGCTTATCAACAAAGGGAATTCATTCACACCTTCGTCGAAAATACACGGTTAATCCCTTATTGCACATTGGCTACAACCATGTAGACCTGTCGGTGACTTAACGGCCGTTTAATGAAAGGTTATTACCCTGAATAATTAAGCAGATGTTTAACTAATGTATGGAAATTATGATTCAATTCATAATCGACATGATTAGTAAACAGATTAGCAGGTGACGGTGAGGGAATAATGGGGTGAAGTGGGAGAAAAAGAGGGAAGAGAGAGAAAATATAGGGAAAGAGGGAGAAAGAGAGGAAAGAAAGGGTAGATAGGAAAGAAAGGAAAGAGAGCAAAGAGAGGAAAGATAGGAAAAGAGGAAAGATATGAAAGAGAGGAAAGGTAGGAAAGAGAGGAAAGATAGGAAAGAGAGGAAAGAGAGGAAAGAGAGGGAAAAGAGGAAAGAGAGAAGAGAGAGAAAAGAGAGGAAAGAGAGGAAAGAGAGAAGAGAGAGGACAGAGAAGAAAGAGATGAAAGAGAGGAAAGAGAGGAAATAGAGGAATGGGAGGAAAGAGAGGACAGAGGGGAAAGAGAGGAAAGATAGGAAAGATAGGGAAGAGAGGAAAGAGAGGAAAAAGAGGAAAGAGAGAAGAGAGAGGAAAGAGAGGAAAGAGAGGGAAGAGAGAAAAGAGAGGAAAGAGAGGACTGGGAGGAAAGAGAGGACAGAGGGGAAAGAGAAGAATGATAGAAAAAATAGGAAAGAGAGGAAAGAAAGAAAAGAGAGGAAAGAGAGGGAAGAAAGAGAAGAGAGGAAAGAGAAGAAAGAGAGGAAAGAGAGGGAGCATAGGAAAGAGAGGGAAGATTGGAAAGATGGGAAATATAGGAGATATAGGAAAGAGAGAAAAGAGAGGAAAGAGAGGGAAGATAGGGAAGATAGGAAAGATAGGAAAGAAAGGAAAGATATAGGAAAGAGAGGAAATAAAGGAAATAGAGGAAAGAAAGGGAAGAGAGTAAAGAGAGGAAAGAGAGGAAAGAGAGGAAACATAGTAAAGAAAGGAAAGAGAGGAAAGAGAGAGAAACATACAGAGAAAGAGGAAGAAATAGATAGAGAAAGTATGAGTGAGTGAACGGGGCGATGTCTTGGGAGAGAGAGGAAATGAGTTTGGTGAGTGTGAGGATATATAATAAAGTGGTGAGGGAGAAAGAGAGTGGAGAGGGAAGAGAGAGAAGAATATAGGAAAAGAGGGAGAATGAGATAGAGAAAGTATGAGTGAGTGAGTGTGAGGGTGATGTCTCAGGATGAGGGAGAGAATTAGGTGAGAGGATATGTAATGAAGTGAAGAGGGAAAAAGAGAGAGGGAATGTTTGTGTTGGTGAGGGAGAGAGTACGATGGTGGGATCTGAGGTGTAGAAGGGAATAAGGTGAGCGTTAATAACCCATTGTTTCAACTGCATTATGATAGAATCTCGAGATCGAGAATATTACGTTGATGATTGCTTCAAGATTGACTTCGATTATTCGGAGGACACATTAATTATTGGAAGGATGTGAATCAATTATGATGATCGATATCCAAGACAATCGAATTTCAGTACAAGGTAATCGATAGCCGATGAATTTTGATGATTTTGGAAAGTTCTAGTAATATTTTAATACTTTTTGGGCCTTCAAGATACTTTTCACGTTCATTTGTTGTTATAACGCTCAAAGAAGATATAAATTATGAAGGATTATCAAATATTTTATGTAATTGTTAGTTTAATGCTGGGAGAATGTAGGAGTTTTCTGGGGGCCTACTCAGAAGACCAAAAACAGTTTCAACGAAAAGCATGTTTTCAAAAACCATCGAATATCTGGAATTTCATGTTTTTCAGTTGCTCACATAAACATCTGAGCCCACTCAGTTTTTTGAACAAGCTAATACTTGGAGCTGTTCATGCATTATGGATAATTTATAGTTAAGTTTATCAATGTTTAAGATCGATTATGATGAATTCTATTATAATTTTTTCCTACAACTGCTCATAAAGTAGTTCTTTACTACTGAAAACTAATTGTAAAATACCTCTTTACTGCTCCGCAAGCGGTAAAGTACTTTACGTTCGCCAGCTGTTTTCTTTACGCTTCTGTTTTGATTTTGATGTCTTCTCATTGGTGGATCATGGAATCCGTGAGATTCTCATAACCTCAACAATGGCGAACGCTAACCAAATCCGCACATGGTCTGTGATGTTACAAACTACAAGCTTTTTTGTAGGAATCCAGAACTGCAGTTGTAGGAAAACTATTGTATGTAATTCGTGCGTGAAGCTTCTTTATCGCTCTCGCAAAATTACTGCGCTCCGCTGTGCGTCGCGCAGTAAATGTTTTGTCTCGAGCGATAAAGTCGCGCTTCACGCTCTTAATACATAAATAACTAATACCAAACACGACAGCTATTCATGCTTTTTCTCAAAAAAAATTCGCTATTCATGTATTATCCCATGAATTCCAGAAGAGAATAATTTGTAGCTCAGTTATCATAATCATATAACATTTAAGAGAGTAATCATCCCAAGCAAGTAAAATGAATTGGTGTATTCATTGAGACATCGAAACTCAATAATATAGTAGAAAACTTTCTTAATAGCTGATATAAATAAGAATCCAATGGAAAATCGTCCTGATTATGATTGTCTTATCAAATTGAGGAATAATCCATTAAGTTTAAAATCTCAATGTTGTTTCTTGATCAAAATTTTGATTTTTAAATCTTCTCTTAAAAAATTGGCTCTGCCACCTACTCAGATTCCATCAATCTCTCTATAAAATTGATTCATTGCGAGATAACCACATTGACTCAGATAATCTATCACGATATATTATATGAGATTCAATAATACTCAGATAATATTATAAAAAAAGAAAATTAATTATGAGATACCTCTTTATCGACAGAAATATCTGTTCTCTTTTGAAATAGGTATTTTCCTTATAGAAACAATTGAATATTACTTTTCCATATTATCTCTGTTTGCTTCATTAACATTAGTGGAGAATTAAAATTTCTTTTTGAGAATTTTTCTTTCTAATAGAGAATTTCCCAATATTTCCATTCTTTTCCACTGACACATTCTTTTTTTTGGGATGAAACCCACATAGGTGTGAGACCTGTGCTTAGGTAATGAGTTGAATGATGGAGATTGATGAGCTGGACCTACAGTTTAGGTGGGTTCCGAACTACAGGGAAGTGATTTTACAGCAGAAAACAGTTTATTTTTTGCTGGCCAATCTAATCGGTCACCAGTACAAAAAGCGCCCAGGAGAACGCAGCTTATCTCTGATTGAACAGATACCTGCTACGGCTCACGGCTATCACTTCCCTAAAGAATTCTTTTCTTTACAAACGGAGTCCGTAAAATCTGCCTCTGAACGAACAGTAATCTAGAAGAATACAAAATTTAATTTTTTCTTAAATAGTGTCTTCATAAATGAACATGAAAATAATGGCGAAGAAAATTAAAACTGTTCCAGAAAGCTGAGAAAAAATGTGCTGAAATTGAGGTGGACTGAAGAAGCATTATGACCCTACTCACGGGAAGGGGCTGAAAATGGAATGTAGTTTCCAAGATTCTTCCAATTCCTGAGATAAGAATCCTTCGCCTCTCATATTCTCAGTGCAAATATTCCTGATCCCTAATCGTTGTTAATGCCTCCAGCACAACTTCGAAATTATTGATATTTATTGTAAGAATACACGCTACACTTTAATTCAGTAATTTGAACCCTGGGGCTGTTTGAAAAAATTCGCAACTTCTAGGTCCAGATTCTGACTAAATTAAAATTTGATTTGTTATCTCTATTCAGCAAGAAATGCTTATGAGTAGTATGGCGATTAGCTGGACAGAGAAAGTTAAAATTTAACTCTAATTTTGTTCAAATTTGAGAAATCACTAAATTTATTTAAAATCACGTAAAATATTAGTATCACAAAAGTATTATCACTATTATTTTCCAAGATTGTTGTGTTTAGGAGAACCTATGGAAAATCTTAGTAGCATCTTATCTCAGGAAAATAGTAAAAATAATAATACGAAAAAAATTAATTATAATTATAATAATAATAATAATAATAATAATAATTATAATAATAATAAAATAATTATAATTATAGCAATTATATAATAATAATAATATTTAATAATAATAACAATAATAGTAATAATAATAATAATAATGATAATAATAAAATTTTGTCTTATTATTCATTCGTAATAAATGTAGCCTAAAATCATTTCATGAAGAAGTTAACAATAGAAATGAATCATCCTAACAATCATACAAACTACAATATCCTACTTGAGGTAATTGTAGATTGGAATATTATCTGGATTTTTTCGGATAATTTGGTGAGAATCAATATCTGAAATAAGTTTTTCTTAAGCATTTATGAGATTGAAGATCATACAATCAACTTCTCTACAGTGTTGGCCTACTAATCAATCATTATTACATTCTTGTCTAACTGAGAAAGTCTTTTATCTACGACCATGTCATAATGTATACATTACAGTTTCACAATTGATGCCAAAACAGCTGTCTTTTCGAAATGCTTTTTGAAACCCGTTGCATAAAGAGCTCATTATAGTACAGGTTCTACATTATAACACGGGTTCTGGACCAATCAGAAGCATTTTTGATGGAATCAATATCGTAATTCAATATTGTGAAACTATCAGCTGATTTCATCAAACCAGCTACTTTAACCTAACAATCTACTATAACTTCTCGTATTTGAGATGAGAGGTTCGGTATCTCTGACAGTCACAGGTAAAATGAAATTGTTTTAATTAAATGTATACTAGTGGTCGTAGATAAAATAGTGTATGCAATGATTTTATTTGGCCATTAAAGCACTCGTGAGATATTTATAACACTCGCATTCGCTCGTGTTATAACTTACATCTAACTCGTGCTTTAATAAGGGTCAAAATAAAATCGTTGCATAAACTACTATTCTAGTAAGATGTGATCATTTTATATGGTTTATGTCCACATCTTTATTAGAAGAAGGAATTAGGAATTTAGTAACATAACAATTTAATTGATTTGGCGGTTTATTAAACTTTTTAGAGGAACCTGTAAATTATAAATTGATAAACCACGAAATCACATAACTTATTCACAAATTCAATTTCCTCTTCTTTTTATCATTTTTTGTCACATGGAAGTAGGATAAAGTTTGGTCGACAGAAGACAGCATCAAGACATTTATATATTAGATTGGCAATTCTCTACTGTTTCCAATGTAATATATATATATATATATTTTTTCATTGTATCTTCTTTATGACAATAAATCAATTCAATTAAATTTATTCCAGAATTTGAACCTACATCCATTTTATTGATAATTTAAAAATTTCAATCCCTTTCAGAGCTGCTTTTGATTTTTTTTCTTTGTGCCTAGAGGAAAAAGTAATGCTAACTCGAAATGATATTCAGCCAGAGATTAAGATCTCATACAGGAATATCTTGCCGTGAAAGAGTTCTGAAAACCATCTCGTTACTCAGAAGCAACATTACCGTTCCATGGTGGAAGAATCTCTCAGAAGTGTGGAAACTTTAAGGTTTGGACGCCAAAGTAGTTATCGTAAAACCGAGGTTTTACGACCACTTTGAAACAAGTATCTTGCGCATGAGTAAAACTCCAGTAGCCACACAATGACTTACTCAATGGATTCCATGCCATTTCCTTACTTCACTCACATGTTGGACTTGGTTTCCACTGTACTTAAATGATAGTTTATTATATTTCTCCTGTTTTATAGTACTTGACTAATTTTATTATTCTAGTGTGGACTTTATATATGAAGAATTTTTTATTATTTTATTGCTATTTCTCCATTGTATTGAGTATTGAGTATATAGATATATACACACTTCTTCCCAAAAAATTTTCCTTACATGGCAGTAAAATTATACAATTATATGCCGGTTAGAATCAAGGATTTGCCAATCAACTCATTAAAAAGTAAGATTAAGCATATTTTAATTATAGAGGCAATTTACCGAGTAAATTATTATTTCAAAATTGACTGGAAAATTTATGTGTAAAGAAAATGTACCTGAGTAGCCAAACTGAACAATGTCCTGGTCTATTTTTTTGTTGTTTTTAGTGTATCTCAGTTTTTTATTATTTAGTGTTTATATATCTCTATGTTTATCTATAGTCTATATATCTGACTATTTTATCAATGACGTTGTCGATAACATTTATAGCATTATGTTCCATGACAATAAACAATTTTTTTATTGGGTTTGACAGGATCCGTCACGATACAAACAATAGAAGTAATTAAAAATATCATAAGAGATAAAAAATCATACTATTGCATGAAATAAATAAATTTTATTTCTCTCTTCAAAACATTTGTTACATTAAATATGTATACATATCTAAATTTCTATCGCTGAATGTTTACAATACATGTTCATATGAATGTTCACATGAAAATAATGTAATAATTAGAGAGTAATTAGGTACATTTTGGTTAGGTTAGGTTAGATTAGGTTATTGGTACATTTTCGCTAGTAACAATAACGCCTATTATAATAAATTAGTTTGAAGAAAAAGGGAAAGAATTGAAAAAAAATTATTGAATGAACCATGAAATTAGCTCCAATTATCGAATTCAATTAAATTATAATTTGATTAAATTCCAATTGAATTCAAAGAAGTTGAACAAAAAGACTAGTAAAATTTATTTTTGTCACACACCTTCTAACAAATCCATGTTCCAAACCATGGTAGCATCTAACGAAAAATAGCAGTGATGCTACAAAAAAATCTGTCAATTACTTGCTTGAGTAATTACAAATACTGAAGGCCTAAAAGAACCAAGTTATATTGAGTTCAATGATCAATAGAAAATTAACCTGTTCTTATAGTAAAATACATACTAAGGCCGGGTTCATACGAGCTACAATCGCGCGATTGTAGTCAGAGCAATTATTCTGACTGGCAACAGCCTCGCAGACCTGTCGCCGACTTTTTTCCTAATACAAATACAAAAAAAAAACATAATAATTTCAGACATTAAAATTTTTTATTCCCATGCTACTGTGATCATAAAACAACATAAAACAACTTTAATTTTTCTCCTATCACTAAAATTAACATTTTTATGCTATAAAATAGATCGACCTTCATGGATCACTTGGTATAACGGCAACTTATGCAGTTCAAACAAATGCTCTATAAAAATGTTAATATTCAAGCTAGAAAAAATCTGAAGTTCCTACGTATTCATCACAGTGAGCAGAGTACGCTAGCATTTAAAAAAATAAAAAATCCAAAGTTTAATGATTTTTTGTTGCTAGCTGAGTTGAAATCTGTAATGACTTGGACTAAAAGTGTGTGATTCTAGTAGAATAATTGGCTACAGGCCGCCTGCATCGCAGCGAAAAGTAGCTCGTGAGAACTGCTCAATCTGATACTGTGCTCTACTAGAATCGCGCAACTCTCGATAATTGCTCTGGCTACAATCGCGCGATTGTAGCTCGTGTGAACCCGGCCTTATACGTAAAAAATTATCGTATTCAGGCATTATTCTGTTCGATTCATGATACAAGAATCCCTTATTTCGAAAAACAAGACAGTGATGATTGAGTTTAGCACTTTTACTATTCGTTATTACTGTCTGTGATCAATAATGTCTGGGAAGCTCTGAGGCAATCTCATGCTGGGTCTGGAGTAATAAAATAATTTAAGCAATTATCACTTTTTTTTCATTTAATGGAAGACGAAGTTTGAAACAATGAATCATTGAGATCTAATGAGTCTCCTAGCACAGAGCTTCATGAGACTTCCGAAGAAAATAAAATACTTGAACGGTGCCACTTTGAGAAAAGAGTTTCCCAACTCCAGTTAATGGTTATGATACCCGTCACAGATGGGATCCTTAATCGAGTGGAGGCGGTGGGGGGGGGGGAAGCTTGGAAATCTAGTTCTGATTGGCTTAGTAGTGGTTTATAGTGGTTTGTTAATCATTAGGGCGGAAGGATAACCTTCCCACACTCAAGGTCTTTACCTCTATAAATCCTTATTTCATGGATGAGTAGGATAAAGACCCAGTTGCATATCGGTGAGTCCCATAGGAGTTATAAAAAACTTGAGATGTGCTTTTAAGAAAATCCGCTTATCCAACAATTATGAGATGAATAATTTTTCAGAGAGGATTTTGAAAAGATTACACTTTTACTTTTTCTGTGTAGCTGCTTTGCATCCTAACTAAAAATAGGCCTGCTCGAGGACACATTAATTTGTTCAGCAGATGGGCTTTGGCTTTAAATTACGCTGTGTTGCTCGGCTTTTACCTCGTAGTCATCTTATTCTTATATTTTTCATTTCCTGATGCTGTTTCTAGAATTTTCCGTTTCATCTTTCCCCTACTCACTATGATAACAATCAAGCAATTATATCTTGCTGTACCCTTACTTCAAGTTTTTTCTACCTCATCTTTTTTCTTTTGCGATGTTATTCCTTTTTTTAAAGTTTTCACTTGAACCAAATATTTTTACCCCGTCCAGTTTCTCTCACACCTCTAGTTTCTATCATTCTCAAGATTTCACTGTTCTATTCTTGTTTATTACGTTATGCAATTTCCTCTTGATTTTATCACACTATTCCTGACAATTTTCCCTTAAAATGTTTATTCTTATTCCCTGAGCTCTAGACCGACCATCTCTTCTGAACTCTCTTTTTTCACACTGATCTCATTATTATTATTTTTTTCAGGTTGATTATTTGTTTTTGACTTTCGAATAGGAACTCAGAACGATTCCAGCTATAAAACGTGAGGTGGTTATGCAGTGAAAATCCAATAATCACTATCAGTGGCGTACCGATAATGGAGCGAGTGGAGCAGTCGCTCCGATTACGTGTTGATTGCGTACACCGAGGATTGCGTACATGGGCGTGTCAGCGAGGATTGCGTACATCTTTTACCTGTGAAAGATGACAAGGGTCGGCCATGCATCAAGAACATTTTGACAGGCGAGGATTGCGTACAAATCAATATGGCATTAATTGCTGGCTTTTTTCACTGAATTTTGTTGTCTACAAAAATTTGAGTTTGAGTTGGCCTTTCTATCTCGAGTACCTATCAAATTGTAGCTAGCTAGTAGCATATTTAGGTGAGGTTAGGTTAGGTTAAGTTAGGTTAGGTTAGGTTAATACGCTATAAGTGAGGACTATAAGTGAAAAACCAGCAATTAATGCCATATCGATTTATACAATAAACGGAAAGGAGCAAACTTATTAAGGACGGACGTTGTGATTGAATCTGTTAGGTGAGAAAAGAACAATTACTGTCATATCGAAAAGGAGAAAATTCTAATCAAGGACAGACATTAGGAAACAAGAGAAAGCTGTACGCAATCCTAATGTCTGTCCTTGATTAGAATTTTCTCCTTTTCGCTATGACAGTAATTGTTCTTTTCTCACCTAACAGATTCAATCACAACGTCCGTCCTTGATAAGTTTGCTCCTTTCCGTTTATTGTATAAATCGATATGGCATTAATTGCTGGTTTTTCACTTATAGTCCTCACTTATAGCGTATTAACCTAACCTAACCTAACCTAACCTGACCTAACCTAACCTAACCTAACCTCACCTAAATATGCTACTAGCTAGCTACAATTTGATAGGTACTCGAGATAGAAAGGCCAACTCAAACTCAAATTTTTGTAGACAACAAAATTCAGTGAAAAAAGCCAGCAATTAATGCCATATTGATTTGTACGCAATCCTCGCCTGTCAAAATGTTCTTGATGCATGGCCGACCCTTGTCATCTTTCACAGATAAAAGATGTACGCAATCCTCGCTGACACGCCCATGTACGCAATCCTCGGTGTACGCAATCAGCACGCAACCGTCGCTCCAGGGCGCAAGACTGAGGGGCGCACCGTTGTTGAGAGAAAATTGCCTTTTACTTACAACAAATGTATTAATATAATGAAGGCCAAAAGGGTGAAATGCAACACAATTTTAAAAAATCATATGTATACATCGCTGCGCATTACTAAAAGGAACATTCATGTCAAATTTAAAAGAAATCGGTTCACGGGTTTAGCCATAAATGCGTTACAAACAGACAGAATGCAAAACGATCGAGTCAAAAGAAGCGAATAGTAGAAAGTAGCAAAGCCAAAACGATTAAAATTGGGTGACAAAAGGTATAATAATTTCAAGTAATTGAATGAAGACTTTGAATTTATTCTGGAAAAATAAATCCACAAGAGGTTCAATGGTTTTTATATTAACAAGAACAGGACTGAAATACTTCACGCTTGAATCCTATTTCCAAAATATAAGAAAATTCTTATAGGAATGACTTGCAAAATGCTAAAAAAATAACTGCAAATAAATTAATAGAAAAGTGAAAAAATCCAAAACAAGCTGTTTGGAAATTGATAAAAGCAGAACCTGGCCTGGCGAAAAATCATTCATCGGAGATTCGCATCTCTGACAAATACGGCGTAGTTAAAGGCGGGAAAAACAGCTGATTCATTAAATGACCACTATATTAATATCAGCCCAATCGGGTGGTTGAGAGTGAGTCTCATTTTGGGGGGGGGGGGGGGGGGGAATCGTAAGACACTTCCGCTCCAGGGCGCTTGGAACCTCGGTACGCCACTGATCACTATCGACAAAAATGTGCAAAATCACCATCGCCAAAACTGCTGTGGAATGCTAATGTAGAGCAGACTGGAGCAGTATGAGTACCACCATTCCAAAGCATATGTTTAATTTTGCGATGGTGATTATGAAAGAGTATTAGATGCTTCACTGTGTAAATACCATGTTAGCAGAAAAAAAAAGATTTCTATAATGATTTCGCGCATTTCAAAAACCTAAGAAAAATATATCAGTATACAATAGTATACTAGTGCTGATTGATGCATGACTTTAGCATCAAATTCTTTATTCATAAATAATGCAGATATCCGACAATATGTGGAGTATATAACAACTCATTTTTCCTTAGGAACTCAGCCTTTTTGAAGCCAATGAGTATCGCTGACATAAACATTAAATTTCCAGTATGTTGTCATGAAATACATCGAGTGTCGTAATGCTGTGTTGTGAGATATGAATCATACAACAAATCCCAAGAGTATAATACATTGCAACATCAACATCAGCTGAAGGTAGTGATCGGAAAAGTGTAGGAAGCAGTAACGCGGAAAAGCGAGAGGTTTTCCTCGCTCAGGAAAGCGTTGCTTCTTCCCTCAAGCACCCGCAGAATCTCATTAATGTAAAGTAGTTGAGTCTTAGGGAAAGCTTGGAATCTTCGATTGTCTCTATTCATGAATACGTTAAAACTTTCTCGGCAAGCAATAAAAACTGAAAGATTCTCGCATCGTCACCGCTGTGATTCACAGAGCGTTTGATTGATGATGGATATTAGATGATGAGAAAACTTTTCTACGACAGGAGAGGAGGCAGTGTTCGAGTAAAATGATGGGAAAGGCATGCATAGACACCCAACGACCAAGCGAGGTGTCTCCTCAATTTTTTTCCACTCAATGAGATGAGAATATTGATCATTCTGCGCCTCCATAACCTTTCAGACGATAGTTTGATGAGAGACGATAGATTGGCTTAACTTGGAATCCCGCCTTTCAAAAGTCCTCTACCATCTGACACTTATCGGGTAGAAACTCATCGTATTCAAATCACTAGACTTCTCATATTATCCATTCTTTGTTTAGATTACGTCTTGGAGACTCCAGTTAAGGAGTATAGACAAGTCAGATCCACAATATTATACACTAGATACCATAATTACTATATTAATTAGTTGAGGTGAGGCTTAATTTTGATATGAAAGGAACTCTTGTAAACTATAATAGTTATTTATGTATTAAGAGCGTGAAGCGCGACTTTATCGCTCGAGCCAAAACATTTACTGCGCGACGCGTAGCGGAGCGCAGTAATTTTGCGAGAGCGATAAAGAAGCTTCACGCGCGAATTGCATACAATATTTTTCCTAAAACTGCAGTTCTGGATTCCAACACAATAAAAGCTTGTAGTTTGTAACATCACAGACCGTGCGCGGATTTGGTTAGCGTACGCTATTTTTGAGGTTATGTGAATTTCACGGATTCCGTGATCCACCAATGAGAAGGCATCAAAATCAAAACAGAAGCGTAAAGAAAACAGCTGGCGAGCGTAAAGTACTTTACCGCTTGCTGAGCAGTAAAGAGGCATTTTACAATTAGTTTTCAGTACGTAAAGAACTACTTTACGAGCAGTTGTAGGAAAAAAACTTTATCAACTAAATATTAGGTTGTCGATACATGAGTACAAAGCAGAGTTTGGAAACTGCCGTTATTAATCGAAAAGTACCGTTGGACAGAGATTTTCAATTGATTTTGCTTGAAAAGAACCGATATTTTTAAAGAAACTTCTCTTTTCAATCGAAAACTATCGTTCTCTTCGTGGGAACTCGAGATAAATTGTGACATTCCGGGATACCTGCTGTGCATCGGAAAATACTATTATGAATTAGTGAATACCATTTTTTTCTACCTGAGCAGTTCTTCTGAATAGTTTAGATGATTCTCATACTGTATGCTATTACAAAATTTGATAGCAAATCTGTATAATAAGTTCATATTATACAGAGTTTCAGAAGCAATCGGTCATACTGCACCAACGTATTCCTCTAATCAAAATAATGCAAAAATTCCATTGATCCGGAAAGCAGCTAAATCTATAATTTCACTAAATCTCCAGCGTCTCTTTTTTGGTGGCAAATAAAAAATGAAGCTGAATGAAATGCAGTCAAGGTGAACCAAGAAAACCAAGAAAGTACCGTTATTAGGAGTAGGCCAGAATTATTATGATGAAACCTAGTTAGTTGTATTGAATTATTTGAAATAAATTCTGATAAATTGGGAGAAGAATTGAGAAAAAAACGTTTTTTATGTAGCTTTTCAAACAAACCTATTTTAAAGAGCTTGTACAGGTGTTGTACAGATAAAATTGATATCTGAGATAAAAGTGGAGTGTTTGAATATTGAATTGTGCTGATTGCAATGCCTGTTATGTGGGTCAGACTGGTAGAAGTTTCAAACGTAGAATAAATGAACATATTAGTGATTGGAAAACCCAAAAAGGAAACTCATATTCTACAGAGCATCTTATTACTAATGGACACAAGTTCAAGTCTGAAGATGTTGAATTTCTGCTTTTGATTGACAAAGGCAGACAACTGAACATTTTAGAAGCTTTGGAGATAACTAGGTTAGTAATAAACGATTCCAATACTGGTTTTAATGATCAAATTTATTTCAAACAATTCAATAAAACTAACTTGGTTTCATCAAAATTCTGGCCTACTCTTTAATAACGGTACTTTGTTGTTTTTCTTGGTTCACCTTGACTGCATGTCATTTACCAACATTTTTTATTTTATTTTCATTGTTTATTTCTAGCCTACTTGTGTCGTCGTCGTCGTCTTCCTTCAAGGTTTAGGCAAATTACCTGTTCCGACTTCAAACAACTCATCACATCCAGCGTTTACGTGGTCTACCCACACTTCTTTTTCCAACTGGCTGATACGAAATGGCTGCCCTGGGAATCCTGTCATCTTCCATCCGTTGTACATGTTCTCTCCAGTTCTGTTGATTCTCCTCGATTTTCTGCCATATGGAGACTATGTTGAGCTCCTGTCTTATTTCAACATTATAAAGCCTATCTTCTCTGGTGCATCCTTTCACTGCTCTTAAAAATCTCATTTCGGCCGCCTGTAACCTGCTCCACTCTTTCTTCTTGGGTATCCAGGTTTCAGAACCATATAAGAGAGTTGGGATGGCCATTACTTTATAGAATACTACTTGTGTATTGTTCCTATTTGTTACTTTTTGGTTCCTGTTTTTGACACTGATTATTCCTTGATGCTGCTCCCACCAGTGGGCATGACTTGTTGGGGCCTTCATCCAATCACAGACCTTCAATGAACGTCAGCCTATGAGAGGCACTTTCACCTCTCAGTCAATAGTATCATTCTGTGTTTAGGATATATTAAGCTACTCTGTACTGGTTCGCTTGAGATTGATAATGGTGTAACAATCGAAACAAGTACCGTATCTCACGGTTTTCAACGAATGTGGCGGTGACAACTCTAAGTATTTTTATTCAGTCTTTCACAATATCACCTTGCAAAGTTGAAAGAAAGTTCAACATCATTTCCTTAAATTTAAGGAGTATTGAATGTTCCCTTGAAAAAAATCCTGGGAGCATCCCGGTGCTTCGCTACTATGGAGAACCTCTAGTAAATATTTAAAGAGTAGATTTTCGTTCAGGTGTAAAGTATTATAAGTTCATTAAAACGACTTCATTATGATCACTACCATAAACTTGAGTTGAGGGAAAAGTTAGTTAACTCTGGAATAAATACTCATCGTATAGCACCACCTGTCGTATGGTAATTAAAATGATACCAAGTCAGTTAAGGTAAGTCTTGACAAGTCTCGAGAAAATTGCACGAATTCTAAGTGAATTAGGTGAGTTTGAATCTAAGATCAAGTATACTTAACTCAGGTGCTTCTTGGAAAGTTGCTTGTTAGCGTACAAGTAAGATTACAATTTAAATGAGAAGGGAAAGCGTTACAAAATGTGTGACTTCCTTGAATCTTCCCAGGAAGACTCTCAGCAACGATCAAAGCTTTGAGAGCCAACTTTCCTAATTGAATTGCGCGCTGACTCTTACACGAACTCTGAATAACGTGATTCACATCTATCAACCAACTCTGCTCAACACTTCCAATGCAGTCGTATATTTAGCAGACATTTTCTACTACTTTCTGCTCTTTTTTCTCTTCTATGCTGAAATCTACTGGTTTAACATTTCAAGAAAATTTATTCGCGAATTTGAACTGATTGAAAGAAAATTTCTCGAATTCTAAGTGTGAGTTTTAATCTAAGATCAAGCATGATAGTACGGTTGACATTGACTTCAGACACTTCAATTATTATTCCAACCACTTTCAGATAGAATCAGAAAAGTCATTTTAAATGTTTATAAAATATACTCAAATATAATATATTATATACGTTGCATAAATGGCTGCTAGGTAGAGAGGTCTTGAACCTTTATTTTCACCATTAGTCAGTCTTCCATAAAAACATTAGTTCACCATTAACTTAGTTTTATATAGTATTCAGGAATAGGACTTTTGGTCCTATTTGGAACTAACTGGTCAGGACAGTTACCAATAATTTCTATATCTTTTTGTTGTGAGCTAATTTGAAAAATTAATTATAAAATTAAAGATGGTAACTCCTACACAGGTCTACCGCGGGAGTACCTAATTTCCTGCACACATCTATGTCATAGCCTGTTGTAACTTTGGATAGATGAATTTTGTTTATTTTTATATTGTATTTATATTTGTGTTTCATTTATGAGTGTGTGAGATAAAGAATTATTATTATTTTATTTCTCACCAAAGTCATTACAGCTGACAATATACATTTAAGAAAATACAATAAAATATAAAAATTCTAACACATTAACAAAATAACAGTAACATATGGAGTGAGAAATAACCTAACCAACTATGGTTACATGTAGTAGGATAGGTCAAGTTAGGGAATTGGTAAGGATAAGGATGGGGTTATTATTATTATTAATTGGAAACCATGAGGGTGCTTGCACATTGGAGCTTCCTATACTGAATGATATCTACTCCTTCCAGATCAAACACATGCTGTGCTCTTCCTTGAAGATATTCTGCAAATTTTTATACTTCAACTACTGGAAAGTTTGTATGCTATTACAATACTAATAGTTAGAGGATTATACCAGACTACTTATATCTGAGGATTCCTAGTGGCACAAAATTATTTTATTCAGATGATATTCCAAGCAAAGTGGGAAATGGTCATCACAGGGAGACCTTTTCAGATGATAACCGAAGTATACTCAAGTTTTTTCGTTCAGAGAATAAATTTAATAAAGCCCAAATGGCTCTGAGACTTGAGCGTGCGTGATAAGATATACCTTCAGTTTCAGGTGGGCTCCGAGGTACCAGAATATGTATTAAAATAATGTAATGTGTGTTGTACAATATTATCTACTGTATTATCTTTCATCCGACAGTGCCACTTCATTCGCTCCACCTCTTCCCCCCCCCCCACGGGATGAGGATACCTTTGAAAATCCTCTTCCAAGAACATTTATATGTTTGATTTACATTATATTACATATTACATTATATTACATTATACATGTTACATTATATTATATTACATATATTGTTTCATATGTAAACATTTATATGTTTAAACTTCGCCGTTCCATTTAGATACATCACAATCATATATTATCGTTGAGTAATTCATATTCAATATAATCATATCGTTGAATAATTCTTTAGTTTAGCTTTGTAAAATTCATAGAACAATAATTACAGTACTTATAACTATCAAAATCTAGAATCTAAAACTGTGCATTTTGTAATCTACAAGAATAAAGTAAATAGTATCATCCAATCTAAACACCCCCCCCCCCCCCCCCCACCATGGAAAAATATTTATACAATCGAATGAGCAGGCTCGCTTTGCTTGGTTTCATTTATTAAAGGCCTGATAAATAAACAATTTTTAACCGTTATTTAAAATATTTTCACGTGTCTAGGATATGTACCAAATTTCAACATTATTTTTAGTCGCATATTTCTTGAGTAACGGTAATAAAGGAGTCTCAATCAAACAGCTATAAGTGGGCATTATTCGTGTAGATAATGCTTAGAATGGATAACGTCTGTTCAGTTGTATCGTTCAACTACAATATTTTGTTCCTCTTATAAGGCTCGAGGTATGATCAAGGGGATATAACCCCCAAAATTCTTAATCGAACCGTTATGAGGGTGAAGACCTGTTTTGTGACATCCTTTTTCAAAATATTTTTCTACCTAATATACTCCCCCCCCTCCCAAAAAAATAAATCCTTATTCGCCTCTGCCTCTGTTTTTTTTTTGTGCCCTGGGATGTGATTTTTCTATGAATCACACAAGAAATGATACAACGTAAGATGTCGTAGAAATATATGTTAGAGAAAAACGATGTCTGGTGCAAGTGAACGTAGAATCCAAGGTCTGAAGAGTAATTTTTCAATGGAATTCCCTGAGGGTGCAGATCCCAGGTTTTCAAAAACAGAAAATATAATGTGGAAAGCCACATGCTCATCCAACTCCCCCGATGCGACGACTTTCTCTGTTGAAATGGATTTTCCAATTCTGTTGCTGGTTGGATTACTGCAAACTTCACGTGTTACAACATGATCTGGTGGAATATTTCTCAGCCAATACTGTTCGGAAAACGCCGCTCTAGCTATTTCAGATCCCAATGCGCCAATACGTTTAAACTCACACTATTTTCCCGGTGGAAGTCTTACTTGGGTACTTTATGGAAATTAATGTTTTTCAACGGTTTCTTGAAAGCAGAATGATTCTGGCGGCGATCTGTTGAGGCGTTATCCCAACAGTCAGATAAGACTCTGACTGTCGCTGGTTCGATTCCCGTTGAGCCTGACATATTTTTCTTTATCATTCACCTCATAACCCACGAACAAGTCTTCTACATGCATACATTTTTTTTTTTGTAATAGAATGAAAGAAATAATGTTTATTACAAAGAATCAATGAGTAGATATCGAACGTTGAAGATTGTAAGGATGTTGAGGATCGGTAACGAATCAGTGTAAAGCCATTTATTACAAAGAAATTATAAAATCTGATGGAAAGTAATATCATACTCTATTAACGCCATTCCATTCCATTAGTCAAGTGAAGTATTTGAAATTGAATTTTAGCAATAAATTGTACCACAAATTTATTTATTATTTGTATTATATTATATTACTTCCGAACAACTCTTCAAATGTAATGAATACATGGATTAAATATGAATTACTATCCAATAAAAAATAATGATTGAATAATCCCCAACAATCATAAACAATAGCCTACACTCAAAATAGAAATCAAATATAACGAAATTCAAACTAACAAAACAAAGAACTAAGAATAATAAAAATAAAAAACTCAAAATCTTTAAGTAATCAAAATGTAAATATTTTAAATTTTAAGAACCTATATTTATCAAAATAAATAACCAAAAAGTTAAAAAACTATACGTAAGAATATTTGTTTAAACTAAAATTTAAAGAAATTAAACTGTAAAAATAAAAAATTGAAGAATAAAATAAAATATAAAAAAGTTGGAAAATTTATATTAAATCTTATAAGGGTCAAAAAAATTATTAAAATTAATTCACATAGGCTACTGAGTTTGAGTCATCAAGGTGTTTAGTAATTTGAGAAAGATTCTTAATTTTTGTAGTGTATTGGCATGAATTTAATAAGAAAAGAAAAATAACATGACTGATTATGTATAATTGATAAAGGAGTGATTGGCTGGTGAAATAATAATAATAACTGCCAAATATAATATATTCAAATGATAAATATTCGAAATTTATTTCATATTTGATTATATTAACTTCAACTTTATGAGAGTGAATGCATTTTCCTATTGTGAATGTTAAACAAAACTCATGTGCGATGAGAAACCGGCATTTGTGTTTCATAAATTATCCTAACTAGAGAAAACTGTGACATGAGCTGAATAACAAATTAATAAGACCTACAGTACGTTACAGTGTGCAAAAACAAAATTAAAACTTGACACAAAATAATAAATTGAAAGTTTTTTGAATTTGGACATGGATAGTTTATTCGGGAAAACTATGAGATGAATATTGCACGATAAAAATGGATGTGGTAAAATATATGTTTTTCCATTTTCACCTTTCAAAAAGCCGGTGGGTTAGGTTAGGTTATGCGTTTCTATACAACACGATTCTAGGACTATTGAGAACACAATCAACTTGCCTGTTCCAAATCCTTTGATTGGTACAACGTGTTGCTTTGAACCCTCGCTAATCTACCCGACACGTGACTTGATTAGGTTGTGGCTTGATCACTCAGGAAAAGCGATGAATTAATTATAAACTTCGAGCTAAGTACTCCCAAACGATTTATCAGGTCTAGAGTAGGTCGCTCAATCCAGATAACCCACTAAATTCATTTGGTTCTACAAAAATAGAATTCATTATTTTAACAATCACTCATAATTCTTTTTAAATCTGTAATTGGGAATAAATTAATAATAAAAATACAGAAATACAGCAGGCTTGTCTTGTCCATTAGTTCTCACTACAGAGAAAACTCATGTTTAGGTCTGAAATAAACGTTATTAGTTCAGGAGTCTCCAAACTACGGCCCGCAGGCCAAATCCGGCCCGCCAATGCAATCAATCCGGCCCGCGAAAGTGCGATCAATCCAGCCCGCGACAGCTCATAGGGCTTTGCCACTTAATATTATTTTCAACTACTAATAATTCCACTACCGGTACTTTATCAATTTCACTAACAAATTCAGCAGGTTCTAACAGCTAATAGTGAAAAATCACCACAAAGTTCATCGATCAGGGTTTATTATATCTATACACACAATAATAACCAGTTGAAAGCAACTGTGCAAATTCTGTGTAGGTACTTTGACCAATAAAACCCTATTTTAGAATTTTGGGTTTTTTGGCTATTGCAATAGATTGGCTATGATTAATAGATTCAACTACTTATTTTTAAAATCAAATTCCCAACTAGTTTAGTTAGAAGACAATATCGTTTAATCAACAAATAACCAAGTTAATTCACTAGAAACTTGGAAGTCCCTGTTTTTAAAGCCATTTTTGTGTACAATGTGAAATATCACAATAATTATGGCAATAACAGACTTATGACGAGTTGTATTCAATTTTCTAGCTCTTTTCATAGATCCTATTCATTTTACAACTTAAAAGAAGGCCCTGGAGATTAATGATTGAGTAAATTGGTAGCGGTAGCTGCCAATTCTAGTCATTTTTATTCTTGTAATCTTTTCTATCTTCGATGAAAGAAATAATTTTTTCAAGTCATGTATTTATTTTCAAAAAAATTTGAACGATACAAATTTCTTTGTAAATTACTCTTCTAATAAGGAACAAGTCCGTGCTCATAAGTGGAGGAGGTGAAGGATGATGATTAATAAATTTTGTGTTTAACAAGAGTTTGTGTTTTAGGAGGTAGAAGAGGAGGTAGAAGAGGAGGTAAAAGAGAGGAAGTAGTAGGAGAGGAGGAAGAGGATTCCTCCTAAAACACTCTATAGACAGAAAATTAAAACGGTTCTAGCCCTCGGAACCTACTGTATTTCACTTTTATATATTGTTTTACTCACTTTTATTGGAGATGCTAGAGGGATGCATTTCACTTCTGAAAAGAAGCTTCGTCAGCCTCGTGTAAAATTACACCTCTGATATAACCGCAAAATACATCCTCTCCCGACGACGCCTGAACGCTAACTGTTTATTCCTTCCATTTATTACAATTAGTGATTAAAAATTGCCAAATACAGCAGTTGACAAATTTTTAATTCTTATTTTAATTCCATTATTGTACCGAAGACTCTGAAGGTTACGAATATTGACGATACTTTCAATTCAGAAGAATCCGATGCAATAATAGTTTTGAGATGAGAGTTAAAAATTTATCAACGAAAATTTTAATTGCACGATAAGGATACCACACAACATAACATCACAAATATTTAGTCATGGCAAAGTTAATAAAGTTATGAATTCATAATTTTCTTTATTGACCCTTTTTCTCAAAAAAGTGTTTTTTCTTAAGAGCTTTTCAATGTTTTTGAAATTTCTGGGCAGCGTTTTTAAGACCTTCTTGTACACCAAGATAAGAGTCCATGCAATATAACATTTTGAATAAGACGAAATTGTTACAACCACATTTATTAAAAAAATTTTGAGAAACTAGTTTCGCGTTTGTTATACCATTATCAATCTCAATCAAACTAAAACTGAAGTACAGAGTTGCTTTATATATACTAAACACGGAATGATACTATTGGCTAAGCGAGAAAGACCTTCATCGAAGGTTGTGATTGGCAGACAAGTCACGCCCCCTGGTGAGAGGAATAAAAAGCAAAAATACGAATCAAATCAATAACTAAAAACTGTGAACATCTAGAAAGAAACAAAGAAAAAAATACGTAATAAGGCTAGAATTGAATCAAGTTAAAACTAAAAAATTAGAAGCTACTTTTATTTATTTTACTCAACTATCATCTTCTTACTGTAGTATTCATATAACTTGGCAGCGTGTAAAAGATGAGAGAACTTGCTACATCTGAGCCCAACTGCTGCCAAGTTATATGAAAACTGCAGTACAAGATTGTGATTTTCAACACCTGATATTTCAAATTTGGGTTCTTCAGTCACTCAGTTTGTATAAAGTGTGTCCAGAAAAAATAATTTTTACTAAATATCTTGCATCAACAGACAAGACATTCAAACGGTACAATAAAAACAAAAATGCCTTTTTTTAAATTCATGAATGTTCACTTCAATACCCCTCATGGAAAGAATATATTTATTATCCTCAAGAAAACAGGATACAAGTGAGAGAAAAAAATGAACAAACCATGAATATACTCCTCACCTAGACACGGGTCTGTATAAGCACGGTTTCGTCTTTATTTTCTGAAAGCAAGTGATCAGAGCTCCCATAGCTTAGAAGTTAGTCCTATATATTAACATGGAGTTATTCGAGTTAACTTTCATTATTACACCTCTCTACCATCTGGATTCAGTTTGAAATTTCTCCCAAAACTCTAGAGAGTAATTAATAACAAGCGACGTTATTTAGGGTGAATGGATAAGTGGCTAGAATGACAGAAGTTATCACCATAGACCCTTCTAGACCCAATCTAGACCCTTCCAATATGCCTCAATGATAATGGCATTCGCTAATTCGAAAGAGATGACAACTTGTAAACAGATAGCGAACACAAACGATAGTAATGAACTGAAACATTCGGGACTATAGTAATAAATCCACTGATAAAGCTACAAACTCGGTTATAAACCGTTGCTGTTTACTGTTCATGTGGCTCTGCTTATCACTGACATTTCACTCTCCTAGCCCATTAATATTCTGTTCCATACTAATTACTTAGTTCTCCAGAGATGGCTCAGTTTCTGGTACAGGCCACGTGTATGCTGTTCCTTCTGTTGAAAGTCTTCTGCTTCCTGGAAGACAACATCAGTTTTCTATCCATCCATCCATCCATCCATCCATCCATCCATCCATCCATCCATCCATCCATCCATCCATCCATCCATCCATCCATCCATCCATCCATCCATCCATCCATCCATCCATCCATCCATCCATCCATCCATCCATTCATCCATCCATCCATCCATCCATACGTCCATCCATCCATGATATATGCAAGATATAGTTCACCTGCATAGTTGGTAGTGATCAGTGGTGAAGACTATATATTTATCATATGAAAACACATCACTTCCTTAAAATCTAAGAAATTATAATCTGCAATATTATCTATCATATTGCAGTATATAATAAAAGTGAGAAGAAAATAATATTTCTGTTTATAGCAAGCATTGTAAATAGTTCAGTTTTTGGTTAAGATGTGCCTGAGTTATAGAAGTTGTGAATATTCTTTTTTGCAGATTACGTCTTAGAGACTCCAGTTGAGGAGTATAAGACAAGTCAGATTAACAATAATTATACAATCTTATACACTAGTTACCATAACAATTCGTTACTATAACAGTTGTTACTATATCAATTAGTTGAGGTGAGACTAAATTTTGATGTGAAAAAACTCTTGCACGCTATAAAAAGGTTTATAAACTAAATATTTTTTCAAATGTTTCTATATTCTGAAGACTCTTCAATTACTGCGGTATCTTGTTGTGGAGTTTCCTAACAATTTAACTAAGTTAATTCAATTTCAAAAATTAAAAAAAAAATGTATCTTTAAATATATCTCAATAAAATATATTGAACTATAATAATATATTATATTAACTACTATAATTGTGACTCACCAAGTGATAATCTCCTCGGCTTCTTGTATTATAATCGTGTACGTCAATGTAGGCTTGGTTTCGTCGTAATTCTAACCTACATTTTTTAAAAACGGTACTTTGGTATCTTTTTCAGTTGACCTTGACTGCATTTCAGTGAGCTTATATTTTTTATTTTTTATTTATTCAATTCTAGCCTAATTGTGTATTATTCTTCTTTGTTGCTTTCTAGATGTTCACAGTTTTTAGTTATTGATTTGACTCGTATTTTTGCTTGTTACTCCTCCCACCAGGGGGCGTGACTTGTCAGCCAACCACAATCTTCGATGAAGGTCTTTCTCGCTTAGCCAATAGTATCATTCAATATTTAGTATATATTAAGCTTCTCTGTACTTTAGTTTTAGTTTGATTGAGATTGATAATAGTATAACAACCAAAAGTGGTTTCTCAATATTTTTAATAAATGTGGTTGTGACAATTTCGTCTTATTATTCAAAACGTTATATTGCATGGACTCTTATATTGGTATACAAGAAGATCTTAAAAACGCTGCCCAGAAATTTCAGAAACATTGAAAAGCTCTTAAGAAAAAACACTTTTTTTGAGAAAAAGGGTCTGTAAAGAAAATTATGAATTCATAACTTTATTAATTTTGCGATGACTAAATATTTGTGGTGTTATGTTGAATGGTATCTTTATCATAAATATTGGAGATATTTTACAAAATTTATTCGAATTTTACATTATATTTATGAGAAAATAGAACTAACCGGTACTTTATCCCATATCCCACCCTTCCATAACGACTTATGTCCTCAGAATTTATAGAAATTTTATAATTTGATTCATTCAACTATCCATTTATACTTTGAACTTTTCATTATGTCGTGCACTGTTGTGTTTTCTTTGTATTAATTCAGTTCCCTATGTTTTGATAACATTTTAAATCTCTAGACTGGAACTGAGGTATCTATATACTGTCATTCAAAATTTTAACTGGATTATGATGTATACGTATCAATCATGTTGGAGTTTTTTATTTTTCTCTCCTCATAAAGACCCTTCATTGAATTTAGTGGCATCTAGTGAATTGATTAATACTCAAGAATGAAGCCTGTAAGTAAGTTACTTCCAGGTGACAGAGGTGACCCAATAACTCCACAAACTCCTCACAGTGGCTCACCAACTTTCTTGATAGTTGATCAACTTCGTACAACTTTGTTCTTCTTGGACTTGTACTGCTGTTGATAGCTGATAGCTTGTTTTATTAATTGATGGATTCACGAAAACTTGTAACTTAATAATTCACAAAAGAAGCAATACCGGTCCCAAATATTATACTCGAGGATTCAAAATGAGTTGGTTTGTTAAATATGTGTATCATGATTTCAAACTACAATTAATTAATCATTTATGCATTAGGATTAATCATATTATTTTATCAATAGCTATTTGAAAAAGTATTTAATATTACAATGAATTACAATACATTACAATGAATATTATTATCAGTTTCTGGTGAGATTGATCACTTCAGGGAAGTGATAGCCGTGAGCCGTAGCAGGTATCTGCTCAATCTGTTCAATCAGATAGAGATAAGCTGCGTTCTCCTGGGCACTGTTTGTAAGGGTGACCAATTAGATTGGCCAGCAAAATACACTGTTCTTTGCTGTAAAATCACCCCCGGTGGTTCGGAACCCACCTAAAATGTAGGTCCAGCTCATCAATCACAATCATCCAACTCATTGGACCCACGCACAGGTCTCAGACCTATGTGGGCTTCAACCTCCAAAAAAAAATGTAGCCTGTAGCCTGATGTTGTAGGATGAGCTGATACTACATAATAATCTAAATGATTTATAATACTCTTTATAATACACAGAGACTTTTGAAGAACTGTCTTCTTATCCTTTCAAACCACTTGAAAATAGTGGGCTTATTCTAAATTGATAGCCCATAATGGATATATTCACGTGTATTTGCATACAATACCAAATTACATGAGGACATTTGCTTCATTACCACTTTCCTCGTGGTTCGGAGCCCACAAAAACTATAGGTCTACCATTCATAACATCATTATCATCCATTCATTACCCATTCAAAAGATAGGACTCAACATGTGTGCATCATCACCACGAAAAATACAATGACTCCAGACATTTTCAAAATTTTAAATAATGCGTTTGACATAACATTAAACGTAAGATAACATCTTTAGCATGATAAGAGTAGATCATTAATTTTTTTTTTGTAAATTTAACGACTTGCAGTCAATATTTAATTGTAAATAAATAATAATTGTACTCACACTTTGACGAACGTTTTCGAGTTATGGAAACTCATCTTCAAGGCCATAACTCCATAACTCGAAAACGTGTGAGAACAATAATTATTAATTCAAAATTGACTCCAAGTCGTTAATTTACAATAAAAAGTTAATATTAACAACGCAGATCGTTATGGAACAAGAAATCCAAGAGTAAATTAGTTTACAAACCTGCATTCTATCATGATTCTACAGGAATCAATCATGAACTAAATATTTAGAAGCTTTTCATAGTGAACGAGAGTTCCTTTCATATTAAAATTAAACCTCACATCAACTTATTGATATGGTAATTATGGTAACTAGTGTATAATATTGTATAATTGTAATCTGGCTTGTTTTGCACTCCTTAAGTGGAGTCTGTAAGACGTAATCTACAAAAAAAGGAGCATGCACTCCAAGTTTTACCTTGTGACTGGAATAAATGAATGGCAAGTCAAAACAGTGACTGAAGCTCACTTTTTTTTAATTTTTGTGTTTCTTGTCTAGAATTAGGTATTCACCGATGAATAAAGGATGAGTTCAGATAAAACGACGAGAGGTAACAAAAGTAGCAAAGATTCAACAATTTTTCTCAATGTTGACTATAATTCGCTCTTTCTCAGTAAGCTTTAGATACACTGTAAAATCCAGGTGTCATGTTTATTCAAATCTCTCACTCTTTCAGGTTTTCAATGTATTCCATATTTTATTTACCTGCGTGGTGATTCGCATTTCAAAAATCGTCAGATTGAGAACACCGTCCTTCAAACCTTGTTTTAAGTTGAAAAAAAGTTTCGAGCCCAGTCTACAACCAGGAGATTTGCATTATTCCACTTGCATTTACATCTGATTGGAAAAAATCACAAGCTTCATTCTGCATATATTTTTCCAATGTAGAAAAAATGTCACCTGAATAAATTGCTTACTCTATGTGCTTGAATTCTTGGCGGGAAAAATTTATCGTTAGATCTATGTAACAAATTAAGAATCATCATAGAATATATGTGTCATTTACTACTCAATTCAATTTTTTCAATCAAGATTCATCTTTTATTTTTTTGTTGCTGATGATGCCACGTGAGTCCGAGACTTGTGCGTGGGTAATGAGGTGAATGATAACATATAGATGCCAGACGGAGGAGCGGGATTTGAACCCACGACCGCTGAACGACAGCAAGCTGAAGTTGCGGCGCTCCAACAAACTGCGCTAAGCGGCCCGCCAAGCACATTGTTATGTTATGTTATGTTATGAAGGGACGGATTCAAAGATCCAAAGATTCAAAGATCCTCACACGTCAACCGAAGCTTATTGTGTGTCCCTAGTACGTTAGTTGGGCAAACCAATACCTGTGCCCTTTACAAGATCCAGGAGTTTTTTCCCTATGCTAACGTCCCATTCATCACCTGGTTGTTTGCAGCCAAACAGAGCCCTTCTCCTTGCCCCGAGTCTCTCGCAATCCAGTATGATGTGCTTGGCAGTCTCTTCAGACTGATTGCAAAGCCTACACATCTGACTTTCATTTCTGAGTCCAATTGTGTGGAGATGTTTCCTGAAGTGGCCATGTCCAGTTATCAGAGCAATCAACTGCTTGACCTGACCTCTACCCAGCCTCACCAGCCAGTTGGTGAAGTAGGAGCTTGTGTCTGCTAGCAGCCTTTTGCTAGGTCAAATCCCTCTCTGAGGAAGAACTGGCAGAAAGCAGCCGAGGCTGCTTTACTGTGATGTAAATTGATCTGAAGGACCCTGGGCATTGTCCTTGACTGTTGATTCAAATCGAGGAACCTGCCCTGATGGGGTGGAACCTGATAGGTTTGAGGGCAAGGCAACTTCTGGAGTTACCTTGAGGTTTGGTTCTGGTTCGTATTTGGAAATTCATGTGGTTCCCACGAGCAGCTAGGGAAGTGGAGTCAACCCGGACAGAGCCCCGCATGCCCGGGCAAGGCTACATACTGCAGGAGGTCGCCTGGTGTCCTGCAGGCACCGTTAGATAGAGGAAAGGGTGGAGGGAGGGGCTGGGATGAAGAGCAGGATAAAGGATAGGTTTCTAGGATAATGAGGTCAACGGACAGTTGCCCTTTTAGTCGCCTCTTACGACAAGCAGGGATACTGTGGGTGCAATTCTACTACCCCCACCCACCTGATTAAATTGCTTACTCTATGTGCTTGAATTCTTGGCGGGAAAAATTTATCGTTAGATAGATATAGATCTATGTAACAAATGCATTTATGGCATCACCATGGCATCTATGTTAATGATTTACATTGGGCATGTGTCTTCGTGTAATACTAAAAACATATTAAAACTACTAAAGTAAGTAAATGTGTATGGTTTTTATTGGATGGGGAGACCCTTACGGGTAGTTCTACCTCGTCGCTTGAGCCATGTTATTGGAAACATAATGGACCAACAATTTTAGGTGGGTTCCGAACCACCTGAACTTCCGAGTCCCATAAACTTGACGCAAATTTAATGAATATTGCACAGCCTTCATGATTATATTTTGTTCTTTTTTTTGTTTTTGAAATATACAGGGTGGGGGAAATGTTTGGAAACGGCTTAATATTTCATATACAAAGGTGATTTTGCGGTAGGTATGATTGAGGATCCTACTCAAATTGAAAATACTATTTTACTGTGACTTTAAAAATCTGGTCCGCCATCTTGGAACCGCCATTTTGAATGTAACTTTTTTTTTTAAATAGGAAGGGGGTCATGCGATACATGATTTCAATACGGAATTTTAAGACAAAATGAATGCCGAAAACCGCACATCGATATGTCAACCCGTTTCGGAGATATTTACATTATTAATCGATACCATGAAAAGCAGAAATGAAATAAATAAGTACATTAAAATCTTACCTATCAAATTTTTTGTTAATAGTGTTTGCTAATAAACATTAAAACCCAATTATTTTAATAAATGTTCAAACTGTTTTCCTTCAGCTGTTTGACAATGTGCTAATCTTAAATAATAGCCATCAAGCACATTTTGAATCATTTCGCGTGGAATTCTGTTAGCCACTTCAGTTATACATTCTCTCAGTTCATTAATTGTTGCTGGTTTCTTTTTGTACACATTGTCTTTCATGTAGCCCCAAAAGAAATAATCAAGTGGAGAGAGGTCAGGTGACCTAGCGGGCCACTCTATTGCACCTCTACGACCTATCCAGCGTTGGGGAAATGTTTGGTTCAATATATCCCACACTCCTAATGCATGATGAGGGGGCGCCCCATCTTGTTGAAACCACAAGTTATGTAACTCTTGTCCGTTGATGTTCTGGATGGCTGGAACGATCAAATTTATTAACATGTTCTCGTAAATGGCACCTGTTAAATTATTCTCGATAATAAATGGTCCTACAATGTGACCATTTACCATACCAGCCCATACGTTTAATTTTTCAGGATACTGTGTATGACCCTCCTTCATCCAGTATGGGTTGACATCGGTCCAGAAACGATAGTTTTGCTTATTTACATTGCCGTTAAGCATGAACGTAGCTTCATCCGAAAATACTACATTATTAAAGAAGTTTGGATCATTGTCATACTTGTTCATCATTATGTCACAAAACTCTACCCGGCGGTCGAAATCATCCTCATTCAGTTCTTGTAATACATGAAGCTTAAACGGATGGAAATGAGATTCCTTAAGAACTTTTCTGACAGAACGAGTAGACATACCATGTTCCTTGGCAACGCTTCTAGTTGATGTATGCGGATCTTCAACAAATGATTGCATTACCTCTAAAGATTTTTCATTGTTGGTGGCAGTATTTGTTCTTCCAGTGCGAGCACGATCAGTCACTTTGCCCGTTTCTTGAAACCGCTTTACTGTCTTAAAAACAACACTTTTACTAATTGGATTTCTGTTGGGAAATGTTTCGTTAAATAAATCAGAAACTTCTTGGTAAGACCGTACTCTATCTCCATAGCCGCGCATCATTAACAAAGTTATTCTCTCGGTTTCATTTAAAAATGCCATTGCGAACGACTTTAAACACACTCACTACTTCATGATTGAAAAAGAATTCATTAAATCAGTTGGATTATTACAGATGATTTTAGGTTGATATCATGATTATTGTTGATATTATGATATCCAGAGTCAGATGTTCATCATGCGAAATGATTCAAAATGTGCTTGATGGCTATTATTTAAGATTAGCAGATTGACAAACAGCTGAAGGAAAACAGTTTGAACATTTATTAAAATAATTGGGTTTTAATGTTTATTAGCAAACACTATTAACAAAAAATTTGATAGGTAAGATTTTAATGTACTTATTTATTTCATTTCTGCTTTTCATGGTATCGATTAATAATGTAAATATCTCCGAAACGGGTTGACATATCGATGTGCGGTTTTCGGCATTCATTTTGTCTTAAAATTCCGTATTGAAATCATGTATCGCATGACCCCCTTCCTATTTAAAAAAAAAAGTTACATTCAAAATGGCGGTTCCAAGATGGCGGACCAGATTTTTAAAGTCACAGTAAAATAGTATTTTCAATTTGAGTAGGATCCTCAATCATACCTACCGCAAAATCACCTTTGTATATGAAATATTAAGCCGTTTCCAAACATTTCCCCCACCCTGTATGTGAGCGCTTCTTTAAACTTTGTTTAATTTTTAGATGTTAACTTACTTATTATATTTATAGTACTGTATATCGACTCCATCCACAATCTGTTTCTTCACAAAGTATGAAATAATACAGTAATTGCAATTGTAGTTACAGCTGATTTTTAACCGACTTTCAAAAAGAACAAGGTTCTATATTCGACCTGTTTTTTTTTATGTTTGTACATCAATCATCCGAACAATATTGAACTGATTTCGATGAATTTTTTTTAAATGAAAGAGCATCGCTCAGCGGTGGTCCCATCCAAGTTTCGCAAGGATCGGCCCAATACTTAGCCCAATATTAAACAAAAAGGAGCATTCTTCGATGTGTTCATTTCAATCGAGTTTTTTTTTATTTATTTATTTATTCCTTCAACACATTACAAAATATAAGATACATTTTCAAAATACACAGCAAAAATGAAATAATCACAATTATACAAATTAAAACATAAGGAACTACTTCCCCAAAAGAGCAACCTCGAGCTTGAATAGGATAGTTCCACACATAACCGCCAATCGGATAACCGGTGTTGTTTACCAGGCTGATCATTGTATCATATGGAGCGCTTCACATCTAGACGATTTTCGAAATCATTTATGATGCAATGCAATTATGCCGGATAAACGACATCGGTTACCCAAAGCTGGTTCAGTGTGAAACAAGCCTGTAATGTCCCGTTTTGACCAATCACGTGAACATAATTTGAATCGAGAATAAGAAGAATATAATATTTCTCTTCATATGTTCATATGAAAATTGTAAATAATTTAGTTGATGTTATGGAGTAGTAGGAATAAGGTTATTTAGTTTCAATCATGAGTTGGAGTGAAAAAGTTTTTGAAATCGTTAATTTCAAAAAAATAATTGAACAATATTCTTCTAAGTTATTAATTTTTCTTCAAACTTGCCACATTACCGAGAATTTGGAAAACAGCTGATCTCAGAAGTATTTTTGGTTTCACTGCTGTGATGGATTAAGAATATTTATTTGCCATTAAATACATGTTCGTACAATAAGCTATTTTAAAGGTTATGTTTGATGATGCTTATTTATTATAGCTCATAGTTTATGTTTTTCATATTAAAAAAGTATTTAAGACTAATATCACGAAAAATATTGTATGTAAGTCGTCCGGGAAGATGTTTACCATACTTATATGATAATACCGCACTCGACTTCGTCTCCTGCGTAACTTATCATACTTTCAGTAAGTTAAACACCATTTTCCGCACTTGTAACATAATATAGGCCTACTATTTCAGTGTAGGTATATTCTGAAAGGGACCTAATCAAAATGAGTCAAAGGCCATTTCACTTTTAAAAAGCCTTCGCTATTATAATTTTCCTAAATACAATATTCCACATTGAATAAAGCGTTGTATAATTTTCCTTAGTTTATCTTTTCTTATAGGTGGATTTTTAGTTACTTAAGTTTGGATGTTATAAATTAATTATTGGCTTGCTAATTCGATAAATATTTCATAATATAGGCTTTGAGAAATTTCTCATGTTTTCAAAGTTTGAAAATTCAACTAAAAAGCTTAAAATAAAACAAATTTTAAAACAAAAAAAGAAACCGACTTCAATGAAATGATAATCAAACATTAAATACTCACGTACTAAAAAGTTTAAAATAAAGTATTTACTTTAAACTGAGAAAATTTTTAATTTCATACAAGTAATCTTTTGAAGTCGGCGCCAAATTTCCCATAAACTTCTAAAATATAACAGAATTACTCTGTGATGTTTTCCATGACGAAATAATTGAACAATCTAATATCAAAACTGACACTGTATTCCAGTGAAAGTGAGTGTAGATCACATATATTTCATTGAAATACCATACAGTGTAGTTTTGATATTAGATAGAATTTCTTGTCAATCACTGTATTTCAGGAAAAGTGAGTGTAAATCACATATTTAATTGAAATACAGTGTTAGTTTTGATATTAGATAGAATTTCTTAACAATCACTTCCAGGTGGTTCGGAACCCACCTAAAACTGTAGGTCCAACTCATCAATCACCACCAACTCATTACCCACGCACAGGTCTCAGACCTATGTGGGCTTCATCCTCAAAAAAAATTAAATTAAAAATTAATATTTGGCGCCGACTTCAAAAGATTACTTGTATGAAATTAAAAATTTTCTCAGTTTAAAGTAAATACTTTATTTTAAACTTTTTAGTACGCGAGTATTTAATGTTTGAGTATCATTTCATTGAAGTCGGTTTCTTTTATTGTTTTAAAATTTGTTTTATTATTGAAGCTTTTACCTTTAAAATTTTTTTGTAATAGTTTATTTTAAAACAGGCTCTGACGCAGTGGCGGATTAATGAATTTTTATGGGGAGGGGCGACATACTAAAAAAATACTGATGGTCGGGGGGGGGGGGGGGGGGTGTTGTATGGAATAACAATTTTGGAAATTTAGTAGCCTTTAACCGCATTTAAGCCGAGTTGGCTTATCGCTGGTCTGATAAGCCAAAGGTCCTGGGTTCGATCCCAGTGAGTACAAGATATTTTTCTCGAGCCACTCCCGTGTTTCGGAGGACACGTTAAGCCGTCGGTCCCGGTTGCATATAAAAAAGCAGTCGTTAAAAAAAAAACGGCGAGGTGGAACTACCCGTAAGGGTCTCCCCACCACGAAAAGCCATACGAATTTACTTTTTACCGCATTTTACACCATTCTAGCACTTAAAATGAAGAAGAAATATATTTTTTCCTGTTTAAGAACAATCAAATTTCCCCTAGCTAGAGTACGGTAGTTTATTTCTGTATATTCATCTGAAATGAATAGAAATTGTTGTATATGTCTTGAAAAAAATTGCTTTGTTAGCTTAACTTTTTATCAAAATTTACAAAGAAATGAACAGAGTCTAAGCAATTTATTCATGATCGTGATGATTTTTAGACCTATATATTATATTTAAATTACTCTCAACATTCTTTCATGCTTCATAATACCAGTACAGTACTACAATAAATACGGTACGTAGGCTACTAGGTCAAATACAAACAGAGATGTATATGCCCCTGCCTATTCTATAAGAGATTAATCTTATTCAAAAGTATTTCACTTGATATAAGATTTCCTTCATTCTCTGTCATTTTTTAATTCTTCATTGAATTATAATTATATAGATAACAACAGTTAAAGATAAAGTACAGGGTAATATAGAAAATAAGACAAGTGGGATGACATGTTATATTCCGTCTGTCATAGATGTGGCGGGACAATTAAAATTTTACCGTGTGCGTGTCGCATGTGTTACCCTTTTTATTTTTTTAAATGTGCAAGCCCTCGGAGGGGGCGGTCGCCCCCTCCGCCCCCCCCTTTAATCCGCCCTTGCTCTGACGTCATTTAAACGTATTCAATAAACGTCATTTAAGAAGAGTCTCGTTCGTATAAACACATAATTATAAAAATAGTAGACGTTTTTTCATTTAGATTTGCTTGTAATCGAGCAAATGAGAATAAAATTAGTGTACTGAATTATTTTTGTCACAACTTTTGATAATATGTGGTTCAATTACTCGTCGCGATACCAACTTTGACAATTTGAACACTTCCCAGAAGCTATAAGTTCACAATTATTCCAAAACATAATTTATCAATTTCGAATTCCTCAAAGTGCTATTAGTTTATACTGAAGACTTCCGCAATGGCGGCCATTGACAACAGCATTGAATAGCTGATAAAAATCAATGAATGCTACTTCTTAAAAATATTAATTCACTGCCGGGAATCGAACCACAGACCTCCCAATTGTCGGTCAGGCGTTTCAAGCACTAGACTACAGTGGCCCTCCTATAAAGCAGCGTTCATTTTCGAGTTGGACATATCGGCTCATGAATTACAAGTTGAATTTGTAGGAACTGACAATATATTTTGTTCTGTATATTTGGCAGTTTGTCAATTATTGCAATAATTATTATTGCTATTAATTTATTTAATAGAACGACTTTAGCATACTACTAAGCCGTGAGCCGTAGCAGGTATCTGTTCAATCAGACAGAGATAAGCTGCGTTCTCCTGGGACCCCTTTGTAACGGTGACCGATTAGATTGGCCAGCAAAAAAGACACTGTTCTCTGCTGTAAAATCACTTTCCGGTGGTTCGGAACCCACATAAAACTGTAGGTCCAACTCATCAATCACCATCATCCAACTCATTACCCACGCATAGGTCTCAGACCTATGTGGGCTCCATCCTCAAAAAAATATTGCTACTGTCAGTATAGAATGATGACTTTTAATGCTTATATGATCAAATACTTCAAATGAAACTTAAAAACACTATCGTTTCACATATTTAGAAAATTCCGAGTCATGAATTCCTGCAGTTAAAAACTTTCACAGCCGGCTTTGAGCTTTGCAAGAATGTGTGGAATTTCGCTGGCCACTCACTGCATGATCCCCGAATACATGTTAAGTAATGCGTCAGCAGTGCTCAGTCTGTTGAGAGATGCCTAGCAACTTGTAGATTAAATTTCTACTCTGTAAATCCTGGGGCTTGATTCGCTGACAGGATACAGCACAGAGAATTATTACAGGGTAGCCGAGTAGCCTCCCACTGCTACCTATTCAACTCCCCATCTAAGCAATGCACAATTACTCACAGTGCACAGCATGGTATTTTGTGCTATCTAGGCTCAGTAGTCATATATATACTCTAGGTGGACGAGTAAATTTTAATGGGAATTATTGGGATCTCCACTCCTTCATGGAATTGAATCTGGTACATTGGTGATGTGATGCAACACGTTTTTCTATTGCTTATGATGCCCACATGAGTCCGAGACTTGTGCGTGGGTAATGAAATGAATGACTACACACATAAATGCCTGACGGTGGAGCGGGATTCGAACCCACGACAGCAAGCTGAAGATGAGACACCCCAACTAACTGCGCTAAGCGACCCGCCTGTTGCCTTTTCAGCTGTTGAGATTGATGCAGAAATAAATTGGAATAATAAGCAGTGACAGAAGAGAAAAATAAGAAATAAGTTGATTATTTTTAATTCAGGTGGCTAACAGGATGAAGAAGATATTGAAGATATTAATTTCGAATTCCTTTAATTGCTATTACTTTATACTGAAGACTTCCGCAATGGCGGATATTGACAAGGTCTCCATGGTCTAGTGGTTAGGGGCGCTCAACCGGCAATTGAGAGGTCCGTGGTTCGATTCCCGGTGGTGACTGATATTTTTGTACAGTAGCATTCATCGATTCCCATCAGCTTTTCAATGCTGTTGTCAATATCCGCCATTGCGGAAGTCTTCAGTATAAAGTAATAGCAATTAAAGGAATTCGAAATTAATAAATTCTGTTTATGTATATTTGTCAGTTTATTCAATTGTCAGTCACTTCAAACTATATTGAAGATATTGAAGATGTTGAAGATTCATTAAAGAAGATATAAAGCGTAAAACAATTAATATCACAGAGTGAATTTTCTATGAAGTTAGCAAATAGGTTAGAGTTGACTGTTGAGAAAAAATATATGAATATATTCATACTAGTTCGGGAGAATAATTTTGATTCTGATATTATAAACTTTTTATGGTAAATTGAACGACTTGCAGTCAATTATAATCGAGAATGAATAATATTCTTACTCCCTTGAGGCCTAACGTTTTCAAATGACTAAAAATATTATTTATTCTAAATTAAAATTGACTAATGCCCGGTTTCTGAGTTGTTCATTAAGTTTAATGGATCATTAACTCACAGCTGGAGCAATGGGTTAACATTGCTCCAGCTGTGAGTTAATGATCCATTAAACTTAATGAACAACTCAGAAACCGGGCATAAAAGTCGTTGAATTTGCCATAAAAAGTTCATATTAACAACGCTAGCATTATGGAACAAGAAATCCAAGTATGGTATTATAAATTTATTATAGCACTTATTTAGTTCGTTTTGAACAGCCGAAGCATACATCATCATACAGTGATCCCTTCCAAAATACAATTCGAACAAATACTATTATGCCCGGTTTCTGAGTTGTTCATTAAGTTTAATGGAACATTGCTCCAGCATTGAGTTAATGGTCCATTAAGTTAATAAACAACTCAGAAACCGGGCATTAGACTATTATTATAGGATTAATTCGTACAGTAACTTACACATCTCATCTATATGATGTCTAATTGACATTTGAATACTTTTTATAATTCAAAATGTATTCAAAAAGCTAGTAGGAACTTCGAATATTGTAATAAAATATAAAAATAAATGAGTAATAAAATTTGTAGTAGCAGAAGAAAAAAGAAAGACAGCATCGGAAAGAATGAAGGATGAGTATACTGGAAAAAGCGGAAAGAATCCATGAAAAATTAATTGATTCAACGTACCCCGAAGTGGGTGATTTGAAAAAAAAATAAAAATAAAATTTGTTTACCTGAACACAACTCATCTCTTACATCTAATCGAATATTTTAGAATACTTATAATTAAAACTGTATTGTAACAGCCTAGTAGGAGTTTGTATTAGAATTTGTGAGACCAAGTCAGAGGTCTCAAAATTAATATTAATAAAAACACAAGTATATTTGCCCTTTTATTGTAAACAATTTCGGTGAGGTGGAAACGTGAAGATGAAAGTTCGCTGGGTGATATTAAACGCAGTGATCAACCTCCCTTGAACATTTTCCTGGAGTAACATTTGTCTCATTACAAAGCTTTAGCTTTCCTGAAATTATATGGGGGCTGAAGACCTTGAAGACGTTTCTTGCCGACTGTTCACTGCAGCAATATTTCCTCAATTCCAGTCTCATTTCGTCTGAATCTCATGCAAGACAAGACGAGGGTTCATAATTATTATGCGTCTGTGGATGAACTTGCGCCCAGGAAGTTTTCATCAATTCCAAAAGCCTAGCTTGCCTGTTCTGAGCACTTTATTTCAAGAAAGTTGTCGTTAATTGAGAGCCTGGCGAAACTTTGTCCATGACGAACAATATGCACATCTGAGAATCATCACTGTGGGCTACCACATAATGATAAACTTTGGCATTCCAGTTTTTCAATCTGCTGTGTTTCTCATTATACATTGTACTTGGGACTTACTTGCTATGAGAATGGCGTTTCCACAAGGAAATGGTTCATTGAGAATTCCCAAAGGCTCTTTGTACTGCTGATATTACCAGCAACAGTAACCTTACATTCATAGTTATTATCCTAGAAAGTGAGAGCATTGTATACTATCTGAAATTAGTAATCATTTTTGATACGCTCTATTTAGTCCAGTAACTTTATACATCACAGCATGCGTCAAATCCGGTAGTTCTGATTTGTTGCAGACTTGTTTATGATGTTGGCCTGATGATTAATCAGAAAAGTTTGTGACCTTGAGCGCCAAACGCAACTTTGTCAAAAATCGAGAAAACCGCGAAAATTTTTTTTTTTTCAAATTTTGTCGATTATAACCCTAAAGGGCTAGTTTTTTAAAAAAACTTTCTTGGGACGTTTTCAAAGTAGACTAATTTTGTTACAATATGATTCTAGAGCTGTCTCTGTTGGCCCAATAGTTTCCGAGATTAAGCCTTTCAAATTTTAAATTTTTTCCGAACTTTGCAATTTTTTGCAATTCTGTCGTTTTGAATGAATTTTGGCCCATAGGGGAGAATACTTTTCCCTATCTGATTGAAAAGATACCTGCTGCGGCTCACGGCTATCACTTCTCTAGAATTCTACTCTATAATGTGGAATTCTTCATGGAGGATTTAAAAACGTTTTATGTTACTCCTCAAGTACGAAAGCAGAGAGCATAAAAAGAGTACTCTGGAAATGAGCTGCCAAAACATATCAGAGTCTGTACAAATACCAACATTTCTGCGAAGTAAATCAGTTTGTGAAGACATCAAGAAGTAAAAGAGTATTAGAAGACGTCAAGTCTGAAGAATATTGAAAATACACTAAAGGGATTTCCCCATATAATGGCGTCTCCCGTTCTACTTTATTTCCGCAACCATAGCACGGGCCTCTTATACCATATTGTCATGGAAGAAAAAACAGGATATGCGAATCTGAAATATGGGGTTATAGTTATATTTATGCACAATTTCATCATAACTTTTCATTGCGGTTTAATCTTTTTTCGGATATGTGATCATCATCATCTACTTTAAAATGAATCCGTCGAAGGACTTTTGAAATCTGCAAACACAAAATCCCATCAGAATTGTATAACCGCATAATGCAATCTGTAACTTTCATCATGAATCCACTTTCTCGGATTTACTACGCAGAGTTATCTGCGTCCCGTCCTCTTCGCAAAAACTTACTTTTTATTATAAGGATTTCTGTTGACTCCAATCGAATGAAAGTTGAACTTTTTCCTGTTTTCGAAACTTTTACGTTTCATTGGATTCACTGATTGAATATATGAACTTTATCCACTCAAACTCAGTTAGAAATTTCGAAGTTTTAAGTAAATTTCAAAGTACGCACTGATAGCTGCTCATCTGCCTAGACATTGCCGTTCACGAGATGAAAAATTGTTAGCAATTTATGTGAGTATCCAATTGTTCGATCAGTGAGTAAAGATTTTTTGATTAATCATAAAAAAACGTCTCCTTCTGTTTCATTGGACTTATATTTCAATATTGATAGGAATATTTATATTGGTAGGAAACTCTACAACAAGCTACCGCAGTTTTCAAAGAGTCTTCAAAATAAGGAAATATTTAAAAAATTTAGAAATTATTTAGTTGATAAAGCTTTCTATAGTGTACAAGAGTTCCTTTCAGATCAAAATTAAGCCTCACCTCAACTAATTGATATAGTAGTTAGGGTGGCTAGTGTATAAGATTCTATAATTATTTTTTTTATGCCTTGTCTTATACTCCTTAACTGAAGACTCTAAGACGTAATCTACAAAAAAATGATAATAATGAATAAACTATTATTTTCAAATTAAACATCATGAAATATCAATAATAGAACTAGTGTTTCCATGTGTTAACAGTTTCAAACTGCTTAAAAATCCGTGATTTTTAGAAAAGTAATTGAATTGATTTATAATTGATTGAATAATGAGGATTAATAATACATATTTAATCATTCTCAAGACTTCACTACACTTTGTACCACTATGAAAATAAAGAATTCATCAATCACCATCATCCAACTCATTACCTAGACACAGGGATCAGACCTATGTGGGCTTCATCCTTCAAAAAAAAAAAAAAATAGTTCTTCACGCTAAAATCAAAACTCCCAAAAGAGACAAAGTCACCCCGGTTGACGGTAACTTATTTGTGGTCTACAATGATCTACGTTGTTGAATTGAAGTTCAGTGAGTAGATTCTTTCCTGTTTCTTACACTACTTATCTAAAATTCTGAACTAATCACTAATCGGTCTGTTCACTAATCTTAGTTTTATTCATTGCTATAGTTTCAAATGCAATGTCAGAGGCGGATGCTGTTGCTTCGTTCATAATGCATTAACAGCATTATAATTTATAATGATTTATAATTAAATAACATAACATATTGCTCATTATTCTAAGGCTATATCAATGAGCAAAACAGCCGATTATTCAAACACTGAATCAGCGGCGCCGACTTCATGGGAATATTGGGGGAGCAAAGTCCACCAGAAAGGTCTGTAGGGGGTGTCATCTGAAGAGAGGGGGGCCCCCAGAGTAATTATTGGGGGGGGCAGAAAGTGCCTTGCCCCCCCCCCAAAGTCGGCGCCACTGCACTGAATACATCTCTAAATTGTCACTCATTATTTAATAATTCAACATTTCTTTTAGTACAATCTCGAAATTACCTGCCTTGAAGTTTCCTTTGAATCAAAGAAACAAACCTAATTGGAGGGTTGGTTACAAGACGTTGTTCTTATTGTCTTCTCATTTATTAAAAACTGCTCCTCATATTTCGACTTGTCCCTTTCTCTTCAGTCTGAGTTGTACAGTTAGCATTCCACTCCCATAAGCCACTATTCTTCTTTCAGTAAATTGGAACTGAGGACATGCTCATCATTAATATAATAGGATATCCTTGATCCCTGATCTTAAATTTTCTGTGCAACATTTGAGGTACTGTCTACATTTTTCAACTGTATGACTAATTAACTTTTCAAGTGAATTAAACGACTTGCAGTCAAATTTTTATCAAAATAAGTAGTATTTCAATTACTTCTGTAGGCCGAACGTTTTCGAGTTGTTAAAACCCATCTTCAAGTTTTTAACAACTCGAAAACGTTCGGCCTACAGAAGTAAGTGAAATACTACTTATTTTGATAAAAATTTGACTGCAAGTCGTTTAATTCACTTGAAAAGTTAATATTAACAACGCAGTTCGTCATGGAACAAGAAATCCAGGAATGTATGAGTAACTTAGATGTTCCAAATTAGTGAATTATGTGGAGCATGTGGTCAATGTTTATGTGACAACAGAAACATCAATAAATGCTTCAGACAGGGGTCTCATGAAACACCATACTTCCAACTCCAAGAATAAATTAATACTATTCATGGGGAAATGTTTGCAAAAATGGTATGATTATTGAATATCAATCTGTGTGGATAATGATAATTTATTAATAATAATATGTGAAGCGAGTGGTTAATTCTTATGTGACAACAAATATTATGTTGTGACAGGATCAAGCTTTTAATCAAAATGGTGAATTTTAATACTAGGCTATTTATGGGAAAATGTGTATATTATTATATTATTATTGAATCATATCATTGGATAATATCAATATTATCTTACAGTAGTGTCATGAAAATATGTGTCAAAAAAAGACTAATTATCTCCAGAATATTCTGTTCTAAAATTTATTTGAATCCAAATTATCATTTATATCTATACTTATCATGAGATGTCGTATTCTTGGATGTCTTGTTCCATAACGATCTGCGTTGTCAATACTAACTCATTTTTGTAAATTTAACGACAATATAATAATAATATATAATTATAGCAGTCAATTTTAATCGTGAGTAAATAATTTTCCTACTCGCTCTTGGCCGAACGTTTTCGAGTCATGGAAACTCATCTTCAAGGCCTTGATATTTAGTCGTTAGATTCACAATCACTACATTTGTTCCAAATATTAGCTTCGATGTTTATTTTTAAACAGTTTGCTCTGCAATTCCAATTCAAATAATAATAATTTATATTTATCCCTATCATGTGGTCATGTCTTGATAGATTATATTTGTTTCAAAGATGAATAGAAATTATCTCCAAATATTGATCATGGTGATAGTTCCAAAAGGTTTGTAAAAAACTAGCAACTTTTATCTTCTATATAAATAAAATTAGAGTTTTGTCTGTGCATTTATCAGAATTGTAAATTTTTTGGTTATTTTCACGTTTTATACATTAAATAAGCCGAAAATAGTCTTATCTCACTTTCTGTCTGTCTGTCTGTCTGTCTGTCTGTCTGTCACGGCCGCAAAGTCATTTTTCGCGGCCTTCTCCTCAAAAACGAGAGCATCGATCGGGATTTTAGTTATTTATCAGTATTGAAAACCTTTTTGACAATGTCTTTAGCTATAAAAAACTAAATTAACTTTTTTTTAACAGAATAATAAACGTTTAAAAACCAAGTATTGTGCGATTTTGGATACATTTCTTCTAAGTGTTATTACCACATAAGAACAAATCACGTAATGTATCAATCAGCTGTTCTCAAATATAATCTGAATAGTGGGCCCTTCGCGGCGTTATTTACGCTGTCTGCAGACTTGTGTAGTCGGAGCATTGCAGTCTTTTAGGAAACATATGACTGGTGAATCAAAGCTCATCTTATGATTCATCAATTATTTCTTTGTAGAAAAAAAAACAAAATTTTCTAATTTAAATTTATCAAAACAAAAATTGACATTTTAGGAAGGTGCGGTTTGTGCTAGGCTCTTGGGAATTCGCCAGGTAGCACTATTATTACCACAATCATAAGAACAAATCACGTAATATATCAATCAGCTGTTCTCAAATAATCTCTCTGATAACTGTCACTGAATTGTTTACATTGGAAGTTGTTTACTAAGCTGCTAACAACTTCATGATCGTTGCTATCAAAAAAGCTGAAATATATTTCGTCTTATTTCTAAACATAATCCGTACGAAGGACGGGTAGCTGCTAGTTTATTATAAAATAATACTTATTTAATGAAATAATATTTATTTCCATCATGTCTTGATAGATTATATTTGTCTCAAAGATGAATAAAAACTATCTCCAAATATTGATCATGGTGTTAGTTCCAAAAGGTTTGTAAAAAACTTATTATTTATTTATTATAAAATAATATTTATTTTTGGGAAGTGATAGCCGCGAGCCGTAGCAGGTATCTGTTCAATCAGAGAGATAAGCTGCGTTCTCTTAGGTCCTGTTCGTAACGGTGACCGATTAGATTGGCCAGCAAAAAAGACACTGTTCTCTGCTGTGAAATCACTTCCCGGTGGTTCGGAACCCACCTGAAACTGTAGGTCCAACTCATCAATCACCATCATCCAACTCATAACCCACGCACAGGTCTCAGATCTATGTGGGCTTCATCCTCAAAAAAAAAAAAATATTTAATAAAATAATATTTATTCCCATCATGACTTGATAAATATCTGTTTCAAAGATGAATAAATAGTATCTCCAAACATTGATCATGGTGATAGTTCCAGAAGGTTTTTAAAAAAAACTAACAGAACTAGATTGGCTGGTGCAGTGCAGCTTGCTGACTAGAGAGATTACAGAACCGCAAACATGTGGAGAGCAAACAAAAATATTGATATGCTTTTGGGACGTGTGGAAACATTTGGAAGGGAGAGAACAAAAATTTTCTGTACAAACATTCCACCGTCCAGATAGTGATTTTTTTCGGACTGGTGATTTGCAGTGCAAAGTTCTGCTAAACAAAACAGATTGCCTGATAAAAGCGGCGTTGCCATCCATGTTGATCACAATTTCAGTTTCACCAGAGACGTCAATTGAAAATCTCGTTGATTTTGACCAACCTCCTCTCATGTTTTGATGAAAAATTCTCGGTATCCACACTCAAAGGGAATTTTGAAGCTTCCTGCATACCTTTTATAAGTCATAGGTATTAGGTATTAGTAAAGTGACCAGATTTTTGAAACCCCAAAACGGGACAACTGGACGAAAAAATGGGGAGGAAGTGATATTTGAGAATTGATTAGAAAATAGGGGAAAAACTTTATTTCTTTTCTCTACAAAGATATTTTTGTAGTTATTTTCACACATCTTATAATTATAAAAACGAGATCCAAGTCAATGCCATCGATGTTCATCACCCGAAGACGACCGAAGAATAATAAAATTCCGATCATAATATAACGAGGGATATTTTAGCTAAGGTTCAATTGTAATTAGAACTTGAGTTTCTAATCATGAAGAGCAATGATTAACAATAAATGAATAAAACCTATTCATTGAGTATAATATTAGTAACAAACATTGCCAAAACGGTACAAATGAGTGTCCCGGCAATGATGGTGGGGACAACGGGACATGCCTCTCAAAAACGGGATCTTAGGTGTCCATTGAAGTAATATGGGAAAATGGCCTTAAAGATATCTCAGAGTACATTTCAATTTTGAAAACAAAATGTGTCATAACCTATTAGCCAGTGACACACCCAAAATTCATAAAACCTGATTTTATTAGAACAAAACACACTAATAAATTATGGTTTTCTTGAACTTTCTACTCTCGTGTTTTGATCCAATAAAACGCCATTTTTTATGCATTTCTTTGCTAATGGGTTATTTCATTTTTCATTCTCTAGCAATTTTGAAGGAAAATATCATCGATATATTGATAATAATTCATGTTAATCCATTTTAAACTTTAAAAAAGTGTTTTGTGATAATTTTTGCACATTTTCTATTGCTAATGATTCCCGACGGAGATGCCAGACGGAGGAGCGGGATTCGAACCCACGACCGCTGAAACGACAGCAAGATGAAGTTGCGACGCCTCAACCAACTGCGCTAAGAGGCCCGCCAATTCATTTAAACTTGAAAAAAGTGTTTTATGATCCTTTTTGTATATCTTCTCCAATATCTCAATAATTACTTCAGTTGCTAACTTGTAAAATGTTTCATTTCAGCTCATTTTACTTTAATTCTGATCACTTTATAATATAATTATTGAAGATACGGTACTACAAAGTTCTAAATGAATGAATTGATACTGTAGTTCATTCACAGCTTTCTTGAAGTAGATATTGAATAATAATGCTGACAATTACAAAGTTATTCAATAGTAGACTCTTGATGAAAAATATGTACAATTCATTTTAGAATCATGATTTACATTTTCTGTACGCCTGTATTGAATTATTTATTTGAATGACAACTAGCTTTTCATCGTTACAAGAAAACAAAATTGGTTTGAAATATTTAATAGCATTCTACTCAACAATAATATTATCATTGAAACTTTTATTTGACCCATTTAACTCTCTGCTTAACCAACCCCAAGTTCAGTTACTTAGATTACTTCAGAAATTTCTTGTTTGAAATTAGTTTAATGAAAAATGTTCTGTTTATTGCTTGAGTATGGAGCAAGAAGTTACTTAACTAAGTGCGGTACGATAAGGTATATTGATCTGAGTAGCTACAGTGAGTGCCAAATCTTCAGAAAGTTTAGCAATTAGGCTAAGACTTGAAAGTTCTGCTCATTACATTCTGTTGTTCTGTGGGTAGTATCTCTCTTAATTTCTTTACCATGAAGCACATTTAGGTCTCACCCACTTTCCCAATGAAATTGCAAGTCTTCTAATCTTTCCTTTCACAGTATTATTCCTAATGGAGGGCGCCATTTGTCAACTCCCATGTTTATTAATGCTAAATAGGACTCATTTGGACTCTGTGTATCAGAAATTTCGAAAAAAATCCGTCTTCTTCAGAAGAAGACTAATAGACTGCATAGACTTTAAATAACTAATTCGCTAGGAAAATCATCCCAACCTTTATCTTTATTTGAGAAATGCTTTAAAATATTTTTACCTCTCTATAGACCGCTGATATAATCAAACTTCATGTTAATCTTTGAAAGATCAATGAGAATGAAAGATAATACAGTGAGATTAAGTAGTCTTAGATTAGTAGTCGAAGTAGTCTTAGAATATAGAAAACAATTTATCTTTTTATTCTCTTGAAAAAACATGTTTTAGTACATTTTGATCATCATAATAAAAATACATAATTATAAATAAATTTGCATAATACATTTTCATAGTATCTATTATTTTCAAGAAGAATGTAGGTCTCTAAGGCATAGCCTGTTTAAAGGTTCCTTCTCATTTATTTAACGTAATAATTGGCATATGAGCTGTAGGTATATATAATCAGGAGTAAAGAATACATAAAACTTAAATAGGAATTGTAATCGAATGGTACAAACAATTTTAGGTAATATAGATATGAAAACCATTCTAATCTAATAATTAAATTTATACAAGGTACTTAAATATTTCAATTTTTTTATTTTTAAGAAAAAGAAACAAAAGAAAATAAGATCTTGTGATTAACTAATTGATTTAACAGTTCATACTAATTGGAAAGTTCAATTTAAAGTATTAATTGATTCTTCAGTAGTTTTAACAAGAATTTAATAATAATTCATAAATTAAGTTTGATAAATAATATAAAATATGAAATAATTCGAGATTAAAAACTCCAATTACTAAGAACATTATACTCTATAGAGACCCAATATAAAGTTACTTACATTAACTTATTCGACGCATTAGAGATTCATGAAAAAGAGAATAAAATTGAATGAAACTCACTCTGTGAGGTGGATTTGAAACTGTGTTTTTTATGTTTTTTCATATATTTGTAGGCTATACAGTACTGGAAATAATATTGTATATCTCTGCGTCTCTTGAGTCACTCTTTTGTTAACCACATACTATACGACATCTAAGATCCTAAGTTACCTTTTCCACAAAGGGTAAGAACAGCTAGGCCTGAATTACTTCAAAGCTTGGATTCAACCGCTCTTTGTTAGTTGTTACTAAAATGCTCACAACTCACTAAAAGCAGTTGAGGTATAACTTAACTCTTACAGACGATCCACACCAAATGGCTCCTTTCTTCCTAGTCTCCTTCTGAGGGTCTTCTGCTTTACTTTACTGCCTCCTTAAAAAGTTTATTTCACAATGCTTACCATCTCCCTACTATTCTTTATTTATGTATTTGTATTTAATTGTATATGGCTCTCACTATTGCACAATACAGGTCGGTGATAATTGTCCTGTGATGTGAATATCCTGGAGGATATTAGCCCTGTTTACTCATGCGCAGTAACCTAATTACGATTATAACCTAACCTAATAGGCGGCATCCAGCATCGGTGAGCTTCTTCTGCGCATGCGTCCCTCGGGACGATTATCCACTGCGCACAATACATCATGATGATTTTTGAACAGGACATTTAATCCTTACAAACATTTTATAGTTTGTCAGTTGACAATCTTTTGCCAATTAATTTCAGTGTTTGAAACAGAGAACTCGACCATTAATACAGTTTGATAGCGATTAATGCTCAAATAGAACACTTAGCCTACTCTTCCTTAAGCAAAAACTCAGTCACATAAGAATTAATGCGAATGAATTAAAATAATTTTCACAATTCGGAACCAAAAATGTTAACAGATGTAATAACTATAATCGCTATTACAAAATCCCAAATTCTTATTCCTTTCTTCTCGTTGCTATCGTCGCATGTCTACTTGTCATGACTAGGTTACTTGAAAACGTTATCTAGTTGTCATGTCTAATGTCTTATGCCTATCTATTATTCAGTTATTTCCTTGTTGTATGACCTTGGTTAATTGCTGACCATAAATATTTAATAATAATAATAATAATAATAATAATAATAATAATAATAATAATAATAATAATCTTTATTTCCGCAAATACAAACAAGCAAAAAAAAATACACAGGAAAAGAAATTATACATGATAAAAAATAATAATAATTATAAAACAATCAATTATTAGGAGAGAAACCAAAAAGTTACAAAGAAAAAATACTTAGTTCAACTTAACTATCATGTACAAGAAATAAAATGTTACAAAAAAAAATATCTGCAGAAATATTTTTTCGTTTATAGCAATTTAAATATAGTTGTCTGTATTCTAATGATTATTTCTACATTTTTATTGTTATTAAATAATGTGTTAGTTATTTGCTTGCCCCACTTATTGCGTGTGTCTAGTCTCAGCCAATTGATCACAGACCTCCTTTCAACTTAGTAAAGAGACTATCATTCTATAATCTAATATTATGCTTTTATTTAATTAATTTCACAACAATTTTTTTATTGGAAGATGAAGCCGACGTAGGCCTGAGACCTGTTCTTGGGTAGAGAGAGAGAGACAAAAGATATTCGGCGTTTTCGGCCAGTTGTGTAGTCGAACCTCGACGAATTTGATCGCATTTTATGGAGGTCAATGACCTTCAATTATTTTCAGCATCAGAATTCGAAAATTACCGTTATGAAGCTGGGTTTCTGTGGAGAGACAAAAGATTTTCGGCGTTTTTGGCCTGTTGTGTAATTGGACCTCGACGAATTCGCTCGCATTTTATTGGGGTAATGCCCTCCAACTATTTCTGACATCAGAATTTGAATAGTACAGTTATAAAGCCGAGTTTTTGTAAAAAGAGACAAAATATATTCGGCTTTTTCGGCCGGTTGTGTATACAGACCTCGACTAATTCGATCACATTTTGTTGAGGTCAATGCCCTACAACTATTAATAGCATCAGAATTCGAAAATTACCGTTATGAAGCTGGGTTTCTGTAGAGAGAGAGACAAAAGATTTTCGGCGTTTTTTGGCCTGTTGTGTAATTGGACCTCGACGAATTCGCTCGCATTTTATTGGGGTAATGCCCTCCAACTATTTCTGACATCAGAATTTGAATAGTACAGTTATAAAGCCGAGTTTTTGTAAAAAGAGACAAAATATATTCGGCTTTTTCGGCCGGTTGTGTATACAGACCTCGACTAATTCGATCACATTTTGTTGAGGTCAATGCCCTACAACTATTAATAGCATCAGAATTCGAAAATTACCGTTTTTCAAGCGGAGTTTTTGATAGAGAGAGATACAGAAGATATTCGGCGTTTTCGGCCGGTCCTGTAGTCGAACCTCGACTAATTTGATCTCATTTTGTCGAGGTCAATGCCCTACAACTATTAATAGCATCTGAAGTTGTATAGTACCGTTATAAAGCCGGGTTTTTGTAGAGAGAGAGAGACGAAATGTATTAGGCCTTTTCAGCCGGTTGTGTATACAGACCTCAACGAATTCGACCACATTTTGATGAGGTCAATGCCCTTCAACTTTTAATAGCATCAGGATTCGAAAATTACCGTTATAAAGCGGCGTTTTTTGTTAAGACAGACTAAAGATATTTGGCGTTTTCGGCCGGTTGTCGGGTCAACGAATTTGATTGCATTTTGTGCAATTATCTCCAACTATTTTTAGCTCGAAAAGTACCGTCATAAAGCCGCGTTAAGCCGCGTTTTCGAAAAAGTAAGCCGCGAAAAAGTAAGCCGCGTTTTCGAAAAAGCTGCGTTTTTGAATTCGAAAAGTACCGTGTTTCAGCCGCGTAAAGCCGCGTTTCAGCGAGAGAGAGCAGAGAGACAGAAGATATTCGTCGCTTTCGGCCGGTTGTGTAGTCGGACTTCAACGAAAACTTAATTTTAAGTTATTGTCGCTGACTATAAGTGTAGAAACATGAGACGTGAGCAAACGTTTTAGCAGCATTACGGACGAAATCACGTGCGTATTAGAGCTGTGTCGAGCAGTGCGGATAATCTGATTAGCATTTCAATCGGAGCGGAATAAAGCCACCAACACTGGCTGGGCAGGAATAGCGTCAGCCAGCCGGCACTTGCCCAGGCTTATCCCGTGTAAACATGATTTCCATGAGGCAAGGCGATGGCGTGCAAGAACAACCAGCCACTTGCATCTGCTATATTCTGTGCCAATGCATTGCATGTGCAATTCACGTGCTGCTTCAACTATGCTCTGATTCTATTTTGCAAGAGTGGTTAAACGAGTACACTATCTACTATTATCTTGAGTTTATTCTATTTGCGACCTTGTTTGGTACATCATTTTGAATTTATTCAACTAAAAGTTGTATTTATATCAACGATATGAGCTTATAGTTTAGTTTTAAAGTTGTAACTTAGGTCTACCTGTTCTTTATTCTTTTTCAGTTGCCGAACTTGAATTCAAATTCATTGCAAATTCAAATAAAAGAACTAGACTGAATTATCTACGATATGAACTCAGTTTATTCACTGATAAAGTCAACTACAGAGTTCTGTAGAAATTTGGAAAGCTTCTAACCAATATTTCAATATAATCAATATTAAGTTGATAAAGCTTTTTATAGTGTGCAAGAGTTCCTTTCACATCAAAATTAAGCCTTACCTCAACTAATTGATATAATAATTATAATAACTAGTGTACAAGATTGTACAATAATTGTTGATCTGACTTGTCTCATACTCCTCAGAATCTTCAAGACGTAATCTACAAAAAATTCTCTTAAAAAGTTCTTAGCTGCTGACTTTATATTGATAACTGATTTAGTTATTTGAGTGAATTAATGCTAGTTGAGTTAGTTATTGTTGGTTGGTTGGTTAGTTGAGTTGAGTTAGTTGTATAATAAAAAATAAAGTTGAATGAAATAGAGTCAAGCACAACCGAGAGCAATCGCTAAAATCATAGCCCGTTCTCAATAATCAAATCAATCAATTGGTCAATCAATTCACGAATTATATAAATGATGTGTACCTTCTAAAATTAATTGATATTATGTCAAAGTAGCATTGAAATATGCTAATTATAATGCAGTTAGTTGAGTTGAGTTAGTTGTACTGATTTAGTCAATTGACTTATTTAGTAATTTGAGTTATTTATTCATTATTCTCATAGTAATTGTGATACTCTATCCCTAATTCTCAAAACTGAAATGAATAAAATATCTATTTGTTTTCAGCATATGCTTGTACAAAGAGATTAGTATAATTTTCTACTTTTTGCAATTGAATGATTACAATATCTATGTTCGATATGAACTGCTTCTAAAAAGTAATTCCCCCTTCATGCCCAAAAATAATTAAATCATACAAAAATATGTAAAAAATTAAAAATGACACGCTGAATTACATAACAACAACAATACATCATTATCACTCTTCAGAGAATAAATAATGCTTATCAACTATATTAATAATGTAATAAGGCAAATCAATAATTGATAAATTATTGAATTATTAATAATTATTATAATTAATATATTATTAAATTGAATAAAAAACATATATTTACCCACGATATACTTGCAGTCAAGTCACCTTACACTATATTTATTGAGCAGAATTTTTTTTGTTTGAAAAATTTGAAACTGAAGTCCTATACTACTCTTTTTTATAGCGTAGAAGTCTAACTTTTATAGCGGAATATAAATCATGAAATGTATTATTTGTGACTAGAAATGAGCTATGATAATAAACTCTAATTTCACTTTTAATACGCAACTGATTTTGCTATTCGTTCATTTCCACTTTTTACTTCCTCACAGAGTACCAATCAACCAAAGTACGATGAAATAACAGACACTACCATATCAATGTAATAATTTCCAATACACTAGGTGAGTATTTATATTTCACTATAAAATTTGTTTAGTGTCAAAGGACAGTTTTAAAATATCCCCACATGAATGTGCTGTCGAATTGGTTGAGTGTGAGGTTGATTATAATAAGAATCGATCCAGAATTGGAAATCAAGAATCAATCAGATAGAGATAAGCTGCGTTCTCGTGGGCACTCTTTGTAAGGGTGACTGATTAGATTGGCCAGCAAAAAAAGACACTGTTCTCTGCTGTAAAATCACTTTCTTGTGATTCAGAACCCACCTAAAACTGTAGGTACAGCTCATCAATCACCTTCATCCAACTCATTACCCACGCACAGGTCTTTGACCTATGTAGGCCCGGGTTCATTCTCCGAAAAAAATTGAGAACTTATTAGAATTAGTATTATGCAGAGTGATTCAAAGCTATACGGTAATCTCTTGGGGGCTTGTTCTATAGCTAAAAATTAGAAAAAAGTTCATATAAACATATGCCTGAAAACGCTTCATTAGCGAGTTACGGCTAGCGGAAAATTTCACCTAGAAAGTAATCTTACGTTAAACACAAAAATGTGTTATTTCTTTGCACTAATTCTTGTGTTTTACGTGAGATTTCTCCAAAAGTAATGCATTTACAGCTCTGTAACCAATTTTATTCAATTTTTCAGAAAAAAAAACATAAGAAACAATTGTATTTGTATCTTCGTAGCCACCTTGAACATTTTTACCGAGGGTACTGAGTTTTAGGCGAAATTTTCCGCTAGCCGTAACTCGCTAACGAAGCGTTTTCAGGCATATGTTTATATGAACTTTTTTCTTATTTTTAGCTGTAGAATGAGCTCTCAAGAGATTGCAGTATAGTTTTGAATCACTCTGTATAATACTAATTCTAATAAGTTCTCAATTTTTTTTCGGAGAATGAACCCGGGCCTACATAGGTCAAAGACCTGTGCGTGGGTAATGAGTTGGATGAAGGTGATTGATGAATTGGACCTACAGTTTTAGGTGGGTTCCGAACTTCCGGGAAGTGATTTTACAGCAGAGGTTGTATTAAAAATAACTTTTTTTATTTATAGCTCCCGAGAGGTTGCCGTTTAGTTTTGAATCACCCTGTTTAACTGAGCTGTATACATGATCTGTCAAATTAGTATTTTCGTAGCACGAAACGAACCGGCTATAGGTTGTAAGTACAAGCGAAAGAAAGTTAGTTTCGAACCCACCTAAAACTGTAGGTCCAACTCATCAATCACCATCATCCAACTCATTACCCACGCACAGGTCTCAGACCTATGTGGGCTTCATCCTCCAAAAAAAAAAAAAAAAAAAGTAAGGGAGTTTTGGAAACTTGAAAGGCACGCATTTAATGATTTTAATTGTTCACTTCAAAATCAAATCAGTGAGAAGAAAACTGATTCAATTCAATGTGAAGTCTGTGTGAACTCCGAAATGGCTGGCTTCAGTATTGTTGGCATAGGCGATGCAAATTTAAGCCACCAATCCCATGTTCAATCAATGGCGGTATGCCTAACTGTCGAATAATATTTAAGTTAGAATTCGAGATGAATTATTAGCAGTCTTGGCCAAGTAAAACTTCCGAATAATGGGACCAAACACAAAAGGGTAATATTTGTCTTCGATGTTAGTATTCATCGGAACCAAACTTGAATGGAATTACAATAGGAACATGATTTAAACTTTGAACCATATCCGGCAATTCGGAGCCGTTCTCTATTCTTGTAATTGATGGTAGCTGCGCTATAAAATATTCCTCTGCCATGAACATGGATAATATGCACATAGGATTCTTCTTGAATATTGCATGATCCTCTATGTTCTGATGGTAGATGATTGAACACGTCAGTTCGTGAGTGATGTGGTTATATTTCCAAGATTTGCATTTCAATTCTTTCAGAAATTAATTGGTTTCCATTGTAAATTATTGTATTCTGAGTTGATATTTCTTTATTCTCTGCCATTTCACTGATTGGAATTCTGTCCAAAACGTTGAAATTTTATTGGGTGAATGAGAATAATTGGAACAATCGTCAGGTTAGAGGCTACACGTCTGAAGTCCTATTCAGAAAGGTAAAGTTGAGCTTCTGTTTTTTTTATTACGAATAATGAATGCCCACATGAGTCCGGAGAATTGCGCGTGGGTAATGAGGTGAATGATGAGAAACATCCATGGCTAAATGAGATTCGAACCGCTGCAGGAAACGAAGCCAGAGACCCTTATCTTATCACAGACAGTGACGTAGCCAGGGGGGGTCCTGGGGGTCCGGACCCCCCCTTCCGGTCCTAAATGTTATATAATTTTCATTAAATTAAACATAAAATAAGACAAAGCACTGATGTTGGTGTTATTTTCAATGCCAGGAGAGCTAAAAAAGACTGTTCTAGGGCCTTTATTTTTCTGAATCAGAAGTTTGCTAGAAATAACTGAATAACATGGGTAATTCATAGATATTCAACTACTCAAGATCTCATCATGCTATGAAGCTACTTTATATGTGAAAAAGAGTGATATTGATCAAAATCTTGACGTACACGATTATAATACAAGAAGTCAAGGAGATTATCACTTGGTGAGTCACAATAGTAGCTTATTCAAACAAAAACCTAGTTATATTGGTAGGAAACTCTTCAACAAGCTACCGCAGTTTTTAAAGAGTCTTGAAAATATAGAAATATTTTAAAAACAACTGAAAAAATATTTATTTGATAAAGCTTTTTATAGCGTACAAGAGTCCCTTTCAAATCAAAATTAAGCCTCACCTGAATTAATTAATATAGTAATTATGGTAACTAGTGTATAAGACAGTATAATTTATTGTTAATCTGACTTGTCTTGTCTTATACTCCATAACTGGAGTCTCCAAGAAGTAATCTACAAAACAAAATCAACTCTTTTGTAATAGTTTTACTAGAAATATATCATCTGAGAACGCATATAAAATAGCATATCAATCAAATTGTCTGGAAAGGGAATCAAGGTTTCATTTTCATTCTTCACTTTTATAGTTCTTTACTAGACTTTTTTGGAGGGGTTTCTCGGATTAGAAGTTGTATGAGGTAAAAAGAATTTAGTGATAGGATATTGGTGATAATTAACGTGCGTTTTATAAGGGAGTGAATCAAGGATGATAATAATTGGTGATGTTTTTCATGACGAAATACTTGATGAACAATCTTATATCAAAACTGACACTCTATTTCAATTAAATATACGATTTTTACTCACTTTCACTAGAGATACTGGAGAAATGCGTTTTACTTTTAAGAGAAGCTTCGTCAGCCTCAGGCCTTCGTAAGGCTGCCGAAGCTTCTCTTTAGAAGTGAAATGCATTCCTCTAGTATCTCCAGTAAAATTGAGTGGAAATCATATATTTAATTGAAATACAGTGTCAGTTTTGATATTAGATAATAATTTGAGTAAGATGTTCTACTGTTCTGAATTGGGAGCTCCTGAAATAAATGAATAATATAGTAATTCATAAATATTCATAGTATTCGAGATCTCATTATCACCTAACAATAGTTCTACTAGGAATATTATGTCACCTATCACCTGAAATTAAGTATAGAATAGGATAGGACGTCAAACTAGGAATAGAAAAATCAAAATTATTCTTATCTCATATTGTATTTCCATGAGATTCTGTACTGTATAGAGGTGTATAGAGTATAGAGGTAGTACTGTAGGATGATGAATAGCCTACATATCATTCCAAACTGTGAAATATTGTCCAAATTTGAAGATTCTGAACACCAGAAAAGTTGCTAGCGTCTTTTATTCAACTCAACATATTCCGTCTGAAACCCTTATTAATCCATCAACCCCAAAGAAATAGAACCATTTCTATATTACTACAAGTAGATAAATAATATTGTCTTAATTTTTTATTACTTGGCTACATATTACATGTTTTAATAACTTGTTCTGACCTGTTAAGTGTTGAGTTCATGGTGATACCAAAGTTCTTAACGTAACTGCAGTATGGTATTGCATTGACATTAACAGTTATTTTTTTAGTTGGGTTCAAGTCAATGCTATTAATCAAGCGTGAATAGCCAATGATTATAGGTTGCGTTTTTACAGGATTGAGTTTAAGACCATTTTTCCTAGTCTTGTTCAACCTTATTCCTTAGACGTCGGTATTCATTTATAGTACCCAGGTCGCCTGTTCTCTTAGCTTTTCTGTGAGCTGAATCCCCTTTTCACATTAAGTGTAATATATTGTCAGTCATCCAAGGTACACATCGCTTACTATTAATTCGTCTTGTCACAATAAGTAACTGCATGTTTATCACAGCATAGACCTTTGGAATCCAATCTTTAAGAGTCTCTGCCATTTCATCAACTGAGAATAAATCCTCAATCTGATGCCATGGAGTTCGAGCTACATCAGTGATAAAAGCAGCTTTATCAAATTGCTTAAAGTCCCTGAATGTAATGAATTTTTGTACTGGTTTTGGTGATTTGTAAAAAATAATACGGTAGATCAAGTGCAGAAGTAACTGGGACTAAGGTCTGACCTGAGTGTACTGCCTCATCAGGATCGCTGACTATTAGAAGGTCTATTGACATATCGGATTCGTTTTTATGGTGAGTTTGTTCAAGCGGCACAAAAGTCTTCAAAGATGTTTGATAAGGCATTCATTTCCATTTAAGGCATACTTCAGCTTGCTGTCGTTTAAGCGGTCGTGGGTTCGAATCCCACTCCACCGTCAGGCATTTATGTGTAATCATTCACCTCATTACTCACGCACAAGTCTCGGACTTATGTGGGCATCATCAGCAATAAAAAAAAGATTGTTGTAAGTTGATGATAGTCAGAATTTCGGTTTGTCATCAATGGTCTCCCATTACTAGAATGCGGCTATAATTAAAATGAGAGAATCCAAAATGCACTCTCCGACCGTTACAATGTTCATCAGGTAAATTAGTGCAATCATCATCATCATTTGACACGTGACTACTCATCTGTTGCTGAGTGCCGATGAGATTTGCTTGCTATTCCCTCATCAATCACGAGAGATACTCGGCAATCCTCATCAAAGTTCGTGACAAATTATTATCATCGACACAAGGCTATTCGTTTCGAATATTGTTCCTCATTTTCAACTCGGTAATTGATCCGTCATGTATTCACACACGCATGGATTCCATAAAACCATATACGTAACATATTTGTTCCCTGGTTGATAGCGGGAACTTTAAGGAGTACAAGATCAAGATGAACTTGTTTGAAAAGGAGCGAATTACACTATACACTCGAACCAAACTCTCATAATGCTGAATTTTGTACTCAGGATTTCGAGTTACTGACGTCATGTGAGTTATTGAATACACTCCCAACCTATATAATATTATTTGAAAGCAGACAGGCATCCCATAGTATTCAACAATCCTCAAGGAATATGTCAGAAACACAAGATTAGTTTTGAGTTTCGCTCTGTTCAGATTCACAGATCTTTCTTGGGAGATCATCTGTCGTTAACAGTGACTCGGTTTTCTATACGTATGTTTAGCAAGAGCGGGCTACAATGATTTCCATCGCAGGTCGCAACGTAAACTTTGATATGGAGATGAATCTCCTTCGTCTAAACTCTATCCTTATTAGTTCAAAGGCAGAAATTAAGTAAGCTTACTCACTGACCTTTTTATTTTTCTTCCTTCAATCCTCCACCTCCTCCTCCTCCTCCTCCTCCCCCCCCTCCCCCTCCTCCTTCTCCCCCTCCTCCACCCCCTCCTCCTCTCCCTCTACCTCCTCCTCATCATACTTCTCCTCCTTCTCCTTCATCTCCTCCTCCTCATTCTCCTCCTTCTCCTTCTTCTCCTCCTTCTCCTACTTTCCCTCCTTCTCCTTCTTCTCCTCCTTTTCCTCCTTCTCCTCCTATCCCTTCTTCTCCTTCTCCTTTTTCTTCTTCTGTCTCTCTTTGCACTTATTTTCAGTATAAATCTGCAAAAAAGTTCAAAGGCAGTAAGCTTACTCACTGACTTTTCAATTCTTTTTCTTTTAATCATCCTCCTCCTCCTCCTCCTTCTTCTCCTTCTCCTCCTCCTCCTCCTCCTCCTCATTCTCCTCCTTCTCCTTCTTCTCCTCCTTCTCCTCCTTCTCCTCCTTTCCCTCCTTCTACTTCTTCTCCTCCTTTCCCTCCTATTCCTCCTACTTTTCCTATCCCTTCTTCTCCTTCTCCTCCTTCTCCTTTTTCTTCTTCTGTCTCTCTTTGCACTTATTTTCAGTATAAATCTGCAAAAAAGTTCAAAGGCAGTAAGCTTACTCACTGACTTTTCAATTCTTTTTCTTTTAATCATCCTCCTCCTCCTCCTCCTTCTTCTCCTTCTCCTCCTCCTCCTCCTCCTTCTCCTTCTTCTCCTCCTTCTCCTCCTTCTCCTTCTTCTCCTCCTTTCCCTCCTTCTACTTCTTCTCCTCCTTTCCCTCCTATTCCTCCTACTTTTCCTATCCCTTCTTCTCCTTCTCCTCCTTCTCCTTTTTCTTCTTCTGTCTCTCTTTGCACTCATTTTCAGCATAAATCAGCAAAAACGTTAAAAGGCAGTAAGCTTACTCACTGACTTCTTAACTATTTTTCTTTTAATCATCCTCCTCCTCCTCCTCCTTCTCCTTCTCCTTCTCCTTCTCCTTCTCCTTCTCCTTCTCCTTCTCCTTCTCCTTCTCCTTCACCTCCTTCTCCTTCACTTCCTCCTCCTTCTCTTTCTCATTCTCCTTCTCATTTTTCTTCTTCTGTCTCTCCTTGCTCTCACTTTCAGTATAAATCAGCAAAAAATTCGATTCTCTTTCTTTTTTAAAGCTGACTTCACCTTAAAGCTGACTTCACCATAAAATTTCAATGGATTTAGATTCGTGTTGTTAATCTCTATGTCTCTTGCTTTTTAATTTCGCTGATTAATGCTTCTTTTAAAAAAATGACATAATCATGTTAAATTCCCAAAATAAGAAGAACTGAAAGAAAAAAACGAATTTTGAAAAGCAAGTGATCTTTATAAAAGTATGAAGATAAATCATGTAAATTTTCAAGGCAATTTGAGGTTCCATTCTTGAGATTTTAATGAAATAAAACTGGACAAAATGTTCATTTTCTAGCTTGCTCAGTACAGGTGCAGTTGAATCTTAAGAGAGATTTATCCTGTACGCTTCTCATTTGCGAATCGGTAGATGTCAAGTAATATTAATTGCAAATCAACGTATTGTGGAACAAAGGAATATTAAGAACCAACTTCAAAAATATACAATGTAGATGAAATTTTTTCAAATTTCATATTGCCTACATTCTAACAAAAATAAAATACGCGATATAATTATTACGATTCTAAATATAACACTTGAAATTATTGCAACATGAGTAGACAAAAATAAATTTTAAATAAAACACTTGAAATGATTGTAAAATCAGTAGACAAAATGGTATGGCTAGAGAGTTTCTGGGAGAATTATGAAGTTAAATGAGATACTTTTAGAAGGCTGAAATAGATCTGGTAAAGATAAAGACGTGTAAAGATGAAAATAAAAGGAGAATAACAGCAAACTCTGGCCGTAAAGTCTATTTTTCTTAATTAGAACGCTGTTTTTTATTCGTACTTTCACAATTTTTCTTAACAATGTCTGCTGCCATAATGCATAGTATACACCTAGATTGGATCATTCTTTGTGGAACATTGAAAAAGTTTTCTCTGTTGATTACATTATAATGTGAAATTGATTACCTTTTTCAGAAAAGACATTAATACTTTTGAACTTGTATTGTTCGACCTTCTCCTGCATGAAATACTAATTCTATTTTTGAGAAACAAAAGGCTACCTATTCATTTTTGGAAGAAGATGGGTCCCAAGGGATGTACAGTACAATGAAACACCTTTTTCTTTACTGTGGGTTTTTCCCACAATAGTGCCTGCAGTATTATTTAGATTTTCAATCTCCTAATCACTAAACCTTCACACATAACGTTAGGGGCTCGTTATTAAGCGCATAGTAATTAATAACAATATTATTATACCGAGCTATTAACAGGAAAAATAGATTTCAACCGTGTATTTCTTCCAAACTACAAAAGAAACATAATTCCATGTTCATGGGAAAAGGATTTGGGAGGATTGACGAAGTATTTCTCTCTTTTTCACTCGAGACAAGGAAAAAATACAGACTCATGATCAAGAATTGTCAAATTAAACATTGATCTAGATTTTCCTTATGAATTCCTTATGAATTTTCACAATTCATAATAAAATGTTCTCTTCAAATTTTCCCCAATAGGATTATTTTTCGAACCGGAAAAGCCCATAGTTGAGGCTCGTATGTCAAACAGCATAATAATTTTGTTTCACAACCAGATACTTTTTAATGATCAGTTTTTTCATCTGTTTATAGTTTTTAATTGATCTCAACATGCTCTATGTTTGTCAACATTGGAAAATCTTCTAACGGGAAGTTTTAATTGATATGAAAAGTATCCCACTGACACAGAAAAGTCATTGACAACCGGGAAAACTGAAAAGTGTAGAATGATTGGCAACTGAGTATCATTGATCGATATTTTTATTTTCGAATTTCTGAGAATTTGCATCGTTATCGAACACAACTTTAGCACTGGAATCTGATGATTAAATGCAATTATAATCGGGAGAACGAAGTACTTCTATTCTATTTTACTTCGAGAGTTGCTTTCCGAGTTGGAAAATGTTTTTAAACTTTTTTTTTAGATTTCGCTTTGAAGACTTCAGTTAAGGAGTATGAGATCAACAATTATTATACAATCTTATACACTAATTACCATAATTAAATTATCAATTAGTTGAAGAGAGGCTTAATTTTGATGTGAAAGGAACTCTTGTACACTATAAAAAGCTTTATCAACTAAATATTTTCTTAATTGTTTTTTAAATATTTCTATGTTTTCAAGACTTTTAAAAACTTCGGTAGCAGCTATAAACCTATATTTAGGTTTTAGTTTTTGTTTAAGCTAATATTGTGACTCACCAAGTGATAATCTCTTCGGCTTCTTGTATTATAAACGTGTATGTCAAGATTTTGGTTGATATCACTCTTTTTTATAAATATGAAGTAGCTTCATACACATATAAGAAGTGTACAGTTAGGAGACAAAGTACAGAGTAGCTTAATATATTTGTACTTAACGCAGAATGATACTATTTGATGAGGGTGAAAGTTCCTCTAATAGGGTGACCTTCATTGAAGGTATGGGATTGACTGAAGGCCCTAACAAGTCACGCCCACTGGTGGGAGGAGCAACAAGAAATAATCAGTGTCAAAATCACGAACCAAAAAGTAACAAACAAGAACAATACACAAGCAGGCTAGAATTATTTAATTAAAATAGTATAAAAAATGAAACTAAATTAACTATGCAGTCAGGGTCAACAACTGAGAACAATCGCTAAAAACATAGCCCGTTCTCAATAATTAAATTGCTGAATCGGTCAATCAATTCACGAATTATTTAAATGATGTGTACCTTCTAAAATTAATTGATATTATGTCAAAGTAGCATTGAAATATGCGAGTGTTAATGCAGTTTTAAACAATACAAAATTAAGCTTATTTTAAAAAGTATGATATAAATGAGCTGAGAATTGTATGGAATGAAGTACAGCATGGTGATATTTTTTCGAAGTTGTTTGAAGTTCATAAGCATAGATACATTTTTTATTCATCTATATGGGAATTGCCTTTTGGAAAACTTCCATACTATTCATATTAGGTTCCAGCTACATCGAAACTTAGCTGAAAATATTTGAAAAGCAGAGGTTTGCATCGTATTTTGGATTTGGGAGGTGAAATAATTTCTATCTCTAACAGAGGTTTGCATCGTATTTGGGAGGTTGAAAAATTTTCATTTCTAACTAAGTCATGATGATGTAGGGAATGCGTTATTTACATGAAAAGTAAGTTCATTGGTGTTCTTTTTTTTTAACCTACATGAGGCGGGACTCTGCACAAGAATTCCCTCCAATGCCACAGAATTATTTAACATTACCATATGTAGTGAAGCTTAGGGCGATCTTTTTAACGCAAATTTTCTTCCCTGTAATTTACATTTTAACGAGTCTTTGAACTGCAATGGCAGATTTCTGCCCATTGCAAAGAGGATGGATTCTTCTGTAGCCTATTCCTCATGTGCATTTTTCCATAGCATTAACTGGTAACGAAATATTTATTCTTGGAATTTAAAATAATACTCAACAAAACATTTAATTATACTCAACATCAACATTGATGTTGTGACAAAGGGTAATCTCTATCTATAAAAGAATGAAAAATAAGACGAAATTGTCACAACCACATTTATTAAAACTTCGAGAAACTAGTTTCGGTTGTTACACCATTATCAATCTCAATCAAACTGAAAAACTGAAGTACAGAGAAGCCTTATATATACTATACATGAAATGATACTATTGGCTAAGAGGGAAAGAGGCTGACCTTAATCGGACGTTGTGATTGGTTGTCAAGTCACGCCCCCTGGTGGGAGGAGTAACAAGCAAAAATACGAGTCAAATCAATAACTAACCAATGTGAACATCAAGAAAGTAACAAAAAATTTGTAATAAGGCTAGAATTTAATCAAATTAAAATTAAAAATTCTTTTAAAAATTAGAAGCTCACTGAAATGCAATCAAGGTCAACTGAGAAATACACATAAGAATTGCTTTTTTAAAAATAGGCTGGAATTATAATGAAACCAAGTTAGTTGTATTGAATTGGTTAAAATAAATTTGGTCATTTAAATTAGTTATGGAATCGTTTTTTACCAACTTAGTTATCTCCAAAGCTTCTAAAATGTTCAATTGTCTGCCTTTGCCAATCAAATGCAGAAATTAAACATTTTCTTCAGCCTTGAACTTGTGTCCATTATTAATGAGATGTTCTGCAAAATTTGAATCTCCTTTTTGGGTTTTCCAATCCCTGATATGTTCATTTACTCTACATTTGAAACTTCTACCAGTGATTGTAATGCTTGTTATGTGGGTCAGACTGGTAGAAGTTTCAAATGTAGAGTAAATGAACATATCAGGGATTGGAAAACCCAAAAAGGAGATTCAAATTTTATGAAAAATTCTTATACGATTTCACCGTGCAATAAGAAAGGATTTTTCAAAATTCGCAATTTTAGGGGGTTAAAGTTTTGCCTATGCAAAGCACGGGTACATGGCTAGCTAGCTTATTGGGATCTTTTAATCAAATGGAAAATAATTTGAAATTTTTCGATCTGCTGTACACGCTGTTTCGATGGACAAGCTGTTTGTGTTTTGCAAATCATCATTCTAAAAACAACGTCTGTCTATCAAACCGGTAAACGTATGTTTGCCAATCATCTGTAATGGCCATGCTTTTTCAGTGCTCAGGTAATTTTTTGGGCATACGGGATTATACTGACTTTAACCAATAACAAATGTTTAACACATGTTTTTGTGATCAAATAAAAATTGAATATTCGAAATAAGGAAATTTGAATATTCAATTTGTTTATCAACTTTGGCAGTTTAAAAATTGTAACGTCTTCCCGAATTATTCCAGTTTAATAAAAATTATTAAAATAATTTTAATAAAATAAGTAAGAAGTCAACAGTTTTTAATCATATGGCAGGCCCCTTAGTGGCGTTATTTACGCTGTCTGGAATGCAAAGACTTTGCATGTAGGCTACCGTACAGTCGGAGCCTTGCAGTTGTAGGAAACATATGACTGTGTATGATGAAATGTAATTATGCCGGGTTGATGACATCTGTTAACCAATGCAGCTAGAAATTTGAAATGTAGTCTCAGTAGGAGGTTTAAATTTGAAATATTCATTGAGAGGTGGTGAATAAGGTATTACTGTGTGTGGTGTGGGTGGTCAGGATCGAGTTGTAGGGTTCCACAACAGCGGTTGATACCTGAGGCGCCGGGTAGATGGCGAATTCCAACTTAGATTTCTTTCCATAGTCAACAGACAGCCTTTCCATCAACAGAGAAGTGAATCCGGATCCGGTACCTCCTCCGAACGAGTGAAAGATTAGGAATCCCTGTAGTCCGGTACATTGGTCGGACAGTTTCCTGATGCGATCTAGAACAATGTCGACGATCTCCTTGCCGATGGTGTAGTGTCCACGTGCGTAGTTGTTGGCCGCGTCTTCCTTGCCGGTGATCAGCTGTTCGGGGTGAAACAGTTGGCGATAGGTGCCAGTTCGAACCTCATCGACGACAGTTGGCTCGAGATCTACAAACACGGCACGGGGCACATGTTTGCCGGCACCGGTTTCGCTGAAGAAGGTGTTTACACTGTGTAAGAAAACAACGAAGCAGGCCTCTCTGATCAGCTGGAACAGCCCTAATAGTCTTCTTCCCTAATAGTCCTATGCCCGGTTTCTTAGTCGTTCAATAAATATTTTATCGGTTCGATAACTCTATTGAATCCATAAACATGACAATTGCGTTTCTTGAACAGTCAATAAACTTATCGAATCAATAACTCTCTCGATAAATTATAGTGCCAAAATCCTGCCTATAAATATTTATCGAATCGTTAAATGAACAGCTGAAGATTATGTTTGAAAAATTTGCATTCCATGTTTTGTGAAGAGTGATGGAAGAGTTTGACCAAATTCAAATAGAAGGAGCCCAAAATCAATTTGCTGTTCAAGACAATGTGATCGTTACAATTTTTAGAAATTAATATCTGTTTTGAAATTTTCACATTCTATATTCTGTTGGTCAAAAATTTATTTTGAAAACACAAAATTTGATTGAAACAAAACTATGTCATTGTATTCCCTAAGAGCACCTTTAGTTTCAATAAAATTATCAATAAATAAAATAAATGGAATAAATGACGAATAAAATATAATGATTAATAGAACTTGTTTAAGATCCTTAATCGAGTAGAACCACAAAATAACAAAAACAAAACTGTAGGGAACCTATAGCATAACCTGAAAACAAACAGCATGTGCTGTGAAGTTTGTTTACTTATGCAGCCAATTTGCAACTTTACGATGTTGCCAGATTGGTTGGACCAATAAATCGTTCCATAGCTATTGATTCGATAAACATGTTTAAAGAACGCAGAAAAATTTATGGAATAGATAAATTTATTGAATCGATAGCTATAGAGCTGTTTATTGAACGACTGAGAAACCGGGCACTAGAAGGTTAAAATTTGAAATGTAACTTCAGTGGGAGGTGGCAAATAAAAATCAAGAATTTTTTATGAGAACGCAGCAACGCGCGTCGGGCCAGCTAGTGAATTTATAAAAATAATGTTCGAATTTCATTTATGGGCACTATTACTGTTTTAAAGTGTGTTTAGATGCAGGAAGCTCATAGAACAACTGATGCACCATACATCACTATGATGCAAAAAAGGTTCAAGTCACACATATTATGTTCTGTATCAATATTCCAGCTCCTAATTCTCTTTTTGGAATTGTATTGGCACTGGTGGTTGAAATTCATGTAACTTATCACATGTTTAATTGAAACACCCCGTTGCAAAGCATGGGATGTTTACTTTAAACTTAATTCCGTTGCCCGATTTCTCATTTCTATTTACATTTTTCAAAATTAATGTCTGATTTTCAGAATTTTTGTAAAATTGGTTAGATGTAGAAGACACATATAGAGCAGCTGATACATGATATGTCACCATAATGTTGAAATAGATTATATGTCACAAGCCAAAGCAACAGATTAGTTCTATATCAATATTGCAGCTGCTAATTACCGAGCGTCGAAAACACAGCTTATATGTGATCTGAACTGTATGGCTAGCAACACTGCACTTCCACTCGCCCTTCCCGATTTCGTAATTTTGTGACCGCTTCCATAAGTTATCTACCAGAAAAGTGGAACTCCAAACTGGATTCCCGGGCAAGAAATGCTAGTCTATTATAATTAATATGATATTACATTTGTTCTTGGTGCTCACAAAATTTACTTGCCTATTGGCACTAATGCATTGGACTTATAGTTCAAACAAAAACAGATGGAAACCCGTTCCCTATTGAGAAGACGGAACATAATAGAATAATTATTAATTGTTTCATATTATTATTCATTCGAGCATAAACTTGAATTTGCAAAGATCAAAAATCATCGCAAGATATTTTTTCGTGTATAAATCTTACGCTAAGAACTCAGGCATAAAAGCTGGGATCTGTGATTCGATTATTCCGTTCCGTTTTATTATAAATCAAGTGGAATAGCTGAGCGGACCAATCATTTGACAATGGAAAGAAGAATTGGCCTCATTTTTCATCGATGGAATAAGACGGCATAGAAGTGAGTAACATCAAGAAGGAAGAAAGAATGACTGAGTGGGGTGAGGGGAGTAAGTAAGGTACTTGTCATGATGGCCCTGAGGTAGATGAGAGAGCAAGAAAGAGCAAGAAAGAGAATAGAATAGAATGACTTCCTTTATTTTTTGCCTAGGAGGGCGAAGTTAGGGCGCAGCCGGCCCTTTCTTACTCTTAACCCTCCAATACAATACTAACTTAATCACTACAAATTAAAAATATCATAATGAATTAAGAAGAAAAAAAGGAAAACATTTAATTTAAACTGTAAAACAATCTATCAATGTAAATATAAGGGAAAAGACTATTAAAACTTGATATGGAGAATATAAGAAAATATAGGAGTAAACATAGAGATACAAACTACAAATTTAACAAATCATAATTAATAATAAAAGTATGAAAATGCTACTAGAAAAAAAATAAAATAAGTTAAAAATAGAAGAGATAATTTAAACTGAACAAAGCAATCGATAAATGAGAATGTAAAGAAAAAATAACTTTTACAACTTGATAGAAAGTATATAAGATAACAGAGGTATGAAAAATACATGTAAATACAAATAAATTGATGATGTATAAGATATAGAGTAAGAAAGAGTGTGGGAGGGTCAGAGAGATTAGATTAGATTTTTTTATTCATGTAAGTTTACTAATTTCGCATATGAGCAGTTAAAACAACATTTTCAACATCACATAGATACTAAAGTAGACTTGCAATTACATGAAATGGCGAAGTTAGGACAAAGATTCGTCATGACATTCAACCGGAGAGATTAAGATTCAGAAAGCTTTATTTGAGTATAACTGAGATTGATATGTCTGATGACTATAACCTTGCAGTGAATGTCATCACCTAAATTGATCGAAAATATATTCAATACACTGTTTTGCAAGTTTGATTACTGACATTGAAAATACTGCAAAATAAATGAATATTGTAATTTCCAGGTGATGCATTTACACAAAAAGACGAAGTTAGGGCAGAATAGCCCTATCTTACACTCAACCCATGAGAGAAAGAGAGTTAGTGAGTGAAAGAGCTAGAAAGAGAAATTTAATCTCCGTAGAAGATTATCATTCTACGGAGATTAAACTTTTATTGGAGAGAATTTAGTTGCACAATGGACAATTTTGAAGCGATGACGCCGATTAGGTTAACCAGCGTAAAAAATATTGAACCGCCCAATCACTGATGATTAAATCTCACTAATGTCCGTTAAGTTACATTTTATAGGCTACGTTTATTGTGCCAGAACACGGATCTGCAAATTAGGTCGTAGGTGTTAAAAACCTTTCAAAATGAATAAAATCTATCAAGAATATAATAATATTTAGATAGTTGAATAACGAATCAAATAATTCACAATGAAATGGCTCTAATTCAACTGATTCATCTTCAGAATCAGCTAATGAATAATAGGACGAAATTGTCACAACCACATTTATTAAACAATATTGAGAAACTAGTCTCGGTTGTTATACCATTATCAATCTCAAACAAACTCTAGTTTGATAATGGTATAACAACCGAAACTAGTTTCTCAATATTTTTTAATAAATGTAGTTGTTACAATTTCGTCTTATTATTCATTATGGATACCTTCCACAATTTCACCTTCGCCACTACAAAGAAAGTCAGAATCAGCTGTTGATCAAATTACAGTGTAGCCAGATTGTGCCCGTTCGGCTAACGAAAATTTAATTGATCTTTTGAAACAGAAATAAACCCGTCACACTTACGACGGTTAGTTAACCGACATTAAACTCCTTATATAATTGGTTTTCGTGCAACCGGCCAGTAATCCACAAAAATAATTTATATTACCACGATGAAGATGAGGATTTATTGTGGAGTATAAACAGTTATTTTTAAAAAATTAAGTTTTGCCAGCTTAGGAAGAAGAGAAGAAAATGGATAGGGACGTAAAGATCTGGTTAGAATGAAAAGGAGACAAGGTAAATAGGCTTATTTGAGAGAATGTGCGATAAAGAGCGAGTAATGACGTATTAGTTAGAGGAGCAAAGAGCGTCCTGCCATTGTATAAATTCCTCTCTTTCAGAAATCAATTTTCAGTGAACAGCTCGTAGACTACCTCCCAGCCCTGCGAATTATAGGGAATTGTCGGATCCAATATAGAGTTTTAATAACCCCATATAACGGCAATTCTTCCAGCATTCAAATCTCCCTTTGTTGGAGGCGGAAGAAGGTACTCGCGCATTGTTACCCTACGATGATGTTCCACATTATTATCGAATGCATTCAGCACTTTATTATCAATATTGTAGAGGAGAAAACGTTCTCGAATTTTCCACAAGATTGGAAAAGGTTGACCTACTTCCCGGAAAATTCATATTCATCAGTGATAGGTATCACATTCGGGCGTAACAAACCTTTCAAAATAATCATTCGAGCCTGATAATATCATTCTCATGTGAGTTTTTTTTGGATGAAGTCTAAAATCTCTGAAATTAATTAGAGAGAAAGAAGGGGATCACAAATAAAAGGTGAGAGGAAAGAAGTAGGAGAATGAGAAAAGTAGATGAATAAAAGCGTTAGAAAAGAAGGAAGGCGACTGAAAAAGAGTAGCCCACAGAAGAGTATGGAGAATAAGAATATCTAATAATAAATGATAGGATAGGAAGGATATAGAAGGAAAGAATTTCTTTCCACTGTTGCTAATAACACTAAATGAAGACACATGAAGTGGTCAATCAAAGTAATGATGAGTTGGACCTACAGTTTTAGGTAGGTTCCGAACCACCGGGAAGTGATTTTACAGCAGAGAACAGTGTCTTTTTTGCTGGCCAATCTAATCGGTCACCGTTACAAACAGGTCCTACTAGAGCGCAGCTTATGTCTCTGATTGAACAGATACCTGCTACGGCTCACGGCTATCACTTCCCTTCATTCTTGAGTTCTTGATTTTTTTTTGGAGGATGAAGCCCACATAGTTCTCAGACCTGTGCGTGGTTTATGAGTTGGATAATGGCGATTGATGAGTTGTACCCACAGTTTTAGGTGGGCTCCGAACCACCGAGAAGTGATTTTACAGCAGAGAATAGAGCTATGTTACATTTTGTTACAAAAGCAAACAAAGCAGGTATTTACGCACTTGTTCTACGTAGATCGTTCCATTCATGGTCGGACGTGACTTGAAACCAAATCTTTGTTCTCTTGCTCTCCACATGTCTTTGTCACTCTTATTCTTCAAGTGTGCAACTCTCTCACTCAATAGAATTTCTCGAGATTTCTTCAGACTTCTTGAACAATCGAGATCATATTCTGACCTTCTACAGCATCCTTGATTCATCTAGAAGCTGCAACTTCTTGGAATTATGACAACTATCTTGTCTAGAAAGGAGCTCACGTGAACCAGTGAGTTGAGTCTTACAAAAGCTTGCGTGACAGTTAGTTTACAAACCTGCGTTACAGATTGTATTACAGATCTCGTGAGAGAGACAATCCAGTGCCAGTGGAGTAAACAGTGCTTGATTCCAGTGTCAAGTGCAGAGACAAGTGTTTACTGTTTGTGCAGCTTACTAATAGTTTAAAGACTTTGTGTTAAGTGATACTATTTGGGACTGTCAAATAATAACGAATTGGACTGTGTTTTGTAAGTGATTAGTTGCTCTTTTTATAATTTTTTCTACATTATTGTACAGTTTATTGGACGCTAGTTTCTTTTGTTATTGATCAGCCTGTAATTAATTCTTTATTCTTTTGTAATTATTCATTAATTCTTGTAAATAATTACTAAAAAAATAAGTATTAGCTTGTCATTTGTTGATCTGTTTTTATTTATTAATTGAACTTACAATTAGTAAATAGACTAATTTTTGTAAATAAAGTGCAAGTGTGAACTTTAGTGTTGCCAGCCTTATTTTAGACATTAGCACCCGTAACAGTATCTTTTTTGCCGGCCAATCTAATCGGTCACCCTCACAAAGAGAGCCCACGAGAACGCAGCTTATATATATCTGATTGAAGAGATCACTAATAAATTAATAGCAGTTCATACAACGGTTGTATTATGACTGTCTCTAAGCTACAAGTGAGATGTGAAAATCGTTTAACTAGCTTAAGTGAGATTTTTCAATAAAACATCAATAATTCTGGTAAATCGAATAATATCGAAGGCTTTAGATTATATTTTTTGATTATTAATAATCATGAAGACTGAATTAAAATGGAATATGAAGAAGCAACAGGCAAAACTGCTATCTTCACGAAATTTTGGCTATACAGAATTTAGTTCTGCTATCACATACAGTTTATCTTTTTTCAATTTTTTTGTAGATTACGTCTTGGAGACTCCAGTTAAAGAGTATAAGACAAGTCAGATCAACAATTCTTCACCAGATCACATACAGTTTATCTTTTTTCAATTTTTTTTGTAGATTACGTCTTGGAGACTCCAGTTGAGGAGTATAAGACAAGTCAGATCAACAATATATCATCAGATATACAATCTTATACACTAGTTATCATAATTACTATATCAATTTGTTAATTATTAATTGCACAATCTGCTTCCCGTGAATATCAAGAACATAAAGCACCCAAGAAAATTCAAAACACTGGTTCAAAATTGGATAATAAATACAGGAAGACATCGCATAGAACACATTATTTCAAATAACATGTGAGCTCACCCAAGATATTTGCTATCTCACCCAAATTTTGCTTACACCTACTCTAGTATCTAGTACATGGGTTACCATAGTTGATTAGGTTGATTTCCGTCTATTTCTTACTCTTGCTAGACATCTGTGTAGTTTTTTTAGTTTTGTTGTTAATATTTTATAAGCGGGTAATTTTTGGTTACTTTGAGTTGGTTACATGGGTAACCATAGTTAAGTAGGTTAATTTCCATCTACTTATTACTGTGTAGTTTTTTTAGTTTAGAAGTTAATATTTTACTGTAATTTTTTGTTATTACTGTTAATTAGTTTTCGAAGGGAGGAAATAAAAAATATTTATTTATCTATAATTAGTTGATGTGAGGCTTAATTTTGATGAGAAAGGAACTCTTGTACGCTATAAAAAGCTTTACTAAATATTTTTTAAATATTTCTATATGTAGGCCAACTAGGTACGTACTTTATAGAAAAATCAGTGTCGGGGGCGTATAACGGATCTTGACCTGAAATATTTGTAGGTTAGGTTACAAGGAAATTTATCCAATATGATAGGTACTTTTAATATGTTGCCCCGAAGATGAAAATCGAAGCTGACCGGCCCTGAGAGACCTAATCTATTTCACGGTCAGTTGACCGCAGTTATTTTCCCTATATCCGAATGATGCCTTCTGGGAAATACGGCTCATAGTAGGCCTTCATTGAGATTGGAAAATTCGCGTGCGGGAAAAAGGAAAAGGACGTTTTTTGCTCGGCATTGATGTGGGCTGAGCTGCTGAGCTTGAGAAGGTCACTTGTTGGCTTCTAATCTGCGAGACATATGAGCCAAAGTCAATTCCGTTCTATTGAAGCCCTCAAGATACATGGCCTCAAAAGTTAATCAAGGTTCTGCTGCATGTGGCCTCCGAACATCCAATTCAGTGTGCAGCTTATACTCCACTCTTCTACCATCATGTTCGATTGAAAGATGGCTGCATCATCCGTTCGTATTAGTGCATGCAGAAAATTGAATAGCTTCAGTACAGCTATCAGTATTGAAGGTGGAATCTGCCATACTGTACATTTACAACTCATTCCTCTCATAGAAAAAAATAAAGAAGTGATAGCCGTGAACTGTAGCAGGTATCTGTTCAATCAGATAGAGATAAGCTGCGTTCTCCTGGGCACTCTAAGTAAGGGTGACCGGCCAGCAAAAATGACACTGTTCTCTGCTTTAATTTTGTTTTTTTGAGGATGAAGCCCAATAGGTCTGAGACCTGTGCGTGGGTACTGAGTTGGATGATGGTGATTGTTGAGTTGTACCTACAGTTTTAGGTGGGTTCCGAACCACTGGGAAGTGATTTTACAGCAGAGAACAGAGTCTTTTTTGCTGGCCAATCTAATCGGTCACCGTTACAAACAGGATATTTTTTTAATAACTTTTCATTTAAAGTGAAATATTGATAAATAATAACGCATTTCATGAACAGACCCAGTTGACTTACTAGCTCAATATCTTGTTTCAATCGGTGTTTGAAGTAGCTCTAGTGAAAAAATTCGATTTTATCATAATATATTGAAATAAGACTCTGTTGTCTACTGTAAAATCACTTCCCGGTCGTTCGGAACTCATCTAAAACTGTAGGTCCAGCTCATCAATCACTATCATCCAACTCATGACCCACTCACAGGGCTCAGACCTATGTGGGCTTCATCCTCCGAAAAAAAGCTTGTATAAAATTAGAACGCTCTGTTACAGGTGTAAAAGTGAGCAGCTAGACTATATCTCTGTCAGTTTGCTCAGTTTGTATTAGAACCGGAAACGCTTTGCTACAGAAATATATTATTTTATAAAGAACCTGATCAAATTACAAGTAAAATAGAGGCACTGCTAATTCGTGAATGAGAAAATTGATGGTGTTAGCCATAATCTAAGAATTCAGAGTATAGTTATTATTATTTTCTCATTAATTCAATCTATCAACGCTATAAATTTACTCTATACCTCAAAAATTAATTTACTGATTCAGTTTTTATAAATAAAGCCCCGGAAACGATTTGTTACAGAAATAATGATGGCAGAAGTTAGTAGCTATCTTTATCAGCTCACTAATTGGGGAATATGTTATTCAAGTTGTAACTTGGTCAGTTTCATTGTAAATTCAGCAGGAGAATAGAATTGAACATGTAATATATATCTGTGATACAGTGATTATTGAGATATTTTAAAATCTAAACTAAAATGACAATGAAAACTGTATTTTAAAGTCTAAAGTGGGTTACTTGGATACATGTCAATGAAGTGACAGCCGAGTGCCGTAGCAGGTATCTGTTCAATCAGAGATAAGCTACGAAACTCCTGGGTGCTCTTTGTAAGGGTGACCGATTGGATTGGCCAGCAAAAACGACTCTGTTCTTTGCTGTTAAATCACTTCCCAGTGGTTCGGAACCCACTTAAAACTGTAGGTCCAATTCATTAATCAACATCATCCAACTCATTACCCACGCACAGGTCTCAGACAAATGTGGGCTTCATGCTCCGAAAGAAACTGATAAATTTCACCTCAAACTTTCAAAAGTTCAGTTCTGAAAATAGAATGTTCCAAAAATTCAATAGCAACAAAAACAGCCGTGTTTTATTGATTTATCACTATATAATGAATAAGCTCTATTAGAACCTATCACCGTTAAAAATGTGAATTATATTATGAAAAAATTGTATGGTTTATCAGGTTTTCATCAGGAATCAATCCTATATAGATTCATTACCATCTTGAACTTGATTCTGACTCAATACACCTATTATAAATGAATCCTGAAACTAGGTCCCTCACAAAAACTCTTAATTATAATATGAAGGAACATTAATTTAACAGAGTTATTCAAAAGTAAACATTAATTTTTGGAATTTTTTCTATAAATTGTTGCTATATTCCATATTTCCATATGAGGATATGAGCATGCTTTTTGCTGAATAACTGCCAGAGTTTTTGGGAGGTAGGTATGCTAAAATAAATTGTAAGTTGGCACTGTAGTAGCTGATGAATAAAATAGTTTGTTTCCATTGAAGCTGTGCACGAGCTTTTTATAATATTTCGCTTATTTTCTCATTATAATCGGGCTATCTCAAGACAAATAAAAATGATATTAATCAATTATTTTAGCTTCTTGGGTTTTTTTTTTTTTTTTTTTTGAGGATGAAGCCCACATAGGTCTGAGATCTGTGCGTGGGTAATGAGTTGGATGATGGTGATTTATGAGTTGGACCTACAGTTTTCGGTGGGTTCCGAACCACCGGGAAGTGATTTTCAGCAGAGAACAGTGTCTTTTTTGCTGGCCAATCTAATCGGCCATCGTTACAAACAGGACCTACGAGAACGCAGCTTATCTATCTGATTGAACAGATACCTGCTACGGCTCGCGGCTATCACTTCCCTATCATTGAAGCTGTGAGCCTTTTATCGATATTTTGTTTATTCTCTCATTATAATTGGGCTATCTCAAGAAATATAAAAATTGATATTAATCACTTTTTTCTTAGCTTCTTGGACTGGTTGTTTTCTTGTTAAGTTGGAACAAAAGCTATCGAGATCTCATCCATTGTCATATAAAAATGTTCATATCCCCTTATGATATTGATAATATGATATTATGATTATGATTATATGATATTATTTCGATTATTCCAAATTATGATATTAATAAACAACAAAATTGAATAGCTGCTGATGAAATTCCACTTCGCAGTCAGATAGCAAAATGAAACTTGAACTATGAAGATAAGCTAGCTATTCCAAGTAGAACGAGGTAATTAGCTGTCCTATGGTTGATTGTTTTCTTGGATAGTTTCATGTGCAATTATGAGGCAATTTGCAAGTTTAATAAAGTTGTCTCGCTACCGAAAGCCAATCTTCCCTTGCTACCCACAGGAAATATTCGCGTGGTTCTGTGTGTATATGCGTGTTTGTGTGCGCAGCAGTGTACTGTACAAGATAATAATGTTGCGGTTTATTCACAATAATATCACTGCATACAAATTAATTTCTTTGAACATCAACCACTACATGTGACAGGTGCCGTACAGTTTACGTTGTTGTGGTATCGGTAGCTGATGAATACAATAATATTATTATTATTAATTATGAAAACTGATCAGAAAACTGAAAACTAAATCAGAAAACTGATGTTGTACACTCATTATTGGATTGAATTAGAAAATGTTGTTACCAAAAATCAATGATAAATAAGAAAGATGACAGAAACATTAATGCACTTAACATTTTCTTAAAATCATCTCAAAGAGAATGGACTTTAAAAAAACACATAAGACATGAAGTAAGTCAAAATATCGTGCATGAAAATGATACAAATTAAAAATAAAAGTAAATTCGTATGGCTTTTCGTGGTGGGGAGACCCTTACGGGTAGTTCCTTTTAACGACTGCTTTTTTTTATATATATGCAACCGGGACCGACGGCTTAACGTGTCCTCCAAAACACGGGAGTGACTCGAGAAAAATATCTTGTACTCAACTGGGATCGAACCCAGGACCTTTGGCTTAGCAGACCAGCGATAAGCCAACTCGGCTACGCCGACTCCCAAAATACAAAATACAATACTCCCAAATTAAAAATACAAACTATCAACCAAAATTCTGGAGCAATTAAGTCAACTTCTAAAATAATTAAGCAATCACTCTTGAATTTTCATTGGTAGACTGTTTCACTTGTAAATTTCCATTAGTTTATCATATTTTATCTTTCATCTTTCAGTATCCCTATTATATCTTACTTAAGAATATGCTAGAAATATATTTTGTTTGATGGTGGTAAAATGGGTATATAATGGAGCTCTTGGGATTATATGGGATTTTTGTTCTTTATTCAAAATTACACCTGTAGGTCTGCCAACAAGACTTTTGTACTGTTTTCAATTTGCTTTTATTCTTCAATAATTTATAATTATAGAATAATAAATTAATCATATATCATCAAAAAACTTTTTGTTCATTCTCCAATTGACAAAGAAGTTTTTTTGACATCCAAAATCATTCCATGAAGTAAAGCATAATTTTTATATGGAACAATAATACTTCTCTCTGAGAATTTTTGTTCAATTCGAAGCTGTTCCATGTAACCAAAAACTAAGGATTATATGAAACAGCAATAAATGTTTTAAAAAAACATGTGAGTATTATAAATTGATGTTTTTTTCCCCCTATGATTTCAGCTAAATTGAGTATCTCATTTTAAAAGAACTTTGAATTATTTTCTTCACTTATTTGAAGTTTTTTAAATTATTATGAAAATTAAGAATATTGTTCCATATATTGTTCCATGTGACGTATATTATAAACTTTATATGTATGATATTGTTTACTATTATCTTGAATTGAATGACTAAAACGATTTTCTAAGTCTCAAGAAAATCAATTTTAATGTCAATTATATAACAAAATTCTCAATAGTAAACGATATAAATTAACATTTCAATCTTCCTTCAGTAAAACATTACTTCATCATTAATAGTCTTCATGTGATAAACAAACAAGCTTGAATAAACATCTGTGAAGGTGTAAGAAGAATATTATATCCAATAATATTTTTACATATGTATATTATATTTTTCATTAATGGAGTTTATTCTATCTTTTCAAAGATTTCTATCAAGGAAATGTGACTATGGTTGATTTGATTTAGTTTAAATTTACTTTGATTGATCACTTCATATTTGGGTCTCCATAGGTCTTCATAGCACCAGTGGAAAGAAATTTTCCATCTATCCTATCCTATCTTTTATAAACATTCTTATTCTACATTCTCTTCTGTGAACTACGCTTTCTCCATCACTTTTCCTCCTTTTCTAACACTTTTATCAATCCACTTTTCTCACTCTCCTACTTCTTCCCTCTCACCTTTTATTTATGATCCATTCTCTCTCTCGCTCTCTTTTATAAAAAAAAACTCCTTATTCACAAATTATCCAATATTCAAGCCTAAGTTACATTGATGTAATGACTGTGCTGCGTGAAGTCCAATAACTTGAATAAACTGATTTTATCAGTCTGTTTCTCCATCAGTGTTTTGTTCAAGTCCAAGTTATAAGTCCGAGAAAATTTCAGGAATAGTGTTATTTGTGCATCTAGGGACTGAAGTGCAACTTTTCCTCCCTAAGGGAAACTGTTGTCACCCGATGGCGTAGCCGGGAGCGACAATTTCCCTGAAGGATGAAAAGTACTTTAGTCCTGTGATGCTCACAGCATTTTTCCTCCACCTACACCAATGACCATAACAATGTATAATCATTTTAATTTTTCTGTGCAGACGCTCAGTCGTCTGTCGTAGATGAACGCTCTCGTAGAGATGACGTTCGACCTCACAATCGAAATACAGCTACTTATTTTCCTAGATCGAAATACAGCTCTCTTAAATTTCCCTCGACCGTGTACGACAATTCGACAGTGTTGCCATATTCCTTTCTCTTCAATGGCAGCGTTGTCGGACTTCTTCCCATGTTATTCTAATGGGTTTACTTTTACTCCCTAGGGACTAAAAGTAATTACTTTCACTCCCTAGGGAGAAAAAGTAAGTAGGTTAGTCCCATGGGGTATGAAGTACTGTCGAGTACTAAAGTATTTGATTTCAGGGAGTAAAATGCGACTTTAGATAGTAGGTGGAGAGAAAATTTATTTCTATCCAACTTATCCTTACTCTTACGCATTACTAGGCTTTTATCTCTTGATATTATCTCACTAATCAGCAGGAGCTCTTCAATTTCCTCTTTTCTGTTACTAAATCTGGTATAAAGGCTGATGAAAACACTGTTACATGATTCTCATAACAGAGCCTCAGTTTAACATCTGAAAATGCTGAATAGGAGAATATTCGGCTACATGGAGCATCTGTTGATGACTGCTTTTATCACTGTCAAGATATATTATGAGGACTGCATTAAATTTGGTCGACATCACCGTTCAACAACATTAATGCTGAAGTATCTCAAACTCCGACTTGATGTCTTCACTTTGAATAGCGCAAGTTTTCATACACGAGTGTCTCATTTTCATATGACAACACAACGCTGCTAGATTTATTTCTCCAGCATTGACGACTCCATTATTAAGAAAGTCTGCATCTGTCAAGTCATTTCTAGAACGAGTGGAAATAGTGGCGACAAACAGCAAACATCAATCTCAAGTTTGAGTGAATATTGTTGATCGGGATTTGATGGTGGTTAGGGGTATGGAAAGAGTGAATAGATTAGATTCATGTAGGCCGTTGTTTAAGAGACTTGGTCTCCTAACTGTACCCTGCTTATACATACACCCTGTATGTGTATAAAGCTATTATATGTAATAAGAGTGATTTTAACCAAAATCTTGACATACACTATTATAATACTGTAAAGAAGCCGAGGAGATTGGTGAGGGACTTAGTGAGTCACAAAATTAAGCCTCGCCTCAACTAATTGATATAGTAATTATGGTAACTAGTGTATAATTGTATTAATGTGACTTGTCTTATACTCCTCAACTGGAGTCTCCAAGACGTAATATACAAAAACAAAAAAACAATAGAAGCCTATTCAAACAAAAACCTGGTTATATTGGTAGGAAACTCTACAACAAGCTACCGCGAATTTTAAAGAGTCTTAAAAATATAGAATTTTTTTAAAAAAAATTGAAAAAATATTTAGTTGAAAGCTTTTTATAGCATACAAGAATTCCTTTTATATCAAAATTAAGCCTCATTTCAACTAATTGATATAGTAGTTATGGCAACCAGTGTATAAGAGTATAATTGCTGATCTGACTTGTCTTATACTCCTAGTGGAGTGTCCAAGATGTAATCTACAAAAAAATGGATTTTTCTCATAGGCGTCTAAGTGTGGGGCCAATTCAACAAAGATGACAATAAATATTGAGAGTGGCATGGTTGCAACCAAATTGCCTCTAATAGTCATGATGTTCAGTCACATGAGTAGAGTTTATTTATTTGTTCATTTACTTCAATCAATCAATCAAATTTATTTTCAAGATTTACAAACATTGTAATATTCATTTATTTATTTGTTCAAGAGTCATGGAACGGATTTAAACTCCATCTACAATTTCGTAATATTTAAGCAATTTTTATATTTTATGATTCAACTATTATTTAGTATTCAGTAATTCAATAGGTCTTATTGTGGAATACAAACCTGAAACATTGGTTAATAGCTTGACTAGTAAAACAGGTAAAATTACTTAGGCTTTACCATTGATAAAAGATGACAGTTTGAATAATTATCTGTCATTCTCTTCGTGATCTATTTTTTAAATTTGGGACAGCACAAAAAAGAAAATACAGCTGCTTATTAATATTGAATGGAATGAAAGAGCTACGAAACGTTAAGAAATGTTTTTAATCATGAAGTATTTACTTCATGGCTCCAATATCTCTCATTTCAGAAAGGACAATTATTATCATAGTGGCGAATAATTGAAAATTAATATGATTGCACTCTTTTTAATTGTTAGGCATATACCAGGAATGTGATCAGATTGCAGCTTATCGTTTTAATATAAGTTTATTTTATACAGTAATAAATGGAATAATTTTATTACTACTGGACATTAAATGTAATAACAAAAATGAATAAGATAAGGCTCAACCTCGAAATATGGATGGTTAAATCATGTTGGGAATACCCAGTACTCTCAACTTCTCTTCAAATTCGAATCTTGATTTTGATAATTTTATTTCAGATTTTTGTGTTGATGTGTCATCCATCATCGGTATAGTTGCAGCTATTTTCAAATGATGGTCTATGTTCGTGAATAAAGTAATTTCGCCCTGGAAAAAAATACATTTGTTGAGATTTCTGACTTAAATCAAATTTTAACTAGGTCATCATCATTTGTCTTGATAGATTCTGGAAACGAGGACTTCAAGGCTGTGCGCAGAGTTTTTGGTCATCACTTTTTTTTGAAGTTTTTTGAATTGGATATTACTAGGGTTTTTGAAATGTTGTCTATTGCTGTGAGACAAAAAAGGTTTTCTTCAATTATTTTGTGAAATATGGTGTTGAAAATGTTCGGTTTTTGGGGGCAGTTGATATCTTCGATGAGTGATTTAAAACTCTTGATAAATTTTCTATAACTAAAAGACACCTTGAGGAATAAAATGACATATTTTCAATCTCAATCCAACTAATAGTTTTTTCAAAATTAATTTTTGAAAAACTGAAATCTTTTACAGATAAAAAAAATATTTTGAAAAAACTGATTGCTTGATTGAAGAAAAAAAAATATTTTATTTTATATCTTGAGTTGTCTTTTAGTTCTAGAAAATTTATCAAGAGTTTTAAATTACTCATAGAAGAGATCAATTGCCCCCAAAAATCGAAAATTTTCAACTACGAACCCTCATATTTCGCAAAATAATCGAAGAAAACATTTTTTCCTCACAGCAATAGATAAAATTTCGAAGTCCTAATAATATCCAACACAAGAAACTTCGAAAAAAGTATAACCAAAACCCTGCGCACAGTCTTAAAGGAAAGCACTACAATTCAGGGGCTCTCAACCTTGGGGGGAGGGGAGATTCTCGAGAGATAAAAATGACAGCAGGGCCAATACAAATTAACCTTTTTTGAGAATTGACGGGTTTCATATTCAACCTATCAACTAACTTTTTAGTGCAGTTACTTGTGACGCAGTCAAGAATAGCGTGAGCGAGGTGCGGATGTTTAAATGTTTCAAAAATAATTATATTAGCATTACATACGACGATAAGGCAGATTCGAGGGCTCTTTTATTTATTGGTAAATGCGACGTTTTCTTTGATGAATGTTCGATTTGAATAAAGAATTTTTGACATGCATAGTGGACTGTGGTGTTTGGTTGAGTCACACACTTTACATTTTTTAATTGATCGGCAAGCATTTCTATTGTGATTACCCAAGCACTAAAAACACGAATTAAATTTTTTGATAACGTGACTATCAACAAATTCATTTTATTTAATGATAAGCACATATAGCATAGACAGTATGTTCCACACTGATCACTTATTGCATGATTGAAACTTTGATGAACTTTTTACAAAGGTAGCCTACACTTGTTGAAACAAAGAAACAGACTTTAACTTTAAACTGATCCTATATCAGGTCCGATGTCGACCAAATATGGAAGAGGGAGTACTAACAATAAAATTATCGGAATACCGAGATTTGACATGAAACATTATGTAATAGATGAGGCAGAAAAAGGAGAGGAAGGAAGGGAGTTACACTTAAAATCATAGCTCATGAAATCTGACCATCCTTAATGAAAAAAAAGGTACAATTGTACAATAAATTTAGAAGAAAGTCCCCCACATAGGCAACAGCCTGTGTGTGAAGAACTCTTCGAGTGAAATCGAACAAGTTGAATGCTGTCATGTTCGATTCCAGCTGTTCAGTCAGTATTCCGTCTAATCATTCACTTCATTTTAATAAATAAATAAATATGTTTTATTGACCCAAGAGCTTGGAATACATAGAGTCTTGTCATAAATAGTACCAATTTGTCAATAACTCAAAATAATTATCAGTCTTTCAATTTTCAATATCACAGTATTTCTGGTATTATGCAACAAAAAAATTAACATCACAGAATAAAAATAAAAACACAAAATTACAACAGCTATATCACAGTCAAAAAATTAGAAAATCTCATTTGAACTGATAGGTCAATATCACAGCCTGCAGATAAAAACTCACTAATAGAATAGAAAGGGTTTCTCTCAAACCACCTATGCAACTTCCTCTTGAAGTTCATAGTGACTATGTGACGTTCTCATTGTGACTATGTTAGAAAAATTGAGACAATATTGAACATTTTGTGAAAAGTTATCAAATATTTCATTTTAACACCGGCAAATCTAACTATCTCAGTTACAAATTGAAATTCTACCACTTGGGTGAGGTTAAGATAAGATGATGATAGTAGAGGGGAGGCGTAATGAAATGTCAGTGTACTAAGGGAGGCAAAGAGCCTGAAAGGTTGAGAACCCCTGTACTAAATCACCCACTTCACTCAATTAACTGGAAGCCTGCATTATTCATGTTATTGAAAAAATTAATCAAAAACTAATTTTTCATTGAGTTAATATTTTTTCTTATGTTGTCAGATTGAATGTTTCTAAGCTTGATCAAGATAATAATGATGGAATATTGGAAATGTAAGTGTATAAAATGTGTAATGACATGTATAATGAAATTAAAAAAAAAAAAAACATATATTGTAATGATTTATTTTTAAAGAATTGCATGTAACATTGTATTGTGTTTGTTGTTTATCAATAAAGACTTTTCTCCATCTTCTATCTATCTATCTATGTATCTATCTATCTATCTATTGGAAATGTACTTCAAAATCTCATGCAAATTTGATAATAGACTCACGTTGCTTCCTTTGTAGTATCGAGCGTCTGATATTAAAGCTGGTCTCTCTTCAATACCGGTGATGATTTGAATGAGTAAAATTAAAGAAATTATTATTTTACAAAACCTTTTCATCATTTTAATTTACTGTTGGTAGAGCCGAAATAAGAATGAGTTGTTGATTCAATATTGTCTCCATGGTAACGTAGTCCTCTTTAAATAAAAAAATTAACAAATTACAGTTTAAGAATTTAAAGATTTGCTCAATTCTCAATTATATTTATGACATTGTTTTAGAAGTGATTGTTTGAATATGATTGATAACTCCAGTAATACTGTATTTTGATTATAATAATAAAAATCTGCAGCCTCTTGATTCTTTTATATGGCCCATGCAAAATAATAGCATAATTACTGCTATGTCAATGTTGTCTTCCGGTTACCATTAGATGGACATGTTTTGTCCGTCTATCAAATTTACTATCCCCGTTCTCCCCTCGCCTTGCGGTTTATCTTATTAACTTATTAAGTTGTTGAATGTTTTCTTTTACAATTGCTATTGTGAATCTTCATTAATTTTGTTGAATAACTATATTTTCAGGGTGATTTTTTGAAATTCTATATCCATTAGCATGAAAAAATTGGAAAATATGGAGTCTGTGATACATAGAGGATAGGAATACTATGTTCAAATTGTTCGTATATTGGAAAAATATTTCAGAAATAAATTCATCAAAAAGTTGAATCAGTTTCTAACGTATAATAAAAGAAATATTAATAATAATATTATTATAATAATAAAATAATTATTCAATAATTAAAAAATGATAAAAAAATTATTTAATGATTTCATTCGGCCGATAATTGTGGGGAGAAATATTAAATTAGTCAAATAATGATTTATTTCAAATAAAGATTTAATTTTCTAGCAAAAATTAATTCAAAAAATACATAGGCTATTCAACATACTCGTACATAGATGTCATATAATTTAGATGATAATTAAATTAAAAAACACGGAATATATACTCTAAAGAATAATTTCAAGCCAAATCAAGAATAGCCTAAAACTAATTGGGAAAATTGAGATTATTGATCCTGAGAAATTTCAGGAATACATCATATATAGTTCAATATTCTGAACAAAGTTATTGATGTCAATGACATGGGAGGAGAAGGTGTTACCTACAATTTGAGACCAATTTTGCATCTTTACTTCATGTAGTTTCCGAGTTGCAGCTATTTTAAAACAAAAACGTCACAATTTTCCCAGTATAGGGGAAGTATTAAATTAGAATTTGAAATTATGGTTCGAATTCAACATGTAACATATGAATTTTGATCGCATTGATATGCTGAGTAGAACTAGGTATAACATAAAAACCTTTGAGATTTTGCAGTGCGGTAGGTAAAAACACAAGTAATAGTGGGTAAATAACTATTTTGTTGATTGCTAGATTTATTATTGGCTATGGCTTTGTTTGTCTGCATTGCACTTGTTTACATGAAAGAAAATTCAGGTAGGGGTCCAGACCTGACACCTTGCGAATTTTACTTGTGAGGGTGAGATCAAAAACATTTTTATGGCATAAAAATTGAAGAAATATATAATAATCAAAGAACAGGATTTATGAAGCAATGGCAATAGTTAACGAGGATATTGTTATGAACAAGGCATGGAAGAAGGAACTGTGATTTTCAGCATAATTACTGCTATGTCAATGTTGTCTTCCGGTTACCATTAGATGGACATGTTTTGTCCGTCTATCAAATTTACTATCCCCGTTCTCCCCTCGCCTTGCTGTTTATCTGCAGACCTTTAGAATGTTTACTTAGAACTTTATGGAATGGTATAGAAAATGGGAGAATGTCTTATCTGTTTACTTTAGAATTTGATAGAAAAATATCAAACCCTCTTGATCTTTCTAGAGTAATAAAAATGTGTATAAAGCAGAAGCTCTCATAAACATCAAGTCAGTTGTGATTCAAACGTTCATGTGGCTGAGTGACAGTGACAGTTCCAGCTCATACAAATCGGATTACCAGTGAGCGCTAATACAGACTTTGTTAAGTGTTAACGCAGTATATTGTGACAGATTATTATTCAGGATTCTTTAACAGTTTATACAGTGACTCGTAAGTGCTTCTAGTGTTTCAACTGTTATGTTTCAAACCCTGCTTCTTGAATTCTTGAACATCAGTTTATTGAACAGTTATTATTCAACATTTAATTGGCCTTTTATCTGTTAGTGATTTATTTTTGTACAGTAATGTAGCAAATTTTTTATTAGCTGAAAATTATCTGTTTCTGATTGATTTCTTTTGTGTGACATTACTGATTAGTGCGCGAGTTGTGGATAATTTGTGTTAATAAAGTGCGATTGTCAATTTGAAGTGTTGCCAGCATTATTTTAGAGATAGAACCCGTAACAGTATGTTAAACAGCAAAAAAGACTCTGTTCTCTGCTGTAAAATCACTTCCCGGTGGTTCGGAACCCACCTAAAACTGTGGGTCGAACTCATCAATCATCATCATCATCATCTAATTCAGGGGTTCTCAATCTTTTTCAAGGACAGTACCCCTTTTTGAAAAATTAAAATTTAGCGTACCCCCTTGTTACCTGGAGGAAATGTTGTGAGGGGGTGACGATTAATTAAAAAACCTTTTTACATAAAAAACACAATACATTTGGAAACATACTTAAAACTCATTACAAAAAATTAATGATGGATGAGCTTGCTTCTTAACATAGTTCCCTCAATGAAAAATCGAGGTCAAACCTTAAATCTTCCCCAACATTAACCTTGTCTCTGAACTTCTACGAAATAGTTATACAAACCTATTGCACTTGTTGGTTCCAAGTAACTCGACCACAAAAGTATTCAATTAGATTTCATTATTAAATAATATCCTTGCGTGATTGCGAAATGGAAAAAAATGATTTAATTTTTCATTAACCTGCCCCGCGTACCCCCTGAAACTTTTCGAGTACCCCCAAGGGGTACGCGTACCACAGTTTGAGAACCCCTGATCTAATTCATTACCCACGCACAGGTCTCAGATCTATGTGGGCTTCATTCTCCAAAAAAAAAAAAAAAAAAAAAAAAACGTTCAGACTGACCTTGAGTATCGGACATTTGCCAAGCAAATAATGGAACACAAATAGGAATAATATTTGTTGTGTAAATAGTTATTTATGTATTAAGAGCGTGAAGCGCGACTTTATTGCTCGAGCCAAAACATTAACTGCGCGACGCGTAGCGCAGTAATTTTGCGAGAGCGATAAAGAAGCTTCACGCACGAATTGCATACAATATTTTTCCTAAAACTGCAGTTCTGGATTCCAACACAATAAAAGCTTGTAGTTTGTAACATCACAGACCATGTGCGGATTTGGTTAGCGTTTGCCATTGTTGAGGTTATGTGAATTTCACGGATTCCATGATCCACCAATGAGAAGGCATCAAAATCAAAACAGAAGCGTAAAGAAAACAGCTGGCGAGCGTAAAGTACTTTACCGCTTGCTGAGCATTAAAGAGGTATTTTACAATTAGTTTTCAGTACGTAAAGAACTACTTTACGAGCAGTTGTAGGAAAAAAACTGTTTGAGACGACCATGAACAACAATAGCTGTAAGTGTTTCTCTTTTCCTTTGAATCTTGTTCAAAATTTCATCATTATTTCATGAAAAACTCTGTAATCAATGCTTCACTTATTTGTTGCAGGTATATAGCTGTGACGCAGCCGATCAAATACGCCAAGCACAAAAGCAATCGCCGTGTGACGCTGACCATTGTGCTGGTGTGGGCCATCAGTGCAGCCATTGGCAGTCCCATAGTGCTCGGTCTCAACAACACCCCCGATAGAGTGCCCGATCTCTGCCTCTTCTACAACTCGGACTTTATCATCTACTCCTCGTTATCGTCTTTCTACATACCCTGTATCATCATGGTCTTCCTCTACTACAATATATTCAAGGTAGGTGCAAACTGAAATAAAATAAAATGTAAAATAATTTTTCCAAAATAAAATGTGCTACAACAAGACAGAGGCCTGTTTCATAACATACTTCTGAGTACTGACAGTACTTATCTGTAATAATTACAATAATAATAAATAATACATAATAATAATAATATAGAGAATAATAATAATAATAATAATAATACACATATAATAATTACATTTTTGTTCCTGGATTTCTTGTTCCATGATGAACTGCGTTGTTAATATTAACTTTTCATGTGAAATTTAAAAAGCCGGCCACACCATCTCATTCAGAACAAAAAACAAAATAAAAAATGCACTTACACTCAAAACCACACTGAACACAAACAAATACGATCTCCCAGGGATCTACAAACTGAACTGCTTTGATTGTAACAAATTATACATAGGACAACAGGCCGCACATTCAAACAACGTTACAAGGAACATTTTCAAGCCCTGACATCAAAAGCTGAATCGAATTTCGCCGACCATATCATTCAAACTGGACACACTTTTACTGACATCAGTACCAACCTACACATTCTACATATAGAATCTAAAGGACACGAACTCAACACCTTGGAACAATTTGAAATATACAAACACACCACACACAATAAACAAAACATTCTCAATGAACAACTAAATTTTAAATCTCACAAACTTTTTGATCACATTTTACAAAAACCACAACACTTCTAACCAAAAAACTGACATGATGATCTAGGAACCCACGCCTCTGAAGATGGATCTCATAGATTCGAAAGCGCTCGGCCTACAGATTAAGTGAGTTATACTTATTCTTAACAAATATTTGACTGCAAGTCGTTAAATTTCACATGAAAAGTTAATACATTTTTGTGTTAAGAGGGCAAGCATGGGATTCTCCTTGTGCTCTCATATGTACTTATGTCAAATAAATAAATAAATAATGATAATAATAGTAAAAATAATAATAATAACAATAATACAATAATAATAATAATAATAATAACAATGATAATAATAATAATAATGTTATACGGTAGCCTAGCAGTTTTCTATTAAATAAAATAAAGATTCTATATTTTTTTTAATAAATTGTAGCCTATAAATTGCATGTGCTAAAACAGGTATTACAACTATATTATCTTACTGAGGACCATTTTCATAACAAAGTACAAACTAATAATAGCAGTTCTTGAAGTTACTGATAAATGTTACAGCAGTTTTCACTTGTGATTTGTTCTTGTACTTGTCCACTAAGAAATAGATCCCAAGCATTGGGGTGATATTTCCTAATTTCATTTCGTAATGAATAGACAATGACAATAGACAATGAACATTGACAATGAATAATGTAACCATGCTTCTGTCGAGACAAATAAAAATGAACACATTTTAATTTCTCTAGAGCTTATAACCACAGAAGCTTGGTGCTTTGGTATATTAATTTATTTTATCGAGTTATTAATTCCTTACACGTTTTTTCAATTCTTCTATACTAATTATATTGTTGTACATATAGTAGGCTACAAATATGCATCTTTTATAAAAATATCTATTATATATATCCCCTAATGAGGTTGCTTTGGCAAATGATTAATATGAATTTGAGAAAATTATATTAGTGGTACGATGATGTGATCGTGGTTTGATGTAACAAATGCATATCGTTTTCCATCATCTCTTAAACGGAAAGATCATCTGTAAATGCAGAAAATGAATAAAGTTTTATATAGGCTGTGTATTAGGACAGTTATGGTCTGGGAAAATAAACAGATGCTTCAGATAAGCGATAAAGACGAGATAAAGTAGAATGGGGGAAAAGCAAAATTGAAAAAGCAGAATTGAAAAAAGCAAAATAACGTAATCTGTGTATGAGCTTGAGATGGAGAAAATGTGTCTCTGATATCTCCTCGTCCTACCATTGACCCAGAAAATCTCATACATTTTTCTTCCAGGATTGTTACAGTAAAGCTAGCATCGAATCCTATTTTTCAGAATCCTCACGTGTGAGAAGTAGCGTAGTCTATATATTTTTCCTATATTACCGTATTTTCTTTGATATATTTGATCCTGTGGTCGATTATTCATGCATTTCTTAGACATGATAACGGTTATTTGATATTTCAAGGAAAGGAATTTATTAATCTCGAATTCCTACAAGTGCTATTGATTTATACTGAAGACTTCCATAATATTGACAACAGTATTAAATAGCTGATGGAAATCGATAAATGCTACTGTACAAAAATATCAGTCACCACCGGGAATCGAACCTCGGACCTCCTAATCGCCGGTCGGGCGCCTTAACCACTAGACTATGATGACATTTCTGCTCAGCAGCATTCATTTTAAACTTGGCCATATCGGCTAGTGAGCCTATCATCTCACCTCCTCATCTGAGCCTACCTAAACCTACAGGGGAGTGTTTATCGCTCATTTCTAAAAACATGTGGCCCACGCGACGCTGCCTTCAAGGTCAACTAGCTAACTTTTACAGGACGGCTAGTAGTGAAACCAGAGCCACGCGCCCAGACTAAATTATTGTTTCTACTGTACCTACCTACGATTGGTCGCCATATTTGCGGCTGACAAACAAAAAGGAGATAGTGACTGCAATGACGTTATTATAAAACTATTGCATTTCATAACAAAACTAGTGAAACATGTACAACTCTTCTATCACTGACTGTATGTAGTGTAACACGGCTGCATGGAGTAATCAGTTAATGGATGTGATTATTTGATGAGTTCTAGTAATGCCCTATTATGTTTTCTGCATTGCCATTCAATTCTATGACCGAATACGAATACTAAACAGCTTCATATCCATATATTGATTATTAATAATATATCGTTTTCATCATTTTCAAGGCACTTAACTAGCAGCACATAACTAGTACAAAATGTATCTATCTCTCTTTATACTATCCGTTGTCATGCCTTATTGCTCATTCCATGGAAATATTGGTTGATGGGTTTTTTATTTATTTTTGTAATTTTATTTAGCGTATGGCAGGTTGACACATGAAATAATTCTAACAATAAAACATAAAATAAATACTAGAACAGTCAATCATTATCGTAATTAACGCACTCTTTTATATTTTCATTCAATCATGCTCATTTTATATCAAATATAAGTTACAGTTCAATTCAGTATTAATATTTTGACTATAATGTCATTTTCAGATCACTTACGGTACTGCACTTCACAGCAGCATTTATGATTGTTTTCTTCAATATTTGCCTGCATAGTGTCTTAACTAAAGATAATACTTATTTTTTGACAGATATAATGTCCTCTTTTAATTTCCTATGGGACACACAATTTCATATCCCAATTTAATGCTATTTTGATATCAATAGCCTGAATAATAATCTGCCACAATATACTGAGTTCATCACATTAACAAGTTAAGAGTTCTTATAACACAGTTTGTATTAGCGCTCACTGTCAATACGGTTTATATGAGCGGAAATGGGAACGGTCACTGCCACTTTATCACATTAAAGCTCGAATCACAACTGAACTAATATTCATGAGAGCTTCCACTTTATATGAATTATTTCATTCTAGTAAACCCTACAGAATTCTATATTTTTCCATAAAATTTTAATTACCTAAATAAGAACCGACCACAATTCTCTAGATGGATTGCAAGGCGAGGGGCGAACAGGGGATGAGTAAACAAAAGCATACCAATTATTGCTTTCAGAAGTTAGTATTGACACAGGCAGATAATGAGTATAATGCAGAAAATTACTTTCCTTTCTTCCTTGCATTCCATAACATTATTATAAATGCTGAAACACTTAGAACAAAAATATTCATAACATCTATATTTGTAACATCTATGAAGTGTATATATTGTATTGTTTTTTGTGGCAAATAAAATCATTCATTCATTCAATCATTCATTCATTTTACACCTAAAAATATTTTCGCCAAAAATATTATACTATATTACTATATGTGGCCGTATAGTAAAATCCATTTAGATACTCGTTTGTAAATAGTTATTTATGTATTAAAAGCGTGAAGCGCGACTTTATCGCTTGAGCCAAAACAGTTACTGCGTGACGCATAGCAGAGCGCAGTAATTTTGCGAGAGCGATAAAGAAGCTTCATGCGCGAATTACATACAATATTTTTCCTACAACTACACTTCTGGATTCCAACACAATAAAAACTTTTAGTTTGTAACATCACAGACCGTGCTCGGATTTGGTTAGCGTGCGCCATTGTTGAGGTTGTGAAAATGTCACGGATTTTGTGATCCACCAATGAGAAGCCATCAAACACAGCTGGCGAGCAGTTAAATACTTTTTTCGTTCGTCAGCTGACTTTACCGCTCGCTGAGCGGTATAGAGGTATTTTACAATCAGTTTTCAGGACGTAAAGAAATACTTTACGAGCAGTTGTAGGAAAAAGGAATTTATCACCATTGGCCATTCTCCATGGTCTACACAGATTGTATCAAATCTAAACAATCACATTGTATGCTTGATCTAACTACATGGCGTTTCCACCTCAATGAATGTAAACGAAATTCGGGCAAACAGATAATAGTAGAGCGATATCATGAACATGTGTTTGTTCTTTTTTGTGTAGTGCAGCTTTTGTCTTTCCCGCCAAGTCCTCACTCTCAATTATCCTCTTCATTATTACCGCTGACTAATGAGGTGAACTGAGAGTCCAACTCCTACCACAAAAGTAACCATCAATTGTTCTCACCGTTGCTACCCACCTCATTGGTGAAAATTCGCACAATGCTTTTTTGCTGCTTGTAATGATTCAATTGTGCTCGGCTACTGGCTCGGCGAGTAATTTGCAATTCAATTATTCCACTTAGATCGATTATTGCCGCCACGTCGAGCACAATGCTTCACCTGACTCGATGTTTTGCAAAATTTATTATTTGAATTATTTCAATGTTATGTTTGGATGACTCGATGTTTTGAAAAATGTATTATCTGAAGTTATTCGAATCATTTCAGTGTTATGTTCGAATGATTTGGTATTTTGCAAATTTCATTATCCAAAGTTACTCGATTCCAATTGATTGCAAAAAAATGTGAATAGATAGAAATTTTATTTGCCATTTAAAAAAAGAGAATAGAGTCTACTGAGTAGACCTAAATCAGAAATATATTTTCACAAAATACATGAGTAGCAAAAATAAAAAAATATTCATTAAAAAATAGATATCATTCAGTAAACGAATGTTGAAAAATTTTATACAAACAGTGTTATCCTCAAAATTGAACAGCCGCAACGTTACTTTCAAAGTATTCCTTCACAGAGAAAAAGCTATGAATCGATAGGAATTTTTTAATTTCTGTTTCAAATTTTTATTCATTTCCGTTTATTTAATCATGACAGTGTTATATTATTTGAATGGCTGTATTTTCCAAAACCTATTATTTTTCAAGTTATTCGAATTATTTCAATGTTGAATGAGTTGAACGTTCATTTTCAGCAGTAATAACACAAAGCATTATAATATATTATCACAGCCAGTGTGTTGAGTTTCATTAATATTATAGAAACGCTGAATGTTGAAAGAGAATCAGTCAATTTGTTTTTCTGTTTTGTTTTTACTTTTGTTGTATATAATATATTATGCTTCCATTGATTTTTGCTTTCCTATCTCCATTATTATTATTTGTTCTTCTATCTCTATTACTTCACCATTTTCCTATCTCCATTGTTTTCTCATAATTTATATCTCTAAAGTGGGACAATTTTATGTAATAGCATCATTCAAATTTAATTTTAGTTGCCATGTTGGTGATGGCTATCATAGTTTATGACAAGTACTCCGAAACACATCCAGTTAGAGAGATCATTCTACTAGATTTTTGTTGAAATAGCATTCTGTTTTATTTTGGGCAGTTTCTTTTTTTTTGCCAATATATATCCGGTATTAGATATTCGGTATTCTGGATGATGTTCTTCTATTATCAGATATACAGTCTAAGAGTTGAGTATGAAGCAATAAGTGTACAAGCACAAGTGTATGTAACATGAATATTACAATTAAAAGAAAATTAAACTCCATATTTTAATCAATCATACAAGCAGGATCCAATCCACAGATATCCAAGGATCTACAGGATCCAAGATATTGGTATGAAATATACTTTGTCAATTTATATGTTAGTTATTCAAATAACTCAGATTATCGGCCACTTAATGATAAGTTTGACTTAATGCTCCAATACGTACTTATTTCATACTTATTTACGTACTTATTTAATAATGCCTAAGACATTATTTACCAAGGTTATTGAAGTGAATGTCGATGTTTTCTCAACTTATTTTCACAATTTGTTACAAATAAATCTTTTAGAAGTTCATATTAACACTCATTTTTTCAATTCATACCCATGATGACGAACCTTCCTAACATCGACCACCAATTTCCTTTCAATGTAACAGATAATCGCTCAAAAACAAAATCATTGAGAAAACGGCAAATTCCATACACCTTCAGAAATTACTATCAATAGTTTTATATAAAATACAAAAAATGGCAAATGCAGACAATTGGAAATTTTAGAAGCTTTGGAGATAACTATAGGTTGGTGAAAAACGATTCCAATACTAGTTTAAATGACCAAATTTATTTTAACCAATTCAATACAACTAACTTGGTTTCATCATAATTCCAGACTACATTTAAAAAAACAGTTCTTTGGTGTATTTCTCGGTTGACCTTGACTGCATTTCAGTAAGCCTCTAATTTTTCAGTTCTAATTTGATTCAATTCTAGCCTTATTAGTTATTTTTCTTCTTTGTTGCTTTCTAGATGTTCACAGTTTTTAGTTATTGATTTGACTCGTATTTTTGCTTGTTACTCCTCCCACCAGGGGGCTTGAATTGTCAGCCAATCACAACCTTCAATGAGGGTCAGCCTCTTTCTCGCTTAACCAATAGTATCATTCCATGCTCAGTATATACTGTATTAAGCTTCTCTGTACTTCAGTTTGATTTAGATTGATAATGGTGTAACAACCGAAACTAGTTTATCAAAGTTCTAATAAATGTGGTTGTGACAATTTCGTCTTATTATTCATTATGGATACCTTCCACAATATCACCTTCGCCACTACAAAGAAAGATTTCATCAATGTCATCTCACTGAAGCTTTCTTTTAAGATAGCATTTTTTACTAAGAAAGCCCACATAGGTCTGAGACCTGTGCGTGGGTGATGAGTTGGACCAACCGTTTTAGGTGGGTTCCAAACCACCAGGGAGCGATTTTACAGCAAAAACAGAGTATTTTTGGTGGCCAATCTAATCGATCACCCTTAATAAAGAGAGCCCAGGAGAACGCAGCTTATCTCTATCTGATTGAACAGATTCCATCTACGGCTCACGGCTATCACTTCCCACTTCCCAATGTGATATTATACTAGTACAAAATATGAAATTCTAAATAGAAAACGCGGATAAATGATTCTGCGATTTTTCTATAAAGTGATACTGAAATCCTTTTGAAAGGTAGAAGAAACATGAGACATGGAGAAACAAGAAGGGAAAGAGGAAAGAGATAATGAAAGAAGTTTCTGTACGATGGGCTGCTATTCAGAAGCATGTCCCAAATAAGAAAATTTCTCAATTTTGTTGCAATCTACAAAAACAGACCTCTAGTGCTACTACTAATAATAATTTTAGATAAACACTTTACTGCATAGTATAAAAAACTCATGGAGAAAAATAGTTGCAGTTTCATAAACTCTTCTAGCAGTAATCCAAAACGTGGCAAACGTGTATTTTTGACAAAAAATATCGTGAATATTCTAGGAGAAATGGCGTATATTTTTTGTATTGCCACCTTGTGTCCCTTGAGCTTTTAGCTAGAGGAAACGAGACATCAGTTTTGCTCCCCAGAGAGGTAGAATGCTCTTCATAAAGGGAAGGACCGATATAATACGTTTCCCAAAGTCGACGAGAGCTCTGGCATCGAAGCCCTTTGTGTCCTATTGCTGATGTTGTTATTTACAGAAACCACCAAAAGTGAGACATCTCTTAGGAATACGTTTTCGATTCCCTCTTCAAACATGTGAGTCGCCTTGATGGTTTTCGTTCTGAAACTTCAGCAGTTATGTTGAAAAAAGTTGTTTGTAGATGAAAAAAATGGTGAACGGTGATAAAATATTGAATAGTCAGCATTTGAAATTTAATCATAGTTTTAGAAACATATAATAAAATTTAATGGTTAGTACTAGTTTGTACACCATTTATTTCATCATTTTATAATTTATGTTAGTTTTTACACAATTTATTAGTTCATCATTTTACATTTTGTTTTTTAGTAGTTCACTGACAAATTGAACAGTATTGTTCAATTTCCATAGGAATACAGATTAACTATGGTGAGGGATTAGATTAGATTATTTACTTTATTCAATTAGATTACAAAATGCACAATCTTAGATTCTAGATTGTTAAAAATATATGTACTGTAATTGTTCTATGAATTTTACAAAGCTAATAACCAATAAAGCTAACAAAGCTAATAACTAGAGAATTATTCGACAAAATGATTATGAGATGCATTTTGATAACGATAATATGATTGTGATGTATCTACATGAAACGGCGAAGTTTGAACACATAAATGTCCATTCTTGGAGAAGGATATTCAAAAGTAGGAGGGATGGGAGACAAAAGAAATTTCAGAATATTTAAGTAGGCCTTGTGAGACAATATTCGACAGATTCAAAACAACATGTTTAAATCGCTAAAAATATGGTCATGGAGGGATTATTTTTTCAAAAAATGTCCGGGGTAGTCGGGACCCTAAAATAATTTCAAGATGAATTTCCAAGTATGGTGTTGTATGGTACCCCAATCAGATGAAATAGATCAAAAATAGTTGAATGAAAGTTCAAAGGGGACCCGTTTCAATTTTTTTTACCAATACAATGATGTTTCAGATCATTGATAAAATAATCATTGACAAGGACTAGATAAAATTTACTTAGACAAATAGTGTGGGTTGAAACGTTGAATTGATTCATGTTCATGCCTAAGATTACTTAAAATGAGGTTTTAAAGAGATTATTCTTCAAAAATTTCCAGGGGAGTACCCCAAACCACCTTTTTGAAAGAAATATAGTCTTAAGAAATAGAGTCTATATATTGTCTTAATTCATTCTTGGAAAGAAGTATTCCTTTATCCCTCGCTGTGTGCTTCAAAGTACCTAAAGTCCATGAGAAAATACTTCCAACATGGAATAGGAGAAGCACCACAGATGCTCTTTATCATAGTCAGGAGGATTGGAGGAAGAGAGGAGAGTCGGATCTGCGCACAGTGGAATGCGTATTGTCACTTTTCTGTTGTCGTTGTGAGAAATGGAGTGAATGTTGCTATGTGGTGGGGGTGAATTGTAAGGGATAGAGCACCGGACCTCTCTGTCTCTGCTGTCTTGCTCTGTGTTGGAAGTATTTTCTCGCAGACTTTAGAGCCTAAACCCTCCCTCCATGTCAACACATCATTGGTCACACCCCCACCCAACTGTTCCTCCAGTTACGCCACAAAAGGAGGGGAATCCCATTACCACACAAATTCAAATTCATTTTATTCATCACATATATAACATGCTGAAACATGGAGTGAATAGATTCATGTACATGTCTAGAATTGCTTAGAATGTGGTTTTAAAGATATTATCCTTCAAAAATTTCCAGGGGGAGTACCCCGAACCACACTTTTGAAAGAAATATAGCTATTTAGATATTGTCATCATTCATTCTCAGAGAGAAGTTTTCCTTTATCCCCCGCTGTGTGCTTCAAAGTACCTAAAGACCGCAAGAAAATAGGGAAATGGGTGAGGGGAATCCAATTTCCCCACAAATTTAAATTCATTCATTCATCACACATATAACATGCTGATAATATTAATAACAGGAACATTTAACTACAAAAAACGCAAAAATAAATATTTTTAAAAGGTGGCTCATTGAATGTTTTCATCCCTTGGTTTTTCTCCAAGCCAATAGTAGCGCATGCCAATAATTGTACGTATAGCAGAGAAAATCTTAGAAATTTCTCACATTGAAATATTTCAAAAACGTGGGTTTATTTTCTTTCTGTCCCATCAATCTTTCTCATCAACTCCTTCTTTTACCCTTATCATCTCATTTTTATCACTTTTTCTCAATCTCTTTTACTCACTCTCTGTTTTGTCTCTCACCCACTCGCTCTCATTTTTTCTCTCACTGACTCCCTCACTTCTCCGCTTATCCATAAACACCCCTCATCAGACAAGTCTCACTCACTCACCCTATCTCATGCACACTCTTGAGCTCCAACTATGGCCGTCTTCGTTGGCCTTGATCCCGTTATTAAATTCCAGCTTTCTCCAGGGGCTTCGACAGCCGTCCAACTACCGGTCAAGATTTTGTGGGTGGTGACGATTGGGTTGGAAAAGGGGGGGGGGGGGGGGTGGAGATGTGAAGCCTTCCAAGCTCAAGTAACCTGGCAATGAATTCTCATCATATAAATTTCCTTTTCTTTCAGGCAACCTTTCTTAGCTTCATTTCATTTCATCTGGTTCCCCCATGAGGAATGAGACCACGTATAAGTGCTGAATTTTTTCATACTGTACAAAGACGCCCAAATTTTCCATAACCTTGAAATGAAATGTTTGTGATTTTTTTGGATTGGTATGGTTTCTTGTGAAATGGAATGTATACAATTTTTAAATGAAATCACTAGACGCAGTAGTGTAGTTGGCTAGAGCGCCGGCTCTGATTGATCCACCTCCCTCCCACCTTCCCATTTCGGCCTGCCATTTTTCACCTCATTGCTCACGCATAAGTCTCAGACTTGAGTGGTCGTAAACAGCAACGAAAATTGAACTTGGATTTGAAAGTATAATTACTCAGGCTTACTGCAACTTTTCAATGGAATTTATAGTTTTTATAATCAAATAATCTTTTTAGAAGTGTAATCGTCAAAGTGATATACTGTGTTATGCGGATCAAAGATAATGTTATTCTGATATTTGAGCAGATTCTGAGGTAATCTCAACCTGAAGCTCACCTGTATTGACCGGACACTTTATGTCTCCCGGTTGAATTGGCCCATCTAGCCCAAACGGCTAGCGAATGAATAAAACAACTTCAATTATCCTGAATTAGAAATGTTATAAAATATTTGAATGCAATGACCAATAAAGCATACGCACACAAACAAACATATGGAATTTCATATATGGAAACATTTATGGAATTTCAAATTTGTTTGAATGAATTTAATCAATCCCTGAAGAAATCGGCCTCCTATAAATTTTTCAATTGGAAACTTTATTGGAATTTCCAATTGGAATAATTATATCAAACTGATTCACTCTTTAATTACTTGAAATGTTTACTAAATATTTTTATAATTGTTTTTTAAAATATTTCTATAATTTCTAGACTCTTTAAAAACTACGGTAGCTTGTAGAGTTTCCTAACAATATAACAAGGTTTTTCTTTGTATACGCTGCTATTGTGACTCACCAAGTGATAATCTCCTCGGCTTCTTTTATTATAATCGTGTACAAAAAGATTTGGTTAATCTTGTACGAATCTTGTACGTCAAGATTTTGGTTAATTTCACTCTTTTTACAAACAGAGTAGCTTCGTACACATATAAGCAGGAAACAGTCAGGAGACCCAAGTTTCTTGAACAACGGCCTACATGAATCTAATCTATTTACTCTTTCCATACACCTAACATCTTTCTTTTGGATCAAGGTTTTGTTTTGATGAATTACCCCATACTAAGGTGAACAAAACAATGTGAACAAATCACTCAAAGACGTCAAACAGTTCTTGTATTTTTCAGACAGAAAAAAAACAGTAGGCCTCGTTCAACGATCACTTTTTACACAGGGAACATAAAGAACATAATACTGTTATAAACAGCTGATCGGCTAAGTGGAATTTTAATAGTAAGCTGGTGAGCGAGTAAAATTGTGTGAGTGTAATATTAAAGTGAGAATGGAAACGTTTGTGACCCGGAAAGGGATTATAAAATTCGGTGGATGATGAAAATGAAAGTTGCTGACATAAACGAATATGCCAAACAGTAGGTGTGCAAAAGTAAATAACGGAGGAGAGAGAAATGGATAGAAGAAGACAGAGTGATAGAACGAAGGAGAGGGAAACGGATAGAGGAAGAGAGAGTGATAGAATAAGGGGGAAAGAGTAAGTGACGCTGAGAGAGTTAGCAGGAGAGAGAGAAGGGTGAGATTGTTAGAGAGATTAAGAGGAGAGTTTAATAAAGTAGATGAGACGAAATATAGGAAAGAATGAGATGAAATATAGGAGAGGATTAGACGAAATTTAGGAGAAAAGAGATGAAATATAGGAGATAATGAGATGAAATAAAGGAGAGAATGAGATGAAATAAAGGAGAGAATGAGATGAAATACCTTTGGTGAGAGTGAGAGAAGTGAAATAAAATATAGGAGAGAATGAGATGAAATACCTTTGGTGTGGGTGAGAGAAGTAAAATTAAATATAGGAGAGAATGAGATGAAATATAGGAGAGAATAAGATGAAATACCTTTTGTGTGAGTGAGAGAAGTTAAATAAAATATTGGAGATAAAGAGATGAAATATAGGAGAGAATGAGATGAATATAGAAGAGAATGAAATGAAATATAGGAGAGAATGAATGAAATGAAATACCTTTGGTGTGAGTGAGAGAAGTGAAAGAGAAAGAGCTTCAGGAGTATTGTGTATGAGTGAAAAGGTATAGTGTGAGGAAGGGGGTCGTCACTAGTTATTAACGAGCCCATTTGTGTATAACTAGCCAGGTCCGCGTAAGTGGCAAACACCCGCATGGATTTTTAATTAAATCCCCAACAGACCAACAGTGCACACACAACGACAAAGGGTCCCATGAGTCACGCTGTTTGTTTAATAAATTAAAACTCAATATTGAGTCATCATCATTCCAACAACTGCCTGCTGTATAATTTTTGTGCTCTTTGCATATTAACGGGGTAGTAACATGGCCAATACCTGGGCCGTTCATCAAATGCGGGAAAGGATTTGATTATTGGTGGTGTTGGGTTAGATTGAGTGTTCTGTATTTTTGGGAATATTATTTGCAAGTGAGAATGATGCATAAGCATATTATGGTGATTATCACATTATGATTGTGATATTTATGGGTAATGAATGATAAGACGAAGTTGTCACATCCACATTTCTTTGAAGTGGTGGAAGTGATATTGTGGAAGATATCAATTATGAATAATAAGACAAAGTTGTCACAACCCCATTTCATTGTAGAGGTGGAGGTGATATTTCGGAAGATATCCATAATGAATAATAAGAGGAAGTTGTCACAACCACATTTATTAAAAATATAGAGATACTAGTTTCGGGTGTTCCTCCATTATCAATCTCAAACTAAAAATAAAGTATTGAGCAGCTATATATATTAATAATTGCACTTTCGTGTCTTTCTCGGTTGACCTTGACTGCATTTCAGTGAGCTTCAATTTAAAAATAATTCAATTCTAGCCCAATTAACTTGTGTATTGTACTTTGTTACTTTCTAGATGTTCACGGTTTTTAGTTCTTGATTTGATTCTTATTTTTGCATGTTGCTCCTCCCACTAATGGGCGTGACTTTTTATGACCTTCAGCCAATCAGAAACCGTCAATGAAGGCCAGCCTATCCCTTAGCAAATAGTATCATTCAATGTTTAGTATATCTGCTCTGTACTTTAGTTTTAGTTTGTTTAAGATTGATAATGGAGTAACATCAGAAACTAGTATCTCTATAATTTTAATAAATTTGGTTGTGACAACTTCGTCTCATCATTCACTACAACCACATTTATTGAAAATAGTGAGATACTAGTTTCGGTTGTTACACCATTATCAATCTCAAACAAACTAAAAAATAAAGTACAGAGTAGCTCAATATATACTAAACACGGAGTGATACTATTGGCTAAGGGAGAAATAGGCTGACCTTCATTGAAGGTTTGGGATTGGCTGAAGGCCATAACAAGTCACGCCCACTCATGGAAGGAGCAACAAGCATACATAACAGTCCAAATCAAGAAGCAAAGGTCATGAACGTCTAGAAAGCAACAAAGAACAATAAACAAGTAGGCTAGAAATAAATAAATTTAAAATTAACAAATTAAAGATCACTGAAATGCAATCAAGGTCAACTGAGAAAGGCAAGAAAGTACCGTTATTAAAGAGTGGGCCAAAATTATTATGAAACCAAGTTAGTTGTATTGAATTGGTTAAAATAAATTTGATCATTTAAACTAGTATTGGAATCGTTTTTTACCAACCTAGTTATCTCCAAAGCTCAATGAAGGTCAGCCTATTTCATCTCCGTTAGCCAATAGTATCATTCCATGTTTAATATAATCATATTAACAAGCTACTCTGTAGTTAAGTTTTAGTTTGTTTGAGATTGATAATGGTATAACAACCGAAACTAGTATTGCACTATTTTTAATAAATGTTGTTGTGACAACTTCTTCTAATTATTCATTTTGGATATCTTCCACAATATCACCTTTGCCATTACAAAGAGAGTATGTATGGGTAGCCTATGCATTTCACACAGATATTATCTGTAATGCATTATCATTATGTGACTATACATTTTACTATAAAGTTATTAAAATCCATTAATAGCATAAATTTCTATTACTTTGATCAATTTTTTCATTCATCTAAAAATAGCAAAAAACGTCAAAAAATGACAAACTGAAAATCTAACAGTTTTCAATGGGATAATATTCCTGGATTTCTTGTTCCATGACGAACTGCGTTGTTAATATTAACTTTTCAAGTGAATTAAACGACTTGCAGTCAAATTTTTATTAAAATAAGTAGTATTTCACTTACTTCTGTAGGCCGAACGTTTTCGAGTTTTTAAAACCCATCTTCAAGGCATCCTAAATATCGATGTTGGTTTGTTGGTTAGAAGAACTGTGGTTTCTGTATAATGTGGTCAAAAAGTTTGTGTGATTTAAAATTTAATTGTTCGTTGAGGATGTTTTGTTTATTGTGTGTGGTGTGCTTGTAAATTTCAAATTGTTCCAAGGTGTTGAGTTCGTGTCCTTTAGATTTTATATAATAATATTCATTGAAAAAATGGGCATGCTAGTATCTAGGATAATATTCATGCTAGGATAATATTCATTGCAAAAATGGGCATGCTAGTATCTCCTGTACTTTCTGATTCAGGTAATGAATTTCTGCCCTACAATAGCAATAGGTTTATTAGAGTTCAGTCTACTCTAATAGTGGACACTGCACACTTACACTTAAACTCATATTGTACATCTTAAATATATCTATTGAAGACCTGAATAATAAAATAATTGATCAATCTAAAAAAGGTGTGGACTATCCAGAGAATTAAGTGAATAAAATATAATTGTTCTGTGAAAAGGAAAACTTGATTGCAGAAGAGTTTGAACATTCTACCCCAAACTTGGGATTGCAGTGGTTTTTGCACTTCTAGAAACACACGATACATTTTCTCTCTGAATCTGCTTCAGATAGACATTCTTGCATGAACACCATCAATTTCTTCTTGGTACTAACTTATTTCCAGGATCATTCACATGATACATGAAGATAATTCTTGAATGTGTATTACCATTGAGAATCAAGTAGCCCTGACCTACCAAGAAGAATTGTTTCAATCTGTAAATTTACCCAACTACCTAAAAAATACTCTGCCACAGGTCACACCATATTATTATTAATTTAGTGTTAACACCGGCTTTTTCCAAACTTGTCACTCACCAATATTTCGAAGCTGATTTGACTCTGAAATCTGAAGCTAGTAATCAATTCCCAGAATTATATGACATACAAATATGATGCTACTCACCGTTTATGTATCATTTTTGGTGATGACACACATGTGAGCGTTCAGACATTATTTATTTGCATTGGTTCATCGCACAGAAACATTGCAATCAGTGATGACACTTAACACTCAGTTGTGCATATTGATATATGTTTCCCTCTGGAATCTGGCATCCGCTGTTAGGGATCAGTCAGCTGCGGCATTGCCAGGGCAAAGACAAAACGACAATCGCAGTTGCCATTGGTGTGCTCCATAGCTCTTCCACCAATATTTAATCACTGAACTGTTGTATTAGAGGAAGAACTGACATTGATTGGATTCTGGAGCTTGGTGTCATTAAACATCATCCATCATACATTCACTGTCATGATGAATTTGCTCCAAACAGGGTCAGCAACTACTGTAATTGTTAACTCAGTACAGTACTGTATCGTTAGTTATACAGTAAGTCAAGTAGTCACAACTGAATTATTTATGAACACTATATCATGCTTATTTTATTAAACCATTAAACCAAACAAAATTCAGGAATCAAATACCATTTCAAATCAAGTCATGAAACAAGACAATATTTTGGAATCAAATACTATTCAAAATCAAAATTGGACAGTCATTATTTCTAATCTGTGTGAAATTTTATAAACTTTCAAAACTTTATAGCTGTCATTAATATCATTTTCAAGGTTTTATTCTGAAAAGAAAGATCTATTGATATTTGCAGATCAATTAATTCAAAACAGTAATAGTAAATTTCTGTGGAATTGTTCAAATCATTGTAAGAAGTGAGGTATACTTCATCATTTCCTTCATCATCTTCTTACCTTCATATCATTTAAGATCTTAGATAAGATTACTTAAGATATTACTTAAGATTTAAATAATATTCACCAGATTCATATGACTACACCTAGCAACCAATTTCTGGTCTTGAGGATTAAACCCCCAATTTATTGTTGTTGGTTTCATATGAACCTTCCATAGAAAGGACTCTTCTCCAAGTCTCATAGGCTAAAAACCACGAGTATGTTTAGATTTTTTGAACTTTTATTACCAGTCCACCAGAAAACAGCGGTCTTATTACAGTTAAAGATGATTTGTTACATGATATTTCCTGATTATACCTTTTGTAGCTGTAAATATTCTGTCTTGGCAGATAATGCTACTCAAACTCAGCTTGCATAATTATTTCACGAATTTTCGATCATGAAATTAACAAAAAATTTTTTTTTGTAGATTACGTCTTGGAGACTCCAGTTAAGGAGTATAAGACAAGTCAGATTAACATTAGTCATGTACACTGGATACCATAATTAATTACTATATCAATTAGTTGAGGTGAGGCTTAATTTTGATGTGAAAGGAACTCTTGTACACTATAAAAAGCTTTATCAACTAAATATTTTTTCAATTGTTTTTTAAATATTTCTATATTTTCAAGACTCTTTAAAAACTGCGGTAGCTTATTGTAGAATTTCCTACCAATATAACTAGGTTTTTGTTTGAATAAGCTACTATTGTGACTCACCAAGTGATAATCTCCTCGGCTTCTTGTATTATAATCATGTACGTCAAGATTAAACAACTGCTTTCTTTGAACAATAGTTATTGCTGGAGAATGATAAGACATAAGACATAAATAAAAACATACTATATTTATAATTTAACACATTATGGTTGGCCTACTCTGTGTTCCAGTATATTGTAACTGAAAATATTTCCACTTTGCAGGAAACCTAGCCTAGCCTAACCTAACCTAACTTGACTTGTACACACTCTTGGTAATGACATTGAAATTTATATTCTTGGATTTCTTGTTCCATAACAATCAGCGTTGTTAATATTAAATTTACAAAAAAAGTTGGAATTTATAACTTATGATCAAATTAAGGAAAATTCCATTAAACAAAAAACTGCTTAATAATAGAGAAAAGATGATATTTTATATAAAAAATTGAAAAGAGAATAATTTTATCAAAAGAATCAAGATATGCTCCTGTCAGTTTCCAATTTAGTAAAATTCTGTTCTGCAAAGGAATTGTATCAATTTTTCCACATCCAGAGATATAAAAATATGAATCATAGCTAGAAGATAAATAAAGATTTTACACAACTGAAAAAGTAATATCAAGACACTCTAATATGATGTTGCGGAGATATTTCCACTCAAAAACTTATAATTGAATGGAGTGCAAAAGCAGTGGAGGAAGTGATAAGATGAATAGACTTCCTGGGTATTTCTTCCTGCCACCTCTGCGATAAAAGTACCGCAATCATCTTGCAGCATCTTACCTCTTCATCCACTTATTCAATACGTGGTAATTATGTTTCATCTTTCATCACAGTACGCTCTTCATCAATAGAAATGAAGTACAATATTTGTTACAAAGAGATTCAATCCTTTTCTACAGGATATACATTCTGTACACACATCTCAAAATAGCTTAGATTTCAGCTGACATGTAATAATTTTCTTTTCAATTTTTTTTCTAAATTTTCTTTTCAATTTTTCCTTTAATTTTTTTCTCTTCCTCATCTTCGGTACCTCCTTTTCTTTTTCTTTTTCCTTTCTTTACCATTACCTTCTTCAGTTATTTTCTCCTCAACCCTTTTTCCCTTAACCTCTACCACCTCGTCCATCCTCCACTTCGTCTTTTTCTTCTTCTCCATCTTCTTTACCTTCCCCTTCTCTTTCTTCTTCTTCTTCTTCCTCTTCTTTTCTCTTCTTCTTCTTCTTCTTTCCCTCCTCTACCTTAATAACCACTACCTTCTACAGCTTTTTTTTCTCCTCATGCACTTCCATTTCCTTATTCTCCTCCTTCTCTTCCACCTCCTCCATCTTCCACTCCTTCTCCTCCTTCTTCTTCTTCTTCTTCTTTTCCTTCTCCCCTCCACTACCTTGATCGCTACCCTTTACAGTACCAGATTGTTTTTTACTATACACGTCCCTTTCCCTAGAAATCTCTTTCAAGCTAGTTGAATTCTGAAGAAAGCATCAAAATGTTGGTCTGGGCTTCTTTCTCTCCTTCTTTCTCTTTTTCTTCGCTTCCCTTCTTTTCTCTTCTGCATCTTCACTTTCGTGTTCAACCAATCTTCAACAGTATTTCTTTGTTCTCATCTCTTTTCATTTTTATGCTCCTCCTCCCCTCCTCCCTCCTCGTCACCTTTCCCTCCCCATCCTCGATCCCCTCCTCTTGCTCCCCCAATTTTTTTCCTCATCATTTTCTTTTCATTTTTATCCTCCTTCCCTCCTCATCCTCGTTATCTTCCTTCCCTCCTCATCCTCATTCTCCTTCTCTTCCTCCCCCAATTCTTTTCCGTATCCCTTTTCTTTTCATTTTTTTCCTCCTCTTCCTCTTTCCCTCCTCATCCTCGTTCTCCTCTTCCTTCTCTTCCTTCCCAAATTCTTTTCATCATCTCTTTTCTTTTCACTTTTATACTCCTCATCCTCGTTCTCCTCCTCTTCCTCCCCCATTCTTTTCCTCATCCCTTTTCTCTTCTTCCCTCTTCATCCCTCATCTCTTTTCATTTTTATCCTCCTCTTCCCCTTTCCATCCTCAACCTCGTTCTCCTCCCCATCCTCCCCTCTTTCTTGATCTCCTCCTCATCCTCCCCTCTTTCTTTTTCTCTTCCTCTTCCAATTCTTTCCATCATCTCTTTTCTTTTCATTTTTATCCTCCTCTTTCCCTTTCCTTCCTCATTTTCGTTCTCCTCCTCCAATTCTTTTCCTCATCCCTTTTCTTCACATCTTTGTCCTCCTCTTCTTCTTTCCATCCTCATCCTCATCCACCCTTCCTCCCCCTCGTTCTCCTTCTCCTCCTCCTCCCACAATTCTTCTCCCATTACAACTCAGAATTGCATTACACCTTCTACTCTTCAAATTTCTTTCAAGCTAGTTGAATTCTGAAGAAAGCATCATAATATTATTGCAATGTTGGTCTGAGCGCGTTGATGAGATTTGTAGAGCACTAACAGCAGTAGCGGCGTTCTAAAGTATTTCATGGGTGCTGCCCTTCCTTGAGCCTGCACCTGACAATGGGATCAGAAACGCGCGCGTTCGAATTTCAGCTCACGCAACACCGTGTGGAAATAATGATACACCTTTTGTGAAAAACGCTGTCCCTTTGTGCCGAGAATGTAATTACAGCCCCGGCTGCTGTTCCCCATGTCTTTTGCTTTTACACTTCTTCCGACAACTTGTAAAAGTCAGAAACATTAAAAGCTATGTAATAAAAGGGCCGGCAGAGACAAAAGCAATGGAAGCTGCAGAATTCGCTCTGTGGACGGCGACTTCGAGATTCTCTTCTGAGAACGATTCGCTTGTCCCAAGGCAAACGTCTCAAAAATCCAACAAATTCTTATATCGACCAACAGAGGTTGTAGTCTGTTAAATTCTCCAGCCAATGATGTAAGTTAAAAAAATAAAAGTTTATGACTCCCTACCCCAGTTTTATTTGTTTTTTATTTATTTACAAATGTAACTTTGAACAAATATTTTAAACCTAGGTGATGGTGAGGGGGGAGTGATAATACAGACTTATTTATTCATGATGTTCTGAACTATTTCAAATAGATAGTGATCATTACGTCGTGCACATGAAAATAAACGTTTCTGTAAATAGTCGTTTCGTTAAATTAATTTTGATGGTTTTTGCAAGATGGCATCCCATGTAGTACTGACAACAAATCTAGACACCATTGAAATGGATAGGCTACTGGTAACATAAAGTCTTTAGTATTGTTGAATTTACTGCTTTGTTAACAAGTTTTTCTCAAGAGCAGAAAATCAAACATGAAATTGAATTTATTTGTACATGATACAACACATGAGTATACAAATGTATAAAGCAATACAAAGCATACAAAGAAAAATCATATAACATTAAAATTTTGAAACAACACTCACATGGTTGAAAATTTTGAAACAACACTCACATGGTTGAAAATTTTGAAACAACACTCACATAAATTTACCTAGGTAAATTTATGCATTCGGTACTGAGCGAGGCAGCCATTTTGAGAATTTGTTGTAGAAATACATTAATTTGTGTATATTGTACTAATAATAATAATAATAATAATTAATTTTTGTGAATATATTTTGTTTAGTTGTTTTACCAATCGTTTTCATTCAGATGTGCGCGACTCAATGATCACTAACAATAATACTGTTATGGGTTCTATCTCTAAAATAATGCTGGCAACACTTCAAATTGACAATAGCACTCTATCAACACAAATTACTGACAACACGCACTAATCAGTTATATCACACAAAAGAATCAATCATAAGCAGATAAATTGATAATGTTCAGCTAATAAAGAATTTGCTATATTACTGTTCCAAAATCAATCACTACCTGTTAAAAGGCCATTAAAATATTAAGTAATAACTGTTCAATAATAATTCAAGAAGAAGCGTCCAAAACAAGTTGAAACACTTCAAGCACATACGAGTCACTGTATAAACTGTTGAAGAAGCCTGAATAATAATCTGTCACAATATAATGTGTTTATCACTTAACACATGAAACGTTCATATAACACCATTTGTATTAACGCTCACTGGTAATCCGGTCTGTATGAGCGGGAACTGTCACTGTCACTTTAACATATCAACGTTCAAATCACAACTGATGAATGTTTACAAGAGCTTCTTCTGCTTTATATACATTTTTATCACTCTGGAAAAAACGTGAGAATTCTTTATACTTCCATAAAATTCTAAAGTAAAAAGATAAGGATATTCTCCATTCTTTGAGTCTATTCTATTTAAACAGATAAGAACCGACCAGAACTCTCCAGGTGGATTGCAAGGCGAGGAGAGTACGGGGATAGTAAACAAACATGCCAATTAGCTTCGACTGGAAGACAATATTGACACAGCAGTAATTACGCTGAAAATTCCAACCATTGCTATTCCAACTCTACTATATGGCAGCGAAAATTTGGATAAATAGTAAAATTGATACCAATATTCAAGCTGTAGAAATGAGTTTTCTGCAGAGTGTGTTAGTGTGTTTGGATGCACTAGAACAAATGGAATTATTAGGAATGATTGAGTAAGGAGATTTCTGTCACACCTCTGCATGGCAAAATATTGCAGAAAAGAAGAAACTGGTGCAGTTATTAAGATAGGATGAAATATGGAAGCAAAAAATAACAAGCCGATTGAAAGAAGAAATTTTGGATGGCATAGAAAAAGATGGGTACGGGCTCAGGTTTAATGAAGCTAACTGAAGAAGACAATGAACATTATAAAATTAGTTGTGTTTTTTAATATAACAGAAGTCATAATAAATGTAGAGGTTCCATACTTCAGTTACTACACAAATTTCATTGCTTATTCCAGGAAAATTGGATTCCTATTAAAAAAATATAAAATATTGAAAATTTTAAATATAAAAAATAGGGATGACAAGTTTTTAATACAATTTTTTTTATTAAGTTATAAATTCAGCTTATGTGCTTCATTGTATCATTACCTACGCAAAAGTCTGAGACTAGAGTGGGCTTCATTAGAAAAAATAAATTAATAAAAAATGGGAGATTTGATGAAGATTATATTATGCCTTTTAATTTGTAATGTGCATGGAATCGATTGGGAAATGTTATCACTGTAGTTGGAAATGTTTATTACTGTCGGCTGAAATTAGGATTATGGCCACACCCTTTGTATGAATATAGGAACAAAGCCAATTTCACAGAGCACTCCCATGTGATATAGTTAAGCAATTTGAAACTCTGCAATGTATTCTGCTTGGGGTGCTTCTTTGCTTAGCTCTCTTGGCAAAGGAGCCCATTCTACACAATTCTCTCCTTATCACTCTTTCTCTCTCCATTCATTCTCATACCCTCTCTCTCTCTTTCTCTTGTTCAAAGCCGAGCTGCACTTGTGAGGCAAAAGGACGATTTACACAAGATGCTAGAGTAATTGTTTGGCACGACAACCATCTCCATTTATTCCTTCTAAAACTATTCTAAACATTCTGGAAATTTAGTTCCAGCTGGAAAAATGTCATAAATGTCCTATATTTATAGTATGTTCAATGCGATAGCAATGAATGTATGTTCAATGAACTATATACAGCGTGTAAGTTTATAGTTCTCAGGATATGTGAAATGTTATATGCTTTTAATATAGATACTTTGATTGTGATAGGAAATAAGTCAGCATTTCTTGTTCATGCATCAAAAACATTTCTATTACTAATAGAAATATTTCTATTACATTACTAAATTTCAAACTATATATGGCTTTTTAGTTGCCTTTCGGTTCCGCAGAAAATAAATAAAAATTATGGTTTCTAATACATTGATTTCACAAATCAAGCTGCAGTAAATTAATACAAATGTGAAATATATACAGCGTGTGAGTTTATAGTGCTCAGGATATATGAGATTCTATATGCTTTAAATATGGATATATGAGATTTTATATACTTTAAATATGCAAACTCTGATTGTGATAGAAAATATTGAATAGCATTAAATAATAAATATTAAATAGCATTTCTTATTGTTCATGCATCAAAAAACTAAACATTTAAATGGTTTTTTAGTTGCCTTCCAGTGCCGCAGAAAATGAATAAAAATTATCGGTTCTAATAATAGGCTACATTGATTTCAAAAATCAAGCGACAGTAAATTAATACAAATAGATGTATTTTATTACTGCAGTTAATGTGTCCCAATAACAATTTTTAAAGATAATATCTCATTTTTTTGTAGATAAAGCTTCTTATGATACGTCTAGAGCTAGAGATAGCTCCGCCAAATATGTAATAAAAATATTCATTTTCATTTTTACATAACTAATATTCATTTTTACATACGTAATAGAAATGACTGTATGTTGTGAATTATTCCAAAAAGTTTAAATAGAAATACCATTTTGTTCGTATTGTGTTGAATTTCACCACAGCAATTTCAAGACCTAGAGGGTAATTGGAGAAATTAATAATATTAACTTGTTATGTGAATTTAACGAATGACAGTCAAATATTCATTAAGAATAAGTAAAATTTACTTACTCTGTAGGCCGAGCGCTTTCGAATCTATGAGATCCGTTTTCAGAGACGTCCTTCTTGATCATCAATGAAAATGGATCTCAAAGATTCGAAAGCACTCTGCCTACAGAGTAAGTAAATTTTACTTATTCTTAATGAATATTTTACTGCAAGTCGTTGAATTCACATAAGAAGTTAATATTAACAACGCAGTTCGTCATGGAACAAAAAATCCAGGAAATTAATAAATCAAAACAAACTTCAATAATTTTTACACATTTGTTTATTCCATCATCTATTTATTCGTTTATTATTTGAATTTATCACAATTTTTTCCATTCACTGGCAAAACCACTAACTTTATACAAATAGTTATATTTATATTATTTGCTTATTTAACTATTTATTTATATTTAATAATTCATCTCACACAAACATCACAACAATCCTCAACTGCCCATCCATTACAATAAAAACCAATAGGCATACAATATTTCACAAAATGGCGAAAAGACACATCAAAATAAAGAGTAAGATAGCAAAAACGTATTAATTTTCAGTAGTAGCTTACTGAAGAAAAACTAAAATAGAACAGAGAAAAACTTAGATGGTTGGTATTAGCATTATATGCACATAGGCTATTATTGTAGTTACAATATTATTTACTATCAACTTCTTATTATACATTCAACGACTTGCAGTCAATTTTAATTGAGAATAAATAATATTTCTACTCACTTTTGGCCAAATTTACAATAAAAAGTCAATTTGTGATGTTTTCCATGACGAAATACTTGATGAACAATCTAATATCAAAACTGACACTGTATTTATATTAAAATATTATTTTCACTCACTTATACTGGAGATGCTGGAGGGATGCATTTCACTTCTGAAAAGAAGCTTCGTCAGCCTATGACAAAGCTTTTTTTCAGAAGTGAAATGCATCACTCCAGAATCTTCAGTTTAAGTGAGTGAAAATAATATTTTAATAGAAGTACAGTGTCAGTTTTTATATTAAAAGTTAATATTAACAACGCAGATCGTTATAGAACAAGATATCCAAGAAACTTGGATCTACTGTTTTTATAAACAACTTTGATCAGCTTATATTACAACATATTATTTCCTATCAAAGCTATGCATGATCAACTCAAATAATGCTCTAATTATTACTATTTATTTATTATTGTTGTACATTCATGTGCAGTTTTGAATAAATATATTGTTATAAATGCATGGGAAAATGAATAAATATATCAATTACATACAATACTGACCATTAGGAATACATAAAATATTAACTATTTTAATAATACATGTAGAGAACAATAGTAATAGGTATATCTATACCCACATTCAATACAACACAGTCATCATAGTAAATCATGAATATAACCCCCACAAAAGCAATTTAAAATTTTATAATCATTAATTTAATTTTCTATATCATTGAAAAAGCTCCTAGTACGGAACGGACGATTTCTCCTTGCTCTTCCTTCATCTAAAATTTAATTTTGATAGGAATATGTTTTGTAATAAATTATGTTTCATTCATCTTTCTTCATTCATATTATTATCATTATTCTCATCAAAGTATCTTCATTTTTATTTTTCTATCTATTATAAGTTTCTATTTAATATTACATTTTATGATTTAAGTTCCATTTTTTCTTTTCAATTTATATTAGATTATTTTTCATTTCGATTTCTGAGTTCTGTTGCTTGTATATTATGTTCATTAAGTACATTATTGTTATCACTAAAAATATCAGATATTTAATATTTTGTTGGCAACTCCCATATAGGCTATTCTCGGGAGTGCCTACTTTCTCAATGAATATCACAATGTATTTCTTATGTACTTGTGTATGTTGAAGATTGTTGTACCGTTGTTTATTGAGAAATAAATTTTTTTTTCAATTCATGCATTTTGTTCCAGGCACTGCGAAATAGAGCTAGAAAAGCGAAAGCAGCTAGAAAAACAAATATAGCTGAACTGAAGCCTGGTATAGTAATAGAAAACGTTGCACAAACGAGGAGGTTAGCTGAAACAACGTTAGTAGCATCTTCCGCTCTTGTGCCAACTGCTCCAAGCTTGGAGGACGAACGACCAACAAATACTGGCTCTGGCAGCCAGGTGAGTACAAGAAGTCAAATACAATAACAATATTATTGAAGACTGAGCTCAGACCATACATTCTTCTTGTTATATATTACATTCTTATATTCATCGTCGTATAAATATTATCATATATACAAGATTTTTCTATTCAATCTTAACAATACTACAATACGCTTTCTCTAAGTGGTTGGCCGCTCGCTAAGCGCGGTGTCAGGGCGGTCGATGATCAATCACAAGCGCTCAAACCTGCGCTTGGAAAGGTGAACGTCTGCGATAGCAAGACATTATTACTAACTTATTATTTTAAATTTAGCGACTTGCAGTCAATTTTAATTGTGAATAAATAATATTCCTACTCACTCTTGGCCGAACATTTTCGAGTGTTGGAAACTCAAGCCTTGAAGATGAGTTTCCAAGACTCGAAAACGTTCGGCCAAGAGTGAGTAGGAATATTATTTATTCACAATTAAAATTGACTGCAAGTCGCTAAATTTAAAATAATAAGTTACGGTAATATTAACAACACACATCGCGTTATGAAACAAGAAATCCAAGAATTTATTATTATTATTATTATTTTTTGTTTTTGTAGATTACGTCTTGGAGACTCCAGTTAAGGAGTATAAGACAAGTCAGATCAACAATATTATACACTAGATACCATAATTACTTCAATTAGTTGAGGTGAGGCTTAATTTTGATGTGAAAGGAACTCTTGTACACTATAAAAAGCTTTATCAACTAAATATTTCTTCAATTGTTTTTTTATTATTTATATATTTTCAAGACTCTTCAAAAACTGCGGTAGCTTGTTGTAGAATTTCCTACCAATATAACTAGGTTTTTGTTTGAATAAGCTACTATTGTGACTCACCAAGTGATAATCTCCTCGGCTTCTTGTATTATAATCATGTACATCAAGATTTTGGTTAATATCATTCGTTTTTACTTTGCCCCGTGAGGGGCACAGAAATCCACCTAAAACTGTAGGTCCACCATTTATAACTTTATTGTTTCTCATTCACCTCATTAACCAAGCACAAGTCTCAGACTGTTGGGTACTCGAAACCTTATTGCGTACCCAACAGAGTGAAAAAATGTTTGGTGGAAGTATTTTTTTTAATGTTAAGGAGGAAACAAACAATAATCAATCATTTATTTACAAGTTCAAATAAAGGTCCCGCTAAACCTTGTGGGGTTTTCAGCAGGTGCCAACATAATATAAATATTACAAAATTACAAAATGGAAATAAATTATATAATACAAATTACAAAAAGAAGTAAATTAAGGAGAAGAAGAATAGGGAAAATTAAATTTTTAAAATTGAAGATTAGTCTAATGTATGTAAAGAAAAAGAAAACGGAATCAATCTAAAGAAGTGAGAAAAACGTAATAAATTAATTAATTACTATAAAAATAATAAATCAGTGAAAACACTTGAATTTGAGAAATATTAGAGCAGTATTAATTACGTTTGATGATTCATTCGAGGGAAATTTCATACTTCTTATGGATGACCGCGCACTTGGTTCCAGCACACTATAGTCACTATAGTCAATAATCTATAGAAGGTAGGCCCACTGCATTGGTCTTCTATTTCATTATAGGTGCTATTAGTAATGCAGGTACTACAGTAAATACTTTTTTTTGGCCAAATTTAACATCTAGAGCTAGTCTAAAAGGTTCAAAATCCGTTAAATGATGCTAAGTTACTGAACCAGTGTAGTCTAAGTCATAATTTGACCATATAAAGATGTCTAATAATCCAAAATGAAGGATTTTTTGAGAAAAAACATATCCATATTGACCAGAACCTCCCTCGGCTTTATTCCTCATGTTTCTAAAGGCATGCCAAGTGTCGGCCTTATTGATGAGTGTTATATTTTATCAAGTTGCACCTACATAAAAGGAGTTTTATGCACGGAACAAAAGTGAGTTCATGTAGGTATCGTCATGAAGAATGTTCAAAGAAGAAGCATATTAGCATGTGCAAAGGTATAAAATATGTAGTTCATCGAAGAATTAAAATGGCAACCGAAGAATAATTGTTGAACATGTAACTAAAAATGAAATTTTTTGAAACCATGTCAATGGTAAGAGCTTAATGAGATTTACATGAATCATCTAAAAATGAGAGTTAACTCAAATCAAAAACATAATTACAAAATCCTTAGTAAAACTTGATAAATACAGAATAGTTATGTTATATTAATAATTCATAAACCGCACTATAAAACATATATTGGGGTATATGAGTCTGATAATATTATATTTTTTAATGCCATATAATACCTTGTTGAAATATTTTTCAAGAAGGAAGTTAGATGTGCGTATGATATAATTGAACAAAATTGATAAACGTGAAAAATAAACTACCTAAAGTTATACAAAATAGCTACTTAATAATAATTATTAAAATAAATGATACAAGAAAATTATAAATGCGATCAAAAAATATAATACTTAATTGATTTGAACTCTTACTAAATTTTCAAATTGCGTTACTTCCTGATCTATCATCCAATTTATTAATTTCTTTTGAACCGATAAATAATTCTTTCTACTTTTATCTACAGGAATAATATTATAAATTTCTGGTGCTATGTTGAATTCACCTTTAAAATTGTTTAAAATATTGATTTTAAATGGTAATTTCCAGTGTGAGCAGCTTCAATAACTTGAACGGTACCTATTCTGTTATAGGAGAATATTAATAGTATTTAAAGTAATTATGCATTCCAATAACTGCACACATTGATAATTTTACTTATTGCATAATTCAATATCCAAACCCCATGCGATAATGAAATTGATTTTATTTATTTTTTATTAGAAACTTGATCTAAGTTACTGATCTCTCTTTCTAGGATGAAGACGAAGAAGGAGATAGGTCTCCTGGTTCAGAAGACTGCCATATAATTCCAAACGATAAATCTACCGAATTTATTTTAGCTACAGTAGTTGAAGAAAGTCAGTAAGTATATCTGGTATAAATATCTGATAATTTTTTGCTATGTGAGCAACGTATACTGCATATAACAGATTGAAATATAACAGTAATCAAAATAAATGTTCAAATGATTCGTCTGCAAACAGAATCCATTTTAGGCTAATATATAATAGTATTGATGATGATTACACTAATTTAGACACACTACACTTTACTCACAAAAGCCAAAAACTCAATGTTTTAGAACAATATGAAATTTATAAACACACTATACAGCAACATGGCAACATTTTAAATGACCAAAATAACTTTTTCTCACACACCCTTTTAGACAAAATAATCCCAATTTCAAACCTCCAGCCTAATCATTCCCCCACCCCCTCACACTTCCAACATCCATAATCCCCAAACTCATGCCTTGAGTCAGTGTACTGTGGGTCGTCTGACAATGCTCTTAACATCAGAGTGAAACGTCCGTCGCGTCATAACATAAGTCATAATTTCCACTTAAATGTGTTTTTAAAAGTTTTTATTATATAATTAATAGTTAGCACAACATAGCATAACTTAGTACTAGATTGTCGAAGGTCACCTAAAATGCTTTTATAAAAAAAATATATTTTTATTCAACCAATCAAAATGTACAATACAACTGCATATAAACAAAACAAATTATAAGATAAAGAATTTTGAAAGCTAGTGCTTCATTTTTGTCTCCAAACAGGAGAAGGTTCACAACAATAGAAAAAGTTGCATTTATCATAGCTACATTGTCTTTATTTATTGTAAAGTTTAAATAGTGTATAGGATTCTTGAAGCTCATTCCTCAAGACAGTTTAAATGTACCGTATCACTAATAATAATAGGCTACTAATAGGACCTAATTCTACCCCATCAGTATTATTGTTTATTATTCAAACGTTTCTAAGCCCAGGGACTTCTACATATGAAGTAATTCATGCTAATAGTCGATCCTAAGCTACATTATATAGGCTACTGTGTGAGGTGAAAATCTCCTGGAAATTAATGAAGGTATGGGTTACAAGTCTCAGTTGAATTCCTACCTAGTTTAAGCATCAAGACAAGTTCATAATCTAATATACAAACTGACACTGTATTTCAAGACTATTATAAAATACAAATAGGCTAAAGCATCAGTTTTGATATTAGATTGTTCATCAAGTATTTCGCCATAGAAGACATCACAAAAGAATCAGTAATATTGTACTTCAATGTGAAATTTCATAATTCATAAATAATTAGTGTTTATATAGTGATCAAATCAATTATTTATCTGTGATGTTTTCCATGACGAAATACTTAATGAACAATCTAATACTGAAACTAACACTATATATTTCACTTTTTGATATTGTTTTACTCACTTATATTGGAGATGCTTGAGGGATGCATTTAACTTCTGAAAAGAAGCTTCGTCAGGCTAATTGTTCAATTATTTATATTATACATCATATTTTTAATTACATTGTTTGAAGTCACTAACATTTTAACAAACTGACAAATATTTATAGGCTACAGAAACGGAATTTATTAAATTTGAATTTAATAAATTTTGTTTCTGAAAATTTGTCAGTTTGTTAAATTGTCAGTTACCGTACTTCAAACTAACTTGTGAGATACGAGCCGATATGGCCAAGTATAAAATGAGTGCTGCTGTGCAGAAGGGTCACTATAGTCTAGTCACTCTAGTGGAAGAGGTGCCCGACCGGCAATTGGAAGGTTCGTGGTTCGATTCCTGGTGGTGATTGATATTTTTGTACAGTTGCGTTCATCGATTTCCATCAGCTTTTTAATGATGTTGTCAACATTATCCTGTAACTAATCCTGAGCATTATTCAAAAGCTGTCACTGCCTGGGTGTTTTGAGAATCTGCCAATTAATTAATTTATTTATAGTAGATTGATCATTGCTGGACTAGTCACTTTCAGTTCTTCGGGTGTAGAATTTTTAATTCTTCAAAATTACTATACTTTTTTTCTCATTTGTAATTAAAAAAGCAAATTGTACAAATTTTCCAGATTTTATTGTTAACTCATTTAGTAATAATTTAAAAGTATCTCTTACATTAGTAGATAAGAATTCTTTCTTCACACACGGATCTGTAGTCCATGTGGGGAAATATATATATTTTTTATTTTAATTGTATTCTATTATGGTTGTAATAATATGTTGTGAGAAAATAAATAAAAATTCAAATTAAAAAAAACTTCCGCTGTTGCGGTAGTCTTCAGTATAAATTAATAGCACTTGAAGGAATTCCAAATTAATAAATTATGTTTTTATTTTTAATATTGGACAGATGAATAAATCTGTGATGTTTTCCATGACGAAATACTTAATGAACAATCTAATATTAAAACTGACACTGTATTTCACTTTTAAATAATGTTTTACTCACATATATTGGAGATGCTTGAGGAATGCATTTCACTTCTGAAAAGGCTGACGAAGCTTCTTTTCAGAAGTGAAATGCATTCCTCAAGCATCTCCAATATATGTGAGTAAAACATTATTTAAAAGTGAAATACAGTGTCAGTTTTAATATTAGATTGATAAATAAATATCGGTATATTTGATTTTTTAGTAATAATATTCTTTTTTACAGGGTAGTAGTAAACCTGGCATCACCAGCTGCAATTCTAATTGCAGACCCAAACGGTAACAACGACTCAGGTTACGCGCCATCCAACATGGAAGAGACAGCACTCCATGTCACGCCACCTGTCAGTCCCCACCAGAGGACCGTAGATGATAAAATCTCAAAGGTAACACATTACCTATTACTCCATACAATATAACATAATTTATACAATTTTTTTAGGAGGGAAAACCTTCTTAAGGCACCAGCTGGTAGCAATTACCCGGTAGTGTGGGATTTTGTTTATATCTTAAGATGGTCTGTACCATGTTAATTAATTTAAGCCGCTGGTAATTTGAATTAATGTACACCAGTGTTTAAATAACTGCATAATTTATTGAGCACATTTCAACAAGTACACTTTCAAGATTCCGGCCATTTTACGTGTGTCGCATAGAGCAACAATTCAGAGGATGGCATATTATACGTACCGTACAGAACAATATAATGAATAGAGAGACACTATCAACAGATTTCTACCTCACTAAAAACCCCCCCTCCACACCATCTTTCTCAGACTTGGGAAAAATTCAAAATATGTCATCGCGGTTTTCCATTACACAGTAATCTTGATATGAGTGAAAGGCGAAGAGATTTTTTTTTAAGTGGACTCTGTCATATTTATTTTACTCTTTATATTTATTCAACGATAATCGTTAGGGCTCTGTTGATATGTACAATGTCAAAATACATGAAGGTACTTAACATGTGTAGAATCATCAACTGATATTTCAATCAAATCTATCTGGCTGGTGTAATTTATCCTTAATTGTGTGGCTTGCGACCACGACTGAAGTGGCTTTGTATAATAAGGGCCTTAGTTATGCTATATTTTGGACGTTATTCTGACGATGCATTTGCATTTTTAAATTGAACGTGATTTATTGGTATTTGGAGAATAAATATTGGATGGAACATTTGTATTTCACTTTAAAGCCACTCATATGATGTTTGGACCACTTGCTTCCAACCTAACCTAACTTACATCTCACTCATTTCTTATAAGAAATTCTAGAATTTAATTGTATTGTGACTGCATTTATAAATGCAGTCACAATACAATTAAATTCTAGAATTTGATAGATAGATAGGTAGATGGTTTTATTGTCATTAAGTACAGGAAGCACAATAGACAGTCACGTTCATGCAAACATAATATAGAAAAAACAAACAGAATAGTCATACAAAAGTAGCGCAAAGCATTAAATAAACATTCAGTGAGATAAGTCAATCAAAAGCAAGACCCTCCATGCTCATATCCTGCCATTCCTGAAGTGAATATAGTGATTTACTTACTATTAATTTCTTGTTCTATAGCGAGCTGTGTTGTTAATATTAACTTTTTATTGTAAATTCAATGACTTTGACCCAATTTTAGTTGAATGAATAATATTTCTACCCACTTTCGGCCAAACATTTTCGAGTCATGGAGACTCATTTTCAATGGCCTTTGAAGATGAGTCTCCATGACTCAAAAACGTTTAAAACCCAAAAGTGAGTAGAAATATTATTTATTCACAATTGAAATTGACTGCAAGTGGTTGAATTTACAATAAAAATTTAGCAATACAATTGTTGCATAAACTACTACTACTAAAAACGTTTTGAACTGAAAATCTTGAAATTCTTGTTCATATTTTTCTGTTATTGTGCAGGTGATAGTGAAAAGGAATGGCTCGACGGGCTCCGAGGTGCCATGCACGCCGTGCACGCCCCTGTCGGCCGGAACGGGGTCGATTCTGAAGCGCGCCTTCTCATCCAGCGTTCGCACCATGTCGGAGGACGAGTGCACCGGGTCGAAAAAGGATCGCAAGGCGTCAGCCGGAAGTCGCTTCACCATCTACAAGGTCAACAAGGCCAGTCGCAAAAAGCGTGAAAAGTCGTCCGCCAGAAAAGAACGGAAGGCGACTAAAACCTTAGCTATAGTACTTGGTGAGTAGAATCGCATCAATATTCAATAAAATAAAATATCAACTTTTTGTTGTAAATTTAACGACTAGCAGTCAGTTTTAGATTGTAAGTATATAAAAAATGTATTCACACGTGGCCGAACGTTTTCGAGTTGTTGAAATCCATCTTCAAGGCATCCTAAATAGCGATGTTGGTTTGTTGGTTAGAAGAATTGTGGTTTTTGTATAATGTGGTCAAAAAGTTTGTGTGATTTAAAATTTAACTGTTCATTGAGGATGTTTTGTTTATTGTGTGTGGTACGTTTCTAAATTTCAAATTGTTCCAAGGTGTTGAGTTCGTGTCCTTTAGATTTTTTATGTAGAATGTGTAGGTTGGTGTGATGTCAGTAAAAGTGTGTCCAGTTTGAATGATATGGTCGGCAAAAGTCGATTTCTGTTTTTGTATGTAAGGCTTGTAAATGTTTTTTGAAACGTTGTTTGAATGCGCCCTATGTTTGTCCTATGTTGCCCTATGAACTCAACACCTTGGAACAATTTGAAATTTACAAACACACCACACACAATGAACAAAACATCCTCAATGAACAGTTAAATTTTAAATCACACAAACTTTTTGACCTTGTTATACAAAAACCACAATTCTTCTAACCAACAAACCAACATCGCTATCTAGGATGCCTTGAAGATGGGTTTCAACAACTCGAAAACGTTCGGCCACGTGTGAGTACATTTTTTATATAATTATAATCTAAAACTGACTGGGAGTCGTTTTTTTCCAACAAAAAGTTAATATCAACAACGCAGATCGTTATGGAACAAGAAATCCAAGAAAATAAAATAAATCTTAGAATAGTCCACTTTCTTTATAACTTACTATTGGAGTGTTTTAGTGCTTCGTTTTTTGGTGAGCATTTAAATTAATATTCTTTGTTATGTAAATGAATTAATGAATCTAATAAATCAATATTATTATTATTATTATTAAGGCTCCAATAAGAAGTCAACTAGTCAATGCCAATGTTTCAGATAATCTGTGATGTTTTCCATGACGAAATACTTGATGAACAATCTAATATCAAAACTGACACTGTATTTTAATTAAATATATGATTCTCACCCACTTTTACTGGAGATACTGGAGGAATACATTTCACTTCTGAAAAGAAGCTTCATCAGCCCTCCAGTATCTCCAGTAAAAGTGAGTGAAATATTAAATAGGAATACAGTGACAGTAATGATATTAGATTGTTCATCAAGTATTTCGTCATGGAAAACATCATAAAAGAATCAGTAATATGAAACTACCGTATTGTAGCATGTATTCTTTTTTATCATTGCCAATAACTGAATGATAGACCTATAGCTAATTTTATTTAGTCCTAATAATTGCTGTACTACCACATTCTAGTACAGTTTCATTAAAACTTTTGAGATTAAGATTGGGAATAGCTTACATTAATAGTAGGCTACAGTAGGTAGGTAGGCCTACTTGAGCAGTAAAATTACACCGAATTTAATATTAAGTGGTAAAGAGTAGGCCTACCGTTTTCTTGGAATACATTCTATATTAATTTGATCATTTACTGAAATAAAATATTTGCAGGCCTACTTGAAAGCAATGATAGTCTGAATAAAATACTTAAAATTGTCTATTCTACAGGACTATTCTACCTGTATATTACTCATTTACTGAAGAAATCACTTTGTTCTATAACAATTTTCAATGCAGTGTAAGGATTTCTACGCCCGAAAATGAGCCAAAATGTGGCTTTGATAGAATATTAATGACTGTGTAGTCGAAATGTTCAACAACTATTTTAATATTCTACTCACTGAGAATGAGTAAACTCATTCTAAAAACTCTCTAAACATTCTAAAAATCTTTACTTAAATAATTTTGGCAGCACAGATATTGATAGTTTATCAAAATTACTAATGGAACGCGCAATTTGACATGAATAGCAAAATTTCAGATCTTTTAGTTGAAAACTGATGGATGTGAACCTTAGCCTACTAATATCCTTGGATGGGCTCCTAGTAACATACATTCAAGACTTTGTAACGTGTGGAGTAGGAAAACTTAAAACGGGGTGAATTCTCAATGAATGTTTTTAGAATGGTTATATGGTTAATGAAAAGGTCATCCTATTCATTGGACGAATAATCTGCGATTTTTTTATTTTAGATAGCCATTTATGCCTTTTCTTAACTTATGCGAGTGTTGTACAACTTGTATGTTAGGTTAATACTATCACTGCGGAATCAAGACTCTGTTGTATAGGATAGGCCTACTTTATATACCGTAATATAATTTTCTAACATCAGATATAGATCATTGTGCGATTGTACAATAGATTTAATCCGATTCTAGACCCTTTCTCAGATAATTTGTGCAGTTTTAGTAGAAAATGTTTTCAAGCTCTGGAATTTTAGATGATAACATCGTTTTGCAGACCATATAAATTATATTTTTTATTCATTCCTCTAATTCTATATCTACCTTCTATTTTGTTTCTAGCTATTCTATTATTTCTTTGTTTAGATTTAACTAATGTTTAGGGTTATTTTTCTTTATGCCGTTATGTCATGCCGTTTTCTTATTGTATATATTTTGACTTTATTTTTTTGTTAGCAAAGCGTTTCAACTTTTGTTTTGAGAATACCTTTGTTTGATTTGAGACAATCTACCGCATTCAATGAGGTTTGTTTTGGCATTAGCTGTAAGCCTATTGTTAATGAATAATATGACGAAGTTGTCACAACCACATTTATTAAAAATATAGAGATACTAGTTTTGGATGTTACTCCATTATCAATCTCAAACAGTTTGTTTGAGATTGATAATAATTTTTTTTTTTTTTTTTTTTGTAGATTACGTCTTGGAGACTCCAGTTAAGGAGTATAAGACAAGTCAGATCAACAATATTATACACTAGATACCATAATTACTTCAATTAGTTGAGGTGAGGCTTAATTTTGATGTGAAAGGAACTCTTGTACACTATAAAAAGCTTTATCAACTAAATATTTCTTCAATTGTTTTTTAAATATTTCTATATTTTCAAGACTCTTCAAAAACTGCGGTAGCTTGTTGTAGAATTTCCTACCAATATAACTAGGTTTTTGTTTGAATAAGCTACTATTGTGACTCACCAAGTGATAATCTCCTCGGCTTCTTGTATTATAATCATGTACATCAAGATTTTGGTTAATATCATTCGTTTTTACATATAGAGTAGCTTCATACACATATAAGCAGGGTACAGTTAGGAGACCAAGTCTCTTGAACAACGGCCTACATGAATCTAATCTATTTACTCTTTCTATACACCTAACCGCTTTCTTTTGGATCTTGAACACCCTATCAAGATTTTGTTTTGATGAACTACCCCATACTAAGATAGCATACCTAATATGTGACAGTAAGAGCCCATGATAAGCTGTAAAAAGTAACTTTCTGTCATTCAATCTAGCGAGCTGTCGCAGGACAAATACCCCAGATGAAATTTTACTACATATTTTCTCAATGTATGGAGTCCAGGTCAATCGTCTATCCAACATAACTCCTAGAAATGCAATTTTTTCTTCTTGGTCTAATTGATTATCGTTTACAAACACGTTTATAGCCCTATCTTCATTTAAATTATGTTTGTTTTTGAATTGAAGGTATTGGCATTTTTTACTATTTATAGTTAATTTCAACTGATTTAAAAATTGGACAATGGACTGCACACCTATATGGGCACTTATTTCTAAATTATCTAGAATGGAATTGCTGAAAATGAGTGATGTATCATCAGCAAATAAGAGGGCTCTACCACTAATTAATTCTTTAGGTAAACGGTTGACATATAACAAAAAAAGCAATGGACCTAGTATATAATGGAGTAGCATCCGAAACTAGTATCTCTATATTTCTAATAAATGTGGTTGTGACCTGTTTGTTTGAGATTGATAATGGAGTAACATCCGAAACTAGTATCTCTATATTTCTAATGAATGTGGTTGTGACAAATTCGTCTTATTGTTCATTATGGATATATTCCACAATATCACCTTCACCACTACAAAGAAAATTCTATTATTTGTAAATTTCATGCATGTATTTAAAATCCATAAACTAATTTTAAAAAACAGTACTGTATTAATAATATATGTGGAGATGGGAACCCCTTTCAACTATGGTTGCCTACATACTAGGAAGGGTTTCTCATAATATTACGTTAGGAGGAAAAAGTAGAAGAAAGGAAAGGTTGAACGATTTAATGAGAGAAGAACTGCTATTTTCCAAAATTAAAGATCAAAAAACTAGTTGCTCTTGATCCAATTGCTGATGTCTTGCTGAATTTTTCATTTTCTTGTTTATTCTACTATTGTTGAGGTATTGATTGTATTTGAAATACATATTGTCAATAATTTTCGACTATTTTTCCAGGTGTTTTTCTAGTGTGTTGGGTGCCGTTTTTCACATGCAATATAATGGACGCCATGTGTACAAAGTTGGGTGCTGACTGTCAGCCAGGAGTGGCCGCATTCATCCTGACCACATGGCTCGGCTACATGAACAGTTTTGTCAACCCAGTTATCTACACAATATTCAACCCAGAATTTAGAAAAGCATTCAAAAAACTGATGGCTATCGGCACATGATCTACGATGGACACTTTATCGGGTCTGACGATTGAAGCCCGAGGAGTTTCGTCTGTAGGTCAAAAATAGTCGATATTTTTTATATGGAGATAATAAATCACAAATTATTATCAAATTGATATACAGGTAACAAGCTTTAACTGTTTATTTAACGAGAAATATATATTTATTATTTCTATCAAATTTGTAACAATCAAGATATCAGTTCTCCAAAAAGATTTCTAAAATGAGTTGGATCTGCAGTTTCTGATTGGGATCTAATATTGTATTCAGAGCATGGAACAATCTGTTTTCCCATAACTTTAACTGGAAAAATTGTTTCAGCGAGTAATTCACAAAAAAAAGCTAGTCAAACAAAAATCTGTATTTTCTGTCCAAAATTTTAATGTTTTCGTGCTTGAGTTGGAAAAATTGCATCTAAAACATAGTAGCTGGGAATGCAGATTGGTACCGGTACAGTAGAACGTCGATAATCCGGATTCATGTCTGGGAAAGAATAAAAATGCTAAATGCTCTAATTTCATAGCTCGAGAAACAGGTACAGCTTCCCAAAACGTATTAAAGACTTGGCTGCAAAAAAGGGAACAACTACTGCAGTACAAAAATCAGCTAGATATTTTTAAGAGCCCTGGCAATGTATAGTGTGTAGCCTAATATTCTTTAACTTAGTACTATACACGTTTTTCACGTTTTGTGCAGTATTATAGTCTGTATTGTTTCAGTTTGATTAAAGTACAGTACTGAATAATACAAAACAGCTTCAACTGTATTTACCTACTGTGCTTGTTCACATACATATTTGAGTGAATTCTCAAGGTTTCAGTTGAGTTTCTATATTTTCAAAGCCTAAAAACAGCCTATTTTCAAAAATCCGGATTTTTTGATAATCCGGATGAGGTTTGGTCCCAATTAATCCGGATTATCGACGCTCTACTGTAATTGAATCACTACAAATCGGAATATCAATTATTTATAACAGAAAATCTAAAATATAAATTTGCCATTTTTTAATAGCGCCCCAAAATCTTTAAAATTTTTGACGATCTATTTTCATTGATAAGAAGTAAATTTTCATCATTTATTTTCATGAGCTTGTCACACTTCACTTATTTTTTGTGTATTTCCTAATAGTTCACAACTTCTGGCTCATTGACTTGATAGCTTTGAAATATAGCCTAAGTTTTGGCTTTAATTGATTATTGTAGGTGCTTCAACTGTCAAAGTTGAAGAAATGTAAGCATTCAACTATTCGAGCTTCGACTGTTCATTTGATGATAAATTTTTGAGTTAGTTAAAAACTGGAAGCTTTTATCATTTTTCTATGGCTTAAAGTCATTGAATCCACGACAAAATTTAAAGTTTTACTTACTTAACTGGAGCATTAAGGCAATTGTTGTCAATAATTCAGTGATTCAAATGAACCAATGAATAAATAATTAAATGCTATCACATAGGTATCTCATAGCAACCTGTTAAGTATTTTCTGTTCAAAGTTTTAATCAAAATTGAATATTATGAACTGTTTTAAAAGTTTTTAGTGTTCTGTTTTAAGAGAAATTTCAAATTAATAGCCTTTAAGAGGAATGAGACAAATAATTCTTTTTTCGAGTGAAGTTTTCAGTGAATCTCTAAACGTTTCTTGTGGATTAACCTCAAGGTTTTGGATAATGTAGCAGTCTGTTGCATCTTTGCATTAATTTTTTTTTAATCTAAATAAACAAACAAGCAAATGAATAATTCAAAGAAATGCGAAAGCATGCTCTAGTCAAATGAGTAGAACTTTGAATTTTCTCATGAAAATAATATTGAAAGTTGTTAGCTTGGTGCTAGATTAAAAAGTTTATGTTTTAACATCGCAGCTCAAAATAGATTGAGTACTTCAAGATTCAAACGATCAAAATTAAAGACAGAAATCAATTCTAAACTGTTATTTAAACTCTTAACTTTCATGTCTATCCCATCATAAATATCAATCCAGAAGCAATACTTTTACATTTTAAATTATTATTTTCTGAAACCCAAACTTGCCTATTGATGATTTGGATCTTATATTCTAAAAGCATCAGACCATCTTCTTCTATCTTCAATTGGTGTTTTTCTACTATATTTTTTTAATTCAATTATTTATCGTCCACGATTTTTGTTTCAGTAATTAGATAACTCAAATGAGTGTTACCAACAAAGCAATAAGCTCAGGACATTACAGGGATGTTGTGATATTGAATTACATCCAACAAAATTTCCTGAATCCCTGAGAAGCAACTTATGAGTTTATCATTTTTAGCAGGTTTTCTTGAGGTAACATATTTATTTTATTCTCTTTAGAAGAGTTGGTGGTGGTGGTGGTTTTAGTGGTAGTGATGGTGGTGTTAGGAATGTTTCATAAAGTAAGAGAGTGAAGAGTGTAGTACATTTTTTAGTACAGTTTTACCACAAATGATTATTTGCTGTAATTAGTTTTATCAAGCCTCAAAAAGATCTGTACTTCCTGTAATGGAAATGTCCTGTTAATGTCACCACCAGCTATTTTAATAATGGTAACGCACAGTCAATAGTTTCGTTGAAAGATCAGTTAACAATGATGAACAGTGATAGTTTCGTTGATTAGAAGAAGAGTCAACATGAAAAGTGTCAAGATTCAAGATCTAAATAGACTGTTTTGAAAGTCTTCAACAGCTTGCGAGACTGGTGTTTAACATTGGTTTAAGATTGATAATATGGTTGCAGAGCTAAACTTAGAGTATTGCACTTTTCCTTTTATTTGATGATTAGAAACGCTCTGAATACACTATTTTAAAAACGGTTATATTGTGGTTGAAATATCATAAAATCATAAGATTATTTTCATAATAAATGTGGCTGTAACAGCATCAAGTCTTATTTACAAGTGATTATTTCCAACTGGCAACATTGTACATCTATTTATTTATTCTATAAAATATGTATTCTTTAAATGAGGAATGTATTATTGGGGAATGTATTATAGGAAAGTGTAAGGTGGGGTATGACATGGATTTTTTAACGATCAACATGATAAAGCTGTGATTAGAAGAATAGACATCATGAAAAGTGTCAACATTCAAGATGTAAATAGACTATTGTATTTTAAAATTCAATACTAAATTCAATGCCTATCACTAAAGATAAACCAACTCACATCACACTCAAAAATCAGCAAGTAATAAAAACTACCGATAGATTTAAATACCTAGGAGAAATAATAACAAGGAACATTAATGAAAAGTTAACAGTCCAAAACAGAATCAATAAACTCAAATTCGCACAGAAACTAACATGGCCGATCTACAAGAAGAAGTCAATCTCAATGAAAGCAAAAATTAGACACTACTGCACAGTAACACGACCAGAAGTAACCTACGCATGTGAAACACTATTCAATCTAAAAAGTAAGAACAGAACAGAGGAACTACAGCAAGTGGAGAGAAGAATTTTAAGACCAATTATCAACAAAAAGCACATAGTAAATGGACAACATCGACTTCTTCCCAACTAAATTATTTATCAAGAAAACGAACCACTACTAATCATCATGAGAAAAAGAAGATTAGCCTTTTACAGTCACCTAGTAAGACTCCCAGAGGAAATACTAACGAAGAAACTACTAACATACCAACAAAAAAATAAAATTAAAAATTACTGGCTGAAAGAAATAGAAGAAGATCTTGAACTTACGGAGGATAAGATTTTGAATAGGGAAGAAAAAATGATTCTTAAAAATGAGACAACTCAATTAAAAATCAAAACTCCAAAGCAGAGAAATTACAACATCACAGATGAGCAGAGACTTCAGAGATCCGAGAGAATGAAGACATATTGGGCACAGAAGAAAAGTTTCCGAAAATGATCTTACCAATTTCGACTATATTTGCTCCAATGAGGGCTTAAAAAATTAAAAAAAAAATTCAATACTTTGATATATTTCGAACTCGAGTCTACGCACAGGCCGCAGATGCCCATGTAGGCTCATTCCTTTATTATATAAGAAAAAAATTATTATTTAAAGTGCAGTATCCATTTTATCCGTTATATTATTATGCTTATTATTATATGCACTTTGCTGTATGTTTTGGAATAAACGTGATTTTACATTTGATTTTGATATCGGTAACATCATTGATTTGAGAGACGCCATGGGAAAATCATCAAGTGAATAGAATTTTTATAGTTTTAAATAAATCTTTTTTCTTGAAAGGAGGTAATAACAAACCTAAATAAGGAGAAAACTGAATATAAATATATTGATCCAAATAAACTGTCAATCATTGTTAGATTTCACGTTTATTCAATATTAGAAATCATGGATAACTGATTTCTTGACTAGAATAAAACAATAAATCATAAGATTATTCCATATTACAATCCTTATTAGATTACAAAACCTGGTTCAGTTCACGTTCTGTGATAGTTCTAAGAGTTTATCGTATTAGAAAATCTGATACTGATTTAATTTATTGAAAAACAGTATGCATCATACTTGTAAGGTGGGGTATGACGTTGATTTTGTAATGATCAACATTAATAAAAATAATAATATAGTAATTATTGTGATATTTTGCTGAATTTTCTTAGAATATTTTGTAGCGTTGGTTATGTAAAGTTGAGTAATATATCTAATAATTGAGAAATTGCCAAGTCTAGATTTTAATAATATTATTCGAATTAACATAGAATTTATCATAAACGTTTATGTTTATGTGTTTCTTACTTGAATGTTAATGTGAATAAGAAACAATTCATCTCAAAGATGAATGTAAATAGAAATTAATTCATCTCAAAGATGAATAATTAGGGTACCTATTATGCTTGTATTATTAAATGTACAAATTATAATTATATATAAATGAACTCGTAATAATCATAAAGTAGTCAATATTGTTCTTATATGTAAGCTATTATATTGGAAAACTACAGAAATATGAAGATAATAAAAAGTTATGTATACTTTGTAAATAGTAGCTACAGTAAGTTATATCTCGAATGGTTGATTAGGAATAAATAGTGATAATAATGAGAAATGAAATTATATAATAAGGACTTAATAAATACGTTTTGAGATGTTAAGCTCCTTAACATAAGCAAAATAAAAAACAACAGAGCACTTTCAAAGGATCAATAAATATTCAATTAGTCTATAATAATGTGAATGATGGGAATGGGATCAAAAAATTTCAACAGAGATTGAACGTTTTGCAAGATTTGAAAGATATAAAAAATTTGAGTTAAAAAATTCATGAGTTCTTTACTATTCCCATATCATAGAAAAAAACAGTTTTTTTACATTGGAAGAGTCAAAATTCATGAGTTCTTTACTATCCTCATAGTATAGAAAAAATAGTTTTCTTTACATTGGAAGTGTCGAGAAAAAATATCAATTCTCTTTACATGAATTAGAATTACATTGAAAGATCAAAGAATAAATAATGATCTGTGATATTTTTTTTAATCGCTGACTGCTAAACAGCTCAAGTTTAATTTGATTTCAATTTCTATTTAATTGCATTTTACAGTGTAGTATGGAGTATGAGTAATTGTGAGTATGAGTATGATCACATTTTACAGAGTATGAGTAACCTTATAGCACTGCTGGAACCCAGTTGTTTTAGTGCTTCATGGATGAGTCCATTTACATCACATTCTAGATTTTTTAATGCTGAGGATGCCCACATGAGTATGAAGACTTGTGCGTGGGTAATGAGGTGAAATGGGTAAATGATGAGAAACATCCATGGCTTAATGAGATTCGAACTGCAGTAAACGAAGCCAGCTGGAGTCTTCTCTTATCTTAGAGAAGCGCTCCAAACAACTGCGCTACAGTAGAACTGCTTATATTTGGCCACCACGGGACCGAGACCCTGGCCGGATAAACCAGCCTATTATAAAAACGATAAATTATACCTAATAATAATGTATAATAGTGTAGTCAAAAGTAGTGTTTAAATCTCTTTTGGGATTATTTTTTAGAAAAATACACATGTCTGTAAACAAATAGAAAATTTATTCAAAAGAATAATAAGTATTTAAGTAATTAACATGAAAATATTATGAATTCAGATAACATAAATTAATAAATAACATAAAGATGGAGGTAAAAATGACTCACAATAAGGCTTTGTAGATTATTAGGCTTAAAAATAGTCCGTAATTTTCTGCTGAATTTCCTTGTCCATTGTTTTTTCTAAGGCATAGTCTCTCCACTTTTTTAATAGCATAACTTTATGGCCGCTTCCAAGAAGTGGCCGGATAAACCGAGGACCAGAAAAACCGAGGCCGGATATAAGGAGTTCTACTGTACCAACTTCATAAGGTAAAGTGGCCAGAAGTATTGAATTTGCATTTTTTTGCAATCAGCGATCCTTTAAACGGTTTAATGGGGTAGAATTCAAATGAAAATGCCAGGTAAAGTGAAAAATTAATTTAGATAATATCTTATTTCAATTCAATTTTTTTACTATAGCTACAGTACCGGTACTTATTCAAACCTCGATTCAAACAGCTAGTAAGTCAACTGGATCAATTATTTATAACCAGTCTGTTCATGAAAATCGTTATTATTTATCAACATTTCACTAGTGAAATGTATACTTTGAGTGAATAGTTCTTTCATAATAGTAAATTCTCTTAAATAAAATAGTTCTCTTTGATACACCTGGCATTTACTTTCAAGCTTCCATATTGGAAGCTATCAATAAACCAATTATGGTTTCCTTAACTAACAACGAATAAATTTCTATTCTTCACAATTTAAAGTACCTACCACTTATTATTAGTTGTGGAGATTTTCTAGAGGATAATTTTTCGGTTTTTAAACCTAACATGAAAGGATAGAACCCATCAACAAGCCCAATAACAAACTGCGAATACCAATAAAATAATTATATAATTCTGAATGCAAAATCCGATATAGTAGCTTTAGCCTACTATAAATTATCATCTTTTTCTAATTGACCTAAGACATGTCTTCCTAATTTGAATTACACCCAGAGTTGATAGTGGGTCTAGAAATTGAACAGCTATTTATTTTTAATAATTTTATTTTCTATTTTTTATTTATTTTGATAACAGGTTTCAATCTCTGTTGAAATTTCAAAGTATTTTGAAGCTCAAATTTATCGGGAACTCAATCATTTAAAAAGTTACATTCATGTTTCGTACCATGAGATCTAGAGTTTGAAGAAAAAATGAAAATTTAAGAAATTACCTGTTATCAAAGATACGCAAATGTGCATAAAAATGTCGCTTTTAAATTTCTGCACATGCGCACATTCTATTTGAAAATGAGCTCCTCAATGCGCATGCGCAGAGATAAAACACGTCGTTGATGCATCAAAATTATAGGCTAGCAAGAGAAAGTTGAGTTTCAAAAGAGAATAATAATTGATGAATTATTAACCAATAAGAATTGATCCAGATGAGATCACAATTTCACCCTAGATGCTTAGCCTACATGAGTGAATGTTCTTCAATAGGGTGTGACTAAGCTATAATCATAAATATATAGTAATATTGAAACCACTCCCCTCATTTGAAATCATGATTATCATTTTCATGACATGCTCAATATTTAAATATATTTTTCTCAATTGATTATAGTATTGTATCTTACATTCCATAGCAATGATACAAAGATAATTAATAATATAATTTATATTAATATAATATAATTGGAATTACAAAATATGGGCTATATTACTTCCTTATTACAACAATATTTTGAATTGATAAGATTGAGAGTCAAATACTGATAAGGACTTTCAATAAATTGAATGCAAGCAGAATTATTGGGGAAACAATGTAATATTGTTGAGTTTAGCAATATGAATGTATTTTGTAATTTTATTTCCAGCCTATTATATTTTGTAAAAAACGAAATTGTTCATAAACAGAAGAAATGCCATTTGACTCATTTTTGTATCTAAAGTGAAGGGCAATTATTAGAAATTTCCTCTTTCTTGATCTGTTAGGTACAAAGAAAATGATTTATTTATGAAATTAGGATGAGAATGTATCTGAAACTGGATATTCTGTCATGCTGTAATAAAGATTTATCTTTTTAAAAATTAATTCTTTTATTTTCAGTCCTCCAAAGAACTATGAGTTCAACGACATGAATAGATTGCTCGGATTTGTGTAAGTTGAAACAGAGATTGTTTCAAAATTTCCCCAATATAATTAATATTTAAACATATTTCATCTTTATATCATTCCCAGGTTCTATTATCCAATACATTGCATTCCCACAGTGACAGAAGTTGAACACCCTACTGTATAAAAAAAAATGGGCTAGCATTGGTATTTGTTGAGACATATCTTATTTCAATCTCTTCAACAAGATTTTGAGGTAGTTAGGAGAAAATGTGTTTATGTTCATATCAGTCCCTGGATGTGTTATAAATTTTTTTTTAGTTTACGTCTAGGAGACTCCAGTTGAGGAGTATAAGACAAGTCAGATTAACAATTATACAATCTTATACACTAGTTACCATAATTACTATATCAATTAGCTAAGGTGAGGCTTAATTTTGATGTGAAGGAACTCTTGTACACTATAAAAAGCTTTATATCAACTAAATAATTTTTTTATTGTTTTTTAAATATTTCTATATTTTCAAGATTGAAAACTGCGGTAGCTTGTAGAGTTTCCTACCAATATAACTAGGTTTTTGTTTGAATAAGCTACTATTATGACTCACCAAATGATAATCTCCTCGGCTTCTTGTATTATAATCGTGTACGTCAAGATTTTGGTTGAAATCACTCTTTTTTTACATATAAAGTAGCTTCATACACTTATAAGCACGGAACAGTCAGGATACCAAGTCTCTTTAACAACGGCCTACATGAATCTACATGAATTTCCATACACCTAACAGCTTTCTTTTGGATCTTAAACACCCTATCGAGGTTTTGTTTTGATGAATTACCCCATACTAAGATAGCATACTTAATTTGTGATAGTAAGAGCCCATGTTAAGCTGTAAAAAGTAACTTTAGTCTTCTGGAAACAGAAGAAATGAGCTTGAATCTTTTCCAGTTAAGTGGTCAAAGGATAGCATTCAAACAGATAAAGCCTTCAAGCAGCTAAATGATGAACCGTGGATTTGGCTGGAATTTTTATTGAGTGGCTTCAATAATTTTCTTCAACAGAGTTTTAGGTAGAAGTTTCTAGAATGTTTCAGAAGGTAGAATGTTTATTACTTGTTCACAATAGATTTAGATATCAGTACCATATCAGTTCACGCCACAAAATTAGGCGACTCGAAATTAATGCTCACGAACTAAAGAGTTTGAAAACAGTATTCACTTCAAACTGATAAACTTGAAAATTTAATCGATGTAACCTTTTGAAGTCGGCGCCAAATATTTTATGATTTTATTTAAAAAATCGCTGGAGGAAAAGGTGGTAAAATGGACCCCCATTTTATTTTTAAAATAAATACTATTAATGAAAAATAGGGTTGATTAGCATAGTTGCAATTTGGTGCTATTTACTGAACACATTGTAATAGAAAAGGTGTTTAAAACTTTATTTTATACTTTTCAAAATTCGATTCTCAAAAGTCGACACATTCTTCAAAAACCGGAATGAGCAGATGATAAGTCCCCCATGATGTTTGTTGAACGAGCGTAGCGAGTTCTTAGTTTTGACTCGTGACTCCAGGCGTTTTCTGTATGTTTGTGGGTTTGTGTTCGACGATAACCTTCGAACGCTTTGACCAATCAACTTCAAATTTCAAACACATATTCTTGGAACCTTAATACAGATCATGTCCGTTTGCAAATGAAATTTACCTACTCCTTCATCCTTTTTGAGGCGAAGCAAAAGGATAGGTTCTCAGCCCTTCATTAATATATCTATATATTACCATAGTCCATATAGGAAATAGTTGTTTTCACCATATGGAATTCGCAATAGATTTCAAAATAATATATTTCGAGTTATCATCAGCTGTAGGTGAATTAATGCAATCAGGCTTTTTATAGAATCTGTATCTGATTCTATACGGTACTAATTTCATCTCTATCTATAAAAGGATGATACTAGGATCTTTTAATCATATGGAAAATAATTTGAAATTTTTCGATCTGCTGTACACGCTGTTTCGATGGACAAGCTGTTTGTGTGTTTTGCAAATCATTATTCTAAAAACAACGTCTGTCTATCAAACCGGTAAACGTATGTTTGCCAATCATCTGTAATGGTCATGCTTTTTCAGTGCTCAGGTAATTTTTTGGGCATACGGGATTATACTGACTTGAACCAATAACAAATCTTTAAACACATGTTTTTAAAACAACGAAGGACCGGAAAACTGAAGGAAACTATGAAGGAAGCCTATGAGCTCTGGAAGAGCCCTAGGACTAACTTCTTCCCTAATTCGAAATGTAACCTTTTTTGGGAGGTGGCGAATCATAAAATTAAAAACTTAGTTTTCGCCCTAATAGTTGTAGGTGGTTTAAATTTGAAATGTTCATTCAGAGGTAGTGAGTAAGAAAACAACGAAGGAGGCCTCTCAGATCAGCTGGAAGAGCAATAGGACTAACTTCTTCCCTAATAGTCCTAAAAGGTTGAAATTTGAAGTGTAATCTCAGTGGGAGGTGGCGAATAAAAAATCAAGGAGAGTTTTTTATGAGAACGCAGCAACGCGCGTCGGGCCAGCTAGTTGTTTATAATACGGGTATATAAACAGCTGTTTTTTATGTGGTAAATATTATACTACTCTATAGATACACTGATATATAGGTATATGAGTACAGTAGGTCTTTTTTGTGGAAAAATATCTGTGAATAAGAGCAACGACGAACTTGAACTTCAATTGATAGATGTCTTGTGAATTTTATCTAAATAAGTAGGCCTATCTTCAAAACAGCCGTTTTCCGTTACCACCTTCCCCTAGGATAAGCTCGAAATGAGTTTCCCTTTCCAAAATTAGTTGTTTGCAAGCGAGTTCTCCAGCTAGGCGAGTTCACTAGTGATATTGACCTCATTATTACTGTAAGGAAATATTAAAGAATAAAATAATTAGAACTGCTTTGTGACAAAAAAACCCTGTTTATTATACATAAGTAGATATGGAAAATGAAATTGTAGATCACAAGAATAGAAAAAGATTCATGACAGAAACTACAGATATACTCCTTTGCTCTAGTACATCATTATGAGTTCAAAGAGTGCACATTAGGATTTGGACCCCACACACACTACTTCAGAACTATTCATCACAAAAAAATACAGCAAGAATTCTTGGTTTAGTTGAGGCTCGACGACCAGGAGGTTGAAAGATGGCTCACTGTAGCAAGTGGAGAGCTGCATCCCGTAGTCATCGTCATCACTGCTGTCAGCTGAGGGTTGATGTTTAGGGTTGATCTTGTTTATATGTTAATCTTTACTGTGAAAGTACGAAGTTTGGCTTCAACCATGAGTGTCATCAGGCTGGACACCAGGGCTAGCAGCTCGATCATTGTGCTATTCTTCATTTTCTCCTGCAATGAATTCATGGTCTTGAAATGCGTTCCTTTCCAGGGGGTTAACAGCAATTAATCCTGTAGTACATTTAATTTGAGGTAAGCCTTTCCAATAAGGGATGCTGTATTGTAAGGTCCAACAGATCTGCTTTTATTATCTGATGTTTTTGCTGTAATGGGCCTTCAGGACTCCTATGGAAGTTCGGTTTAATGGTTGCAATTTATGCGTTGTGTGGAAAGTCGAGTCTTTGAAACTCATCTTTTCACAATTAAAATTGAACGTAAGTCCTTAAATTTACAATAATGAGTTGACAAAATCATGATGTAATTCTTCCTTTCCAAGTCCATCACATCAATGTTTCTTATTGTATTCCTGGATTTCTTGTTCCATGACGAACTGCGTTGTTAATATTTACTTTTTAAGTGAATTCAACGACTTTCAGTAGAATTTTTATTAAGAATAAATAGTATTTTGCTTACTCTGTAGGCCGAACGTTTTCGTGTAGGTAAAACCCATATTCAAAGCTCATCAAAGCCTTGAAGATGGGTTTTAAGAACTCGAAACGTTCGGCTTACAGAGTAAGTAAAATACTACTTATTATTAATAAAAATTTGACTGCAAGTCGTTGAATTCACTTAAAAAGTTTCTTGTATGATGAAAGTGACCCATACGAGGTCTCTGTTGGCTTAGTTTTATCAATAAAATGGGCCAACCAGTCTTTGAAATAGATTTGCTTGAACCCATCCAGATGGGTGAGCTCACTAAATCCGTCGTCGATTTGCAGACTTTATAGACTATTTTGGAATTACTAAAAACATTTATCATAATCATTTCGTGTTAATAGGCCTAAGGTTTGAAGACTTGAAGATTTTTTCAGGTTAGAAGTGTGAGTCATTAGTCTGGATTTTGACTATAAACTATTGAACTTTGCAAATAGCCAATATTTGGTAAGTGGCCGATAATTGGGAGCTTATCTTATAGTAGTTGTACTGTTTTGTCTTACACTCTCAAACAAAATAATTATCATAATATAAAACAGACTGCACGTCGTTAAATTTACAACAAAAAGTAAATAAATAAATATCAATTGAAGCATAGACTATGCAATTGAAGCATAGACTAACCAATGTACATACTTTACAAAAAAAAAATGTTTGTATTGAATAACTGTATGTTTTTGTAGGATGAAGCCCACATAGGTCTGAGTCCTGTGCGTGGGTAATGAGTTGGGTAATGATGATTAATGAGTTGAACCTACAGTTCTAAGTGGACTCCGAACCACCGGTATGTTGAAACAAAATGAAAGCTTATTATCACTATGAAAAGTTGAACAAAAGATATGCAAATTGAAAGCGATTATGAGTTGATATCTTAATGGAAAAACTTGATTAATATCAGATTTTAAACGACAGGATTATCAACGCTCCAATGTAGGCTCTAAAAGTAGTAGTTCAAATATCAACTTACATTACTGTAATTAAAATGGTCAAAACAATCAAATCAGCCAACTTCAATAATCAAATGAATGCTTCCACATCTGAAGTCTCAGCAAAAAATAAGTTATTCCTCAAACCGCTTGAATTCCATCAGTGATGCAAAGTTTGTCCCATCTGGAAAGAACAGTGTATAATTATAATTATTACTATATCAATTAGTTGAGGAGGCTTAATATTTTGATGTGGAAGGAACTCTTGTACACTATAAAAAGCTTTATCAACTAAATATTTTTTCAATTGATTTTCAAGACTCTTTAAAAAACTGTGATAGCTTGTTGTAGAGTTTTCTACTAATATAACTAGGTTTTTGTTCAAATAAGCTACTATTGTGACTCACTAAGTGATCATCTCCTCGGCTTCTTGTATTATAATCGTGTACGTCCCTATTTTGGTTAATATCACTCTTTTTTACATATAAAGTAGCTTCATACACATATAAGCAGGGTACAGTTAGGAGACCAAGTCTCTTGAACACTGGCCCACTTGAATATAATCTATTTATTCTTTCCATATACATAACAGCTCTATTTTGGATCTTAAACACCCTATCAAGGGGTGATGATGTAACCGCAATGATTATGAGCAGATCATGCAAAGAAAAATGTTAAGTTAAACAGGTGAAACGTGATAGAATCATTGATTTCAAGTCTTGGTGGAAACAATTTTACAAGACAAAATGAATTTCTCTCGAAACATCAGGAAAACAAACACCAAAGGATCAAAACGTAACAATCTACATAGGTTAATTTGAAAATTTCTCTGATGGTTGTACTGAGAAAGTAATCCTTGTTGCTTATATTTTCTCCTGAGGAATTCACCAACAGAATTACCAAACGAGAAACCGTATTCTCAGAAAAATGTAATGAGGCAAAGTTAAACGACAAGAAAATGTATGGATTACATCCCAGAAGAGCACAACACAGATTGAGAATGCAATTAATAAGACTCAAGTTGTTGTTCATAATTTTTTGACCATTTTTTCAATATTTTAAACTTTGATAAGTTTAAGGCACAACTTTGATACAAAATTTGATGTTAAATTTTTTACTATAAATTGATGTTTTATAACCTTTTGCTCAATTTTGTAATATGATAAAATCTAGCCTATCACATAATTATGGAATAATGACTTAATTATGTTTTACCACCATCTTCAAGCTTCTGTATTCCAATACTCAATTGCAGCAGAGTAAATCGATCAGAGAAGTTATGGGTGAATTTTTCTAAAAGGAGCCCATCAAGCCTTTTTGTTTGAATATAATTTAGTGACAAACATTAATATTAGGTTCATTTCCATTCCATCTTGAAACCAAACTTTTGTGGTAATGTTACCCTAAATTCCTACAGTTTTGAGGTAAACTGAGGAAGCTGGAAGGTTTTTTGTGTTTTCTCAAAATGATTTTCAATTGACTGAGCTCCTTTTAGCATCTTATGATTCATATAGAGGTTCAGAATGAAGCAGTTAATTCGATAAACAATGATATATCAATAAATAAATGAAACATTTAAAAATTACAATGAAAAAATATTTCTGAGCGACATATTTGGAAGGAAGCTTCTGTGATTGCAATCTTTTTGATTGATTGGTCATATATATGCAAATAAATAGTTGTATTAGAATCATAGCCTATGACCTGCATCCACTAAATAAATGAAATGAAATTTTATTGTCATTAAGCAACATTGGCAATAGACAAAGTCAACCTTATACTAGAGATTTTTACAAGTAAGCATGATATAGATAGAATTATACATGTAACTAACTTAAAGTAAACCTAAAAGGAGTTCACATATTAAATTAGTATATAAATACAAGGCCCGGTATATATTTTTAAAGAATATAATTATCTAAGGGATTGAATATCAATAGTTATTTCAGAATCTAAGAATTCTTGTATAGAATACATTGGTGTTTTTACTAACCAGTTGAAAAGTTTTATTTTGAATTTATCTGCAGTTTCATTTATTAAACTTTGTGGTAACTTATTGTACAGTTTCAGTCCTATTATATTGTAACTACTCATTGACTTTGTAAGCCTTTGGAAAGGTATATTTAAACTATTTTTATTTCTTGTTGCATGGGAATGTATCGTATGACGTGGTATTTTGTGTACCTTCGTTTTTACATGTATCAGAACAGTATATATATAAAGATTTATAACTGTTAAGATTCTTAACTTTAGGAACAGAGGTCTACAATGTTCAGTTTTGTATGCATCTGCTAATATCCTGATAGCTTTTTTCTGAAGTAAAAGCACATTGTTAACATGGCAACAGTTACCCCAGAACAAAATACCATATAAAAGTATACTTTGAAAAAATGAAAAATAAGCTGACCTTACATAGCTATCAGGAACATAATTTTTCAATTGTTTTAATAAGTATACAACCCTAGACAGTTTACTATTTACATACTCAATATGGGGCTTCCATGTCAGTTTCTCATCAATATATATACCTAGAAACTTAACACTATTCACACTATTATCTATTGGAATATCTCTTAAACTAAAAATCATTTGTTGAGTTTTGTTGTCATTTAATAGAAACCTGTTTGCCCTGAACCAAATGTTTGCTTGGTTTAATGTGTGCTCCATTGTACAAGTAAGTTTTTGAATATCTGAGTCTGTGTTAAAAAAAGTGGTATCATCCGCATAGAGCATTGATTGAGATGCTTTCACTGTTAATGGAAGATCATTTATCATCAGAGTGAATAGTACTGGTCCAAGGACCGAACCTTGAGGAACACCAAACTTGATCATTTTTACCTTAGATTTATTTTGACCTACACAGACTATTTGCTTACGGTTAAATAAATATGACTCAATTAACTTGAGGTTTATACTGTTCATGCCATAGAAACTGAGTTTATTCAGCAGGATTGTGTGGTCGACACAATCAAACGCTTTACTCAGATCACAAAAGGTGGCCTGAGCAAATTGACAACTTTCAAAAGCATGAAACACATTTTTAATCAGAGAGTCTAGTGCAGATGAGGTAGATCTACCTTTTATAAAACCAAACTGAGCGTCACTTATGATATGATGTTCACTTAGATAATTTGAGATCTGGATTTTTATTACTGATTCGAAGATTTTTGAAAATACAGGGACTAAAGATATTGGGCGAAAACTAGAGGGACAATTTTTTTGCCCCTTTTTATAAACTGGTACTACTCTGGATAGTTTGAGTATGGTTGGGAACACTCCATCAGTTATACAACTATTAATACAATAAGTCAGAGGATCAACAATACAGTCTATGACCTTTTTTATGAGATTGCTAGATAAATTGTATATGTCTACACTATTAGATGACTTAAAGCTATTAACTATATCTAGTATTACATTAGGTGTTACTTTAGAAAAACAGAAGGAAGGCCCCCTTGTTGTGGCACTACTTTCAATAAGTTGTGCAGCAGTAGTGTTAGGCTGGACAATTTTATCATGCACTCCTTCAACTGATTTTACAAAAAAATCATTAAAATCATCTGGAGGAATACATACACTATCAATTTGACTCCCTTTTTTTACATGATTGATCATTTTCCAGGCTGATTTACACTTATTGCTTGAGAGCTCAATCTGAGATGAGTTATACTGTTTTTTAGCTGTATCAATAGCATTCTTATACTCTCTCCTGATATTACAATAAGCTAATCTAGTTATGTTAGTTTTATCTCTTTTATAGAAGTAATGATATATCAACAATTTGTTTTTCATTTCTGCTAACTGTGGGGTATACCAGGTGGAAGGATTACTCTTTACTTTGGCTTTAGATGAGTTAGGTGTGACTTTAACAGATTTCTGAGGTATGCACAGATCAAAATAGTACAAAAATACCTCCATAAAACGGTTAAAAATGGATTCACCACCCACTTGGTTAGATAATTTGGTTACCCAATCTATATTTGATAGTGCAGATCTAAAATTTTGCAGCTTCTCATCTGTTATAGGTCTAGTAAATACCATCTTTGGTCTGACACTACCTTCCCCATGAACTATATTCAATAGGCTGAGCAATACACAATCATGATCTGAAAAATGAAATACTTTTACATCTGTGAGTATTTGGTGTGGGCCTAAGTTGGTAAAGATATTGTCAAGACAAGCAGATCCCCTAGTGGGCTTAAAATTAATGCAATAAAGGTTGAACTGCCTTAAGAGATTTTTTAATTCATGAACTGTTGCCTTATCTTGTAATATGTTAAACTCAGCATTAAGGTCACCTCCTAATACAATGTGATATTTTTTCCATCTGGGTCTACTAAGGAAATTTAAAACATTCTCAAGTCCTTCTAAAAAAAGAGCAGGATTTCCCAAAGGTGACCTATAAAGAGAAACTAAAACTAACTTAAATTTATCAATAGCTATACCTGTTACTTCAATATTCTTTTCACTGTTGAAGCAACCCAAATCTAATTTATAACTTTCTTGTGCAAGCTCAGGTCTAACATAAATTGATACCCCCCCATGTAAAAATTGTTTTCTACAATAACTATTGACTAATACATAATCATCTAATTTATGAAAAGCGATTTCTTCTTCCTTGCACCAGTGCTCGCTTAGGCATAGAGCATGAAAATTGTTTTCATTCCCAAACTCATTTAAAACTACATTTTTGTTATTTATACCTTGGACATTTAGATAGCCTACTTTAAATTCTGAGGTTATTTTAGACTTTTCAACAGGCTTATCAGAGTTGATTGACTCAAGCCTATTACTATTACTATTGTAGCTTGTAGACCAAGTGCTTTTATTTTTGTTACACTTGGTCTCATTTACACGTTTCCCTGGAGCACACTCATGTCTTCCATAACTATAGGTTTGCTGTTTAAACTGCGTAATTGCACAGCTGGGTCAGGGCTAAAGCCACGGAAGGGTGAGCCAGGATTGGAATTAAAAGTGTCATTCAGCTGTGAGTCCTCCTCTAGGAGCATTAAGTGGGTGTTAGAGTAGCTGTTGTCATCTATCACTGGGCCAATAGCAATTTTTTCTTTTGATTTACCCACCAATTCTATTATTTCGACAATTTCATAACTTAACCTATTCTTACCCCTATAGTTCAAATGCATTCCATGCTTAGTATGAAACTCCTTACCCAACCTGCCAATATCAATCAAATGGCAGTTCTTATAATTGGAACATAACTTTTTCATTTTGATATTTGTTCTTCTAATTTCTTTGTTAACACAAGAACTAGTTATCAAGTCATATCGGTGAGGTAGATTCACAGTGATCACATTTTTTTCACTATTCCTATCAAGAAATAACTTCAAATTTTCAAGACCCACATCTGCTTCGTTTCGTGAGACGTCATTGGAACCGGCAATACAGACAACAAAACCGTCTGAAGATATATTTTCCTGAGCCCTTGATTCTTGAGTGATTTGTGCAGTTCTGGCTCCCGGTTTCACAAATCCTAGAACAGCAAGTTTTGGTTGAATGTCCTTCATTAATGATGCTATATTTCTTCCATGACTGTCTGATAGAATAACCACTTCCTTCATATCATAATTTTTAGGCCTTTCCCTAGATGGATAGTTCAAACTAACCCTCCTTTTTTCTACTCTTGCTGGCTTACCACGTCTAGGAGAATTGTCCTCTCGTTCATTTTGTGGTCTGGCTTCTGTTGAAATTTCTGTCAACACATTATATCTATTTTTCAGTTCAATTTCGTAGTTTACTCGACATGATTTATGAGTAAAGGTCTTCCTATTTGAGTCAACATTAGTCCAATAATTGTTAGACTGACACTGATCACTTATGTTTTTAAGGTTAGCTTGCAGATCGGTGTTCTCAATTTTCAAGGTAGAAATTTCTTCTTGAAGTAAACCAATAATTAATTGAAGACTAGCTACATTTTCACTTAACTTTGTTATATTTGAAGAACATTCACATTTAGACAGTAAATTACACTTGTTAACTTCATTTTGAACAAACACTCCCAACTCACAGGCCGCCATCTTGTATAGATACGAATCGATAGATAGCTTTGTGATGTATTTAATTCGAATATAACTGATTAGATATGGATATTTGGCCTATCAGCTACTTTTCAATGGAAGAGAAACGTATAATACTTGACACGTGCCAAAACATAACCTATTTCACTCAAATAATGGAAGCTGGTCGTTTATATTTTGAAGCAAGTGGCTTTGAACTTATTGAGTGAATTTCAGTGTTAAGGGTTTTTTCCTGCTGATTTGCACAATCTCTTTTTTGATTTTTCAGTGAATTTCCACTAACTAGCCTATTATAGCCCATTAGAATTAAAAAAAAAAAACAATACAAAGCATTGACAAAAATAAGATGGTTGAATAAAGTATACAGAGCTCCACTATATAAGTCTGATAGTCGGTGATGTTTTACATGACGAAATACTTGATGAACAATCTAATATCAAAACTGACACTGTATTTCAATTAGATATATGATTTTCACTCACTTTTACTGGAGATACTGGAGAAAAGCATTTCACTTCTGAAAAGAAGCTTCGTCAGCCTCTGTGATAACATCTAATATGAAATTAGGGAAAATGTGACAGCAATTAATATTAAATTAGGGGAAAAATTGATAGTTTGAGGGAGAGGGGGCCCGCGATGTCCTAGACTTTAAGAACCTATGTTCTGAGATATGAAACTATACTACTACTCTATTTCATATGACTATAGTAAGAAATATTAGTCACTTAGAAATTCAACAACATACAGCAGAGCATCGATAATTCCAAAATAATTGGAAGATTAGTGATTTCTTTTTTAATTGCTGATGATGCCCACATGAGTTTGAGACTTGTGCGTGGGTAATGAGGTGAATGATAACAAATAGATGCCAGACGGAGGATCGGGAGGATCGCTGAAGCGACAGTAAGCTGAAGTTGCGACGCCTCAACCAACTGCGCTAAGCGGCCCGCCAGTTAATTAGTTAATTCGTATTATTAAACACAAATCTATGTAAACTCCTCTTAGGCGCCTAGTTGTGGTTAATCAAATCTTTGAAGCTCATAAGAACATTTTTTATTGCACTGTACAGTACTCACTATATTTGGTAGTTTGGAGAAATTTTAGGGGTAAGATAACCTACCAATTATCGGCCGGTCAACAAGTTTCAATATCTATATTTTAGATAAGTCCAATACATTATCTAAGGTTATCGAAGTGAATTTTCTCAACTTAGTCTTACCATTTGTAACAAATATAACATTGAGACATTTTTATAAATGGTGAACGTTTTTGATGCCCATAAAGATGAGCCTCCCTAATATCGGCTTTGCAATGACCAAGTAGCGGGCAATCGCTCAAAAACCAGAAGCTGCAAATTTCATACATGCTGGGAGGTCAGAGCCTACTATTTGTATTAATCAGCTTTGTGATATTGAAGCAGACGTATATTTTCTAGGTTAGAAGTGTGAGTCGATAATTTTTAGGTGGAATTCGAACCAGCTGTACGTCGGAAAATATGAAAGCTGAAAAAAACTATGCAAAGTTGAACAAAAGGATATGTACTTTTACGAATGCAAAACAAGCAGTTATTTACGCACTTGTTCTAAGTTTATCGTTTCCTTTCATAAACGAGCGTGACTTGTAATCTGAATCTTCATCCTCTCGCCTTTCACATGTCTTCCTCACTCTTATTCTTCAAATATGCATCTCTCTCACTCAATTGAGAACCTTCGAAGCTTCTCCTCGTTTCTACAGACTTCCTGATTGTTCTACTATATTAGATGACCTTCTAAAAGCATCTAGAGGCCTCTAGTACTTGGAATGACAACTATATAAAGGAGCTCACGTGAGCCAGTGAGTTTAGTTTTTTACAAACCTGCGTGACAGATTGTGTTACAGATCTCGTGTGAGAGACAATCCAGTGCCGTTGGAGTAAACAGCGCTCGATTCCAGTGTAACGTGCAAAGAAAAGTGTTTACTATTTGTGCAGTTTATTAACAGTTTAAAGACGATGTGTCAAGTGATATTATTTGGAACTGTCAAATAGCGTATTGGACTGTGTTTTGTAAGTGTTTAGTTGTTCTTTTATCATTTCTTTCTACATTATTGTACAGTTTATTGGACTCTTGTTTCTTTTATTATTGATCGACCAATAATTAATTATTTATTAATTCTCGTAAATAATTACTGAAAATAATTTTTAGCTTATCATTTGCTGTTTTTTCTTATTAATTGAACTTGTAATTAGTGTGTGCAAATAGAACAATTTGTGTAAATAAAGTGCAAGCGTGAACTTTAGTGTTGCCAGCCTTATTTTAGCTTCAGAACCCGTAACAGTACAATAATATGAACAAATTACTCAAATCTTGAAGAATAATAAACTTCATTTTTTATTTCAAATATCAAGATTATCAACGCTCTAATGTATGCCCTTAAGTAAATACTAGTTCGAGTATCAATTTACAGTACCGTACTTAAAAAGGTCACATCAATCAAATCAGCTTCAATCACTTCAATAATAATCAAATGAATGTTTCTATATCTGAATTCTCAGCAGTGAATAAATTACTCCTCATGTCGCTTGAACTCCATCAGTGTTCGTTTTTCCAATCTGAAAAAATTAGAGTATAAAGAATCTATGTTCAAGATCAATAAAATATAGCAAGATCCCAATATATAACATATAACGTATTAAATAAACGTCTTGATGATGTTTATGATAGTCAAAGGAATTGAAAGAGAAGAGAAAGAAGAGGAGAAAAATGAAGATAAACTCAAAAGTCAAAAAGTAAAAAAAGTTAAGAGAAAAAGAAGAATAATAAGAAGAGAAAGAGAAGCGAGGAGGAGGAGGAGGAGGAGGAGGAGGAGGAGGAGGAGGAGGAGGAGGAGGAGGAGGAGAAGGACGAGGAGGAGAAGGACGAGGAGGAGGAGGAGGAGGAGGAGGAGGAGGAGGAGAAAGAAAGAAGAAATTTGCTTGCATTAAAAAGATGTTTAGAAAAAAAATGGAAGGCACTCAGGCCATCTTCTGTAGGGAACATATGATATTTTAAACGAGCTTCTCCATCATATTATGCAATTGGAATCATATTTAAAGATAGAGTCCTGTATATGTCTATTATAAATAATCGAACCCACACTGTTCACCTCACGGGTTGCATAAAATTTGTTTTTCTTCAGTACATTGTTTAATTTGTACGATTTTGTATACTGTATTAGAAAAATGAATGTCTTTCTTTCCATTTGCACTCTTATTCATCTGGTTGAGCCTTAATATATGAATTGAGTTATCATTCATGAAATAACATATTTGTTTGAGATAAACAAATCATTTTTAATAATTGAAACAAAACAGAGGTTATCAAATTTCACTAAACTTTAATAAATTGAATCACAGGACCATGGTTTCGCGTTTTACCAACACATCTTTTACCGACAACCTCTGTTTTGTTTCAATTGTGGAAAGATTTCACAATATCAACACCAGTTCAAGTATCAAGTATAACAAGTGATTACTAAGTAAATTATAATTATATAAATTCAATTGATATGGTTCCATAAATTCATGTGAAATCTAATCTGATTTGAACAATCAGCTGTCTAAAAAATAGAAACACAGCTTTAATGTGATACAGAGTGACATTTTGTGGAAAACAGACTACACAAATAAATTTAATCAAGGGTTAAATCTGATGATTGTGTCTAATTTTGCAATGGTGATTATCATGATTACATGGAGTATGTTCCACTGTGCAAGCACCCTAATCCTTGGGCGTGAGGTCTACTGTTCACAGAACTACCAGTAAGGCTTTAACATGCTAGTCAGGTTCTAAAAACAAACATGTTCAACTAAATTACATGACTTATTTAACCTAATAATGTGTACATAAGGGGGCGCATGTGCACATGCAGTAGTCACATGACATTTTATGACAGCGTCCTCCCCACCAACACTGCTCGAAAGTCAGCCAACAGAAAAATTACGAAATAAAATCAAATAATTTAAAACATTTTCAATATAAATATTTACAATAACCTGCTTTTCCATTTTAAGTAATTCTGTGATTGTCAGGATCATTAGCGAAAATGTTGTTCATTTCCACTTCCACCTGAAATTTCAAAAAATTCTGTCAAATAAAACGCGTTAAATATAACTTTCAGATTACAAATAAATGCATGCAATGTTCTGTATTTTATATCGCTATATTTAATTATATATATTTATGAAAAAATGAAACTTCAAGTTTCTTTTTAGTGGCGAAGGTGATATTGTGGAAGGTATCCATAATGAATAATAAGACGAAATTGTCACAGCCACATTTATTAAAACTTTGAGAAACTCCGTTTGATTGAGATTGATATAATGGTGTAAAAACCGAAACTAGTTTCTCGAAATTTTAATAAATGTGGTTGTGACAATTTCGTCTTATTATTTATTATGGAAACTTCAAGTATTGAGGAGGCAATGCAGAAAACTTGACATAGCTCACTAAGATTATTTATTAGAAAATAATTGAGTGTTAATAGAGTGCCTATAACCTAAATTGTGCACAGAAGCGAACCGAGTGAGTGAGCAAAGACGATAATATTTGCGCAAAACAGAGGAGGGCCGCTCATTAAAAATGCCATAAAAGGTGGATGGTTAGTACTCTACTGTATTATGTGTGACTGCACCATTACTCTACCTACTAAGACAACAGGTTAGTTCGGCAAAGCATAGGCTGGCTAGTGGCTACACCACTAGACAAGTCTGTCTGCTGGTCTGGATATGTGCTCTACTTCTGAGAGAGATAGACTACTAGAGAGAGACAAGAAGACATATTTGTGATTTACGAGCTAAGGCGGGTGCTACATGCTTCAATTTATGTTCATTCAACACAGTAACATTTTTTTATTAAATCAAAATGTATAGTCTTAGAAATCCACATGGATTCGGAGTGGATAGCAATACATTATCTACTTTAACATTACAATTGAATAAATGAATATTTATTTAAACTATTTATTATTTATTAATATATATTTAAAAATATGCATTAATTTGAAAATTTTATTTATTTTATTTACATTACAATTGGGGAAGTAATTATCGCGCTACTAGCAAGCTGCCCGATATGATTGAATAATGTGATTGTATCTTCTTTGATTGTATCTTCTTGTTCTCATTACTTTCCTCCTCCTATTCCTCCTGCTCATCCTTTTCCTTCTCCTCCTCCTCCTCCTCATTCTCAATTTCCTCCTCCTTCTCCGCTCAGCTTTCGCCAAGGGTCACAGAAGTCCAGCGTCATGAATAAATGACTGTCATTAGCTGAATGTTGTTTACTGTTTCAACTTAGCCAATAACAGCCATTTATTCATGACACTTGGACAACGCTCCGTTTGCGTACTTCCTAAAACTGATACTCTAATAAAATGGTTCACTAAATGGAATTAATAATAATAGTGATGATTATCTTTATTTCCGCAAATTCAAAGAAAACGAATGATACATGATAAAAAGTAATAATAATTATTAAAAAAAAAAAACATTTTTAGGAGAGAAAACAAGAAGTTACAAAGAAAAAATACTTAGTACAACGAAAAAATCATGTAGAATAAAATGTTACAAAAAAATATCTGCAGAAATAAAACTGCATGCAAATAATTTCATTATGAAATTATGTCCGCATACAGGAGTATCATAGGATCCAACGAAGATGCCATGAATTGATGCAATAAAAGATGAATAATAGAATTAAAACACTTAGAGAAAACATAAACTAGTTAGTTTGAAGTGACTGACAATTGAACAAACTGACAAATATACATGAACAGAATTTATTAATTTCGAATTCCTTTAATTGCTATTACTTTATACTGAAGACTTCCACAATGGCGGATATTGACAACAGCATTGAACAGCTAATGGGAATCGATGAATGCTACTGTACAAAAACATATCCGCCATTGTGGAAGTCTTCAGTATAAAGTGATAGCAATTAAAGGAATTCGAAATTAATAAATTCTGTTTATGTATATTTGTCAGTTTGTTCAATTGTCAGTCACTTCAAACTAACTTGTGAGATACGAGCCGATATGGCCAAGTTGAAATGAATGCTGCTGTGCAGAAAGGTCTCCATGGTCTAGTGGTTAAGGGCGCTCAACCGGCAATTGAGAGGTCCGTGGTTCGATTCCCGGTGGTGACTGATATTTTTGTACAGTAGCATTCATCGATTCTCATTAACTGTTCAATGCTGTTGTCAATATCCGCCATTGTGGAAGTCTTCAGTATAAAGTAATAGCAATTAAAGGAATTCGAAATTAATAAATTCTGTTTAAAACATAAACAATAAAGACTGAGAATGTAAATGATTCATAGTATAATAAGTAGTAATAAAAGTGTAAAAATTAATAACATTAACTTAATAGAAATGATAGCTTGAAGCATTGAAAAGGAACTAATAGTTTGTAGAAAATTTAAAAGAACCTAACATGAATTTGATGATGTTGTCATGACTAGGAGCTGCAAGATCACTGGTTGAATATTGCGGCTAGATCAGCACCACAATAGTATAATATATTAGAGCAACATTAACCATGACCTCAACCTCATCAACATTCTTAAAGTGAAGTGATAGCCGTGAGCCGTAGCTGGTATCTGTTCAATCAGATAGAGATAAGCTGCGTTCTCCTGGGCTCACTTTGTAAGGGTGACCGATTATAATGGCCAGCTAAAAATACACTTTTCTCTGTTGTAAAATCACTTCCCGGTGGTTCAGAGCCCACCTAAAACTGTAGGTCAAACTCATCAATCGCCATCATCTTACTTATTACCCACGCACAGGTCTCAGACCTAAAAAAATAAGTAAGTACCTCTTAAGGAGGAATTTCATTTCCTCCCTCCCTACATTATTAATAAATTAGACAAATCAAATTCACGTTGCATCATCAAATTCAGTGCATCAGCTGCAATCTTGTTATTTTATTCAAATTTTAGTTAGCTTGATGTGATTGGGGGTGGATACAAATTGAATTGAAATATGTGAATTTCTTGAGAATAATGTACCTTGAGTAACTTTATCTTCCCAGTCACCACCCTAGAAACGCATACAATCACTTTATACAATCTAATATTAAAACTGACACTGTATATCACTTTTAAATAATGTTTTACTCACATATATTGGAAATGCTTGAGGAATGCATTTCACTTCTGACATTCTCAAGCATATCCAATATATGTAAAACATTATTTAAAAGTGAAATACAGTGTCAGTTTTAATATTAGATTGTTCATTAAGTATTTCGTCATGGAAAACATCACACACTTTATACAATTTGAATGGATAGCTAGATTTTTTGAGGATGAAGCCCACATTGGTATGAGGCCTGTGCGTGGGTAATAAGTTAGATGATGGCGATTTATGAGTTGGACCTACAGTTTTAGGTGGGTTCCGAACCACCGGGAAGTGATTTTACAACAGAGAACAGTGTCTTATTTTGCTGGCCAATCTAATCGGTCACCCTTACAAAGAGAGCCCAGGAGAACGCAGCTTATCTCTATCTGATTTAACAGACACCAGCTACGGATCACGGCTATCACTTCCCTGAAAGCTTGGAATTCAATGAATTCAAACATATCACTTTCACTATTTCTATACATGAACATTTGCTGATTTGAATAATCGATTTTATTATTGTTCATGTTCCATAACATGGAACATATAACACATATTATGTGTAACCACTTGTAGTAGAAGGTTTGAGTCTCGTTAATCATACCTAGTATATGCAAATATTTATTCTAATTTATTGGTTCAATCTTATGTTATAGTTCCAACTCGTTCTTCGGGGGTTGAGTGAGAAACGTTTATTGTCATGCGAGGAAGGAGATATTTGCGATAGCCGAGTGTCGTAGCAGGTATCTGTTCAATCAGAGATAAGCTACGAAACTCCTGGGCGCTCTTTGTAAGGGTGACCGATTGGATTGACCAACAAAAAAGACTATTCTCTGCTGTAAAATCACTTCCCAGTGGTTCGGAACCCACCTAAAACTGCAGGTCCAACTCATCAATCACCATCATCCAATTCATTACCCACGCACAGGTCTCAGACCTATGTGGGCTTCATCCTCCGAAAAAGAAAAAAGAAAGAAACTGATATCAGAAACATTTTTAAAACCAATACAATCCTTCAAATCTTTCTAAACTCCGCAACCATTATCTAGGCTAATTCAGAATTAAGCACAGTAGTGAATTATTTTCAACTGGTGGAGTTTTACTGCAACTCTATTCTATCTTCAGGTACCTACCAGTTGATAATTCCTTCCAATTTGACAACAAAATATTACGTTTTTGAGTGATACATGTTTTTGAAAAATGAATGTGACACTTTAAAACTGATAATGCGAAAAAAGCAGAAAACATTTAAAGTCCTAAAGAAAGTTTAGAAAGTTCAATGATAGCTAACAGTAACATGATTACAGATTACCATGAACTCTTACTGTCACATATTAGGTATGCTATCTTAGTATGGGGTAATTCATCAAAATAAAACATTGATAAGGAGTTTAAGATCCAAAAGAAAGCGGTTAGGTGTATGGAAAGAGTAAATAGATTAGATTCATGTAGGCCGTTGTTCAAGAGACTTGGTCTCCTAACTGTACCCTGCTTATATGTGTATGAAGCTACTTTATATGTAAAAAAGAGTGATATTAACCAAAAAAAATTATGTACACGATTATAATACAAGAAGCCGAGGAGATTATCACTTGGTGAGTCACAATAGTATCTTATTCAAACAGAAAACTAATTATATTTTGGTAGGAAACTCTACAAGCTACCGCAGTTTTTAAAGAGTCTTGAAAATATAGAAATATTTAAAAAACAACTGAAGAATTATTTAGTTGATAAAGCTTTTTATAGTGTACACGAGTTCCTTTCACATAAAAATTAAGCCTCACCTCAACTAATTGATATAATAACTAGTGTATAATATTGTATAATTGCTATTCTGACTTGTCCTATACTCCTTAACTGGAGTCTCCAAGACGTAATCTACAAAAAAAAAAAATGATTACAAACCTGAATCGAAGAATTTGTTCCAAAAATATCCGAGATTGGTAATAGATGGATGTGGTTCATTCTTCAAATATTAACATATTTTCACTCGCATTGGGTGGTTGAAGTCTTTGAAGCCATTACGGTCGAAGCCATTCTGTAGCTATTTTACTATTTTTTATATTAAGCCTGAAACACACAAAAAATATAAATTAATATAGAATATAATTCTATTAAATTTGGTCATTCTGAAAATTCAATTGGCTTTCAACATATCAGGGACCAGAAACATTTACCGATCTGTAACACATGTATGGACCGTGCAAAGGCTGGTTTTAACTATGCCGGTTGTTTGGATTCCACTTGTAATTAGCCTACATTGGTTCAAACACACTGCAAAATAGATAAGGTCTTCCTAAATCAGAAATTCATTACCGTACTAAATAATACATTTGAATATTATTCAAAATCGTCAAAAATATTATTTCCTGGATTTCTTGATCCATAAGGGTCTGCGTTGTTAATATTAACTGCCCTATACTAAGCCGGAAGCATATAAAACATATTAAATAATATAGAACATCTTACCATGAAAATTTAAGATTATTTTCATTGAATGAATATTTCTTTCATACTCGTATAATGGAGAACAGAATTGCATTACATTTAGATTACTCTTACTTTTCTATAATATTTATGAGATAGCTCTTTAATATTTTAATAGATAAGCTACGAAATCCTGGGCTATCTTAGTAAGGGTGACCCATTGGTTTCCTGTGTTTCCTTTAGGAAATTTCAGGGAATGGCTAGAATTAATCAGATTTGCCGATTTGTTGATGCGAAATGTATTCATGAGAATGATTTTTAATGAAACAAATTTTTGGTTATAATAAATTATTCTGACATCAAATTAGACTGTGAACAAACCCCTGTAACGCAACCCCGTCGCGTATCATATCTCCTTAACAAAATCAGATGATGATAAATCTTTGCGCACCATCTTATCATGAAATTGAGGGAAGTGATAGCTGTGAACCGTAGCTACAAACTCATATTATCCTTGTGACCCATTGGATTGGCCAGCAAAAAATACTCTGTTCTCTGCTGTAAAATCACTTCCCGGCGGTTCGAAGCCCACCTAAAACTGTAGGTCCAACACCAACTCATCAAACTCATTAGCGACGCACTTGTCCCAGACCTATGTGAGCTTCAACCTCATAGAAAAACAAACAAAAACGTTATTAATGTTCTACAGGGAGAATAAAAATAATTATGCAAATTGTGCCATAAATATATGGTTGATTAGATTCATTTTTGTTTGTTAACTTATTAGGTAATATTTTGTTGTTTGTATTGTTTTGTTCTCGACGTTGTTAAGTGGTACAATGAACATTACTGTCCAAACTTCGCCACGTCAACAAATAAAAAGTAATATATTATTATTAACCCACCAGGCATGTCCTCTAGAGACAAAATTTCTCCAGACCAATCTCAGGGCGTTGTCCACATCGGTGTCCTCCACTCTAGAGACATCATCCTGAGACTGGCCAGAATCTGCAATCCCATGACCAGAATTTCAATTCCATTCATGACTAATCTTACACAATTCTTTTACAAGAGGACACGCACCTTCATGCTATTAATCAATACGTTGGTTAGTTGTTGATTACACTACTGGGATAGTAGCGTAGGTTAGACAAAATTTATTGAACTATCAGAATGCCTATACAACGTCAATAAATCAAGAGAGATGTATCATATAATTATCTCACTATTTATCACTACTTAATCAATAAGTGGCGGCGAATATTGAAAAGTAGTTCAGTTAAGTTTCCTGTATTTCAGGCTGGCTGAACAGAGCTACGGTACTACAGTGGTGATGATAATAGTTCTGTTATGAACGACTTTATGGAAATGTGTCCTGTTCACAATCGCAAGCGCGGATCATCGATCTTCGGTGTTGAACTCATTTCGTAATGGATGATTTGCCGATATCCAAGAATTAATTATCAATGGAGATAACGGATAGTGGTGAAGAGGCCAAGGAATGCGAAAGTAGTGCATGTGTGTGTGTGTGTGTGTGAGTGTGTGCGTAAGTGAGAGGATAAAAATATGAAAGAAAGAGAAAGAGGATAGGCATCGGAGAAGATGAATAATGTAATGAAATAAAGATATCAATCTATACCCCAGCACATAGTTTTTTATAGTGGGGTTTCAAAAGGTGAATTACTGATATAAAATATTCTATATTTATGAAGTTTAACTAAAAGGATTTTTGTAATTATTATGTTATTGATTGAATAAATTTTTATTTGATTTGATTAAATTGCCAATAAAAAACAAAGACAAAAAATCGATAAAACTAATTCTTAATATAGCACGTATGTGCGTGAGAGGATGAAAATATGAAAGAAGTAGAGAAAAAGGAAAGGTATTGGAGAAGATAAATAATTTAATGGAATAACGATATACAATAATAAAATTACAAAAAATGTATATAAAACGAATTCTTAATACACAAAAAAAAAATTATCAAACAATTTCACAATTAAATTAAAAATTTCTTGGCACCACCCAGCAAGGGAAACCCCTGTTCACTGGGTGAGAGTATCGGTTCATAAAGTACAGTTTATAAGAAAATAATTATTGAGAAAAAGAAAAAAAAATGTCAAAAGCTAAATAAGAAAATCAAAAGGAAAAGAAGCAGAAAAAAGGAATTATAATATATGACTGATGTTGAAAAAAAATGATCTATTATCCAATTATTGGTATTGGAGAAGATGAATAATGTAATGGAAGGAGGATATCAATTTATTGTCAATAAAAAACAAATACAAAAAAATCTATTAAACGAATTCTTAATATACAAAAGAAAATTTATCAAAAACATTTAGCAGAAAAATTAAAAATTTCTTGGTACCACCCAGCAAGGGAAACCCCTGCCTGCTGGGTGAGAGTATCGGTTCATAAAGTACAGTTTATAAGAAAATAGTTATTGACAATAAGAGAAAATAATAGTAAAAAGTTATATAAGGAAATCAAAAGAAAAAATCAGAAAAAATGTAATTAATATATGACTTATGTTGAAGAAAAAAATAATCTATTATCCAATTATGTATCTGTTCCATCTTGTGTTTACCCTTATTAAAGAAGATTATTAAACCGTTATTAAATAAATACCCTTACTATAGTGAGAGAGCTGAACAATCTACTTGAAATGTAATTCATTAGTTTTGCGCTTAGATATCTCAATTGTCTGCGTACTAATGTTTAAATGAGAGTAATTTATTATATATTTGTTATGTGAATTTAATCTAAAATTGTATAAGGTAATAGTATTATTTACTGTCAATTCATCCTTCTTATTTACAAAGTAACTCATTGACAACCCTCTCACGAGTAATATCTTGAGTATAAAACTAATTCTATGATTCCTAATATTAAAACTGACACTGTATTTCACTTTTAAATAATGTTTTACTCACATATATTGGAGATGCTTGAGGAATGCATTTCACTTCTGAAAAGAAGCTTCGTCAGCCTCAGAAGTGAAACGCATTCCTCAAGCATCTCCAATATATGTGAGTAAAACATTATTTAAAAGTGAAATACAGTGTCAGTTTTAATATTAGATTGTTCATTGAGTATATACGTCATGGAAAACATCACACTATGCTTTCTATAAAAAAGTACTATCTCTCGAAAGTTGTTTGTTTTAGCCTCCTTTTTATACCACGATTGAATTTCCTCTTCTACAAGGAAGCTTAATCAGATGATTTTATTATTATAATGGAAGAGCTTCAATCAAATAATTCTTAACGACATCAAATAACTGAAACATATTGCGGTGTTGCCAGACGATACCAGCGGCGAATCGTGGAGAATCACCAACCTCAACGCACGAATTGGCAACACTAGCCGTGCCGTTTTGCAGGTATTAGCAATCAGATGGTTTTCACCACAGTCAGATGTTTTTTGAAAACCCGAGATTTGTTCCAGACGCCTAGTTTGATGGCGTGAAGTATAGAATTTAATGTCATCAAATCTCTTATTTCCTATAATTATATTCTTCGGAGGATGAAGCCCACATAGGTCTGAGACCTGTGCGAGGGTAATGAGTTGGATGGTGGTGATTGATGAGTCAGACCTAAAGTGTTAGGTGGGTTCCGAACCACCGGGAAGCGATTTTACAGCAGAGAACAGAGTCTTTTTTGCAGGCCAATCATATCGGCCACCCTTACAAATAGCGCCCAGGAGTTTCGTAGCTTATCTCTGATTGAACAGATACCTGCTACGGCACTCGGCTATCACTTGCCTATATTGCCCTTTTATACAACGATGCGAGACATACACACAGAACCAACAGTGAGGCGTTTAAAACAAAAATGTAATGTACTTTCAGGCATTTTCAAAGAGATTAGATTGACTTCTTGTTGCATGGGATTCCCTTATTTTTTAAGATTAAAACTAATATTTTCCAATAAACTTGGACTTTTTCAAGATGCAGAATGGAATTTGGAAACCTATTACAGAATTTCAATCGATAGGAAATGCAAATAAAAATAATTAAATAATTTTACTAGCTGTTTTTCAAGTGAATGCTGGAGAAAATGTGAATAAAACTTCATTTTTAGTATACTTTTTCAGTATTTGTTCAATTTTTTACAGGCTAATGTACGGCTATTGAATAACGTATGATGACTGCCTGTTGAACGAAGTTTATAGGTAAAGAAAATATCTCTAGGTCCGCAGAAATTAGATCACTTCAGAATGACATTGAATTCAAGATGCAGAATAAATTTGGAAACCTATTAGAGAATTTCATTCGATAGGAAATGTAAATAAAAATAATTAAATAATTATACTAGCTCTTTTTCAAGTAAATGTTGGAGAAAATGTGAATAAAACTTCATTTTTTAGTATACTTTTTCAGTATTTGTTCAACTTTGTATAGGATAATGCATGGCTATTGAATAATATATGATGACTGCCTGATGAACTAGGTCCGCAGAATATAAATCTATATCTAGTCAGATATCTAAATCTATATCAGAATCTAAATCTAATCAGATATATCTAGGTCCGCAGAAAATAAATCACTTTAGAATGACATAACCGAGAACTCTGTCAATCCAAAATATGCGAGACAATAAATTCTAACATTTCAAGCTAATCGTTGTAACTGAAACAGACGTGCAACTACGAATCCAGTCTTTTTAATTGACACCAGTTAAACCTTACAAGGTATACCAGATGATAAATTACATTTTTTTCGAGACAACATACTTCTGGAACTCTAAATCAAGGAAAAGATTGTTTAGAGTGTACCATTTTGATGAACATGTCAACGCTGAAGGATTGATTGATAATTCCGAACTTACATTTTTGGCAGTAGGCTACAAAAAGAGATCAAACGCCCTTCCTGGTTATGTCTTTGACAGTTAATTCAACTTAAGAATCATTGTTTGAAGTATCACAAATAAAACATTATAAAGAGTGGACAACAGTAGGCTACCAACTAAGAAAATATCGCATGCATTGAATGAGTTATGAGTTTGGTCCAATAAGGACCAATTTTTACACAATGATTATTAGTTTTTGTATCTTTTATACATATTTTTTGATGCTTATAGCCACAGGCTATCCGGAATTTAGAACCCCATAGCGTGATCCCGTCGCGTAGCATCACTCCGTTACAAAATCAGCTGATTGTAACATCGTCACGTAACATCTAATAATTGAATTTTCTGAGGATACAGGTCTGAAGCGGGTGGGTAATGAGTTTGATGATGGTGAGTTGGATTCAATGAGTTGGACCTACAGTTTTAGCTGGGTTCCGAGCCAACGGGAAGTGAGGATTTTACGGCAGAGAACAGTCTTTTGTGCTGGCCAATCCAATCGGTCACCCTTACAAAGAGGGCCTGTGAGTTTGTAGATTATCTTCATCTGATTGAACAGATACCGTATCTGCTACGGCTCACGGCTATCAGTTGATATACCTGAAAATGTATTTTTTTTTCTGAGGATGAAGCCCACATAGGTCTGAGACCTGTGCGTGGGTAATGAATTGGACGATGATGATGATGATGATGATTGATGAGTTGGACCTACAGTTTTAGGTGGGTTCCGAATCACCGGGAAGTGATTTTACAGCAGAGAACAGTGTCTTTTTTGCTGGCCAATCTAATCGGTCACCTTTCTTAGTAATGGCGAAGGTGATATTGTGGAAGGTATCCATAATGAATAATAAGACGAAATTGTCACAACCACATTTATTAAAACTTCGAGAAACTAGTTTCGGTTGTTACAATGCAACTTATACAATGTTGTTTACAATGCAAACTTACTCCGCAGTTTGATTGAGATTGATAATGGTGTAACAACCGAAACTAGTTTCTCGAAGTTTTAATAAATGTGGTTGTGACAATTTCGTCTTATTATTCATAATCGGTCACCGTTACAAACAGGACCTACGAGAACGCAGCTTATCTCTATCTGATTGAACCTGCTACGGCTCACGGCTATCACTTGATATACCTGAAAATATATTAACTTATTATAGTCAACTTAACGACTTGCAATAAATTTTAAATAAATAATATTCCTACTCACTCTTGGCCAAACGTTAATATTAACAACGCAGATCGTTATGGAACAAATCCAAGAATGAAAATATATATTTGTCAACAATTTAGTCCAGTAAAATTACTCCAAAAAGTGCCGTTTCAGATTGATTTTTTTAAAACAGCGAAATTTTGGTAACTTAATCTTTTAGTTTCATCTAATATCCTGTGAGAGGAGGGTCCAAAGGAGGGACCAAGTTAGCCCCCTCCACCCCCCGACTACTTTTTGGAGTGGGAAGGTGGGGTAACTGAGGTCTCACAGGTCCCAGGAACTGAAAAGTGTTTCAAACCACTTCCCGAAATTTCATGATAAGATGTTACGCAAAGATTTACGATCGTCTGATTTTGTTACGGAGTGATGATACGCGACGTGGTTACGTTACGGGGTTTTGTTCGCAATTTGGACCCGGTTTTACAAATAATTTTATGTCAGAATAATTTATTATAGCCAAAAATCTGTTTCATTAAAAATCATTCTCATGAATATATTTCGCATCAACAAATCAGCAAAAATGATTAATAATTCAAGCCATTCCCGGAAATTTCGTAAAGGAAACACAGGTAACCTGCAACTTGACAGTTGTAAAGCAAGAATTAAAATTCGTCCGACAGCACGTGACAAACAGCTCCAGGCATTGACGAACTGGCCAAACCAGCTTGAGAGCTAAGAAGACACTCGCAGAATAATTGTCTTACAAAATGACTTTCGACCAATAATCGTCATCGTCATCATCATCTTCCTTTTTCTTCATAATCATCTTTCTCTCCACAACACCTTATTTTTCACCTCTTACGTCCTCTCATCGTCTTCCTTTTACTTATTTTCTAGTTATTCGTCATCATCATCAATCATCATTACTTTCTTCTTCTTTTTACCTTCTTCATTTTCTTCTTATACAACTTCATCTTATTCTTTTTTCGGAAGATGAAGCCCACATAGGTCTGAGACCTGTGCGTGGGTAATGAATTGGATGATGTTGATGACTGATGAGTTGGACCTACAGTTTTAGGTGGGTTCCGAACAACCGGAGAAGTGATTTTACAGCAGAGAACAGATTATTTTTTGCTGGCCAATCCAATCGGTCACCATTACAAAGAGCACCCAGGAGTTTCGTAGCTCATCTCTGATTGAACAGATACCTTCTATGGCACTCAGCTATCACTTCCCTTGAATTGAAAACATTGGACTGAATTGTCATTGTGTTAAGCTCTCAAATAAATTAATTCATTCATTCATAGCAAATAGTTTTGACAGTATTACAAATTTATTAACACCAAAACACAAATGTAATAGTACATCACAACCAGATACACTATATTGAACTATGTGTTTGCACAGTAAGTTACATATATTTTAGAAAAAAATATATACTTCAAGATTTCCATCAGCAAAGCCAAGCTTGTGCGCCGGATGAAAATCAAAACAATAAAACTTATAAACAACTCCTGGATTTCTTGTTCCATGACGAACTGCGTTGTTAATATTAACTTTTCATGTGAAATTTAACGACTTGCAGTCAAATATTTGTTAAGATTAAGTGAGTTATACTTATTCTTAACAAATATTTGACTGCAAGACGTTAAATTTCACATGAAAAGTTAATTATAAACAACCTTAAAAATAACTCTCCAACATTGTAAGAATATAGAGCCTATATTAAAATAAACATTTGCCTTCACCAAGTATCTATTCCAAGAGTTTTAGTTTATTCGTGAATGGCATCAGCTCTATGGGTATCAAGTTAAGAAGATTACAGCAAATATTGAGAGTTTGATGTCTGCAAATGCGTTTATTGAGATTTGGAATCAAAACTAGATTTCTTAACGGTCTTATCGAAACAATCTGTCTGAATTTGAATATTTCTCTATTGCAATTCATGTATACGATAAGTTTCTTCATAAATAATTGTCTTACATTTAATACTTGGAACTCATCAAAAATCATTCTACTTGTATAAAATCTAGATCTATTATATATTTTTGAATAATGAACAACTTGTTAAAATGTGTGTTCATTGCACCCCCCCCCCCCCCCGTACCTCAATACAGTATTGCAGAATGGATTCAGGCTATATATTAGTCTAATTATATCTAAATTGTTCAACTTATTTATTCTACAGAATTGGGAAATTAAATATCTCAATCTAGAAATCAGATAATCACTATGGCTCTTCCACTTGAGATGTTGATCAACAATAATTCCCAGATATTTCAAAGCAGTTGGCCTATCCAAAGGTTCACAATTACATGTGTGAAATGCAAGACTATTAGAGTTACTGTTGAAGTTACAGGTTTCAAAATGGATTTCTAGTATATTTCTTTTATAGTTAGTTGACCTTTACTATCCGGAGAAAAAGCTGGGTACTTTGTTTTCTTAGCATTATCAGTTAAAAGGTTATTTCTGAACCATAGCCCAATTTTATGGAGAAGGACTTCAGCGTTTTGATAAGTAGGCTCCCAAGTATCACTAGAGACTGTAACAGCTGTATCATTGGCAAAAGAGATAGTAGAACTATTTCGGTGCTTTATATTAAAAATATCGCTGACATATAAAAAACAGAGGAGAGGTGATAGTACCGTAGCCTGAGCCAATCCAAAAGCAGACAATTTCTCCAAACTATTATCCAAAACCTGAAATATTTCTAGAAGATAGCTTTTAAATAGATTCAGAGGTGCCCCACGAATTCCATAATGTTCCAGCTTAGCAATTAGTTTATGATGTGGCACAGTATCAAATGCCTTTGCAAGGTCAAGGAATATCGTAAGAGTTTTTTCATTTTTTTCAAAGCCTTTATTTACTTTATTGACAACATTAAGTATTGCATCTCTTGTGCACCTTTTTGATTGAAACCAATATTGGTTTACATTAATAAGTTTTATTTTCTCTACGTAGTTAGTTAATCGTTTTTTTTTTTCAATTTCTCCATAATTTTTGTAAAATTACTCAGTAAACTTATTGGTCTGTAGTTTTCAGGCTTTGATTTATCACCAGACTTATAAAGAGCTGCAAGTCGTTGAAATTACAACAAAAAGTTGATATCAACAACGCAGATCGTTATGGAACAAGAAATCCAGCTGAAATAGTACTATTATAATAATCTGAAATATGACTATTATAATATTGTTCGTAACAGAACGAAGCGGTCGACCACACCCAACAACAACAGGACTCTGAGAAGAGCTCGTAATTCAGAAGGAGAGAGTGACAGTAGGAGATCAGTGAAAGGTTTAGCCGGCGTTTAGGCCTGCACACACTGACTAACGCTCGCTTAACTTAGAGTGTACACGTAACAAGACGAACATCCCTGGACGGTTGGTTTGTTGTAAACTGTACACGAAAGAAATGTACAAGACCGGTGATGATAAAGAGAGTGGAATAGATGTCGGACACCAGAAAACAACTAAAGAGAATCTGGAAGAAACAAAGCACAAAGGTGGAACAGAAAAATATAGTGGGATATTCCCTCTATGTAGAAGGGGAATGTCTAGTAGGGATATTCTGACCACACATCATACATAACTCCTTGACCTACTCGCCTTACTTACTTCCCCGTTCGTATAAATAGATTAAAGTTGGTGAACTATCCATCAGAATTGTATCTACGATCCGCCTGAAACAACTGTCCAGTTAGTGTGTTACACATCACCGGTTAAAATGGCCCAGTACTTCGTTCAGGTTAGTTCAATATGTTATTTCTTCTGAAATTAATTTATTGATTTTTATACACCAAATATTGATGAAATTTAGTTCAATTCATTTTGGGTTACAAAATTTATCTATCCATTTGATTTCATGAGACTTGGTCTCCTAACTGTACCCTGCTTATATGTGTATGAAGCTACTTTACATGTAAAAAGGAGTGATATTAACCAAAATATTGATGTACATGATTTTAATACAAGAAGCCGAGGGTATTATCACTTGGTGAGTCACAATAGTAGCTTATTCAAACAAAATCCTAGTTATATTGGTAGGAGACTCTACAACAAGCTACCGCAGTTTTTAAAGAGTCTTGAAAATTTAGAAATTTTAAAAATTAACAATTGAAAAATTATTTAGTTGAAGCTTTTTATGGTGTACAAGAGTTTCTTTCACATCAAAATTATGCGTCACCTCAACTAATTGATATAGTAACTATGGTAACTAGTGAATAAGATAGTATAATTGTTGATCTGACTTGTCTTATACTCCTTAACTGGAGTTTCCAAGACGTAATCTACAAAGAAAAAAATTATTTTCATCACTAGAACTTTCAAATAATTCTTTACCAAAAACCGATTGAAATTGATTGGGAATCCCTTTTTTTTAACAGAGATAAGGTACGAAACCCTTTGTAAGGGTGACCAATTGGATTGGCCAGCTAAAAATACTCTGTGCTTTGCTGTAAAATCACTTCCCGGTGGTTCGGAACCCACCTAAAACTGTAGGTCCAACTCATAAATCACCATCATCCAATTCATTACCCACGCACAGCTCTCAGACCTATGTGGGTTTCATCCTCCGAAAAAAAACCATTTAGACTTTATCAAGTATGCATAAATTTTAATGTAAATGATACAAATTTAAATCTGAGATACAATTCATGTGTTCATTCGATTTTAAATTTTTATCACTACCCAGTCTTTATTGGAATTCATTAGAATCTCTATTTTCCAATAATGATTTCAAGAAATTTCTATCAGGAACAATATAACTAAAATAATAATAATAAATTAGGTACAGTATAGCTATAATAATAATAATCATAATAATAATAATAATCATAATAATAATAATAATGATAATAAATTAGGTACAGTAGAATTGAATTTCAATGTGACTGATAGTCGATAAAGTTCATTGATTCATCTCATTTGAAATTATGTCGAAGGAATTCCACGAATAAATTTTACGTTGACCAATTCGTTTACCTCGATTGATATATTTTCTAGTACTGATTAGAACAATTACATTTTTTTAATATCTTTCAAATAGATGACTCTCAATAAACTTAAGATTTATTTAGCTAATATGACTCAATGAACTGAAAATTTACTTAGCTACTATTACATTGCATTTTTTGTATGTTAACCATAAAATATCATTTATTACTGAAAATCTCACAATAATTTTGATTTCTATAGATTATTTTCAAGACGTTATATTGCTTTACCTATCAAAGTGAACAATCTTTTATAATTTTATTCAGTTACAGTGCAACTGGAGTTAAAAACTATGTTCTGCAGCTCTTCAATTTTAAAGTTACTTCCGGTGGAACCCACCTAAAACTGTAGGTCCAACTCATCAACCACCATCATCCAATTCATTACCAACGCACAGTTCTCAGACCTATGTGGGCTTCATCCTCCGAAAAAAAATGGAGTAGGAGTTCTTGTATATTTGAAATACAGTATACATGAAATAAATCACTGAAAATTGTCCACATTCTAAGTTTCTATGTAAAACGCTTACAGACAAATCATTTGTATAATATGTTTCTTACTTCATCCAATATTTTATCAGTTTTGTGGGTTTCTGGATCAAAGTTCCAGATTAGTTGAATATTATCGTTACTTTGTTTAGGCTTTTTAATTTTAGATTTTACTATTCTTCTGTAATTTTTTAAATTCTGTTTACGATTATCTCTACTGTGAGAGCTTTTGAAAATACCCATCAAAATAAATTATAAATCAATCGAATGTAATTTTACAACTGACAGTGTATATGTTTATGTCTATCACAACATTTAGGAGCAAATACTGTTTGTTTATAATAATTAAGACAGTGCCAAATAAGGAAGATTCTTGACCGATCTACTCAGTCATTATTATAATTTTATTATATTATTATTATTAATTTTATTATATTTTTCTAGAGGAAAAATACCCATGAGTGAACTTTTTTAAAAAAGTATTGTGAAAAAACATAACCGTCCTGGTTAAAACTTTTGAAAAATGCACAAAAATTAATGATCCTAGTCCAACAGTAAATTAATAAAAGTAATACAGCAATTCAAATTGGAGAAATTTAACATGACAAGAGTTCAACAGCTGAATTGGTGGGACAATCACTGAAAGTTCAATATATCTTCAAGTTAAACATTCAAATGCGAACATTACATGTATAATTTAATTTGACTCAAATAGATTTTATAAACCAAAATTATTTAATGGTATGTTAGAACTATGATGATTCGCTAATTTCCTAAGTTTCATGCCCTGTATATATTTAAGATTAATTTTCTTTTTTTAATTTTTGAAATTAAATAAGGTCAAGGTGCAGTTATATTAAGGGTTTAATGGGTTGGGTACTGCAATAAATTTTGTTGCTGATGTAAAATAAGCTCGTGTTTCATATTTTCTGGTACATATTTCCAAGTTCTAGATTATAGAAAAATACATGAGCTCGAAAGGAAAAAATACTCGAAAATAGAAACGTAATGCTATGCAATTTTTTAAATTATGAGATGAAATGAACAGAATAAATTATGGATATTGAATAAATAGAGTCTAAATTTTTAATCTTCAAATTCAATTCCCCACATTTTTCCCCACGCACAAGTCTCAGACTAATGAGGGCATCAAACGCAATAAAAAAATCATGTTATATGAACCAACGAGTTAACAAGAGCTACTGTAAATAGATTAATTATTTATTTAAAATGTTTATTGAATTTCAGAAAGCATACTTTTTGAAAAAAATATAGGGAAATAGCTTCTAATACATCATTAACGAATTAATACTGATGCTTATAGTGTTCATCATCTGGATAGCATACCTTGCAATAATTCTGTGAATACCAATTTTACAAGATATTCTATAGGCCTACTAAGAATATAATTATATTAAATATAAAATTATAACAATACATTAAATGGGTTTATAGAATTCGAAATGAAGATATTCAGTAGAATACCTGCTCAAGTAAAAGAGCTTCAGGTTGCTACTATCAAAAATAAGTATAAAAAATATGATAATTGACAGGTTTCCTATGAGTTATATAAATTCGTGAATTATATGATGCCCGTAATTGTTTGCTTTGTATTTTTTGGCAAAATGATGCATTTTTTTAAATTTTTTCAGCATTATGAAGCATATTTTCAAGCAATCTTGAATCACTCCATTCCTTGAGAGTTTAAATCAAGAATTAAAGAATCAATAGAGTTGGCTAAATTCATTTCGTTCATTGTGTTCAAGTTCCACATCTCAAAAGAAAGCATTAAGTATATTTGGTGTGAGAGATAACTGTATTACCTTTCTTTTGTAACAGCCTGTAGATCTCCTATGCCATCTGGAAACAAAATTACAAAAACAATTAAGATACTACTAAGAACAAATCATACTTGTAAAACTGGAGTTCGGTAACTATGAGATCAATAAATGATGGCCATTTAAATGCAAGCCAGAAAATGTGGATGAGAATTTTCTGCAAAAAAATTGAATTCGTTTTTGTTCTTTTCTTAATATCTTGTTTCCAACCAAATGTTTCAATAATTTATGAAAACGTTTTTGGATTTCTTGTTCCATAACAATCTGCGTTTTTAAATTTACAACAAAAAGTTATTATTAAAACGTTTGTTAGTATTTGCTTTTTCGTACTGTTAATCATTTTTTATTTGTACATTTCTCTATCATCTGAAACTTCCCATGAATACTTCAGGCTAGATAGATCGTTTCAATTACAGTAATCCCTTTTTAAAATACTATTTCAATATATTAACAGCTTCAAAATGAACCATTCGAAGCTTCAATCAATTCATAGTCTTATTTCAAAGGAAAAATTATTTTTATGTGTTCAAATGTTCAAAAACTATATTCTTGGTAATTAAAGAAAAATCTATACATCAATGATTCGAAAATAATTAAAACAACACATTTTTATCAATGTATTAATTGTACACATTTGTGAAGTAATTAGCAGCGAGCTGTGCCAGGTATCTGTCAGTTAAGATAAGACACAAGCGTTTAGGCTCTTAATGATGACCGCTTTGGTTTGACCAGCAAAAAAGATTATGATCTCTGCTGTAAAGTCACTTCCTAGTGATTCGGAGCCCATCTAAAACTGCAGGCCCAACTCATTACCCACACCCAGGTCTCAGAACTATGTAGGCTTAATCCTTGGAAAAAAATTATTATTGTAATTATTTTCAAGAAAATCTGATTTAAGGCGTGTGCTAATTTTCAACTACTATTCTTAATTTATTAATTTCGATTTTCTTTAGGCTTAATCCTTGTAAAAAAAATGATTATTGTAATTATTTTCAAGAGAATCTGTTTTGGGGCGTGTGCTAATTTTCAAATACTATTCTTAATTTATTAATTTCGATTTCCTTCAAGTGCTATTAATTTGATAAATTCTGTTTCTGTATAGTTTGTTAAATTGTCATTTACTTCAAACTAGCTTACTATTTTTAATCTTGCCTTATCAAGCACCAACACAAGTCATGCATTGAATAACAATTGTAACATCTCCTTAAATTGAAAGACACGTGCCACTGTGACATCACATCACGCGACAATCAAGTCTTCCACAATATTGTATAAGAATGTAAACATTCGCCGGCCAAACTAACCTCAAAAGGATTTATTAGAAATTAGAAATCGTTTTATTTACATTAAAATATCTTGCCTTATAAAAGGCGAATCGGGCGACCTGAATAAATCAACAAATGCACTAACCTACACTGAACCACGCCCATAAACAATGTAAGTACTTGAGTAATTGCATCAACCAGAACCAGCTGGTAATACTGACACACAACTGAAAAGACCGGTGACAAGAAGTCTGATCTAGATAGCCGCATAAGGACCTAAAAAGGAACTGGATTGCATCTTACCCTAGTGCAAATAATAATGTCATAGCCGCCAACCAGTCTGATATAATAGTGCATTAAAATGTTGTTGACCTGAAGACGCATGCGTTTTCTGGTGGAATTTCAATAACATATCAATCTAACCTTGGCCGCAATCAGGTTTTCTTACACAGTAATTGAGTGATTATTTTGCACGTTCAATAACACCGAGATAAATAGTGTAACAATATTTATTGGGTTGAATATATTATATTTCATATATAACTCACAAGTATTGAGATACAATTGGGTGAATTGAGATAAATTATTGGGCTAGTAGTACTTCAAAACAAGGATTGAAGAATTGAAATTGGGCTTGCATTGGTATTGATATAAAATTTATTTATTTATTCATTCATTCATTTAACTAACATACAGTCAATGTGAATACAACAGGCTATTTCCCAAAACTGCTTTTCAGTTTTGATCGCTGGTTTCACTTGAAATTTCACCTTGAAGCACAACAATTATTCACAAGCACAAATCTTTTGCAGATAAAGAATATAATTTTTTTCATTTCAAACAAAGCACTATCAGAGTCCGAAAAAAGATGATATAATTTGGAATTTTGACATTTTTAAGCCAAATATCTTCACTAGTTACACTCATTACCGTAGTTCAAATATGAAAAGTAATATAAAAGTGTATAACATATTTATCTAATATCAAAACTAACAATGTATTTCTATTTAATACATAATTTTCACCCACTTTTACTTAAGATACTGGAGAGATGCATTTCACGTCTAAAGAGAAGCTTCATAAGTCTGGTTCCGTTTCTCTTTAGAAGTGAAATGCATCTCTCCAGTATTTCCAGTAGAAGTGAGTGAAAATCATATATTAAATAGAAATACAGTGTGTCACTTATGGTATTAGATTGTTTATAAAGTATTTCGTCATGGGAAACGTCACAGACATATCTATTTCTTCAATATTCTGTCCGTATGAATAATCTTACAATATAAAATATTTATTTTAAGAGTGAATCAATAATTATGTAATTACAAATTTTTAATCACGACTTGAGCACTATAACAATTGAAATTTAAATTATTAAAAGATTTTTAAATTATTTCTCATTTGAAAAAATAATAAATCGAATCAGGTTTACTTATGAGTAAGTTGATGTTTCAACTAAATCTGGTATTATGTTATCTGTTTTTGGAATACATAAGAGTAGAAGGTATGTGCTTGTAACGACTAAGACAATGGCAGAAAAATGACTGTGATTAACCCTCTTGAAAATGCTATGTATGTAGTATGTATGTAGTATGTATGTAGTATGTATGTAGTATGTATGTAGTATGTATGTAGTATGTATGTAGTATGTATGTAGTATGTATCTAGTATGTATGTAGTATGTATGTAGTATGTATGTAGTATGTATGTAGTATGTATGTAGTATGTATGTATATAGTAACATAGCTGATTCGACTGTAGGTGACTCTTCAGACCTCAACGTTTTGTCTATGTCTAAAGAGCGTACTACACAAACGAGGAGAGGTAGTTTGTGATTGCTTTTCTCACTGAGCTAAAAAAATTGTATCGAAAAGGCTATGAGAGAAAATAATCTTCCACAATAGAACTATAACGAAATGCGGAATTTTTTCATAAATTAATATGAATTTGAACTGTTTTTTGTAAGCATTCATCGACAAATTCAGATACCCTTTTTATGGAAGATCGATGAATGATGTATTTGTCTATCTATAGTGGTTGAAAGTGGTGATTGGAAGCTTCAATTTATTATATCTTTATTAATGATGATGTGGTATAATAATGATAAATGGCGTTTTAGATTTCTTTACAGATTTCCCATGCTCTAAACACTTCAATTGAACTTCACACTTCAATGCAATAATAAGACCTAAAGATCAGATCACATTTTATAATCTATGAAATAAGTACGAGAAAATAAGAAAGGGTGAAGTCCAAATAGTGGTCTCAATTGAAAGTGTCCAGTGACAACTTTAAATAATCTATTATTAAACTTTTCAACAGTCTCCGCCAGACAGAAACTACATTCTAAGATCTCAAAATTATTGATAACGCCACAATCCCACTCACCCATATAATTTTGAGGCCGCTAATTTAGAATGAAACCCGTATAGCATTTTATACAGCTGTACGGGACCATGTTTTCTGAATTTTATGTATAGAAAAAAAATTAAAAAAACAACATAATGTGTTAACTAAACGTAATTTATTAGCCCAAAATTGATAAGAATAAAATTGTTATATTCTTGAATTTTGTTATTTTCTTGATTGCAAGTGTTAATTATTATGTAACACTATTTTGTAGTGGTTTTGATGAATAAATATTGTTATTATTATTATTATTATTATTATTATTATTATTATTATTATTATTATTATTATCATTTTTATTATTATTATTATTGAAATTTGATTGTTTCATTAGTGATTTATTTTCTAAACTTTGCCTTCTGCAATACTCAAACCTTTATCCAATTGTCATTCTCATAAATTCCCTCTCTAGTAGGCACATATTCATTAATTTGTGTGACTTTCTACTTCCTTACGACTCCAATATGCTAGTTTTACAATTTATTGTTTTTTTCATTCCTTTCACATCAATACTTTTATGAGCACAGACATAAATAAATGAGCCACACAGTCTTAGTAACATTACACCTTTGTAGCTTACACACTGCCAACTAAAACTGGGATGCAAAATGACCGACCAATTAGTTAGGTTGTTGTAACTTTTATTCTTTGAGCTAAATGACACAATAATAAAATACCTGTCATATACCACCAATTATCATGGTCTACCAAACACTAAACTTCTAGTATTTTTAAAATGTGTGTTACATCTTTCTAGCTCTGCTACTGGTTATTACATAAACTTGTAAGACAGTAATAATCGTATATAAGTGACACATGTGGTCAATTTCCTGTGTTGTAAACTCTCTCCTGTTGAAATACTGTCTTTGTTTGAAACAAGTCCATCCTAAATAGTAATTAAATATGATTGAACTTTTACGACCACTAAAAAAAGAAATTCACGCTATAACACCTTTGATAGCCTTGTTTTTCTATTGAAAAGAGTTTTAAAATATCTTGAAATTTTGAATGTGGCTTGTTGCCATAAAATTAATGAATAAATAATAATTGGTTCTGTTATATTTTTGCAGCCGTTCTCAAGACTAGAACAAAGTGTTAGAAAATGAATAGTTTTAATAACTTCAAAGCTTTTTGAATTTCCAGCAGTTTTAAATGGTGAAATTGAAAAATAATACTGTTTCAAATAAATGTTACGAGAAAATAAGGTATTTTGGACAGAATATTGATTAATACATTCAACTTGCTTCTGGCTATAACACAAAGTTCATACAAGACCATGAATACTGGAAACCGTGAGCCGTAGCAGGTATCTGTTCAATCAAATAGAGATAAGCTGCGTTATCCTGGGCACTCTTTGTGAGGGGGACCGATTAGATTGGCCAGCAAAAAAGACACTGTTCTCTGCTGTAAAATCACTTCCCGGTGGTTCGAAACCCACCTAAAACTGTAGGTCCAACTCATCAATCAGCATCATCGAACTCATTACCCACGCACATGCCTCAGACATATGTGGGCTTCATCCTCCGAAATAAAAAATTCCACGCAATGCTTATGAATTTGCTTGTGAATTATTTAATTGTAGATCAAAAGGTAAAGGGAAGTATCTAGTATTTTAATAACGTTAACTGACTGCTAATAATGCATACGTAGAATGTTTTAATCTTTACTTTGATCTTATTTAATTATTCTTTGCACTAAGTTGATTTCGATTCTAATTTGAAATTTTGTAAAAAGCAGTTTTGGGCAAAAGCCTGATCTATTCACATTGATTGTATGTTAGTTAAATGAATAAACAAATAATTTCTACTAACCTTAAACCTTTTCATCTTATTTTCTTATACTATTCTGTTTCTGCACATAAGCTTAGTTCTACTATTTTTCATTATGAAAGTTTGTATTTTGTAGATGTACTTCATGTTTGTCTTTTTTTTCAAGGATGAATAATGATTTGATTTGAAAAATCTTCATTGCACTAATCCTTCATTTGACAATAGTTTTTAACTTTTTTTGGTAAATTCAACGACTTTTAGTCTATTTTAATTTATAATAAATGATATTTTTACTCCTTTAGGCAAAACGTTTTCAAATCATGGAGATTCATCTTCAAAATCCTTTGAAGATGAATCTCCATGATTCGAAAACGTTTGTCCTAAAGTGAGTAATGTTTAGTTTGAAGTGACTGACAATTTAACAAACTGACAAATATACAGGAACAGAATTTATTAATTTTGAATTCCTCAAAGTGCTATTAATTTGTACTGAATACTTCCGCAATGGCGGATATTGACAACAGCATTGAATAGCTGATGGAAATCGATGAATGTTACTGTACAAAAATATCAGTCACCACCAGGAATCAAACCATGTACCTCCCAATTGCCGATCGGGCGCCTTAACGACTAGACTATAATGACCTTTCTGCACAGCAGCACTCATTTTAGACTTGTGCCAAGTTTAAAGTAAGTGCTGCTGTGCAGAAGGGTTACTATAGTCTAGTGGTTAAGACGCCCACCCGGCAATTGGGAGGTCCGCAGTTCGATTCCCGGTGGTGACTGATATCTTTGTACAGTAGCATTCATCGATTTCCATCAGCTATTCAATGATGTCAATTTTCGCCATTGCGGAAATATTCAGTATAAATTAATAGCACTTTGAGGAATTTAAAATTAATAAATTCTGTGAGTAAAAATATTATTCATTCTCAATTAAAATTGACTACAAGTAGTTGAATTTACCAGAAAAAGTTACTATGTCTAGTTTATGGTTTAAGAACCAACTTACTTAATGACCAAACACAGTTCAAACCCAACGAAATTAATTATATAATGGCCGCTCATCCTAACCTCAACAAAACATGACCCCTAGCGGCATGACCCCTAGCGGTATCAGTTTTGATATTAGATTGTTCATCAAGTATTTCGTAATGGAAAACATCACAGATTTAGCATTTATTCGCGCAAGGTGGACTCAGGGGGCGAACTAGCTTTACATTCAAATGTTGTTAATAATATTTTATCTCAAATTTGACAGTTTCGTTTTCTATCTCTTGTTTCAGTTGGCAGTTATGCTATCAGTAGGTGTTGCCATGGCGATGGCCTATCCAGTTGAATATCCATTCGGATATGCTGCACCGGTCGCCTATCATGCACCAGTCGCTTACGCAGTTCCCAAAGTAGAGGAATACGTGAGTATACACACATTTTTAATGAGGTTTCTGGAAAACTATCCAGAATTTATCCATCTCTCGACAAATGTGGAGAATTTAAACGACAATGAGCACGTTTTCAAAAATTGGATCTAGATTTAATCAATTTTTTAGAAAACAATAAATGAATTGATACTAGTATAATAACAATTAATTTTATATTAATTTTTCTCTAGTTTAGTTGTATATATCTGTATTGTCAAATTCCTGTTTTGCTCTAACACACTTCAAAACAAAAAATCAATAAATGGATCTACATTTAATAAAATGTTTAGTAAGCAATGAAGAAATGAATTAATTTTGATATATTAACAACAAATTTTATATTAATTTTTCTCTTTTATAGTTGTATATATCTGTATTGTCAAATTCCTGTTTGCTTTAGCGCACTTTAAAACACAAATCCACAAACTCCCTTCTAGAACACAAGCGTTTTGCTTATCTGGTGAGGGCCTCGGGAAACTGAATATACTGTATGAAGAAGAATGTTACATTTTGTTTATTTTAATGAAAATGGCAATAAACTCTATTCTATTCTAATCTAGCAACAGATTACTGTAATGTAAATAACATTAATGATGTATATTGGGTCATTGTTCTTTATACTGTTTATTTCAGGCAGATTTCTTACTGTATCTATTTTAACTTAGATTCTTTGTTAGTACAGCGTTTCAACTTTTGTCTTGTAATTTCCTTGTTGATTTGAGCCAATCTGTTGTATTGATGAGGTTTGTTTTGGCATTAAACGGTAAGCCTCTATTATTTGTAATTTTCATGCGTGTATTTGAAATAAATATTCCCTTTTTGTTGTAAATTTAACGACTTGCAGTAGTTTTATATTGTGAATATATAATAAATGTACTCACATTCGGCCGAACGTTTTCGAGATATTGGATCTCATCGTCAAGGCCTTGATGATATTGAATCTCATCATTATTTATGTTTATTATTATTTATGATCTTATTTTATGTTTGTTGTTATATATATATTTTTTTCTGTTGTTTTATTATTTTATTTTTATAGATAGGCCTATGTATCATTGTATACTATATGTATTTGATTTCTTGTATGACAATTGTCAATGTTGCTTAACATTAACCAATGACATGTATAGAAATGAAATGAAAAAATGAAAAAAATGAATATAAAACTGACCGCAAGTCGTTACATTTACAACAAAAAGTTAATATTAACAACGCTGATCGTTATAGAACAAGAAATCCAAGAATAAATATTTCTTTTCATGCATTTACATTGCATTATTAGAAAGCAATTAACTGTTTAGTGTAAATTGTTTATTCATTGAAGTTCATTTGAACTTTAAAAAGAAGAGATTTCATTCAAGAGATTTGATGTTAAAAAACAATCAGATCAATATTTATTAACAATAATCAATGAGGTTTGTTTTGGCATTAAGCTGTAAGCCTCTATTATTTTTAATTTGCATGCATGTATTTGAATTTTGAAATAAATATTTATTTTCATGCATGTACATTGCATTATCAGGAACCAATTGTTTAGTGTAAATTGTATATTCATTAAAGTTCATTTGAAGTTGAAAAAAACTTCTATTCGAGAGATTTGATTTTAAAAACCAATCAGATCAATATTTACTAACAATATTCACGTTTATTGTTAGTTACCTCAATAAATAAATAAATAGGCAATACTGTGCCTATGGAAGTATCTGGTGAAAAATAATTATGAATTTTATTTATGAACGTTTCTTCAGTGTCTCTTCATTCGAGGGACCATTGAAATGCCTATATGAATACTTTAAATTTCGAGAGTCGAAATTAAAGTCGAGAATCGAAATTTTAAGTCGAGAGATACAGAAGGAATGTTCATAAATACGGCCCTCACTGGTTGGAAGACCCTTCCTGGTGGTTCCACATCATTATTTGTACCACGCTATTGGGAAAATTGTGACCCTAGCCACACAGTAGTAGTGAATAAACTAGTAATAGAGTATTAGATTATTGATAATAATCTAGTACTATTCGTATCGTAAACTGAATAATCTAGTAGCATAATAAAGACTCTTCTCTGAATATAAAAGAAATAATATTGGCACTCACCCATTTCTCGCTCTTTAAGACAACTGATATGCCTGGAACAAAATAAGTATTCAAATCAGTGAAATTAATTTATAAGTTGTTATTCATGAAAGTCACTCATTCATCATCTCAGAGCATATAATTTTAATAAGCAATGATTAACTAAAATCGATAATCAATTAAAAATAAACTTGGAGAAAGTTAAATTGTATTGATTCACTTTTGTTTCTTTTGCAGTTACACCCAGAAAATGTTATTAAAAAATAAATAAATCAATTTATAAGTGGGCGAAAACCCATATTTTTATTTATTTATTGTTATCTATATTTCAATTCAAATATACGTTGTTCTTGAAGTATTAACTTATTCTTTTTTCTTTTCCGTGATAATGATTCCCATTTGAGTCTAAGACTTGTGCGTGGGTATATATATATATTTTTTTTATATATATATTTTTTTTTACTTCAAAAACTTTTATTTAGATCTTTACATATATGTTTATTACTCATACTGTAGGAAGTTCTAAATGTCCAATCTTTTTCATTAACTCTATTCTCAACTTTTCACATAGCATCTCTATAGGTAAACCTAGGGCTATCACTTCCTAAAGTATCACTTTCTATCAGACCTAAAGTAGACCGAGTCAGACCCGAGTGCCGTATCAGGTATCTGTTCAGTCAGAGATAAGCTACAAAACTCCCTGGCGCTCTTTGTAAGGGTGACCGATTGGATTGGCCAGCAAAAAACTCTGTTGTCTGCTGCAAAATCACTTGCCCGTGGTTCGGAACCCACTTAAAACTGTAGGTCCAACTCATCAATCACCATCACCCAACTCATAAGGAAAAAGATAGCCGTGAGCCGAAGCAGGTATCTGTTCAATCAGATTTCATAAGCAGCGCTCTCCTGGGCCCTCTCTGTAAATGTGACCGATTGAATTGGCCAGCAAAAAAGAATCTGTTCTCTGCGGTTAAATCACTTCCCCTTGGTTCGGAACCCACCTAGAATTGTAGGTCCACCATGTTTCCAATAACATGGCTCAAGCGGCGAGGTGGAACTACCCTTAAGGGTCTCCCACCCATAAAAACCATACGCATTTACTTTTTTTATCAAACTCATTTACTCACGCACAGGTCTTAGACCTATGAGGGCTTCATCCTCCACTAAAGAAGAAGCTAGGTTGAACTGTATTTACATAATTCCATTATTATCAAAACAAAATAATATTGTTGAGACTTAAAATAAGTCCATATGTTTTTTTAAAATGTTGATACCAGGAGTTAGATTTATATTTTTCCGACTAATTTGTATGTTGTTGTTGTTTCTATTGCAGTCACACCCGAAATACCACTTCAACTACGGCGTCAAGGACACACACACCGGCGACATCAAGTCTCAGACTGAGGAGCGTGACGGCGACGTCGTAAAAGGCCAGTACACACTGTTGGAAGCCGACGGCACGACACGCACCGTCGACTATTCGGCTGACGACCATTCCGGATTCAACGCAGTCGTTACCAAATCAGGTCACGCCGTTCATCCGGCAGCACCCGTCAAGGCAGTCGCCTATGCCGCACCCGCAACATATGTTGCACATGCTGCACCCGCAACATATGTTGCACATGCTTCACCTGCTTCATATGTTGCACATGCGCCCGCCTACAATCTCCCATACGCCTACCATTAAGTAGTTGATAGGACTCTTACCAAATACTCAAAAGTTGGCACACCTTTCAAATTTTCATCTTTCTTTGATCCGATTTCTTATGGGAATAGAAGATAAATTCGTCTGTGCTCGCTTTTTATGCAGAATGATAACTATCATCCCAACCATCCTCATCATCATCAACAATTTTCACAATAATTATTATTATATTATTTAATTTTACTTGCATCTTTTTTTCGTGAGGGAGAGATAATGTGCTCACACACATAACCAACCACATTACCACACATATCCATCCTGACACCTACAGTAGTTGCGTCAGCATGGATGTATGAGATGACACCCCGAGGGGTATCATCAAATCATGTATCAGATACAATGAAGCTGTACCCTCGGACCAAGTGAAACCTGAATTCTCTATCTTCCAAAACCTTAAGGGACCAGACTCTATCACTAGAAATGCATTCCTGTATCACTCAAAGTGTACTGTTCTTTTATAATACAAGGTGCTAAAATTGAACTCATTTATCCGTCTATTTTTAAAACATCAGATTTTTCAATCTTCGCCAAATACTTATTACATGTTGGCACAATTATTGTTGCAGCTAATCACGGTTAGTAAGTAAAGGTTACAAAAATTTAGAATTTTTTTCATAACATCTTTTCGGTTAAGGTAAAGGTTAGTATGGGCTTTAAAGTAAGGTAGATTTGCTATGAAAAATGAATTGTGATAGATAATAAATCTACATAATTATGTCCAATGAAAAGAAAAGAAAAACCCAAATTTACTCTCAATCAAAAGAAATTAATGCACTAATCATTAATAGATTGCACTAATTTATTTTGATTGAGAGTAAAATTTGGTGTTTTCTGTTTTTCTCATTGATCATAACATGTAGATCTATTATCATATCCATCATCATCATCTTCATTCTAATAGCAAATCCACTTTACTTTAAAAAACATTTTTCTTATTCTTTATTCTTGAAGTGTGATACAGACAACTATAGTTGTAGTTCTTTATATCTCAAAGAGTATAGGTTACTCTACAGAAGGTTAACATTCAAGAATTCGATAAATATCTGCTATTCTTTACCTTTGCTGATTCAGTAGCATGGATGTAGATCTGACAACGCTTTAGTTAGCTATTTTCAACTATTCACTAATAAGTAGCCTCCGTTATTCCTATTTCTAATTATAATTTCATTCCAAATTCGATCAAAATAAAGACTTAACTATTTTTCATTGGGAGTTGATAAGAAGCATCTTTTATCACTAAAGATTATCACAATGCAATTTAATAGGATTATTTTGCTAAATGAAACTTTTTTATTCTTCCTTGAATTGAAACAGTTTCAGAAACTTCATTGCTCAATTAATTATCGTATTGATATTGTATTTTTAAGATTTGTTACCTTGTAAATATTACAAATGTAACTTCAACTGACCAAAAACTAAATAAAAATTGTTGAAATTAATCGTGCTATATTTATCTTACAACCTTCTACAACACTGTTTTTAATAGCCTAATGCATTATAATTAAACGTCTGTGTGAAGAAATTACCATATAAAATATTCGTTCTAGAGAGGCATTCGTTGATGAGAGGTCATCTTGTCCAAATTGCAATGTCAAGGGATACCATAAAAACTCTTTACGAAGAGGACTTTGTTATATGGAAGTTCGTTATAAAGAAGTTCTACTGTATGGTCATCATAATTTCCTAAAATAATTATTAATTAGCATCGATAGAATTATTTACCTATGATACAAAAAACACAATGATTATGTACAACATAAGGTTTAGGATCAATAACATTTGAAAATACAAAATGATACAAAAAATAATGATTATGCACAAAAGAAAGTTCAGAATCAGAATGGAATATGAAAAATAACAGAATTTATTAGGAAAATGTTGGGTAAAATGTAAGAATAATACAGGTTGTGGCTGCATAAATTCCTGTTTTCATAACTTCAAACCCATTGTATGAATCAGAACACTTTCATTAATAGAATTTATTAATTTCAAATTACTTTGAGTGCTATTGATTTATACTGAAGACTTCCGCAATGGCGGATATCGACAACAGTATTGAATAGCTGATGAAAATCGATGAATGCTACTGTACAAAAATATCAGTCACCGACGGGAATCGAACCGCGGACTTCCCAATTGCCGGTCGGGCGCCTTAACCACTAGACTATGGAGACCTATGAAGAAAGGTCTTAACCACTAGACTATGGAGACCTATGAAGAAAGGTCTTAACCACTAGACTATGGAGACCTATGAAGAAAGATCTCCATTGTCTAGTGGTTGAGGCGCACGACCTGCAATTGGGAGGTCCGCGGTTTGATTCCCGGTGGTGACTGATATTTTTGTACAGTGGCATTCGTCGATTTTCATCAGCTATTAAATACTGCTGTCAATATACGCCATTGCAGAAGTCTTCAGTATAAATTAATAGCGCTTAAAGGAATTCGAAATGAATAAATTCTGTTTCTGTATATTTATCAGTTTGTTTAATTATCAGTCACTTCAAACTAAATTTTCATTAATTTGTATAATGTAGGCACAGACCTAAGTATTGTTTTACTTATAGTTTTAAAGATCAAATTAAGTAGGTGGCGCAGTGGCGTACCGAGGTTTCAAGCGCCCTGGAGCGGAAATGTCTTACGATGCCCCCCCCCCCACAAAAAAAAATCGTTCTCACACTCAACCAACCGATTGGGCTGATATTAATATAGTGCATCTATAATGAATCAGCAGCTTTTACCCCTCCTCTAACTACACCGTATTTGTCAGAGATGCGAATCTCTCATTAATGATTTTTCGCCAGGCCAGATTCCGCTTTTATCAATTTCCAAACAGCTTGTTTTGGATTTTTTCACTTTTCTATAAATTTATTTGCAGTTATTTTTTAGCATTTTGCAAGCCATTCCTGCAAAAATTTTCTAATATTTTGGAAATAGGATTCAAAAGTGTAGTATTTCAGTCGTGTTCTTGGTAATATAAAAACCATTGAACTTTTTTGGATTTATTTTTCTAGAATAAATTCAGTCTTCATTCAATTAACTTACTTGAAATTATTATACCTTTTGTCACCCAATTTACATTGTTTTGGCTTTGCTACTTTCAACTATTTGCTACTTTTGACTCAACCGGTTTGCATTCTGTCTGGTTGTAACGCATTTAAGGCTGAATGCGTGAACCGATTTCTTTTAAATTTGACATTTCAGTAATGCACAGCGATTTATTCATACGGTTTTTTAAATTGTGTTGCATTTTACCCTTTTTGGCCTTCATTATAGTAATACATTTTTTTGTAAGTAAAATGCAATTTTCCCTCAAGAACGGTGCGCCCCTCAGAGCCTTGCGCCCTGGAGCGACTGCTCCACTCGCTCCATTATCGGTACGCCACTGAGGTGGCGTTCCCATCCACCATGCACTGAGTAGACCGATTTCTGGTATTTGTCATGCATGACTTTTTCCACAACAGCAGGGGTTATGTTGGTAACTTCTATATTGATATTGGTGTTCTAATCTTGTAGGGTTCTTGGGCGGTTAGAATTCCTACCAGAGTGGAATTCCTACACCACACTAGGTCTCAAAAAAATTGGCATTTCACTTCAAATAAACTTTATAATGCTCTGCCTGCGAGTGTCAGAGACCTCCACATATCTCAATTCAAGAGAAGACTTAAGGCTATGTTGATAGATGAATGTTTATATCGCGTACAGGATTTTTATGCTATAGACTTTAAACAATAATTGTAATGAAATTTATGAACCTGTATTTGACTGTGATATTAACTATGTTTAGTGTTATGTGTATTTTTTCATGTTTTGTAGCAAAAATAAGATAATAGTTCATAAAATTATGAATATTGAATGATAATTATGACTAATAATTCATGACGATGGCGATGCATTGTAAAATGTCTATGTCAATAAACAAATTTCTATTTCTATTAGCATAATAAAGACGGGATTTCAAGAAACAAATAGAAAAATTCACAAGTGGCAAAATCGGGCCGAACATAAGATGAGGTGATCTGGGAAGTGTTCCCTTAAAACAGTTTACTCAGTGTATGTAGAATGGGCAACATAACGTACCTGGTTTGATCTTCAAACCCAAGTAGAACAAGGACTTAGGTACGTGCCTACATTATAAAAAATCAAATGAAATTATTTCTGTGATGTTTTACATGACATAATACTTTATGAACAATCTAATATCAAAACTGACACTGTATTTCTTTTAAAATATTATTTTCACTCACTTATACTGGAGATACTGGACGGATGCATTTCACTTCTGAAGAGAAGCTTCGTCAGGCTGAAATCAGAAGTGGAATGCATCCCTCCAGCATATCCAGTATGAGTGAGTGAAAATAATATGTATTTTAATTGAAATACAGTGTCAGTTTTGATATTAGATTGAAAATGTACAATTCATACAATTAAGTTTTGAAAAAATGAAGTTATGCCGCCTAACTTTGTACTTGTAAACTTGTAATTTATAAGCATTATTATTGAATCAGTTCTACTTGGGATAATAACTTTATTACTATTAAACACTCAATTAATTCTATCTTCTCTCTGAAAACTATTTCATTTCCAGCAATATTGCCTTCGCCCTCGAATGATTTCAGTCATTAATTCTTTTTAATCGTCATTAACAAAACTATTTTCTTGAAGACCATAAGATGAAGTATTCAACAAGATAATTAGTGTCGACATTGCTTATAATGTAGGAACCATATAGGTGCGGAAGCTGCTGAAGTGTTGCTTGAATCACCCTACATATAAATATACTAGCCGGCAGACTCGCTTCGCTCGCCTTAACCGTCTAGCCAGGGGGCTCCGCCCCCTGGACCCCCGGGGGGTCCAACTAATTTCCATTGTGATTAGATAAATTTACAGAAATAGGTGATTTTGGGGAGAATTTTGATACCATTACTTAGTATGCATCTAGGGTCTTAATCAAACATATCGTACTTTTCATAAACGTTGGCTTTTAGCTATTGAAATTATTTTGGTAGCTCGGGATAAGTTTGCTTTGTTTGAAACAAATTATTATTCATTAATAGACCTAACCTACTGAACTTGCCAGCCAAACAGCTTAAAGGAACAGCTGATAGAAGTCAACCGTTTTTAATCATATGGCAGACCCCTTAGCAGCGTTATTTACACTGTCTTTGAACAGCAAAAGACTTTGCAATTTGCATGTAGGCTACCATACAGTCGGAGCCTTGCAATATGTGGGAAACATATGACTGGGTATGATGAAATGTTATTTATTATGCCAGGTTGATGACATCTGTTAAGTGCAAATTTCAAAATATTTGGCTGTTTATCACCAAACTTTTCAAAAATCGTCGATTTTGGGCCCATTTTGGGGCTAATTTTCAAACTTTTTTCCAAGGTACATCTAAGGCCGATACTTAACATGAATACCAAATTTTATCTGATTTGACCTTATTGCCTTATGGTTCTCTAGAAATTGTTGTCACCTAAATTTTCAAAAATCTTCAATTTTGGGCCCATTTTGGGGTAAATTTTGAAACCCTTTCTTAGCACGCGTCTAGTCCCCCTACTGAATACGTGTACCAAATTTTATCGTTTTTGGTCAAGTGGTTCCTGAGAAACTGTGATGAATGAGTGAGTGAGTCAGTCAGTGGTATTTCGATTATATAGATATAGATTTATTATTAATGTAATATCAGAACTGACACTGTATTTCAATTTAGAATATTGAAATACAGTGTCAGTTCTGACATTAGATTGTTCATTAAGTACTTCGTCATGGAAAAAACACAGATATTATTTATTATTATCATTATATTTTTGTTATTGTTATTATTTCCACTCACATATAACTGCGATTTCAATTTCATTTCCCTCTCATTATTATTTCCAAATTCTATTTGCTTCTTTACAATCACTTTTATCTTGTTCTTGTTTGAAAGAGTAATTTTGGTGAACCCTGGAAGCTGTGTGACTAAATACTTATCTCAGTCTCTCAGACTCTATTATTACAACACATTCAAAATCCATAATTAAAATCTATATTATTGTGTTAAAATATTAATATTATATTTATTATTTATAATAGTTTATATTATAATTGTTTCGTATTTAATGTAGTTTAAGTTAGTTTATGTTTTATCTCTGCTCAACATGTGTAGCTGTTACTTGACTTTCTATAGTGTTGCCATGGCAACCAGTTTTATTGGCCACTGCGCATGCTAAAGTTGTAATGGCAGCTTGAATGGTAATTCCCAATTGCATTCTTGTTGAAACCGCATCGCTATGAACAAATCGTCGTTCTAACCTCAAGTAATAGAATTCGTTACAACCGCAATAATTACTTATTAATTTATTATTTTGTAAAACCTCAATATTCGGTTTATTGAAGCCTCATTTGCTTATAACCGCAACTAGCACTTTATTTGTCTTGTTCTTTAATTCAAAACCTCCAGTATTTTATATCGGCCGTGAAATTAGTTCCATCCTATTTATTCTAAAATAATTCTTCACTCATCCTCACCGACCTCACTCCTCAGTGCACAAAAATACCTCGAGTGCTACGCATTATCATCAGTGACTCATCTCATCAACGTGTGCACACGCATCGGCGTCTACAGAAACGACTTCTCATATGGTGATAGGAACATTAATAAGGTATTACTCAACTATTCCTTTTTATTTTATTACAACCTCATTTCCTACCCCTCTTACCGCAGGTCCTCCATTTATATCCTATGTTTTACAGCCTCATTTGAAAATTCTATATTCTACACCTCATTGCTCAATCCCCAACATTTTGGTCCTCCGGGCCCCGGATCGGATCATTTTTTATTTTCATTCTATGGAAATACATATTCATTGCTCATTAAATAAAGCTATCATTTTTGGTGCAAGTACAAGTTATACGGTATTACAAGTTACAAAGCACATTGTTCAAACGAGTTCACTATCAATGCCTTGCAAGTTAAAATTTGTCTATTGTGCTCAAAAGTCGTAAACAACTCATTGTTTTGTTTCATCGTGATTATAACGGAGCTCTGTAGTATTCAGGCTGACATTATAGCTGAGCATTGCGTCGTCAAGGTCAACTTTGTTTACATTGAACTTGAAAATAACCTACTATTCATTCACTAATAGCTTATGCTATCAAATGAGAATAACTGCTTATGGCTTGTGGTATATTTCTAATTGAAATAAATACTTATTGTTATTCCGTGAACTTGACTGATAATTATATTCAATTGTGTAAAATTACATTGCTTATTTCAAAATTGAAATATTATTTGATTTATTCATATCATACTTCGAATGTTCAATAAGTATAATATCTTGCATTCAATTCGTAACTTGAGTGAATTCAATTCAGATAATTGTTTAATTCAATTGAATTCTCAGAATATTCATGCTTATTGATAAACGCATTACTTGTTTTATATTTCGAATATTATTAGATTTCTTTTGTGAATGCTTGCCACTTATCACTCAATTTGTAATCGTAATTACCTCAATTACTACCACGGCAGTGTGTCGAGTCATGTTATCAGCTTATTATCACTATTATTAGTGCAATCTCATTTAGTTATTATACCCCGGGTTATTATATTGTCAACTTCAATACTTGTGATAATTTATTACTGTTTTCAAATAGGTAACTTAGTTAGTTATAATGGCTAAATCGTTAGCAGTGATCACCGCTAAGAAGAATAATGCTTTTGAACAAATTCAAATCTTATTTGATATGTCAAAAAAGATCTCTGATAAGGAAATTTATCAGAAATTACTCGCTCGTTCAAAATCTCTGAACAAATTAAGATCAGACTTATCAGACTCACTGGATTGTTATCATGAATTACAGTTAGAAGAAGACAAAGAATTCAAACCAAATTATGCACCTCTTAATAGTGCTGATGAAATGATTGACTCTATTAATCTCACGTTACACAACTTAGAAACGAAATTGAATCAGTCTAAAGTAAAAAATGAACAGCCAGTTCGCTTACCTAAGCTTGACTTGAAACAATTTTCTGGAAACCCTCTCGATTGGACCTCATTTATTAATTTATACAATTCAAGCATTCATTCAAATTCTACATTATCAGGTGTAGTCAAACTTCAATACCTGTTGAGCTCAGTCTCAGGAGAACCTCTTGATTTAATTAAATCATTACCACTAACTGAGAGTAATTATCAGATTGCCTATGACTTGCTTCATGAACGCTATAATTCACCTCGCCGATTGATAACACTGCATCTCAATAAAATTCTCGATTTACCCAATATCACTCATCAACTGGCTCAAATGCGGAAATTTTTGAACTCCTACAATGAGAATACACAAGCTTTGAAGGGATTAAAAATTGATATAACCGCTGATAATCCTTTACTGTGTGCTATGATGATGCGAAAAATGGATAATAACCTCCGAAAAAAGTTTGAACATTTTCGTTCTTTGAACAAATCTAGCGAATCTGTACTTACTGAAGCAAAAGAAATAATTACTTTTTTAACTCAGGAGTGCAATGAAATTGAAAATTCAAATCTTCACTCTTCTTCTACCTCAAAAACCGCTTCAATGTCTACTTCAGTATCTGAAAATAAATTCTTTCCTAAAATAAATAGGAGTTTTTCTACAAACAAGGTAGCATTGATGACTACTTATAATGATGAAATCAAAAGTGACACAAAACCTTATGACTGTTTTGTTTGTCATAACAATGAACATAAGATTTATTTATGTCCTGTGTTCAAAAACAATGCACCCAAAGCACGTTTTCAAATTGTCAAAGAAAATAAAAGATGCATTTCTTGTTTAGGAAATCATACTCTTGACAAGTGTAAATCGAAATCAAACTGTTTCACATGTCATAAAAGGCACCATACTTTGTTGCACTTTGAAAATAACCACTCAACTGCCAATATGACACCTCTCCAACCCAGCAGCCGTGCAGTTTCTGTGGGTCAACCTCAAGTCAACATGACACCTCCTTCAGTAGTACTGACCACTACTGAGAATAATCAACCCTCTCATCGTTCATCAATGTCTACAGTGCTATTGGGAACGCTACTCGTTAAAATTACCTCTCCTCATGGAAAAAGTTATGTTTTCCGCGCCCTCGCAGATTCTGGTAGTCAGTCATGTTTCATCAATGAACATGCTGCACAAGTATTAAGTGCATCTCGCACTAAGAGCAACCACAGTGTTGTTGGATTTTCTCAAGCCCCCATACGTTCTAAGGGCCTCACCTCTCTTTCTATTGAGACTCTGAGTGGAAAAGTGATTTCACTTAATCAAGAGTTCTTGATTATTGATAAAATTTGTGTTGATATACCTCGCATGGAAATTGATCCAGAGGTATTGGAAAAGGTTCGACCATATATTCTGGCTGACCCTACATTTCATCTAGCTGGAGGCATCGACATTCTTCTTGGTGGCTCTGTTTTTCCTCTTCTGCTCAACCAGATTGTTCATCATCTTGGTCCTGGCCTGCCGAGTTTAATTGGGACTCATCTTGGTTTTATGGTCATGGGTGAGACTCCATGCAAGCCTAAAGCTGATTCTTCCATCACTCTGCAAGCATCAGCCACTCTCTTGGCTATCAACAATTTGGATTTGCATAACTCTCTCCAACGCTTTTGGGAACAAGAAGAGCCTCCAATGGCATCTGAAAAATCTGAAGAAGAAAAATTGTGTGATGAACATTTCCTCTCAACCTATTCACGTGATGAATCTGGACGATTTTGTGTCAGACTGCCATTCAAGGCTAACCACCCCACTTTGGGTCAGTCTAAAGCCAATGCTGAACAAAGATTAAATTCTATAGAAAGGAAATTCAAGGCGCAACCTCATTTTCAGTCTTTGTATACTGATTTCATGTCAGAATATTTGACATTAGGTCATATGGAACTGAATAGCACCACTGATCTATCTACTCCTCATTATTTTCTACCACATCATGGTGTCCTCAAAGAAGCTAGCAGCACTACTCGTCTACGCACTGTATTCGATGCTAGTGCAAAAACCTCAACTGGTATTTCCTTGAACCAGATTCTCCTCACTGGAAGGAAAATGCAGACCAATATTTGTGATTTGTTGCTGGTATTCCGCTTGCACAAGATTGTCTTTTCTTGTGATATACGTCAAATGTATAGGCAAATCAAAGTTCACCCTGATGACCAGTGCTATCAATTGATTTTATGGCGTACTGATGCTACTCAGCCTGCATCTGTCTTCAAATTGACCACAGTAACATATGGCATGAGCTGTTCTCCATATCTTGCTATAAGAACTCTTCATCAACTTGCCACTGAAGAAGGCAATTCCTACCCAGAAGCAGCTGAACTTCTGCGTTCTCAAACCTTTGTTGATGATGTCATTGCTGGTGCCAACTCCGAAGAAGAGGCTTTAAGACTGCAACAACAACTTATCTCTCTACTCAAATGTGGTGAATTTGAATTACGTAAATGGACTTCAAATTCTAATGCACTTCTTTCCAGCTTTCCTGATGGTCACCTTGAGAAACCGGTATTTCTTCAGGATGATCAACAACCTCATTTCAAAATCCTTGGTATCCAATGGTCAGCAGCAAATGATTGTTTTGCCTACAACTTCAATCTACCTCATGATGCTACCACTAAGCGTAAAGTACTAAGTGTGATAGCCAAGATCTATGACCCTTGTGGATTCCTCTCACCAGTGGTTCTGTGGGCTAAATGCTTCATGCAACTTCTTTGGACAAAGGGCCTAAATTGGGACCAACCTCTACCTCCTGAACTGCTTGCAATGTGGCAAAGCTTTGTTGACACATCAGCCACACTTCAAGATATCTCCATACCACGAGCTCTACAGTTCTTGCACTCAAGCCTCATTGAACTTCATGGTTTTGCAGATGCTTCTGAACGTGGATTTGCCGCAGTGATATATCTCAGGACATCACAAACTGATACTTCCCCCACTGTCCAGTTACTCATCTCCAAAACCAGAGTGGCCCCTTTGAAAAAACTCACTCTACCACGTCTAGAACTGTGTGCTGCTCACTTGCTTGCTCAACTGACCTCATATGTGATCTCAACCTTTCACAAAAAACTGGAGTTTTCTTCTATCACATTATGGTGTGACTCTACTGTGGCCTTGACTTGGTTACAGACTCCTCCGCATCGTCTTAAAACTTTTATAGCAAACCGGGTTGCTCAAACCCAAGAATTGGTACCAACTGATAGCTGGAGACACATTTCTGGTGAACAAAACCCTGCAGACTGTGCTTCACGTGGTATACTTCCAGCTGAACTACCCGCTCACAACTTGTGGTGGACAGGTCCATCCTGGCTACAGAAGCCTTCCAACCTCTGGCCTACATCTGCATTCACTCCAGTGGAACTTGCTGATACTGATGAGAGCAAACCTCTGTCACCCATCACTCTCGTTGCTACTGCACCTCTTGAATGGGATCTCCTACAAAAATTTTCTCACTTCAGTAAACTTCAGCGTGTTATGGCTTACATCCTCCGCTTTGTCTTCAATACTCGACACCCACCAAAGAAGATTGGCCCTCTCTCCACCCGAGAATTGGCTACTGCCAAATGTATAATCTTCAAACAAGTTCAAGACTCAGCCTTTCGAGAAGACATTGCCAAGCTGAAAATTGACAAAACCTCCACTGTATCAAACTCACTTTGCCGCCTCTCTCCGTATCTTGATGATGACGGTCTCCTGCGAGTTGGAGGACGTCTCAAGCATTGTCATATACCTCAAGATGTTCAACATCCTATCATCCTTCCAAAGCAACATCATGTGGTCAACCTCATGATTGACTCCTACCACCGACAATATTTGCATTCTGGAGCTCAACTAACACAATCTCTTCTTTCACAACATGTTTGGATACTCTCTGCACGTAGTATCATCCGCTCTCGAATTTTTAAGTGCAATGTTTGCTTTCGACACAAACCTCGCCACAACATTCCACCCATGGGGCATCTACCTCAGGCTCGTGTGACACCTTCTCGCCCTTTCCTCAATACTGGGATTGATTATGCTGGCCCATTCAATATCAAGGTGCACAACCTCAGATCCACATCACTCACAAAGGCCTACATATGTGCTTTCGTATGCATGGTCACCAAAGCAATCCACATTGAAGTGGTAACAGACTTGTCTTCTGAGGCCTTCATTGCTGCCTTGAAAAGATTTGTTTCTCGCCGTGGTCTCTGCAAAAACCTCTACTCTGACTGTGGGACTAATTTTGTTGGTGCTAACAATACCTTCCAAGCACTTTCCAAGTCAAAGCAACTCCTACTCTCTGAATTTGCTGCTACACAAGGCATTACTTTCCACTTCAACCCACCTGCAGCTCCACATCAGGGTGGCCTTTGGGAAGCAGCAATCAAGAGCATCAAGCACCATCTCCGACGTGTCATTGGAGAACACACATTAACACTTGTTGAATTCACGACACTGGTCACTCAAATAGAGGCAATATTGAATTCAAGACCTCTCACACCTCTATCAAACGATCCTAATGATGTCTCAGCACTTACACCAGGTCACTTCTTGATTGGATCTCCTTTGGTGGCAGTTCCTGAAGAAGACATACAAAATGTCAACCTCAATCGCCTCAAACATTGGAAATTGATTGAAGCATTCCACCAGCACATTTGGAAGAGATGGCATTTGGAATATATCCATACCCTTCAACAGAAAGCCAAATGGAATAAGGCTGTTGATAATCTCCACATTGGTGACCTTGTCTTGGTCCATCAACCAACTCCACCACTTACCTGGCCATTAGCACGCATTACTGGTGTCTCTCCGGGACAAGATGGAATTGTTCGTGTGGTGCATTTGAAGACTCGCCAAGGAACCTTGACACGTCCATCCCACAAGGTGTTTCCGCTACCCGCAAACTCCAAATAATTTATAGCCCAGCCTGGCACCCTTGTAATTAGTGTTATGAACTTTATTCACTAGTTGTGAACTTTATTATTTTTTTTTATCATTCTTGTTGAATCCAGGTGGATTCAAGGCCCCCGCTATGTTTCGTATTTAATGTAGTTTAAGTTAGTTTATGTTTTATCTCTGCTCAACATGTGTAGCTGTTACTTGACTTTCTATAGTGTTGCCATGGCAACCAGTTTTATTGGCCACTGCGCATGCTAAAGTTGTAATGGCAGCTTGAATGGTAATTCCCAATTGCATTCTTGTTGAAACCGCATCGCTATGAACAAATCGTCGTTCTAACCTCAAGTAATAGAATTCGTTACAACCGCAATAATTACTTATTAATTTATTATTTTGTAAAACCTCAATATTCGGTTTATTGAAGCCTCATTTGCTTATAACCGCAACTAGCACTTTATTTGTCTTGTTCTTTAATTCAAAACCTCCAGTATTTTATATCGGCCGTGAAATTAGTTCCATCCTATTTATTCTAAAATAATTCTTCACTCATCCTCACCGACCTCACTCCTCAGTGCACAAAAATACCTCGAGTGCTACGCATTATCATCAGTGACTCATCTCATCAACGTGTGCACACGCATCGGCGTCTACAGAAACGACTTCTCATATGGTGATAGGAACATTAATAAGGTATTACTCAACTATTCCTTTTTATTTTATTACAACCTCATTTCCTACCCCTCTTACCGCAGGTCCTCCATTTATATCCTATGTTTTACAGCCTCATTTGAAAATTCTATATTCTACACCTCATTGCTCAATCCCCAACAATAATCATTTAGATAATCTTGTTTTCGTATGTATGTTATGGAGACTCCTCCGCGCTCACGGACACGTCATCCATTCTGATTATCACAAAAATTGTATTTCTATCTGAATAGAATAAATTTGAATGCTACGAATTATAGCATTAAAAGGACTATCGAGATTAATTATGAAGATGAGATTCAATACCTCGAAAACGTTCGACCGAATGTGAGTACATTTTTATCATATATTCACAATATAAAACTGACTGCAAGTCGTTAAATTTACAACAAAACGTTTATATCAACAGATTGTTATGGAAGAAGAAATCCAAGAGATTAATAATTATTTTGTTGAATACTTTATTTCATGATAAGATGATTAGCTTCGATATCCCTTATATGATATCCCTATGAATTATAGCATAAAAAGGAATATCAAAATTGATGATCTTTTTAGAATTTAGCAATTTAATAGGATTTTTAACATCTTCATGAATGGAGTATTTGATAATAATTAATAAATAGGTATTTAATTAATCCTATTAGTGGATTTCTTGTCCTCATTCCACTTTGAGAAGGACAACGCCGATTCGTTATGCGTTACATCATGAAACCATTGAACTGTAAAATCAGGTCTGTTCTATGTCGATGTTCTGTTTGATCGTTGGCATTCAATTAAACACTAGATGAGGTGATTGATTAGTTGGACAGCAAACTTACTGAACGAAGTACACCAATAGGTAAGTAAACACAGGTATTTTAAATTTGAAATATATTTGGAATGTACTAACAGTTTAGAATATGTTGTGTCCTAAAAGGAGGATGGTATATTAATTTCATTTTTAACTATACATGATTCCCCATACATGATTCAAAAAATCAATTTTAGATTAAAATAAAGCCACACAATTCAAGAGTGGATTTGCATCGCTAGATTGAATGACAAAAAGTTACTTTTTACATATAAAAGTTACTCTTACTGTCACATACAAGGGCGGATTAAAGGGGGGGCGGAGGGGGCGACCGCCCCCCCCGAGGGCTTGCACATTTTAAAAAATTAAAAAGGGTAACACTTGTGACATGCACACGGTTAAATTTTAATTGTCCCGCCACAGACGGAATACCTCCAACTTGTCTTACCACTCCGCCTCCGCCGGCCGGGAATTAACAAATGTTGTAATACTTATTTTACCTTATTTTCTATATTACCTTTACTTTATCTTTAACTGTTGACATAATTTTAATTCAATGACGAATTAACAAATGACAGAGAATGAAGGAAATCTTATATCAAGTGAAATTAGTTTGAATAAGATTAATCTTTTATAGAATAGGTAGGGGCATATAAATCTCTGTTTGTTTTTGACCTAATACATATTTATTGTATTACTGGTATCATGAAACATGAAAGAATGTTGGGATTAATTTAAATATATATATAGGTCTAAAAATCATCACGATCACGAATAAATTGCTTAGACTCTGTTCATTTCTCTGTAAATTTTGATAAAAATTAAGCTAGCAAAGCAATTTTTGTTCAAGACATATTGTATTGTATAAAAAAATTTGTATTCCTAATTCCACATGAATATACAGAAATAAACTACTCTAGCTAGGGGAAATTTGATTGTTCTTAAACACGAAAAAATTATATTTCTACTACATTTTAAGTGCTGGAATGGTGTAAAATGCGGTTAAAGGCTACTAAATTTCCAAAAATTTTATTAAATACCACCATTTAAAAATAAACGAGTGATATTAACCAAAATCTTGACGTACACGATTATAATACAAGAAGCCGAGGAGATTATCACTTGGTGAGTCACAATAGTAGCTCATTCAAACGAAAACCTAGTTATATTGTTAGAAAACTCTACAACAAGCTACCGCAGTTTTTAAAGAGTCTTAAAAATATAGAAATATTTAAAAAAACAACTGAGTAAATATTTAGTTGATAAAGCTTTTTATAGTGTCCATAGTTCCTGTAACATCAAATTGTATTTTTGGAATGAATAAGTAAATGAATGGAATTAATTTAAAAATTGTAGACACAAGTTTCAGTGATTTGAAAAACTAAAGCTCAACTTTGTTAGAGGAATCAAACAACCTTAATTGATTTTTTTAAATTCACATATTAAGTTAATATTAACAACGCAGTTCGTCATGGAACAAGAAATCCAGGATTTTTTTAAATTGAGGATGATGCCTACATGAGTCCGAAGACTTGTGCGTGAGTAATGATGAGAAACATCCATGGCTGACTGAGATTCGAACCCAAGGCTGTAGGAAACGAAGGCAACCATATCCCCTTATCTTATCACAGACAAGCGCTCTAACAGACCATTAATGTCCCCATACATGTAGAAATACAGGTTAGAGCGCTTATGTCTTACTGACTGCTAATCCTGCAGTTAGGCATATTTAGTGTCCTCATTTGACATGATTTCGTCATGAAAGACATTACAGGTCCTCATTTAGGTACCACATCTCATCAATCATGCACAAATCACTCATGTGAGCATCATCAGCAAATGTCTTTACTATTTTCTGACTATATCCACAAAATAATACGACCCTATATCAATCAATATTCATCGGACAATTGAGTTCTGAATCAGTTATTATGAAATTATATTTAATGGTAGATCAAAGGTTTAGGAAGGCGAACCAATAGGCTGTACAAACATTGATTAGCAATAACCCACTTTTAGGTTACAGCAATATTGCACATAGCCTTCTTCAAAAGTTAACGAGGAAGGAGTTTGAACCTGAATCAATCCAATGTATTTTTTATTCACCAGTTTCAACTATCTACCAGTACCCTAGCTGTTCTAGTTCCTAGTTATCAGAGTTATACCGGGTTTATTATTAATAAAGGAAATAACGCTTATATGTTCCAGATAACAATTGAGACAATGCTATGGCCAACACTTATTGTGGCTCTCATACAAACAGCAAAAATGATTCATTCTATTCCAATCAAGTCAGCGAAAACTCCTGATAAGCACATGCATACATCAGAGTGGGTTCAATATTTCAACCACGGTAACCAGGTGAGATGAAACCACTTTGCTTCCAGTTTATTATTTTTTTCATCAGTAATATTCAATTTCAATGACATGAATGATAGAAAATTTGGTTCAGTACAACGGGTAGTAAATTATCGTTATGTAAATGTGTCTAAACTCATGTTATTTGACAGCACCAGCATCCGAGTGAGCATAATTGTATGTCTTCTGATGTTTTAGTAATCAGCTAAGCCGATTACTGTAGCTTGATCAACCATAATTGACAATGCAAGATAACAAATTAAAATATTTAACGAAAATTATAAACCTTCTTGCTACCTTGAATCGATGGTAACTCAAAATAAAATATAAGCTTTGTGGTACGAGTCTAGACATCAATTTTTTAAATGAACTAACAATAGAGCAATGTCTTGAAACTGATAAACCACAATTATAATTGAAATAATAATCAAATGTAGTTGTTTCACTTACAAAAACATTAATAAAAACAAAGTTCTAAGTCAACAGAGACAAACTGTTTTGGTTTCATTTACAAAACGACAGAAGAGGTTAGCTCGAATAGTCAGGACAAGACAGCTGACAGCGAAAATAGCGCTTCATGTGTCGAAACTAAGAGCTAATAAGGCGCGTTTTTTAAAAACACAACTGAAAGGCGGTCTTTTTTTGAAAGAACGCGTAGTTTGTCATGAACACCAAACTCCAAGCTCTCAAGCATAGGCGTAACGAGGGGGGGGTTTTGGGGGTCGTAACCCCCCCCATTGCTTGGAAGAAATTTTAAAAAAATTGTTAAAAAACAATTAGAAAAAGTAAAAATTAGAAAGATTATTTATTTCATTTGAAGCTAATGTAAAGGAACCTGTAGCTGACACCTCCTTAGTAAGTCAATTCATGAATATTATCTATTAACTTTGGAACTATTGTCTGGATTAATACAAAAGTTTTCAGAATATATCTATTTTTCTTTATAATTATATTTTTGTATAGTATATATAACTGTCATTAGTTCAAAGCAGCCGTATTTTAGTTCTATTTTATAAGATATTGTTATTGTCTTTTCTTATTTACTGTATAATTTCTGATGTTGAGAGACAAACCATTCCTCCACACAGGCTATAGCCTAATGAGGAATACACTTGATATTTTTATTGTATTCTATGTTTTTAATATTTTTATTCAAGTGAATAAAGTATTTGAATTTGAAAAAAAATTCATTCTAGTCATTTAAAGGGCTAATTGAAATTGGAATAAATTTCGATACAAATTTAATTTTGATTTGATTTTAAAATCACTTGACATCTATACCAATAGCTGACACCCCTATTTTTGTCACCTCCAGTAGCTGATATACGTATCAGGTAAGGATTGAGCTAATTTGATTTCATATACATCAAATGGTAATCATACATATAAAACATATACTAGCCTACACATACTGGAGATATCAACAATAATTTCAAATAAAATTTCAGACATGGTCCCCAGTGGCTGACATACCATGTCAGCTACTTGTGTATGTGCTGAAAAATACTTAATACGTTGACATCCCCCCAATTAACATAAAATATGAAAATCATCCCCTAATAGGTGAACTCAGGGTATAATCAACATATATTCAAGCTCTAGCATTCTAAGCATTAGTTAATTTTAAATAATGATTATTTTGACAGTACTTTGAGATTTTCAAACACTCTTACTTCGATTTTCCTAAAGAATTCCACCTAGAAATAAAGGATTCTTGTCTGACAGCTTATACTCAAAGTATTTTTCCCCGCCAAAAATGATGCCTAGCACATGATTCAATGGTACCAGTTTATGCACAAAATACCAGTTTAATTCTCAATGGTTTGAATTTCAAAACTACCCACTATGGCCTTAATAATAAGAAAAAAATATGAAAATGTGTCGGAGGGGGGGGGTCGTCAGCTTCTGGTTCCTTTACCCTACATGATTATTGTATAATATATATTATATCTATATTCTGAGATTTTTTTGATGAGAGTAATATGTAAGAGTGGTTGATCGGTGGGGGGGGGGTAAACCCCCCCATAAGTCAACTCTAGTTACTTGAGAGTCTCAAGTAGTTTATGCCATTCACTTGACATGATTAGAAGCATAATTACAAAATTTCCAACTAACTGGGGCCCGTTTCACAAAGTTAAAATTCACGTAAATTACAATAAAATTGCTACGAACAAGCACTTGGTCAAAACAATATTGTGAGCTACAAGTCTACAAGTTGTTCTTGATATATAAAACATAATCTATCGATTATGATGATTAATTTCTAGTTTAATTAATCATTATTTTCAATTGACTTTTATTGAAAAATTAGAATAAGATTAGAATAGGCCGAGAACGATATGAAACCTTTTCCTAATTATATGATGTAACATAATTTTTTATTATATTTGTACTATTTCGAGGGTGAACTTCCCCAAGTAACCGGATTTCTCAAGAAAGATGATAAAGTATGTATTCATGTCGCTCTCATAGATTAATGAGATCATGTATTGATGAAAAATACATAAAAATTAATATTCTAAAAGATAGTTATAATGTCATGGTTATAAAATAGGCTACATGCTCCTTTACATCTCTCTTACGTCCATATTTGTTATCATTCACGTATCTCAAAGCTGAGAGTAGAGGTTAGTCGTTATATTAGGTTCACGTGTCTTTTATTCTTGTGTTTTTATTTGTGTAGTGTCTTTTATTTGTTTTTAGTATTTTGGTTAGGCCTATATGCTAAATTGTCACAAAAATAAATAAATAAAAATGTTTCTAAAAATGTCAAAAAGGTTAGTGATGCAAAATAAACTTCTTATTTCAAAAGATTTATTATTAGGGCCTTTCTCCAAGAGAGTTTCAAAACAAAGGTGGATTACTGGAACAGTTCAGAAAAAAGTTCAATTTTGGGTCTTGTCGCCTCTGAAAAGGACTGAGCATACACCAAAGACGTTTTCTGGCAAAATATTTAAAAAAAAACGAGGAGTCTGACGATGAAGTGAAAAACATTTTCAACACTAAACATGAATCTCACCTACCTTTTTAGTTGGGTAGAAAATCATAGGCTACTAACAAGAGTGTGAATGTCACAAGTCTTGTCCACTACAAATGTTAGTTAACTACAATCACTTGTAGCGAACAGTAAACTTGTAAATTACTCTTGTAAAAATTCACTTGTAACTACAAGTCGAGCTTTGTGAAACGCTTGCAATCAGCTGTTTTGGCACACATGTGAGAATTCTCTTTATAGCAACAAAACTTGTACGTTTGTGAAACGGGCTCCTGATATACTCCAAAATTTTCTGTCCTGTTGAACGTGTCAGAAAAGTCGTCAAGCTACCGCAGTTTTTAGACTCTTGAAAATATAAAAAGATTTAAAAAGCAATTAAAAAAAAATATTTAGTTGATAAAGCTTTTTATAGAGTGATGGGAAGTGATAGCCGCGAGCCGTAGCAGGTATCTGTTCAATCAGAGAGATAAGCTGCGTTCTCGTAGGTCCTGTTTGTAGCGGTGACTGATTAGATTGGCCAGCAAAAAAGACACTGTTCTCTGCTGTATAATCACTTCCCGGTGGTTCGGAACCCACCTATAACTGTAGGTCCAACTCATCAATCACCATCATCCATCTCATTACCCACGCACAGGTCTCAGACCTATGTGGGCTTCATCCTCAAAAAAAAAAAAAAAAAAAAAAAAAAAAAGTTCCTTTCATATCAAAATTAACCTTCAACTAATTGATATATAAATTATGGTAACTAGTGTATAAGTTTGTATAATTGTTAATCTGTCTTGTCTTATACTCCTTTACTGTATAGTCTCCAAGATGTAATCTACAAAGAAAAGTATAAAAAATCAAATCAAAGCCAAAAACTTTGCTCCATAATCCATTAAATTTTCACAACTCCCAAGATAGAAATGAAAACGTGTACTTTACCAGGACATTATTCTTTTAAGTAATAGCATGCAAAACTTGAAGAATAGTCATAGAATAAATTGTAAAATCTGACTATAAATGGTTCCATTTATTTAAATGTGCATCCGAAAAGATTCGTAACTTGAACTCATAATAATTACACATTATTCTCTGCAGGGACCAGGAAATTATCTCTTCAGTTATGATAACTCAGATTCCAATAACTTGCAGTTTCAAGAGGAAAGAAATGAGAATGGAACTATTGTTGGAAGCTATGGCAAAATGGGACCAGATGGAAAAATGAAAATTGTCCACTACGTATCTGACAAAAAAGGTTACAGGTTTGTAAAGTGAAGATGGGAATATAATTACTATTATGATACCTATAAATACAGACAATTTGTCATTATCCAAAGTTTGTAACTTGAAGATTAATTAAAAAATACTGCCATTGCTGAAGCAGGCTAGCTATAAGTTACAGCCGAGTACCGTAGCAAGTATCTGTTCAATCAGAGATAAACTACGAAACTCCTGGGCACTCTTAGTAAGAATGACCGATTGGATTGGCCAGCAAAAAGACTCTGTTCTCTACTGTAAAATCACTTTCCGGTGGTTCGGAACCCACCTAAGACTGTAGGTCTTACTCATCAACTACAATCATCCAATTCATTACCCACGCACAGGACTCAGACCTATGTAGGCTTCATTCTCTGAAAAAAGCATATTCATTGATACGTATGATATTGAATGATACCAGCTGTGGATGGTTGCTATGTGAGCAACACAAGTAACAAACTTACCTTTCGAGTATCAATGGATTCTATGAAGCAGTTATAGTTACAGTTACCTTTAATGTTCTAATTTGTGAATAATAAAAGATTTAACATTCATACTCTCATTATTTTCTGAGTTTGTCAATGACATGGGCAGTATTATAATAAAATTTAGTCCAATACTATAATGTCCAATTTAGGGCAGTTAATAAAATAAAAATATAGCATTAATATATTATAGCATTTAATAAAAATATATGCATTTTCTCAATTGATTTACAACCCAAAGTTTTAAAAAACTGAATGCAAGAATCCTGTCCTGATATGTCCAAATCTCAGCAGAATCAATCTTTTTTACTACATAACAGGGCCGGATTTAAGCATAGGCTACATAGGCGCGCGCCTAGGGGCCTGCACCACAAAAATATAAATCTGTTCCAAATTTATAATATTTCGAGATCCAAAATATTGTAGATTAATGACATGAACCAGTGGGTGTATTCGCTCAGCGTATCGTGCATAAGGGGGGATAACCACTTCAAAAAATATCCATTCCGGCAACTCAGTTTTTGTCCACCAGAGTGGTGTTGTGGAGTAGTGGAGTAGTTGAATTAGTTTGATATCATCTGTGTTCTTTTCAAAATTTCGAATTAATTTATGTTTTCGGTTATTATAATAGTTCTTGGTTAGATAATGTATATTTGTGTAAGTACGTTTCCATTAATCTCGAGATATTTCGTCGGCTCCTAATAATAATGGCAATAACAAGCGCAGTGATCAATAAGGACCGAACTTAATGTTGGCACAATCATTCTTATTAACCATCTCGCTGAATATGACCTATTATATAATAACAAGCTCCAATAATTAACGACATTATTCTTAGGAACCCCGTCTTCAATATCCGGACATTCTTTTGTAATATAGATTTTACAAATAAGTATCACAATTATTCTCAACTTATAGATTTTGTTCTTTTATTCTTAAACTCACGCCCCCATTGTGGACGGGGTAGGGGACGGGGGGGAAGGGGCCAGCACCACAGTTTGAGCCTAGGGGCCCACAGATTCTAAATCCGGCCCTGCTACATAATAACTTCCTTTCCAGAACAGTTTTTTTATTTCAATGGATTTAGATAAACTTTTCCACAACTAACCTTTCAGCTTAATGTTCAGCCCTTTAGATGTTTATTTGGAAACTCATGCTAAAAGGAACAAGGATTTGTTGTCTTTCCTCATATTTTTATTTTATATTTGTCTCTTCCCCAAAAAGGTTACTCATAAAGATAAAGAATTACCTACATATCATTTATTGATTGTATGGTTCTTTTTCTCTAGACTATTTTTTTTTCTTTCTCTCTTTATTCTCTGATAGATATCACATCAATTATATAGTTACTCATACATGACTGTATATATTCTGTAGACTAGTATTGTATCATTCAATTTTTTTGTACGACTACGGGTCTCATCAGACCCAGAGGAAATTATCAACTTGTAAATAAATAAATAAATCCGATAAATTCACATTCTAGCCATTCCCTAACAATTTCTAAAAATAAAATTACAATTTACCATCGTACCTTTATAAATCATCTTTTATTATACTACATATACACAGCAATAGAATTCTTATGCATTTACATGATAAGAAATAAATTTGTTTGATTGCTTTTCAAACCAATAAAATCATGGCAGGATTCTTGTAGTCATGTGGAGGCTATTTGTGATAACTCAAGAAATGTGCGATTGGATTCTTTCAGCATTAATAAATAATAATAAAAACTTAAAAAAAAACACTTTCAAGTGGAAACTGTGACTCACGTTATGGCATGACGGCCGTTTCACTCTGATGTTAAGAGCATCGTCAGAGTGAAACGGCCTTCACGCCATGACGTGAGTCACAATTTCCACTTAAAAGTGTTTTTCAAGTTTTTATTATACGTTACTACATTAGTGGAAACAAGATGGATCTTCAACATCATTAATAAATACTTTCGGCTGGAAAAGGCACAGATTTTGGATCTTTTTTTAGAGTGTGGGTCGTGGCTTCTAAATATACATGTATGTTGATGCATATTAATCCTTGTGATCAAACACAAGGCATTATATTTCTGAAGCTTGAAATAGAAATACTATTATGCTTATACAAATGTGCTAATTTATCAATTTAAAATAAATTCCATTGTTTACAGGACAAAAGAAGAAGACATGAAGACTCCTGATGTACAGAAAACGAAAACTATTCTTCACACAGACATTTTAAAAAATCTGGATAAAAACAAGAAAATACAGGATAGCATAATGACAAGAACATCTTCAGCTGATGGGAACACATTTTTGAAAGCAATGACGCTTGGACAAAATCCTCTGGGCAACATTCCGATGCCTGAACTCATTAATCTCAAGAGCCAAGATCATCCTGAGTTTGATCTGCTGTTCAATATCTATCCACATAACAAAAGAATGGATTTAAAAAAGTTGACTAGTGATTTCGATAGTGGAAATTACTTTATACTGCAATATCCATTCCACTTATGAAAAATATAATTCTATTATAACCGTTTATATATTTTGCAAAAACTTTATCAGATCTATTTTTTCTTTCAACAGTTTGATGCTGTATAAATCTTTGCTTCTTTGCTGTAGTAAACAAACATAATGAAAATATTTTCAACTTTTCTGGTTCTATAGATTGAGTTTTCAATCACTCATGAACTTCAATACTTTTAAAAATAATTCAACTTATGCTTTTTATTGCAATTAAGCAATGTATTATCGCTTATTGCTATTAAACAAACATAATTAATAGATATTTTTACTTTTCTGGTTGAATAAATTGAGTTTTCAATCCCACATGACCTTCAATACTTTTATAAATAATTCAACCCATCTCCTCATGTTTTTTGTTGCAAGTAGTCTTAGTTTTTCCATACATTGAAAAATTGATGAGTGTCAAGAAATTTGCATTAAGAAAATTCATATTTCTCTCTCGCTCTCTCTCTCACTCACTCACTCTCTCTCTCTCTCTCTCTCTCTCTCTCTCTCTCTCTCTCTCTCTCTCTCCTGCAAACATTGTTTTTTTCAAAATTCACTTCCAAAGAAGAGTTAACTGTAACAACTAAGAGCTGAATTATTCACGTCTCAGCTTCTTTTCTCATGTAACTTCTCAGCTTCTTTTTCAAAGTTTCATGCTAGTTTTTATTGTTTTTTTAGTTTGTTTCTTCCAACAGTGTTGCATTGACGTTCCTTTTCAACTTCTAACTCTCACTAGCCACTAGGTAGTACACAGTATTCTGTCTTCATCACGGTGTAATAAGAAAATATGTTTATTTGAACTTGGCGTTATCTTCAGATATGTGTTTTATAGAGCCAACATTTATAATGAATGAAAACAGGAAGTTAATTCAATTTGGGTTGAAAATAGGTTTGGAAACAAAACTCAGATCACAATATTCTTTTGGTTGCCCTTTGTTAATGAACATTGCCACCAAAAATTAGGCTACTTTATACTGCAATATCCATTCCACTTATGAAAAGTATAATTCTATGATAAACGTTTATATATTTTGAAAAACTTATTCAAATCTATTTTTTCTTTCGGAGGTTTGATGCTGTATGAATCTTTGCTTCTTCGCTGTAGTTTAATAATACCCAAATCTCCAAGAGTTTCGTTTCTCATTTGTACATGGAAAAATGTTTATATATATATATATATATATATATATATATATATATATATATATATATATATATATATATATATATATATAACTATATATACCTGCACCCTTATTTGATTCTGTTCAACAAAATTCAGCTCTGAAAAACAGTGTATTTATAGTTCAATTTTCTCGATATTTAATTATTGTAACTACTAAATGTAATATGCTTATTTATCAGAATTTTGAATTACTGTTTTTCTAAATTATTATATTTTGCATGTACTGTACCTATTCGATTTACTTACTGTAATGTGACTTATCACATTATGATGTGACTATAGTAATGTACTAGTGACTATAGTATAGTATAGTAATTTTGTGACTATAATAGAGTAATACAGCTATAATTAGTATTATTTTTTATCAAATATTTTTCAATGTTTATATTATAATAATTATTCTATTTGTTCATTGATAATGATTATGAAAATGATATACATAATAGTTATTACAGTTAGGCTGCATAATAGTTAAAATGATAAGAAAAATTTATTTAGTTTTGTTGTAAATTTAACGACCATCAGTTTTATATTGTGAATATATAATAAATGTATTTCGAGGTACCTCGAAAACGTTCGGCCAAATGTGAGTACATTTATTGTATATTCACAATTTAAAACTGACTGCAAGTCGTTAAATTTACAACAAAAAGTTCAGATTAACAACGCAGATCGTTATGGAACAAGAAATCCAAGGATTTATTTCGCTTAGAACAGCAACATTCATTTTTTAGGGAAATTATATTAAATGAATGTGCGAAAAGAGTAATTGCTACTCATTCTGGAACAGTATTCATTCATTTAATTAATATTCAGTGACGCAAATTCTGTTGGAATTCACTCTTGTGAATAATAGATAAGATGATTTTCCTTTCATGAGATTCGAACTTTCTCGACTTGAACCATAATAGTAAAAGCGCAAATTAAAGCGAACAAAAGCCTCCATACGTTTTTCTTCATTGTATTCCAATTTCATTTCCAGTTGAACCAGGTGGAATTAGACAAGCATCTCCTCACAGTCTCTATTAATTAGAGCGAATTTTGTTGAAATCATTCAATAACTTCAACGTTTTTCATCTACACTTTAATGGCGTTGGATCTTTCTTTATTGTTTCATCGCTCCTCCAAAACCTCACCACTCTTAAACCAGTAATTAAAGGCGGGAAAATTCTACAGTCTTTTCAAAAAATCTACTTGACCTTTTTTCATGACAGCCCTTTCTTCCAGAGCCTGAACACCTAAATTACTAATGAGACTTTTCATGCTTACAAAAGATAATCGTTGATTGGTACCATCATTTATCTTTCACTGGAGCATGATGAATACTATCCATTGAATATCCTTGACATTTATTTGCTTTATCATGAAACTTTAGTCAGTCTCTTATTGTTTATTATGAGACTAAGGATTTTAAGGACACTGTTGATTAAATGTCAAAAGTTCATTCAATGCAACGCTCAAAATTGTACGTTGCAACAATAATAAACAATTATTATCGAGTTATTTTCTGTTTTTCTCTTTAAAATATTCATTAGAAATGAATATTGGTGAATTTCGAATCCTCAATTCAACTCTATCAAATACACTGGAGACTTTTGGTACACGGATATTGGCAACAGTAACGAAATAGAAATGCAAAAGTTTGATGAATATTATTACAAAGAAAGCCCAACCACTGCCGGGGCTCGAACCTGGGCTTTACTTTTCCTCAGAGCTACAAATAGAGTGGATTCTCTGAAGCATTCCTTTGATATTAGAGCCAAATTGGCTAAGTATGCTGGAAATAGTACAAGGATACTTCAACCATTAACAATATTGTTTAATTAATGTAAATGGTAACGAATTTCGAATTATCAATTAAACCATATCAAATGCCACAATGATTGCACTCACATTCTTTTTTGAACAATATTCTAACTTAATTTATACATCTTTTTGATGAAAAAATAATGATAATTATCAATGAATAATGACATGCCTGTTTACATGCAAAACAGCCAATTATTAATCAACAATGTGTGTTTCAAATAATTATATTATACATATAAAACTTGCTTCTTTTCAAAATAAACTTCAACACATGCCTGGATTTCTTGTTCCATGACGAACTGCGTTGTTAATATTAACTTTTCAAGTGAATTCAACGACTTGCAGTCAAATTTTTATTAAAAATAAGTGTTATTGCGGGGTTTACAATGGAGGACCGCGGGGGAACAATAAGGAATTGAAACTATGTAAAATGTAATTTTATACGACTTACGACTTAAAAGATGCGATTCACGAACATAGCTGCACTCGAGTCCGCTCTCTTGCAGCAACTCACTTGGTTGAGTGGGGGTGGTACTGCCACCAACGTTGATGATAGGAGGAGCGGGGTAGGGAAGGAAAGAGCAGGATTGCACAAACCAACAAAAGATAACTCAATCTCTACCAATAAGTAATATTTCACTTACTTTGTAGGCCAAACGTTTTCGAGTTGTTGAAGGCCTTGAAGATGGGTTTCAACAACTCGAAAACGTTTGGCCTACAAAGTAAGTGAAATACTACTTATTTTTAATAAAAATTTGACTGCAAGTCGTTGAATTCACTTGAAAAGTTAATATCAACACATGCATTGTTTGCATGTCAATGTTGATTTTGGAAATTTATTGTATTGTTGTTTCCACTGTTAGTTATTGATCCCTAGTGTACTTTTTAAAAAATTTTCAATTGCTGATGATGCCCACATAATTCTGAAGGCTTGTGCGTGGGTAATGAGGTGAATGGGTGAAACAGCTATGGCTGAATGAGATTCTAACCCAAGGCTACTTGAAACAAAGCCAGCTAGAACCTTATCTTATCTTAGACAAGCGCTCCAACCAACTGATCCAACCAATCTCAATCGTATATTTAGTTATAACCTAAAATTCATTCTCATTAACTCATGGAAATATTGATATCTCCTTAATGTATTAACTCAAAAGTGTCAATGAAGTCTAAGAAAATTAGTATTGAAAGGGCTTGAACAAAATAATGTTTTTTATAGTGGACTTTGTACCAAAGTGTACAATCACAGTTAGAGGTAAGTACCGATAACTGCTTAATATTACTGCTTAGGTACCCTATATCACACATCTACGGCTATAGTACGGTTATTTTACTATATTTCAGGTCTTCTGAAATAGAAAATTGTTTCACCTATCAACACTGCATTTCTCCTTCTAATATTAATGGAGTCAAATTTGATGTATTATCTGTTCATGTAGGTAAGAGTGTGTACACTATTTTTTGATGGTGGTAAGTTTCAAGTAGTGTCTGCACATCATTTAACATCATCTGCACATAGCACCATGTGAGGTAAGGAGAAAAGTGGCATTGCTGAGGGAATTCAGGAGGATGTCTGATAATGCTGTTCCAATCCATGAGGATATTCCCCATGCTTGCAGAGGAAGGCTCAAATCACGACACCCTCCTGTCATGCTGGCTCAACTGCTGATGGGCGTGCCATATGATCCAGGAGAAGAGTGGAAAAGACTGTGGGACAACCTGAATAGGGGTCAGTGTGAAAACATACAAATTCCATCAACAAGACTCCCAGGTTTCCAACTCCCCCGCCGTATGTGGTGTGCACTCAATAGAGTCCGAACTGGAGTTGGCTGCTGTCGGGCACTCATGCACAGATGGGGGTTTGTTGACTCCCCAGACTGCGAATGTGGATCACTACAAACGATGAGTCATATTGTTCAGGAATGTCCATTGAGAAAGTATGAAGGAGAGATGAAGGATTTTTATTTATTGACGCAAGCTGCCGGCAGGTGGCTTAAGGAACTAGATGTTAAATTGTGACTTGGCTTAAGAAAGGTATCTGTAACTTGTTGAAAGAAAAAACCATACGCTATATATATATACATCATTTAAGAGTATTTATAGTTTATAGTGTATCTGTTTCTCACTTAGTAATGATGTACTGTTGAGAATTGCTCCTCATCTGAACTCAAACTTGCTCAGAGGAGTAATTTTCAGAAATATATTATTGCTGTTTGTGTTTTCGTTTCTGAAAATAAAGCATTGAAAATAAAAATAATAAAATAAAATAGTATTGACACTATTTAGAAGTATTTTGAAGTCTCATAGCATCATGTGTTTTAGAAACCCCCACTCAATCGGACATCCAAGTCAGAAAACTTGTTCCATTTCCAGCAATGATAGTAGTTGTTTATTTCCAAAAGTCATTAGAAACACAACTTGTGCAACAATCCATGCAATTAATAGTAATGTAGCTTCAATAGCAATTTAAAAAAGTATAGCAGTCTGTCAAGTGTCATTTCGTTTGCTGTAATCAGCAAAGCTTTGTAAATTACTACAGTTCCGGTCAGAGTAAATTTGCATGTTTGGCACACTCTGAGTTCACTGATTGGTTTTGTAAAACTCAATGGAAATCAAGGCAACGACGCAGTCATTCGATTTGGCTGATGAATCCCCCAACGAACCGAAATTGCAATCCTCTTTGGTTGTCAGACAATTTATATTCGTAATTAGAGGCGCTAGCCGATTGTTAGGAACCTCAAAACTCATCATGAATCCTTATTAATTAGAATTCATTTATCAATATGACAACTGATTTAATGAGTTGATCCTTTCTCAATCAGGTGATCATGATGTTGAAGATCCATCTTGTTTCCACTAATATGTAATAAAAACTTTAAAAACACTTTATAAATGGAAATTGTTACTCACGTTATGGCGTGACGGCCGTTTCACTCTGTTGTCAAGAGCATTGTCAGACGACCCACAGTACACTGATTTAAGGCATGAGTTTGAGGGTTCTGGATGTTCGAATTATGAAGGGTTGAGTAGGGAGATGAGTAGGCAGAAGGTTTGACCTCCAACCCTTCACCCTTCCAACATCTATATAACCCTCAAACTCATGCCTTAAATCAGTGTACTGTGGGTCGTCTGACGATGCTCTTGACAACAGAGTGAAACGGGCATCACGCCACAACGTGAGTTAATTTCCATTTTAACGTTTTTTTTTAGTTTTTATTACAGGTGTTCATGTTTTCGGACATCTGACATAATTTTGGGCAGATGGGTGAAATCATCAAAATGGACGACAGTTTTACAAAAATCATAAAAGATTTAAAAATTGCATGCAATGTGTTGATTTATTGAATGAATAATAAATAATTTCCTTATCATTCAGAGTACAGGGCAGGTTTGAAAATGAAATGGGAAAAAATTTAATTGGGTGAAGTTAAGATCACAAAGTCTCCTCTACCTTAGCCAAACATAAGTATAATATAAAATCTATGGTACCATAATAACCATATCAATAAAGCACTAGTTGGAATACAAATATTACCAGTCAAATACCATTTAAATATGGTACTAGTCGAAAGTCAGTACCTACAAAATATGATAAATAGTACAGAGAAAGATGTGATAAACATTGCCAGAAAAACCACCAGGTTTCAAGGTTCGAGAGCCCACATATAGAATACCAAAGACACATATAAATTATAAGTTACATTTACTATAGTTACCGTACATTAACTTTATTGACAGAGTGATTTATCAACAGATTTATTCATTTCTAGGATGAAAAATCTTAGTTGAAGGATTTTTCAGGTCAATATAGTGACTCTTGAAGTCATAAATCTTATATTTCTAAGATAGATCATCAACATTTCCCTGAGAGTAGCTCGAAATATTATTCATTAATTTCAAATTCCTCAAAGTGCTATTAATTTATACTGAAGACTTCCGCGATTGCGGATATTGAATAAATTAATAACACTTAATTCCAAATTAATAAATTCTGTTTCTGTATATTTGTCAGTTTGTTAAATTGTTAGTTACTTCAAACTAACTTGTCAAATATAATTTGAATGTATGTATGCTTATGCTTTATTGGCCATTACATTCAAATATCTTATCACATTACTAATTCAGGATAATTTAAAGTCTTTCATTCATTCACTAGTGGACAAGTTTGACCGGAAAAATCATTGAAAACATATATAAATAACAAAATAATATATTCAGGTTAAAAATATATTATATACTGTATATAAGTTATATTTTAACCTAAATATATGATTTCAACTTGATCAGCTTAGATTTTCTACAAGAAGGAATGAAGAAACATACGTAGGCTCTCTATCAGCAGAGTGGGCCAAAAAATATATTTAGTTGTCCATATAACAAACATCTTGAACTCCTAAAAAACCCGTAATGAAAACACTTGAACATAAAAACAACAAAGATTTAGAAACAGCATGAATTAATAAATAGATCAAACTTAAATAATGGCAACCCATCAAAATAATAAAAAATATAAAACTTAATTGACGTTGAGATTGACTCTACTAAGAACAAAAACAAAATTAACTTTTCAAGTGAATTCAATGACTTGCAGTCAAATAATTTGACTGCAAGTCGCTGAATTCACTTGAAAAGTTAATAATAACAACGCAGTTCGTCATGGAACATAAATCAAGGAAAAACAAAATGTTGAAATTTCGGATATGAGAAAGAACTGAACTAAGTCTAGTAAGTTATACATTTTCCTTGATGATACTAGTTCAATGAATTAGTAAACAGATAGCCAAAATTTAGTCAATGATAATCATCAGATGAATAATATTTCATTACAATTCATAAAAATTTCACTGTTAATGGATGTATGGTAGGCCTACAATTTTTTTTGGGCGTCATCTCTACCTATGGAATGATGTTGACTATGTAAGTACTCTTGTACAATATTCGGCTTTTAAAAATACCAATCTAATATCAAAACTGACACTGTATTTCTATTTATTTAATATATGATTTTCACTCACACCGGAGATACTGGAGGGATACATTTCACTTCCAAATAAAAGCTTCATCAGATTTAAATAGGCTCGCAGTTCTATTACAGTACTTACCCACAGCAAATAAAGCATCTATTTATTAAGTTAAGAAATGATTTAGTATTTTTACAAGTTTTGCAATAAATTGAATACTTTCAAGATCTAACAAACACTGTGATTGTTTTTTTGTTTTTTTTGTAGATTACGTCTTGGAGACTCCAGTTAAGGAGTATAAGACAAGTCAGATCAACAATATTATACACTAGATACCATAATTACTTCAATTAGTTGAGGTGAGGCTTAATTTTGATGTGAAAAAACTCTTGTACACTATAAAAAGCTTTATCAACTAAATATTTCTTCAATGTATAATGTGCATTAGCCACACAGGTAGGTAGCCAACGTAGAATTTTTATTGAAATGTTTCCATATTTCTTAAACAATATCTGGTTTCTTGAGTTTCTAGTATGTGATTCTTATGAGACTAGAAAAGTATATATCGAGTGGTGGTCAGATCGACAGAATTTCTCCCAATGATTTATGGTTATTAATAGTAAGCGATCAAAAAATATCAAATACTTTATGCAGATTTGTGAGATAACCTAGATGTAAACACTTCAACATGATCCCACCCCCTTCTAATACAATTTATTGTGACTAAATTACAATGAACATTCAGACAATGACCAACAATGGATTCATTACAATGACCAACAGACTCAAGTCCAAAACTGCTCTCTTCACAAATCTTGAATAAATGTTACATTGTCCAAAACATTGAGGTTAACACAAATTAAAAATTTAGATTTGCTAAAAAACTTTACTCAAAAAGTAATGATAATAAAAATAATTTAATTGGCAGGTTTATTTCTTTGTATGATAATGAGTTATTTAAGTGATATTATGTGGAATCAACGTTTTGAAATTAAACCACGTTTGATGGGTAAAGTTTCTGGAGACAATCTAATATCAAAACTGACAATGTATTTCAATTTAAATATATCTTTTTTTACTCGCTTATATTAGATAGAGATACTGGAGGGATGCATTTCACTTCTAGAAAGAAGCTTCCTCAGCCTCACTTGAGCTGATGAAGCTTCTTTTTAGAAGTGAAATGCATTTCTACTAATATAATTAGGTTTTAGTTAAAATAAGCTACTGTTGTGAGTTACCAAGTGATAATCTCCTCGGCTACTTGTATTATAATTGTTTACGTCTAGATTTTATTTAATATCTCTCTTTTTTGCATATAAAGTAGCTTCATACACATATAATCAGGGTACAGTTAGGATACCAAGTCTCTTGAACAACAGCCCACATGAATATAATCTATTTACTCTTTCCATACACCTAACTGCTTTCTTTTGGATCCTAAACACCCTATCAAGGTTTTGTTTTGATGAATTACTCCATATTAAGATAGCATACCTAATATGTGACAGTGAGAGCCCATGGTAAGCTGTAAAAAGTAACTTTTTGTCATTCAATCTAGCGCCCTCCAGTATCTCCAATATAAGTGAGTAAAGACAATAAATTGAATTTAAATACAGTGTCAGTTTTGATATTGGATTGTTCATCAAGTATTTTGTCATGAAAAACATCACAGATTTCTGGAAAATCTGAAACAGACTATGGTTGACTTACAAGCTACTTAGGCCAACTTACACAAATCACGTGAAATCAACTCAAACAAGCATAAAGTCCAGCTTCCAACAGAACTCACACATGAGAGAGAGAGAGAGAGAGAGAGAGAGAGAGAGAGAGAGAGAGAGAGAGAGAGAGTGAGAGTGAGAGAGAGAGTGAGCAAGAGTGTATGAGAAAGGGTTGGAGGAGGGATTAAGCACAAGATGCAATATTGAGAAAGTTCACTCTAATCATTCCTATTCTCTTGGTACAGTATTATGGATTCTGTGCCTAACTATTTGCAAGTGGGTGTAACTTGTGGGAGTTGGAAATTCTCAAGATTTAACCAGCTTATTTCCTGTACTATACATACCGTACGCAAGATTCGAACAACTATCAATCATGGCGGATTTAGAAACTAATGTCATAATATTAATGTGCTTTGTGGGTTGCTTGTGGAATATTTTGGGAGATGGTTATTGGAATAGAGCGCTTTCGTAGAGCAATATTACTACTTTAGTGTTGCAATAATAGATCAAATAGTGCTAGATTAGACCAAGACTAGTTGCACGGATAGCGAGGTTCTAGATTGCTCTACGAGAGCGCTCCATAGCAATAAAGTGTGATAGGGATAAATTCATTTCTGTCTCACTAAAATTATATATCTTTTTTCGAATTAATTTACACTGGTGTGGGCTACTCTTCTACGTTATTTGGTAGTCTATCATTTTTTCTTCAGAATGGAATTTAATCAAATATTTCCTCAAATAGATTTACTATGAGAATTTAACGGTTGGCAATGGATCGAAATGAACGAAGGCTTGAACTTGGACCCTTGAAGGGTTGTCGCGTCAATGATGATGATGATGATGATGATGATGATGATGATGATTTCATCAAATGTGATGGAAATATCATTAATAGTAGTCAGAACAATAATTAGATTAGATTGATTATCATTCTTTATTCATATCAATTTACAAATTATGCATATGAATGGTTAAAAACAAAATGATCAACATCACATAGATGCAATAGTAAACTCAGATAATGCTAATTTTTATAGTGCAAGATATTATGTACAATGATCTCATTTGTATGATCTTAATGATATTAACTATGGTTATGACAACCTAAGTGATACAATTGCATGAAATGGCGAAATTTGAACAAAGATTTGTCCATTCTTGAAACAACCAGTTTAATATAAAAAGAGATAGTATAATATAAGAGTGTGTGTGTGTTTGGTTCCTGTGCAGTGTGCCCATACTAAGTAAAGCATGAATAAGAGCAAACATTTGATTTGGGCGAGTGAGGTCTACTTAACAGAACTGCTAGTATAATTGCTCTATTTCGATTTTGAACTGAACTATGTATTACTTTAGAAGTACAACATATTTTGGTCGGATAAAATCAGCACATATGGGAAGCAGCATTTCCTGATTATTGACGTGTTATTTATTTTCCTTGAAAAAGTAAATCATAGATTAATACAAAATTCATCAGTTGTGGGAGGAATGTAGGAGAAGGACAAATGAAGAGCAAAGTCTTCAGATTATTTACTGGAGGATAGTTTCAAACAAAGCCTGGCTTGTGCCGTTTTATTCGCTTGCTGAATTCCAAACTGTGAACATCACCTCTATTCTTGACCTCGTCAAGTTAATGTCATATTTTCATTATTGACTTTGAATTAATGTTATCTAGTTTTAATATTTGATGTTCAGTCACGACCGCTCAAGACTGCGCTTGGATGGGTGACCGTGCTTCAATGACTTGATGTTACAAGCTTTATTATCACTTACCCGGTGGTTCGGAACCCACCTAAAATAGTAGGTCCACCATGTTCCCCGTAACATGGCACAAACGGCGAGGTGGAACAACCCGTAAGGGTCTCCCCACCATTAAAAGCCATACGCTTATTATTATTATTATTATTAATATTTGATAAGTACCTGTATTTAATATGTGATTCTATGATGACTAGCTGCATATATTTTAGCGTTATATCAATATATTTTACTGCTATTTTATTGGCCTTGTACTTTGTTGTATGTGTATTATCTATTATGACTTGGCCTCCATTGCTATCATTGTGTTTTTGGCTGTAATAAATCATTGAACCTACTTCACTCCTCGTTTTGGACCAAAACATAATGGTGAGGTCTTAGAGTCATCTACATTTGAAATCGGCTATGCTACTACTATACATACATGAAATATTAGGCGCTGACTTCAAAAGGTTAGTTGTATTTTTTTATTTTTTTGGAGGATGAAGCCCACATAGGTATGAGTCCTGTGCGTAGGTAATGAGTTAGATGATGGTGATTGATGAGTTGGACCTACAGTTTTAGGTGGTTTCCGAACCACCGGGAAGTGATTTTACAGCAGAGAACATTTTTTTGCTGGCCAATCTAATAGGTCACCGTTACAAACAGGACCTACGAGAACGCAGCTCATCTCTATCTGATTGAACAGATACCTGCTACGACTCGCGGCTATCACTTCCCTTATTGAATTTTGAATTTTCTCAGTTTATAGTGAATGCTTTATTTTAAACTTTTTAGAACATGAGTATTTATAAAAGACGGTTTATTTTTTGTTTTAATTTTTCAAATTCAGTCTCCTTCTGGTATCTGGTGTCAGTTTGCTGAAAGCTGAGCTTTACCTGATTATTCTATATCGTACGTGTGTTTCCATGACAGGTGAGTATTTAAGCCTGCTTGATCATGTGCTTTCAGTATTTGGAGTTATCTCTTCTGGCTTATAACTGTATCTAGTAGTCTGCGTTTGTTTCGTGGAAGCGCGCTGGATCACTTTACCACTAATTTCCAACTCACTCCCGTTTAAGCTCGCTCAGACGCTTTTGAATTAATTGTTGAAACTCATGAAAACTTCGATCCGATCACCAACATATCAGTGATAGCATGGTATTAGAGGGAAAATTCCTCATGCAGAAGGGACATTTACACACGCTAAAAGGGAAATTTTCACTTGGCATCCCTGAGCTAGTGCTTGAGGCTTTTCAGCGCTCACTTCTAGCGACAGTTCCATTCCTATCATGCAGCCGTGAAAATTGTCACGTGATCACGGGAAAACGGAATACCATCCCGAGTCGGAAAATAGAAAACTTTTTCCACAAGATTTCAGAGAAAATGTGAGTAGACCACCAGAATGAAAATTTCGAAGAATGTTAGTGGCTTTAGAAATATTTTAGAACTTGAAATGTTTTACCCTAAAATGTATATTACTATTGAATATTGAGTTTTAATATTTAAGAAAAGTAGAAATATACATATTATGATTTTATTATTGTCAGTATTCCAGGTAGAAATAGCCTAGTACCTAACCAAATATTTAGCATAATCTTAACATTGCTACATCAATATTAATGTTTTGATACACATATTAAAACCATCAGTAACTTTTGATAATATAAAATTAAACTTAAGTATTTGATGAACTTATAACAATCAGTAACTGTTAATAACAGCAAATTGAACTTAAGTAATTTATTGATGAACTAATTTCAAAAAATATGTTGGCTGACAGTCTAATAACTATCAGCAGATTTTGTTACAGGTTAACACATATCTTTAGATTTCAAATTCAATTTTTTTTATTTAGACAAGGATATAACATGATAAATCAAGATTATAATGTTGACAAGTTTTAATTACAACATGGTAAATTAGAATAAATTGAGTTACTAATACTTTGTCAAAACAAAACTACTACTTGCTAAATTGATGAAAAATTTGTTTGAATTAGAATTTTGCATAACTATTAACTTATTAACGTCAAGACAAAATTTATTCCATCAAAATGGATAACCATATTATTTTTATAAGATAATGAATACAAAAAATTCAGAAACCTTCTTGAAAAAAGAAATCACACTATATAATAAATGTGTTCAGACTAGGAATTCACTTCTTTTCAATTAATAAAAGACATAACAAAATATATATCATTAGGCTATTTAATAATATAATATGTATATGTACATATGATAAGCTGCACGGGCCACCAGTTGGTTGAGGCGTTGCAACTTCAGCTTGCTGTCGTTTCACCGGTAGTGAGTTCGAATCCCACTCCTCCGTCTGACATCTATGTGTTATCATTCACCTCATTACCCACGCGCTAGTCTCAGACTCATGTGGGCATAATCAACAATTAAAAAAATCATAGATATAACAAAAAACTTATGAAATTATGATCAAACATAATTATAGATTACATTAATGTGGCTCGATTGAATAATCCAAATGTTTGTTGAACTTTCATACAGCATAAATATCATGAAACTCTCAAAATCACTCACTGAATATGCCTTATTTCATGTATTGTTAACACCAAATTACTTGTCAGAATTTTATAAGCTTTATTATCACTTACCAGGTGGTTCGGAGCCCACCCAAAATAGTAGATTCACAATTTTCCCCTTAAAATGTCTCAAACGGCGAAGTGGAACTACCCGTAAGGGTCTCACCAACAAAAGCCATATACTTATTATTTGTCAGCATAAATTTAATATCAAGAAGACTTTTCTGTAATCAGTACATTTATATTAAAATACAAATTGAATGAAATTAAGTAATTAAATTGATATTTTCTTCATTAATTTTTCCATGGAATACAATGATAATTGAAGGCGATGAGAACCAGTTGTGATTGAGTAGCATTTTGTACATTAAGCAGACATTCTGTCACCGGCATAAATTGGCACATTATTTTTCTTCTTAGCCAGGTGAATTTTCTTCTCATAAAATTATTCTTCATATAAGTGACCAATACCAATTACTTTTTTTGTAGATTACGTCTTGGAAACTTCAGTTAAGGACTATAAGGCATGTCAGATTAACAATTACACAATCTTAGACACTAGTTACCATAATTTCTACCTATATCAATTAGTTGAGGTGAGGCTTAATTTTGATGTAAAAGGAACTCTTGTACATTTTTTTTTTTTTTTTGTAGATTACGTCTTGGAGACTCCAGTTAAGGAGTATAAGACAAGTCAGATCAACAATATTATACACTAGATACCATAATTACTTCAATTAGTTGAGGTGAGGCTTAATTTTGATGTGAAAGGAACTCTTGTACACTATAAAAAGCTTTATCAACTAAATATTTCTTCAATTGTTTTTTAAATATTTCTATATTTTCAAGACTCTTCAAAAACTGCGGTAGCTTGTTGTAGAATTTCCTACCAATATAACTAGGTTTTTGTTTGAATAAGCTACTATTGTGACTCACCAAGTGATAATCTCCTCGGCTTCTTGTATTATAATCATGTACATCAAGATTTTGGTTAATATCATTCGTTTTTACATATAAAGTAGCTTCATACACATATAAGCACGGTACAGTTAGGAGACCAAGTCTCTTGAACAACGGCCTACATGAATCTAATCTATTTACTCTTTCTATACACCTAACCGCTTTCTTTTGGATCTTAAACACCCTATCAAGATTTTGTTTTGATGAATTACCCCATACTAAGATAGCATACCTAATATGTGACAGTAAGAGCCCATGGTAAGCTGTAAAAAGTAACTTTTTGTCATTCAATCTAGCGAGCTGTCGCAGGACAAATACCCCAGATGAAATTTTACTACATATTTTCTCAATGTATGGAGTCCAGGTCAATCGTCTATCCAACATAACTCCTAGAAATGCAATTTTTTCTTCCTGGTCTAATTGATTATCGTTTACAAACACGTTTATAGCCCTATCTTCATTTAAATTATGTTTGTTTTTGAATTGAAGGTATTGGCATTTTTTACTATTTATAGTTAATTTCAACTGATTTAAAAATTGGACAATGGACTGCACACCTATATGGGCACTTATTTCTAAATTATCTAGAATGGAATTGCTGAAAATGAGTGATGTATCATCAGCAAATAAGAGGGCTCTACCACTAATTAATTCTTTAGGTAAACGGTTGACATATAACAAAAAAAGCAATGGACCTAGTATTGACCCCTGAGGCACTCCAGCTTGCACCTCTAATTTATTAGATTTATTCTTTACTATACTATTACCAACTACTGTAGTTAGTTCTACACATTGTTTTCTCCCAATAAGATATGATTCAAACCATTTCAGTTCAACCCCATTTACACCTACATTTTGCAGTATTTCCAATAAAGTTCTATGATTAACACAATCTTAAGAATCATAAGAATCTTCATTATCACAAAATGAAATTTTTTTTAAACTAATATAATTAAATAAAATAATTTAAATTTAAAATAAATACATTATTATTGTTGTGGTTATCCATTTTTCGTGAACTGCAGTAGAATTATTCATATGTATTATCTTGCTGTGCAGAACTGACCTTTTTGAGTCGCGGCGGACGCGTTTCAAACTATGTTGTTCTTCTTCGGCTTTTGACCAAGCAGTCAGTCTGCAACCAAGCGCCAAAGAAGAACAACATAGTTCGAAACGCGTCCGCCGCAACTCAAAAAGGTCAGTTCTGCACAGCAAGATAATACATATGAATAGTCTTGTACATTATAAAAAGCTTTATCAACTAAATATTTTTTTTTCTTTTATAAATATTTCTATATTTTCAAGTCTCTTTGAAAACTGCGGTAGCTTGTTGTAGAGTCTCCTATCAATATCACTAGGTTTTTGTTTGAATAAGATAATATTGTGACTCACCAAGTGATAATCTCCTCAACTTCTTGTATAATACAAGAATAATCTATAATAATTATAATGTTGGTTATTCTTGTATGTCAAGATGTTGGTTAATATCACTCTTTTTTAAATATAAAGTAGCTTCATACACATATAAGCAGGGTACAGTTAGGAGACCAAGTCTCTTGAACAATATGAATCTAAATCTAAACTACTTACTCTTTCCATACATCTAACAGCTTTCTTTTGGATCTTAAACACCCTATCAAGGTTTTATTTTGATGAATTACCCCATACTAAGAAAGCATACCTAATATGTGAAAATAAGAGCCCATGGTAAGCTGCAAAAATTTACTTTTTGTCATTTAATCTAGCAAGCTGTCGCAGGACAAATACCCCATATATTTTAAAACATATTTTCTCAATGTATGGAACCCAGGTCAATCGTCTATCCAACAAAACTTCTAGAAATACAATGTTTTCTTCCTGGTCTAGTTGATTATTGTTTACAAACACGTTTATAGCCCATTCATTTGAATTATGTTTGTTTTTAAATTGAAGGTATTGGCATTTTTTACTATTTATTGTTAATTTCAACTGATTTAAAAATTGACTTAGAAATACAGTGAAAGTTCTACTTTATATTGTGAAATAGAAATTCGTTTTACAATCTTAAGCTTTTTGATTCAATCATTATTTGATATTTGATGGAAAAACAATAAATTTTTAAGATACTGATGAAAGTTTTTGGAAATGATATACTCGCTTACTTATGTGTACAATAAGAGAAAACCGTCAAGCTATAACGCTCTTTTGAGGGTGCGATTTTCCATTTGCACCTAGTAGTGATGGGTACTATCGAGTTCTTCACTTGACAAACTTTTCTTTGTGACGTCAGGAAGCGACGTGCTTTCTTCCAATATATCATTCCACACCCTTGAAATATAAGTTTGCAAGTGCTGCCTTTATTGTATTGAGATGGAGGGAAATATTTACATGGGCAAAGGCGGCGAACATATCAACTTTTTCCGGGTGAGAGGAACTTCGCGTGCAAGTGCTTAGCTAGAATAACAAACTTGTAAAAAAGCTTCTCAGAAATTGAATAGCGTCTTGTATTCTATAGGCAACATGCTAAAGTACACAGCTAAGGTAACATCTTGTGAAAACTTTTCAAGTTACTTTGAGAGCATCACTCGAACAACTTCTATTTTATTTTGTCATGAAAGGCTTATGGTGTTCTATGTATATTATTTTTAGTTTTAAAAGATCAAGACAAACAATTTTCTACCATTGTTTACTTTCTCGGTTAAGGTTATTGAAATCAAAATATTCAATTTTTCAATCAGCTGCAGAAGTATTCCATTTTGTGAAAAAGTATGGTGGACATTGTATTGTTTCAGTTGTGAAGTTTCTAGTAAAATTCTAGTAAGATGCTCTGCAAAATTTGAGTCTCCTTTTTGAACTAAAACTGAAGTACAGAGTATAGCTTAATATATACTAAACATGGAATGATACTATTGGCTAAGGGATAGGCTGACCTTCATTGACGGTTTGTGATTGGTTGAAGGCCATAACAAGTCACATCCTCTGGTGGGAGGAGCAGCAAGCAAAAATAAGAATCAAATCAAGAACTAAAAACCGTGAACATCTAGAAAGTAACAAAGAAGAACAATATACAAGGAAACCCCAAAAAGGAGACTCAAATTATGCAGCATCTCATTTATAATGGACACAAGTTCAAGGCTGAAGAAAATGTTGAATTTCTACATTTGATTGGCAAAGGCAGACAATTGAACATTTTAGAAGGTTTGGAGATAACTAGGTTATTAAAAACCAATTTCAATACTAGTTTAAATGATCTAATTTATTCTATCCAATTCAATACAACTAACTCGGTTTCATCATAATTCTGGCCTACATTTCAATAACAGAACTTTTGTGTCTTTCTTGGTTGACCTTGGCTGCATTTCAGTGAGCTTCATTAAAAAATTATTCAATTCTAACCTACTCATGTATTGTTCTTCTTTGTTTCTTTCTAGATGTTCACGGATTTTAGTTCTTGATTTGATTCTTATTTTTGCTTTTTGCTCCTCCCACCAGTAGGTGTGATTTGTTATGGCCTTCAGTCAATCACAAACCATCAATGAAGGTCAGGCAATAGTATCATCCCATGTTCAGTATACAGAACACTACTCTGTACTCTAGTTTGTTTAAGATTGGTAATGGTTTAATAACCAAAACTAGTCTCACTATTTTTAATAAATGTGATTGTGACAAACTTCGCCTTTTTATTCATTGAAAGATGTTTTTAGTTTCTAAAATCCTTTCTGAATATAGATAAATGAATGAATCAAGTAATAGATAATAAGGTTACCACCAATGTTTTGAGTGTTTTTTGATGAATTATTTATAATTTTTTGATCATTTCTTTGTAGCAGGTAAGTTCATGATACTATATTATCACATAATGGCTGTTCTAGTCTTCCTCATACAGCAGGAATATTATTGGCATTTTATTGTCTATTGTGCAGCATAATAATCATTATTAAATATTTTATTAAAATCGAATCTTAATGTTCACCTAAATAATGCTTTATTAGAGAATTTAATTTGGTAACATAATATGATGGTTCGTATAATGAGTAAGATCAAGACTTAACTAACCAACCTATAAAGGTTTAATGAATATATGACAAGAATATGATATAAGCCTTCTTATGAAACAACTCAATTACCTTTCAATATTGTATTGCAAATAATATGAAACTGTTCTGCACAATAATATTCACTAATTGTAATCTTGTGTGAATAACAAAGTGTAAAAAGACAAACGGAATTTACTCACTTGGCTGAAATAATACTTCATACTTGATTGAATAAATTGTCAACTGTCTGTTTTCAAATAAATGTAAGCATCTACATTCAAATTCATTTGATAATTGAATTTTTTATTGTCTTGGCTCATCTATAACATTTTATTGGCGTTTTTATGGGAGTTGCTCTGAATTAGTGATGCAATTGCAGGTACGTTTTATTGAGTAGATTTGGATGAAAAAGTAGTAAGATGGGGTGGAATGACGTTTCCAATTATTTTAATTTTTTTTTTTTTGTAGATTACGTCTTGGAGACTCCAGTTAAGGAGTATAAGACAAGTCAGATCAACAATATTATACACTAGATACCATAATTACTTCAATTAGTTGAGGTGAGGCTTAATTTTGATGTGAAAAGAACTCTTGTACCTTTTTAACTGGACAACTCATAGTAATATGAAACCTTAAAATATTAATGAAACTATCACATTTGTCATTTAAACTATTGCTAAAACCCTACTCCGGTTTTCTTGTAGCAGATTCTGCTTCAAACAATCGATATTCCCCTGTTCACATTGTTGAATTTCTTTCATTACTCTACTCTTTTTAATTGAATTATGACCTTGCAACCCCACCTCTAAGATTTGATAGTCATGATCAGATAGTTCCGAGCCGCCTAATCTTGTTTTAGAGTAATCTATATTAGTAAGGATGTTATCAATTATTGTTTGTGATGTTCTTGTGACTCTGGTATATTCATGAATTTTTTCAAGTTATTCATGCATATAATATTCTTTAAATCTTCTGTCATTTTATTCTGTGTTGCAAAGTCTGTATTGAAATCTCCCGCTACAATAACGTTTGTAAAACGAGTAGTAGTAATCTCTAAAAGCCTATTGAAAAGTTCACAAAAATTGTTCCATTCCCCATTTGGTGACCTGTAAATACCTAACACCGCTACTTCGAAATTATTGTCGATTTTTACTCTCAAACCAGTAACTTCTAAATCCATTTCCACAGCAAATTTCTCTACATATTCTAAATTAAATGTTTATTGTCTGAAGTGAGCTCAATTGGATAAATTCATCTATAATCACACAATATCATTCATAGTAAATACATCTTGGTATGAGTCATAAATAATAAAGATAATAAATAATTATCTAAGTCATAAATATTAGTGTGGAATCATTTGTCTCAAATGATGTAGCTTGTGATTGATGAAGAATTGAAACCATTTATCCAGTAAGTAAATGTGTTTCCCTGCCTTGGCTCAAACGTTTTCCAATGTTTTTGTCTGCAACTTCATTATCTTTCAATATTGTAGAATTAATTGACTGCAAATAGCATTCAATGAAGTTTTTGCATGTAATAAGTTTTCCTGTGCTTAATCAATAATATTCTTTTTGTTACTCTGTGGAATTCTTACAGAACAATAATATTCTGTGATGTTTTCCATGACGAAATATTGTTTGAAGTTTTGTATTTGAAAGATCAGATAATGCAGTCATTATAATATGATAGTAGATTTTTGTAAACTCCTGTCCAAAAATTTACGGAAAGTTTCTTTCAGCTAATCAACTACTCTACTCTATTTTTAACATTAGCCCTAGATGAAATGACGTCATTGAACAGTCCTGAGGCCTTTGCTCCCGTAGGTTACGGTTCCACACAGATCTAAAGAGTAGTATTTATCCTGACTTTCCACTATAGTCTCAGAAGTCATAACCAGAAGAAACCATTTCAATGGCGAAATGAGAGTTGGTGACTACTGACAAGAGTAAAGTAAACTTGCCAACAGATTAATGAAGCAGCCAGTCAATTGTTTCAACAAAAGAAAAGTCAGCTTTCGCTTTGTATTGTGTGCTGGATAAAAGTTTCCTTGGAACCATTTTTCAGATGAAAGTGGATCATTATTTTCACAGTTTCTGGTTTCTGTCACGTTTCACACTCGCTACTATAGAAATTTTTGCTCCAATCTCAACTCAAAATCTGCTTCAGTTGAGTTGAGTTTTGTTTAGTTTGCTGCAGACAGTTCTGATTAATTCTTACTCGAACTGTGTCGTAGGCAGGCTATGAAGAAATTTGATGGAGAAAAGAGGCCTACTGCCTTTTTGTGGACAAACTTCAACTTAATCTAGCTTCTACCCGGGATAGAAGTTCTTATCATTAGCTCCCAGACGCAAACAACAGTTCATTTTTCTCATAGCTCACTTAGATACAATAGCGAATCGTGTTTTTATTATATCATTCAACCAGCTTTCAGCTTCCTCAATATTATGACTCAATCAACTTTTTATTTGCTTCTTGTCAATCTTCAATAACAACGGTGACCGATTAGATTGGCCAGCAAAAAAGACACTGTTCTCTGCTGCAAAATAACTTCCCGGTGGTTCGGAACCCACCTAAAACTGTAGGTCCAGCTCATCAATCACAATCATCCAACTCATTACTCACGCACAGGTCTCAGACCTATGTGGGCTTCAACTTCCAAAAAAAAACAGAATTTCATGTGCAAATCATCTACTTAATAATAGATACATTGTGTATGTAACTTGAATACGCCTGTGGTAGGCTACATTCCAATAAATAATGCCTTAACGTTTCAATTTTCAACGATATACAAAATTCCAAGTAATGTATGGTACACATAATGAAAATATAGACGAAATATATCCTTTGATGTTGAAGCGGTGGGAGTTATGCATTTATGAAGTAAAATAATATGATTTGTCAGACAAGCTGTTAATAACAAACTGGCTTATACAGTTGGCTTTCTCAACAATGTAAAAATAGTTGTTATTATTATGCTAATTTATTATTCGAGTATTTCATTCCATGTCATATAACTCTTTAAATTTAAATGAAATTATTCATCAGACGTGAATTCTGTGTCCTCTTTCCGTGCCCCCTTAAATTAAAATGAAATTCAGCTGTGGGCCTAAATTCAAAAATAGAAAATTTCCACATTTATCATTAGCTGCTGAAATGTAATAATAAATCACTGTATTTTGCAGAAAATTCAATTCTGAAAATAGCATGTTGAATCGTCTAATTAATCAGGATTTTATTGAATTAAAAATACAATCGTGTAAAATATAATATTTAAATAAATAATAAATATGTAATAAGAGTAAATAAAATATTTCACGTTTGTATGATTTAATCCAATAAAATCATGATTTATTGGATGATTCAACATGCTATTTTCAGAATTAAATTTTCTACAAGTTTAGTTTGAAAAAATTGCTGGCTTATTTTTAAATAACAAAATTAATCGACTTCAAACTTGAAACCCCTGTTTTATAGCTATTTTGTAGAATATCTCAATGTAATTATGGTAGTTACATATTTGTAACATGTTAAATTCGATTTTCATCTCCTTTTTACATAAATCTTATCCAATCTAACACCTAAATGGAGGCCTCGGAGATTTCAAATTCATTCAACTGACGTCAATTTTGGCCTTTTTATTAAAGGAAAAAAGCGTTTCCGGAACAATGTTTACATAAAAAATGTCTTCATTTTTATGAGAGTAATAAGCTGAAGCAGAAACCTCCTGAAGCACTCTGTTTATAAGAATGGAACGAAACTTTCTCCAAGATTTTTTTTGAGGATGAAGCCCACATAGGTCTGACACCTGTGCGTAAGTAATTAGTTGGATGATTGTAATTGATAATAATAATAATAATAAGCGTATGGCTTTTAATGGTGGGGAGACCCTTACGGGTAGTTCCACCTCGCCGTTTGTGCCATGTTACAGGGAACATGGTGGACCTACTATTTTAGGTGAGTTCCGAACCACCGGGTAAGTGATAATAAAGCTGTAATTGATGAGTTGGACCTACAGATTCAGGTGGGTTCCAAACCACCCGGAAGGGATTTTACAGCAGAGAACAGAGTTTTTTTTGCTGGCATAAATACTCGTTACAGACATTAGATCATAATAATGATACCCACATATTAGAAAGACTACTGTTACTAAGTGAATCTAATGCTGTAGACAGTAATGTTGTTTGTAGTAAAGGATAATATGGGGCTTCTACTCCAGTTCGAAAATGAGCTGGACCTACAGTTTCAGGTGGGTTCCGAGCTACTTATAATCTAGTTTTCATCTAAGCATCCAATCATTTTCTGACTTCTCCATTGCGTTAGTTCTCTAATGCAATTTATTACTATTTATTCTATTAGGTCTTATTTGGAGAGAAACTGACAGTCTCCTAATATTATTCAACCCGTTTTATGAATCCCAAACGTGGCACGTCTGCGAAATTTCATTTGCACACATTTAGGGCTTAGCAGTGCTCAGCTATAATTCATATGCAAATCAGAGCAGCATATCCAGTGTAGTGGTGTGGTGGTGGCTTGAATGAAAAACTAGATACCATCTAACACTACACCATGCACAGTCGGCGTCTAATTTACTGTATTCATGCGTTTATCCAACGCTGATGAATAAAACAAGACATTCGTTGCTGTGTGTATAGGCTTCTGCCTCACATGATAGGACAGCTATCTTTAGGAAGTTTGCCCATCCCATGCTTCTAAACAGAATCAACAAATGTTATTGGAATGGGTTAATTGGAATTTCATTTGAAATAATGAATAATAACCACATTTATTAAAATAGTGAGATACTAGTTTCGGTTGTTACAACATTATCAATCTCAAACATACTAAAACTAAAGTACAAATTTGTTTAATATATACTAAACACGGAATGATACTATTGACTAAGGAAGAAATAGGCTGATCTTCATTGAAGGTTCAGGATTGGCTGAAGGTTCAGGTTTGGCTGAAGGTCATAACAAGTCACGCCCACTGGTGGGAGGAGCAGCAAGCAATCATAAGTGTCCAAATCAAGAACCAACAACCATGAACATGTAGGAAGCAACAAAGAAAAACAATACACAAGTGGGTGGGCTAAAATTTAATAATTTTTAAATTAAAAATTGAAGCTGACTGAATTGCAGTCAAGGTCAATCGAGAAAAACTGGAAAGTACTGCTATTAGAATGTAGGCCAGAATTATGATGAAACCAAGTTAGTTTTATTGAATTGGTTAAAATAATTTTGATCATTTAAACTAGTATTGAAATCGTTTTTACCAACCTAGTTATCTACAAAGCTTCTAAAATGTTCAATTGTCTGCCTTTGCCAATCAAATGCAGAAATTCAACATTGTCTTCAGCCTTGAACTTGTGTCCATTATTAATGAGATTCTCTACAAAATTCGAGTCTCCTTTTTGGGTTTTCCTTGTGTATTGTTCTTCTTTGTTACTTTCTAGATGTTCGCGGTTTTTAGTTCTTGATTTGATTCTTATTTTTGCTTGTTGCTCCTCCCACCAGTGGGCGTTACTTGTTAGGGCCTTCAGCCAATCACAAACCGTGTAATGGCTTTGGTCAGAAACCTTGTAGGTTGTCATTTATTCGATTCAAACCACTTCAGGCGACAAAATTGTTATATCACTTGGAATACAAACGGTGTCAATTATTCCACCATTCAGATCACCAAATTAAAAAAAAATGATTCAGTGCTCTCCAAAAATGACACAGCTAGCTGAAAATTTTGATTGTGTTTAGTCATACAAGCCTATATACAGTCATACTAACAGAACATGTTGATGTTGTTGGTGCTCAGAGTACTTATACACGAACAGTATGCGAGCTCTGTTCTCTATCATGCTCTCTCTCTCTTCATTCATTCAAATTCGAAATTCAACTGTAAATCTTCACACAGCCAAATTCACATTTCGAAGAGTCATCAATGACGATCATCAAATCACAATTGTTTGTTTCCATTTGATGTATTTCTGATTCAATCCAGCGATCAGCAAATGATTGAAGCAACATTTCGGAGTTTGTAGTCATGACGTCATGACGCTCCATTGAGCATTTAATTCATTAATTCACGCATGAATAAGTTCCAAAATTAATTCACCGAAATTCCATCTTTCTGCCTCACATATTCGCTGTGCACTCTTGTGATTGACTAGTCTCGTATTTCATAGATGGGTGAGGATTAGCTGCATATATTTAGAACATTATTTCAATGCTCATTTATATCCTCTTTATTCGGAGGATAAAGCCCACATAGGTCTGAGACCTGTGCGCGGGTAATGAATTGGATGATTGTAATTGATGAGTTGGACCGACAGTTTTCGGTGAGCTCCGATACTGTGATTATAATAGTGATAGATTCTCTCTTCCATGCCTGCTTCGCTAAACTTGAATGTTGTTTGTAATTTGTGATTCAGTTATAAATAATGCAATATTGAAACCGACACTAATATTAAATTGTTCATTAAGTATTTTGTTATGGAATACACCACAAGTATAAAAAAGTAATGATTGTTCAGATAGTTTGGAAATCTGATATGTTGTGAATATAGCATGTTGATAATCTATGAGTATTTAATTTTAAATAATTAATTGAAATCGTACTTTTACACTTCAGGTTCATCCAAACGATGATAGCATCTATCGATTTGAGATTGTTCACCTAAAAACAGAGACAAAAGATACCGTACCTTATTCTCTATTTATGTTTCTATTTAACTATGTTGTAAATTATTGGGTTGCCCGATTCAATTAGAAATAGAAATATTACCGTACCTAAAATGTGAATTCAGAGGTTTTTCTGGGTTTTCTCCTTATTTGTTATTTCTTCTTTTCTTTATTCTGCTCTGTCTTTTTTCTTCTCTTTATGTTCCTTCATCTTTTTTTCTACTCCTTCTTCGTCTACTCCTCTAATTTCTCCCTCTTTCTCTTCTCTTCCTCTTGTTTTTCTCTCCCTCTTTTTTCTTCTCTTTCATCATCATCTCCTTTTTTCCTTCTCCTTCTTCTCTTACGTTTCCTTCATCTTTTCTTTCGTCTTTTTCTTCTACTTCTTCTCTTTTTTCTCATTTTCGTTTTCTTCTTCAACAAATGAATTCATGACTTTTTATTATTTTAACAACTGGGAGTCTTTCAAAGTCTAGATATATTACAGCATATAGGTTTAAGTGTGCTTGCACAGAGAAGCATCCACTACTCAATGATAATCACTATCGCGAAATCAAACTCATTCTGATGGCATTCACGCTTCACGCTCCAATCTTTCTAGTATGATAATCACCATAGCAAAATAAAAAACATGCTCTGAATCTGTGGAATGGTGTATGACAAATTATTAAAGAAATACTGAACCACCATTTTACAACACGTGTTTGATTTTCGAGGGTGATTATCATCGAGATTATGTCGAGCTTTCGAGAGCTAGCAACTTCCAGCTTCTAAACTTCCTTATTTATTTAATACATGAAAAAGCTCACAGACATAAACAGAAAGTCCATTAAGAGCCTTATTGGCATTTTACTGTAGCACTATTCAAACAAAAGGAAAAGAAAAAACAAATGAAATACACCACTTCATTAGATCATAAAAACTAAAACCAAAAAATAATAAGATTAGAAGAGACGATATAAAATGAGGGAAGATGGAAGATTTGGTTTTTTTCTAAAGATTTTATTAAGAATAATCATCTCTTTTGCATTTCATGACAGCTCAGATTCTTAGGACATCTATTAAGCTTCTCGTTGGATTCGCTATTGACTCTTTTTAAAGGAAAATACTGTGCACCAATCCTATACCAGCTTCAAAGTAGATTTGTTTCTATATTTTATTGTTACCAGTTGTCAAAATATTTCGACTTCCTCTGGTAAGTTCGCCGATTGATGTTGAAATATACTACGTGGAATCATTGCCTGAATAGAATGAAGTTTGATAGCCTCACTTTTCTTTCCAAGTTTATCTTGGCTCTCCGGTTGAGGTAACTCACTTTATTTCTCAACACTGAAATCTTAGTTGCTTCTTACTTCGTCCTCATGCTCATACACTCGCTTTAGCACTGGCTGTCTCCTCAAAGACTTCATCATAGTGTCAAACTTCTCTTCTATTTTTTTTGTCACACGTTCTACCCTTTCAACTCACACTATCTCTTTTTTCCCTCTCTCAATCATCGTAACTTTTTCTTTTTTTACACTTCGTGTACTATATAGTTTGTTGCGTATTAAATACTAGGTTGGTATTGTATTTTTAGGATTGTATGTTTAGTATTGCATAGTGGCAGAGAGGGCAGCTTGCGTCTCATATTTGCACTCTAAGAAAAAAGGAGATTCATTCAATTCATACCATAGTTGGAAGGGGCTCCCATCTTTACATCTTGTAGATAGAAAGATAATTTATTCTCAAATAAATTCACAAAAAAAGAACATTTAGATGTCTCACAACTATTAGTAGTTGGAAGAAACAAATTAAATATAAGCTATATAGAAACTAAATAAAGAATACAGAATAGTATAGTACTATTTTTTTTTAAATAGTTAAAGGATTTTAATTTTGTATAATATTGGACTCCAGCTATTGTATTCTAAAATTTTTCATTTTTTTTGCATGTATTGTATGTTTTGTACTTTATAAATAAATAAATTCATTTCTCTCACACCTCCTAGGAATGAACTAAGTGCATTCATGATATTTGAGTTTGGAAGAAGAGGAAGGGGAAAAAGAGAAATAGGGAGGTGAAAAAGAATGAGAAGAGAAGTCGGAAGTAAAGAAAGAGAAGACAGAGAAAAAAACAGGAGGAGACGGAGAAGAGTAAGCTGAGGAAGAAAGAAAAGAGGAAGGAGAAGAATCAAAGAAGAAAAATAAGAAGAACTAGGAGGAGGAGAAGAAAGAGAAGTCGGAGAAGGGTAAGAAGAAAGGAATGTCGGAGAAGAGGAAGAAGAAAGAGAAGATGGACAAAATGATAAAGAAAAAGAAGAAGAATGAAGAGGAGAATACAAATAAATATAAGGGGAAAATAGATAGAAAAAATAAATTTTACTTTCTAGAAACTCAGATTTAATTGAAGCGGGCGAGCTGCTAATTATTAAAATAGTTATAAATCAATGAAACTCCATAACTTTCTTTGTGGTCGTGAAGGTGATATTGTGGAACATATCTATAATAAATAATAACACGAAGTTGTCACAACCACATTCATTAAAATTAGTGAAATACTATTTTCGGTTGCTACTCCATTATCAATCTCAAACTAAAACTAAAGTACAGAGTACCTTAATATAGACTAAACATGGAATGATACTATTGGCTAAGGGATAGGCTGACCTTCATTGACGGTTTGTGATTGGCTGAAGGCCATAACAAGTCACGCCCACTGGTGGGAGGAGCAACAAGCGAAAATAAGAAAAAAAAACTAAAGTTATGTATTAAGCTACAGAGTAGCTTAATATATACTAAACACGGAATGGTACTATTGGCCAAGGGATAGGCTGACCTCCATTGACGGTTTGGGATTGGCTGAAGGTCCTAACAAGTCACGTCCTCTGATGGGAGGAGCAACAAGCTAAAATAAGAATCAAATCAAGAACTAAAAACCGTGAACATCTAGAAAGTAACAAAAAAGAACAATACACAAGGCTAAAATTGAATCATTATTAAATTAAAAAATTGAAGCTCACTTGAATGCAGTCAAGGTCAATCGAGAAAGACGCGAAAGTGCCGTTATTAAAATGTAGGCCAGAATTATGATGAAACCAAGTTAATTGTATTGAATTGTTTAAAATATATTTGATCATTTAAAATAGTATTGGAGTCGTTTTTTTACCAACCCAGTTATCCCCAATGCATCTAAAATGTTCAATTGTCTGCCTCTGCCAATCAAATGTAGAAATTCAACATTCTTAGCCTTGAGCATGTGTCCATTATTAACGAGATGCTCTGCAAAATTTGAGTCTCCTTTTTGGGTTTTCCTTGTGTATTGTTCTTCTTTGTTACTTTCTAGATGTTTACAGTTTTTAGTTCTTGATTTGATTCTTATTTTAGCTTGTTGCTCCTCCCATCAGAGGACGTGACTTGTTAGGACCTTCAGCCAATCCCAAACCGTCAATGGAGGTCAGCCTATCCATTAGCCAATAGTATAATTTCGTGTTTAGTATATATATATTAAGCTCTGTACTTTAGTTTTAGTTTGAGATTGATAATGGAGTAACAACCGAAACTAGTATCTCACTATTTTTTATAAATCAATTCAAAAAATCAAAATTTGTTCATTATGTGGTTGTGACAACTTCGTTTAATAAATCATTATAAAACTTCATACCCCACTTCCTCTTAAAAATAGAAAATTCCAACTTTAAGCTCTTTCTCCCCACCTTCACAACTCTACATCTATTTCACTTTCTCACTCACTCACCCCCTCTCCTTTACCTCCACCCTCACTTTCTCGATCATAGTCACTAAGTGCCTATTTTCATGCACTCGGGCTTCTTGGAGACCGGCTGGAGGTAGTTCCCCATCAATCAAGCTCAGTCATCCAAAATTATTATCACCTCCGCTGCTCGACTGACGCTAACGCTTTTCAAAAATCAACTTATCTCTTCACGTGTCATTCGAGATAGCATGCGCATGCGCAAAACCGATTAACTTTTGGCGGATGATGCCACTTCATCAACATTAGCACCGGCATCATCATTATTACACGACCCAATTACCTGCTGTTGCTCTCTGCTAGAAATAGAAGGAGCTAACGAGCTTTCTGGAACAAGCTACTTGATTCAATTCTAGCTAGCAATTTACTGAGAAATAATGTTCAATATAGAATATAGAATTATATAACGGGTGGGGCTTAGGGGGCTTGAGCCCCCCCAAAATTTCAAGCACAAATTGGAAAATTAGTAGAAATCTGTGATTTTCACTTCCATTCATGAAACGTTTTCCCGGGGGAGGACCCCCGGACCCCCCTTTTCGATGGGGGGTATTCCATACCCAACAGACCCCCAGTAGTTTCGTCCCCCCATAGTAAAATCCTGGGTGCGCCACTGTCCGTTGCTGGGGTACTCCCCGAAATCTTTTTCTATATACGCCACTGGAGTGAAGTATCACCATCTTGATTTTATCATTTTTCCGGGAGAGAAAACAACTGAGAAAATGCTTCGGGTGAGGGGGTTATATCAACTAAAAAAAGTTATATTCATCCATAAAATTCACGGAAATACACATAGAGCTTTTCTGTCTGTTTGAAACATCCACTTTATACCCCTTCCACCCGCTGTAACTGTGTATAAGTGCTGTAATATGTACGCAACAGGCTACCTAGGAAAATTCAATTTTGAATAATAAGACATGGATGTTGTCAAACCACTTTATTTTAAATACATTATTAGAAAATTACAATACCATGGATTCGTGGCTTAACCTGCCACATCCTCAGCTTTAAAAGTATCACAACATCCATTCACAAACGACTGAACTCTTGAAATTCAATTTCAATTTATTCTTCACTCCAAAAATACAATAAATACGCAGATATACATATTTTCAACTTAAATCATTACTATATAACATGGTGTGATTGAGGGAAGTAATAGCCGAATGCTGTAGCAGGTATCTTTTCAATCGGAGATAAGCTACGAAACTCCTGGGCGCTCTTTGTAAGGGCGACCGATTTCATTGGCCAGCAAAAAAGACTCTTGTTCTCTGCTGTAAAATCACTTCCCGGTGGTTCGGAACCCACCAAAAACTGTAGGTCCAAATCATCAATCACCGTCATCCAATTCATTACTCACGAATACGTCTCAGACCTATGTGGGCTTCATCCTCCGAAAAAAAAGAAAAAATTAAACATGCATCAGTAAAGCAAGCTTGTACGCTGATTTAATTTTCTATCAAATTGCTTTTTAGTATATTTCATAAAAATAAAGAGGTATAACATATAGACACTAGATAGCATAACCATAGTTGAAGCGTTAAAATGTATCAAAGTCAAAGAAAAATAAATCAAAATAGTGTAATCTGTGGAAAGACATTTCCACATTCTGTTCTGTTTTTTTGTTAAATTAGGGTTTATGTATTTCTTGGTTTTCATTTAAATCATCAATAGAGTTTGTAAATTACATTGTTTTCAGTTTTTTCCTGGATTTTTAATTACATCCTCTCAGATATTTCCATAATCTTTTCTCTTTTCTCGATGAATTAGTGTTAAGTCTATGTATTTCTTTTGTTTTTATTTAAGATATTAATAGATTTTGTAGATTATATTGATTGAGGGTTTCTATGTGCTTAAATCTTTCTGTAATCACTTTGAACTTTCATTATAGTTTGAATTTTTCTTTATCTTTCCTTTTCTCACTGATGTTTTTATATAAATTATTTTCTGGAAATATGAATTAAGCTAATACCTGCGCTCAGGCTCAGCTTTTGCGGGTATTTTATTTGTATTTATTGCAATACATGTACACTACATAATTTTATATATTTATAGTTGAGTCTGTTAGATTTAGAACTACTTTTTCCGACATTTTATGTCCAATAGAATATGTATTGTATTTGTACACTTTTCTTTTTTTCAATAGTCTCTTTAAAAAAATCAAATTTATATATCTTGGAATAAGATAAATGAGTTAAAAAGTTAATTAAAAGTAACAAAACATTTTCTAATGCAGTCTAAAGCCTCTAACAATTGATATTTGCTTTAAATCAAACAGTGATAAAGTGTTGGAGCTCAAATATTTATTTAAAGCGAGGCTTCATAGGGTCATAACCCCCCTACCAAATTTAAACTTTACTGGTGAAGGGTAAAATAAATATTTAGGAAGCAAAGGTGCGAGTGAACGATCTCGCAAAAGGGTCAGAATATCTCAGTTATTTGTCACCCCCACAAAAAAAGCTCTACTATAACCGCTTCGAAGCCGACGACCAGCTGACTGAGGTCAGCAGACTGTCGGCTGCATAGGAAAGCAGTGATAGTGACGTCACACAACGTTTGAGACTCGAGAAACAGCTGTGCTGCAATTTGTTCAAGTCGCTGCATGATAGCAACAAGCATGATAATGGTTTCGTGTTTGTATCAATCTTTTGAGTTAATTCCTTAATGCTATCAGTTTTTGCGTTGGTTTTTTGTGTTTAATATGATATTATTTCTGAATTATATTTCTCATGAATACTGTGCCATTTGCTAAAAGTGTGATGTGTTTAGGAGACGCAAAAATTTTAGTTCACACCAAGATTGAGGTTAGTTTGTTCTTAATTGAATTTGCATACTGTTTTATTATTATTTTGTGGGATAACTTCCTATCTTATTTTGTAACACATCATTCATAGTATGGTATTAACCTTTTCCATAAGAATAAGATTTATTCATTCAATAGCATTATAAAGCATTATACAGATTACAGTTTTTTCTATATGAAAATATTCCTCGCATGAGCCGAAGGTCTGTGAGCGAGAAAGAGTTGACATTTTTATTTATTATTTATTTTGTGGATCAGCATTAGATCAGCCTATATCTAAGTAATAAGAATATATTACCAAGAATGATAGCAGTATTTTTCTCGTGCCCATTTATGGAATAAATAATTTGAAAGGTTAAATTTTGAATTTGACACGTTTTGAATCTTTTATAAGGGAGTGATTGGCTGCTTTCTGAGTGCGGTGTCAGGGCGAACGTGATGTTCAGTACTGTGCTCGGAAAGGTGACCGGCAATAAATAAAATACGTTATCTGCTTTATTATCTCTTACCTGGTGGTTTGGTGCCCAACAAACACCAGGGTTATCATCCATAAAGTCATTATCATTCGCTCATTACCCACGCACAAGTCTCGGAATCATGTGAGTATCATTAGCACTAAAACGTTCTCACTGGTTTCTGTTGAATACTTCTCTAATACTCTCGTTCATGCTTATTTTCGGGTATTTTGCACTATAACCCAACATTTCTTAAAAATTGTCATTGAACAGTAGATTCTTATTCTGGTGGCCAATACGATATATTATATATTCAAATATTTTATCAAACAGGTTAGGTTAGGTTAAACTTAGTTGTAGTAGACTGTAAATGAAAAACATTCTGTTAAAGTGGAATCGATTTGAGAAATTAAATTTTGAGAATATAATATAATAATATTAATAGTACTGATCAATATTCAATATTACCTATAGTCAAATCTCTGGCAGAGATTGTGGAACTAGGATATTAATTTCTATTCCTGATATGAATCTGCAGAGATGCTTGAGAAAAGTATAAATGTATTAGATATGGGGGAATAATATAAATAAAAGGAGGAACAGTGGATTTCATTTTTCTCAGTGCAATCATAGAAAGTAATAAAAACTCATAAGTACTTCTCTTACTTTTGAAAACTCATAAACTTTTTTATTCGTTCTTTATAAAAAAAACAATCTTCGGCCAGCGCTAGAAAAACGATATTGGATCATTTTATAGTTTTGAGTATAACTTCAATATGCTATGAAAATGATACGTTCTCTGCTGTTAAATCTCTTCCCGGTGGTTCGGAACCCACCTAAAAATGTAGATCCCACTCATCAATCACCATCATCCATTTCATTACCCACGCACAGGTCTCGGACCTATGTGGGCTTCATCCTCCGAAAAAAAGAAATGCTATGAGAATTTAACACAAGCCACAGTAGTAAATTAATAATCCCCTCCCATACTAATGGAGAATCTATATTTTTATTACTTTATGATTTTACCATTGGAAATGTTCAAATAGGTTTTCAATAGCCACCTCTTGTCGAAATTATTCACATTAACTTTTATTACTAAAAGTAATGACTCTAAATTTCCCTTTGAATTCTATTGAATTTTTTTCTTTTCGTCAATACATTCAACCATAATTTCTTTTAAATTTAAATCTTTATTTCCACTATTACAACAATTTTATGATAAAAATAATGTAATATTTAAATATTTCTATAGGTTACAAAAACCTCTTTGGTTGGAAAATGGAACTAAACAAAATTAAACAAACAAGGTAAAGAATAAATATAAAAATTAAATAAAATATAAAATTAAAAAAATATATATATTAAATAATAATAATATGTAATAAATAATAGTAAATGAATAAAATAAGTAATAAAATTATAATTAAAAATAAATAAAAATATAAAATTTAAAGAATAAATAAGTATGAAAATTCACAATTTTAAAACTTTTATTGCAAAAATGTAAGTTTAACCCTTTAAATTCCCCACTAAATTCTATTGGAATCTTTTTTTTTTTGTCAAAGCATGAAAAATGGAGGAAATAGTTTTATTGTTGTAAATAGAAGATAGAAGAATTGGATGGATGACGCCATATTGAAATACAACAATAAATTATTGTGTTCGAATGTATAAATATAATAAATTAGAGCTCGATTCAATGTTCCATTTCCAATTATCTAGATTCTCTTTTGAAATCACTTTAACATTTAATTTTTGGTTCCTTCCTGTGATGTATACAGCTGATGATGACTGCATGTATCTTGCATTAGTTTCGTTGTGTTGCCTTCACCAAGTTGCTTTCTGTATTCGCGCAGCCTAATTCTCCTCTGTGTTTCACAAAATGGCCCCTTGCTTCATTTCACATCATTAATCCTGCGTTTTTATTTGCAATACTCAACACACCTTATGCCTGTTGATTCTGGCTGCTTAAAAAAACAGTCGTTAAGTCACGTCAGAGGCCCTGAACTTATTCAGGTGCAGGGTGACCAAACGTCTGGACATGTCCGGCTTCTTGGCATCCGTCCGGCTGTCCTCCCGGCTTTCGTGAAATATGATAAATGTCCGGCATTGCTGTATTCAAGCCATTAGTATGTCAGCTAGGGGAAATTTTTTCTGTTCGTGGCCATTTAGTGCATTTATGATGAATTATATGTTGGCATGAGCGCTAAGAGCATAGCGACTACAGCCGAGTCTCCACCAACCGAACATGCTCGGCGAACAGTGTTTGCTGGAATTATCTGATGTCGCCGAACATTGTTTGGGGTTGGTTTGGTGTGGACGCCTTCTCGAACATTATGGTCGATGTGGTGGGGGTAGTGGCGAGAACCTGTTGTTGGTCGTCACTGTTCGCTCACAGACTGAACATTTCATTTGAACTCACGAACATGTTCGGTGGCCTGTATGTTTAATGTTTGTCCGTTTTTTGTATTCACCAACAAAGTTCGGCAGACATGTTCGGTTGGGGGAGACGCGGCTTACTGTGCAGTTCAGTTCTAATAGCCGTTTTTACTGTCTTATTTGCGATTCTTGTACTTTAATTCAAGACGTTTTTATAAAAAAATATTGAAAATTATTGAGTAGGCTACTTAATTTTTTGTCCGACATTTCTGAAAAATATCCGACCTTTTTTTTTTAATTGTCCTCCTTTTTGAAATTTGTATCTGGTCACCCTGTTCAGGTGCGACCTAAAAACTCTGACACGAGACCTGCGCCAGTCAGGTTGCACGATATTATTATTATCATTATTATTATTATTATAATTATTATTATCATTATTATTAACAACGCGAAATATTATTCTCAACAAAACATGACCCCTGGCGGCAGGCTGACGAAGTTTCTTTTCAAAAGTGAAATGCATCCCTCCAGCATCTCCAGTATAAGTGAGTGAAAATAATATTTTAATAGAAATAGTGTCAGTTTTGATATTAGATTGTTACAACGCGCCTTGGGGTATTTTATTTTCTACGCATAGGCTTGTAAGTAAGCATATCCGACGAAAAAATCTGGAAAAGCCGTATTAATAGAAATTATGGGTATAACAATGTCATGTTTGCATATTTCCACAACGCTTCTTCACTCTGAATTAGTGCAGAAAAAATTGCTGCCAGTTTTTCGAGCTGAACCAGACGCTCATTCCATATCAAAGCGATTTATTTTTTGTCAAGGTCTGCCTGTTGATGATGATGATAATAATTAATATGCCTAAACGAAGAAAAGATAAAAGCGTCGACTAGGCTAGCAGGTGTTTGTTATGTCGTATGTTGTTGACAGCTTTTATTCAGGTGCATAATTGGAATTCCGTCATGGCTGGTTGCACAATGTTAAGGGAGAATATTGAAAAATTTATGTATGTGACACACATCCACGATGCTGATCAGTCACGTTTCTAAGTGTTCAGTATGCATGAGCACCCTGACATGTTCAGCGACATGGTTGACATGTTTAACTTCAAACAACATTGTGTAGAGTGGCGTATGTGTTTTAATTGCTCGGCTTTGTGTCTTGATTGCAGATGTTTGTGCAAAAGTGACATATTTCTGAAGTTATGAGGACATTGTTTATGATACATTTGTTACAATTGATTATCTATCAATGCTCCATGACTATTAAGGTATTCAGACATTCAAGCAGGGTGTTTTGTAAACTACCTCATCCATCCATATTACTTTCTACATCTTTGTCACTCTTTTAACTTGGATAATAAGAGCTCCCTGAATGTTCAGTGTCAAAGATTCGTTTCATTTGTTCCACTTGATTATCAGAGAGGGCCAGCTGCACTCTAAGATATATCTTTGTCGCTGAACTGCAATGAATGCTTCATGCTATCAGTTACTTTGCTGTGTGAAGAAAAATGGTTGTATATTGATAGCTTATAGAGATGGAAATTGAAATAGAATAAGAAAGAAAATCCAAGTATTGGATCCAATTAAAATTGGTACTGTAGTATTCATATAACTTGGCAGCGTGTAGAAGATGGGAGGACTTGCTACATCTGAACCCAACCGCTGCCAAGTTATATGGAAACTACAGTAGCTTAGTTTAAAATTTGTAAGTTTGAATTTTGTGATTGTTTTGATTTTATTTCTATCTTTTTTTGGTTTGCCATACCTGTGTATTTTAGCAGTTCCATGCAAATACAGTATCATAGAATATGACTTTGATGGTTCGTCTATGACAGTATCTACTATTTGAAACGCTATTAAACTACAGTACTAATACATTATTACTATTACTGATATTTATTATTACAAATTACATTGTATGAATTGTTTTAATTTTGATTGTGCACAAGTTTCGCTTTGCTAAACTTGGCTTAATACCTAGAATAACTTTCAACATTTATCTAAAAAAATTCATAACATCAAGTCTCTCCAATAATAATAATAATTAAAATTATAATAATATTAATAGTAAGTTAATAATATTTTTTTTATTCAGGCGCTGTGCCAGACACATGTACATGCTTGAACTACTGGCTAAAACCACCTTCAAATCCAGAGCCCGCCCGGAACTGTTTGTCACAATAATAATAACAAAATAATAATAATAATACCAGCCATTATCAGAAGAAATCAGACAGATGTGGGGCCAAAATCAATACCTATAGTGATTTCTTCAACTGCTGTAATTACAAAATCCCCACATAAATATATCAAGGTTCTTGATCTTTCACCTAATATTTACATTGCCCTGCAGAAGTCAATAGTATTGGATACATGCGCGATAACAAGAACATTTTTAAGCATATAAAAATGAATATAGTGATTATAGTAGACTAGAAAAATCAGTATATATAGTATTGTAATGATAAAGAGAGAATAACAAAAACACTAACTGTAAACACAGAAAACACAAAAATGTAACTGTATAAAAATTGTGTGACTAAATGTATATGAGCACCTTAGCAGCTTAAAAGAAACAATATCAGGGAACAACTTTTACAATATTTAGTGGGTACATACTTGATCAATAATCCGTATGTACTCTTAATACCAGCCATTAGGTTGTGAGGTCGGCAATAATAACAATAATAATAATATTAATAATAATAATATTAATAATAATAATATTAATAATAATAATATTAATAATAATATCGTGTGAACTGGCTGGCTCAGTCCTCCGAAACATAACTAGGTCATAATCCTTTCGGTCATAACTGGGATCGAACCCAAGACCGCCGGGTTAGCAAACCGTCACTTAACTATCTCGGCTACGGCCACTACCCTCTCCAATTAATGTTTCAGTTTCAGTGCCAGAAGGGTATCCTCTCTTGATTCCACGAAGTTATTAGGTGTGTTGTTTTAATAGAGACTAATGAACTTGTTCAGCTGACTTTGATGTTTGATCAGTCAGGCGTCTATTAGATGAAGACCGAACGAGGCTTGAAATTGAGCCTCTGGCGTGTTGGTCTGAGACTTGAGAGCACTCTAGCCAGGAGTAAGGCCCTAATATAACTATTACTTATATGTATATAGTGAAACCTTGCCAGGAGCCAGGAGCTGGTGTGTTGTTTTGCCGTGTATGCCGCTTGCAGATTGCAGATTAATTAAGGGATTGCCACCTCCTGGATGGCTCCATTAGCATGTGTGCATAACGTCGGTAAACAAGGATGACCTGTCCCCAACTGTTGAGCTTCACATGCTCTAGTCTCAGCAATGTCCCCCTTTTCACATTTTCTGGTCAAGTACAGCCAAACGCGACGACTAAAATTGCAATTTAGAGATAAGACAACACACCACCTTCCAGTAGAACTTTATGGTATTCAATAATCACTTTCTCCTTGTTCCCTGTTTCTTCATCTCCTTCTCATTCATCATTATCGTCATCGTCATCATTATCATCATCATGATAAGAAAAGAAAAAGAAGATAAAGAGAAGGAGGAGGAGGAAGTGGAAGAGAAAGAGGAGAATGGGAAGTGGAAGAGAAAGAGGATGATGCGGAGAAAGAGGAGGAGGAGGAGAAGGAGGAGGTGGTGTTGGAAGAGAAGGAGAAGAAGATGATGATGATGATGATCATCATCATTATCTTCGTCTTCTTCTCCTTCTCCTTCTTCTTCTCCTCTTCCTCCTCTTCCTCCACATCATCCTCTTTCTCTTCCACTTCCCATTCTCCTCTTTCTCTTCCACTTCCTCCTCCTCTATCTCTTTCATTTCCTCTTCTTTTCCCCTTCCTCCTTCTCCTCATCCTCCTCCTCCTCCCCATCATCATTCTCATCCTCCTCCTCCTCCTCCCCGTCATCATTCTCATCCCCATCCTCCTCCTCCTCCGCATCGTCCTCTTTCTCTTCCACTCCCCCTTCTTCTCTTCCTCTTTCTCTTCTATTTCCTCCTCCTTCCCCTCCTCTCTCTCTTTCTTTTCCTTTTCCATTTCCTCTCCCTCCCACGTCCTCCTTCTCTTTCTTATATTCATCATACTTATCCTTTTCTTCCTTCTCCTCTTGGACAGTGAGAGACGAGTGCTGTAGGTATCTGTTCAATCAGAGATAAGCTACGAAGCTCGTAGGTGCTCTTTGTAAGGGTGACCGATTGAATTGGCCGGCAAAAAAGTCTCTGTTCTCTGCTGTAAAATCACTTCCCGGTGGTTCGGAACCCACCTATAACTGTAGGTCCAACTCATCAATCACCATCATCAAATTCATTACCTACGCACAGGTCTCAGACCTATGTGGGCTTCATCCTCCGAAATAAAGAAAAATAACATTTAAGAGTATCATTATTCCATTCAGTCCTGGATTGAACATTATATTTTCTAAGTTTAGAATGATAAACTTACTATGTAAGATCTACAAAAGAACAACCTTAACAGTCAACGAACTGAGTGCAACTCAAAAATTGTTTCGATAGATCTTAAGACACTCAGGTATATTTACTTTTGTGTATATTATTATTCTGTGTTTATTGTACATAATATGTAGGTCTGATTATTGACAATAAATTCAAATTCAAAACCCCAGTGAACGTTCGTACGTCAACGTTTCGTGAATTCAAATCTGCTCTTCTGATTTTCAATTCTAGATAAACTTCTCATACTTTCAGCACTTAAAGTTTGCTTTTTCATTCATCTAATCTGAAGCTCGAATTTTTTTCAGGTCACTAATGATAGTCTAACAGCCGATCTCACCGAAAGGTCAACTGAATTTAAGGATACTACAAACGTAAGCATTAATTTATTTCTTGTTTAGCCATCATTTGTATGATAATTAATCTTCTTAGTTGATTTTGTTGGATAGTTTGTTAGTTGAAAACGTAAAACACCAAGAATAAGATTCATTCTGCTATTAAAAATTGAAATTTCTTTCAGCGAATGAATGTTGTTGTTTTTTTGGTTGCATTATTGATAATTTTTAAGTGAAAAAAGTATTACTTGTTTCATTTAAAGCGAATAAAACAATTTTTTTTTTAATTTGAAACTATTTGAAGTAGCCTACTGTGAATGAATTCCATTCTCTATGGTTGCATTTTGCATTAATTAATCAATAATTACAAAGAATTTTCGATCTCATTCAAAAGCTCTGACTAAAAATATTACTCCCTGCCCTGCTTCAAAATATATCCCTGTCCTGCTGTATAGAAGTTTAGAAATAAGTTAATCGATTTTCAATTACGTTTCTACTAATTGAAAATCAAAAATTGATGTCGGATAAATTATTAAGACCTTGATAAATCAAGTGTATCGCACCAAATTGATTTCATGTTCTACATCAGATTGCTTATTAAAAATGCAGATCGCTACTGATGAGAGATTCCATGCTGATAACTTTTGTTCCTCTGAGCTTATCTCCAGGGAATGAGAAGCTATTACTGCTCGAATCTTTAAAGAATTTAGTTCTGTATAACATTGTTTAAGATGAGAGGATAGAGTGCAATCTCTTGAGACAAACTCTTTCATCTTCAGTAATTGAATATTAACTTTGCCAAGTCTTCCAAGTGTAATGGAAATAATAATTGAGAGGACTTACCCCTGACTTGTTTCCTGAGCTTTATCTATTTTCAAACCAGAACCTTCTCACCGTTCTGCCTGATTTTAAATGTGACAAAAATTGAATTTACTAGGGGAATTTGCTAACTTGTTATAGGCAGAATATTTTTTCATGGTGAAGCCGACATAGATCTGTGACCTGTGAGTGGGTAATGAATTGAATGATGGTGATTGATGAGTTGGACCTACAGGTTTAGGTGGGTTCCGAACCACCTGGAAGTGATTTTACAGCAGAGAACAGAGTCTTTTTTCTGGCATAAATACTGGTATTTGACCTTAGATAATAATAATGATGATCCACACATATTAGATAGACTACTGTTACTAAGTGAATCTAATGCTGTAAATAGAAAATAATGTTGTTCGTAGTAGAGGGGAGATATGGGGTTTCTACTCCAGTTCGGAAAGTGTAATTGTAGATTAATTGACGTTTGAAATTAGGTTAGGGTTGAGTTTGAGTGATGTAAGGTTAAGGTTTGAGTTTATGGTTGAATTTTTTTTTGCTTCTACTCCAGTTTGGAAAGTGTAATTGTAGTTTGGTCTGAATTTGAGGTTAGGTTTAGGTTTGTAGAATAGATTTGAATTTGTGGGATGGTTAGGTTAGGTTTCATTTTTTTTATGTTTATACTCCAAATTGAAATGTGTGCTAAGACAAATTAAAGACTTCTCCAAGTGATATGTGTGACATAAAAGATATGAAAATGCTTGACTTTCAAAAGAAGCTGACATGTTGGAAAAAGATGGAGAGGAAGGAGAAAAAGAGGAAGATAAAGAAGAGAATTAATAGGAAAAATAAGCTGGAACAGAAAAGAAAGAAGCAGGAGAAGTGGAAAAGAAGTAGAGAAGTAGGTGAAAAAAAACGAATTAGAAGAAGAGAAGTAAGAGGAGGAGGAGGAGGGATAAAAAGAAGAATGAGTAGCTGGAGGAGGAAGATGATAGAAGACGATAATTACTCGTATATGAATAAAGAAAAATATTCAACAAGGAAAAGAGAATCAAACAGAAAAGGAACATGGAAGAGGAGGAATGGATATGAAATAATCTTGATTATTTTTGACATTTTTTATGCAGACTTGTTATTGAACAAAACCTTGATAGGGTGTTTAAGATCCAAAAGAAAGCGGTTAGGTGTATAGAAAGAGTAAATAGATAAGATTCATGTAGGCCGTTGTTCTAGATACTTTGTCTCTAACTGTACCCTGCTTATATGTGTATGAAGCTACTTTATATGTAAAAACGAATGATATTAACCAAAATCTTGACGTACACGATTATAATACAAGAAGCCGAGGAGATTATCACTTGGTGAGTCACAAAAGTAGCTTATTCAAACAAAAACAAAGTTATATTGGTAGGAAACTCTACAACAAGCTACCGTAGTTTTTAAAGAGTCTTGAAAATATAGAAATATTTTAAAAAAATATTTAGTTGAAGCTTTTTATAGTGTACAAGAGTTTCTTTCACATCGAAATTGAGCCTCACCCCAACTAATTGATATAGTAATTACGGTAACTAGTTTATAAGAGTATAATTGTTGATCTGACTGGAGTCATCTTAACTGGAGTCGTCTCCAAGACGTAATCTAAAAAAAGTACTTCATGTTCCAAATCGTTGATCATTTGTTAACCTTGAGGAACTTGAAGGATGCATCTCATCAAAGGAACAGAGATCGACATCAAATTAAATTCCAAACCGGTGCTGTAGCTGTTGTGTGCACAGCTCCAATCAGACAGAAATCAATGATTAATGAGGTTTGAGAAATCCAGCGCAATGAAAACTGACCAAATTCCCCTTGCAGGAATCCCACTATCAACAATTCGTCAATCGAAGATCGAACTAACCTCTCCTCAACAGGAATCTTGCTATCAACATTTGATCTGCAATTGCCTTTGAGTCTTTGCGGATCTGCTGAGCATCTCGGGGGTTTTTATCGGAGAGTCAAAGCTGAGGAACTCGATTAAGCAGGTCTCAACTTGGAAGGGGATGGGTTCGTGGACTGAATTCTGATGAAATTGGTCGTGGCGAATAGAGGCTTAGCTGTGTTGTTTCTGTTGCGTCGCTGCGAGTGGAATTCTATGCCATGAATATGCAGACCGCGCGCACTGCGTTATCAACATGGTCCCTGGTGATTATTCCCTGTATCAATGCAATGCTGCCTTCCAAAGTGGATTGTGAACTTTCTGGATGCTTTCTGCCGAAAGCTGGAGAGATTCTGGAATGTAGTAAGAGTGATACCAGTTATAATATTACCATTGGTATTGTTAAAGTAAGGCTGGCACTCTTGAAATAAATACTTGGAGAAACTTAGCTACTTGAAATACTGAAGTGAAAGAAATTTTATTTAAATGCTTTCTTCCAATGTGGGTTGCGAACTTTCTGGATGCTCTCTGCCGAAAGCTGGAGAGATTCTGGAAAGTAGTAAGAATGATACCTGTTATAATATTACCATTGGTAATATCAATAAAGTAAGGCTGGCACCCTTGAAGTTGATAGTTGGAGAAACTTAACTAATTGAAATACAGACGTAAAAGTGATTTTATTCGTAAAATTGTTGCATTGCTTCGGTTCTAATGGCTGTATTTACAAACGTTACTTTAGTGTCTCTTGACTCGGGGGGGGGGGGGGGGGGGGTGATTCTTGAAACGCCTATATAAAATACATTTTTATGTATTATGTATAAATTTTTATGGCTCTGGTGGCGCAGTTTGTTGGAGCGCTTGTTTGTGATAAGATAAGGGGCTCTGGCAGGCTTCGTTTCCTGCCGCCTTCTGTTCGAATCTCATTCAGCCATGGATGTTTCTCATCATTCACCTCATTACCCACGCACAAGTCTCCAAACGCATGTGGGCATCATCCGCAATAAAATAATACATTCCAAGAGTCCCTCGAGTCAAGATAAACTGGAGGAACGTTCATATGTACAGCCCCCAATCTATAATAATGCTGGCAACACTTGAAATATTTGTACTTTTTTTAGATTACGTCTTGGAGACTCCAGTTAAGGAGTATAAGACAAGTCAGATTAACAATTATACTATTTTATACACTAGCTACCGTAATTACTATATTAATTAGTTTAGGTGGAGCTTGAATTAGATATGAAAGGAACTCTTGTACACTATAGAAAGCGTTTTCAACTAAATATTTTTTCAGATGTTTTTTAAATATTTCTATATTTTGAAGACTCTTTAAAAACTGCGGTAGCTTGTTGTGAATCCTACCAATGTAGCTAGGTTTTTGTTTGAATAAGCTACTATTGTGACTCAGTAAGTGATAATCTCCTCGGTTTCTTGTATTATAAACGTGAATATCAAGATTTTGGTTAATATCACTCTTTTTTACATATAAAGTAGCTTCATACACATATAAGGAGGGTACATTTAGGAGACCAAGTCTCTTGAACAACGGCCTACGTGAATCCAATCTATTTACTCTTTCCATACACCTAAGCTTTACTCTTTCTCTTTTTTACTCTTCCCATACATCCAGCTTTCTTTTGGATCCTATTAAGGTTTTGTTTTGATGAATTGCCCCATACTACTTGAAATACTAAAATTAAAGTGATTCCATTCATAACATAATAATTGAATTGTTAATAGTAAGGAATTTGAAATAATGCTGGAAACACTTTAAATTAATAACGGCAATTTATATATATATATCATATTATAGACATCGCAGGAAAATATAGACATCGCACTGTACGATTTTAATTTCATTATTCACGTGAAACTACTGTTACATAAAATATACTGTATCAAACTGAATTGATTACATTTTAATTTGAAATCTAAAACTCTATTGAATTGCAATACAGTCTATTAAATTAATGTCTATTACCTTCCCTTTTGTGCTTTTAATATGCTTTTAACTGGTATGCTTCACGGATAAGACTGTTTTGTTTGTAATTTCAAGAAATACTATAATTTCCCTTTTTTTTCGGAGGATGAAGCCCACATAGGTCTGAGACCTGTGCGTGGGTAATTATTGGATGATGGTGATTGATGAGTTGAACTTACAGTTTTAGGTGGGTTCCGAACCACCGGGAATTGATTTTACGGCAGAGATCAGAGTATTTTTTGCTGGCCAATCCATTCGGTCACCCTTACAAAGAGCGCCCAGGAGTTTCGTAGATTATCTCTGATTGAACAGATACCTGCTACGGCACTCTGCTATCAAGTCCCTTATATTTATAAACAGTTTCCTTAATTGGACTGTATTGTCATTGTGTTTAGTTCTCAAATAAATAATTAGTTTATGTTTCTTTGTAGTGGCGAAGGTGATATTTTGAAAGGTATCCATAATGAATAATAAGACGAAATTACAACCACATTTTTTTTAAATATTGAGAAACTAGTTTCGTTTGTTGTTTATTTATTTATTGTGACAAATTTACAACGAATGAAGGCGCAACAGATTCAAGTCCAAAATTACAAACTGCTCCCTTGACAAATTTACAAATGTTACATTGTCGAAAACATTGAGGTTAACACAGACTAAAAATTTAAGATTTGTTAAAAACCTTCACTCAAAAAATAACAAAATGAATCTTCTCACTTAACCACTATTAATGTAGCGAATATGAGAATGAAAATAGTGAGAAAGAAGGACAGTGGTTCTCGGTGTCCTGCTATGTAATTGTTTACTTCTAAGCAATTAATTACTCTGCTTTTGACAGTTCTATAGTGATAATTCTTTTACCTATTACTGTATTACGGACTTGTACTACGTAAGTTAATTATTCTCCCTCGACGTTTTTTTTTGAATATTATTGGACAGTTTATTGTTCAGTTATTATTTAATATTAGATCGGCCTTTTGACATTTAGTGATTGATTTTTGTACAGTTTATTGAAAACTCATTATCAGTTGAACAATATCGTGTTATCTTTTTTTAATTGCTTATTTTTTCTGTAAGAAATTACTGAACAGTGTGAGTTGTAGATTATTTGTGTTAATAAAGTGCAAGTGATAAATTTAAGTGTTGCCAGCGTTATTTTAGACTTAGAACCTGTAACTTTAATTTAAAAGTTCACCCAGTTTTAGGAGTTTGATTGAGGTTGATAATGGAATAACAACCGAAACTAGTTTCTCAATATTTTTTAATAAATGTGATTGTGACAATTTCGTCTTATTATTCATTAATTAATTTATGATCACATAATATTTTGTTTTATGAAGAAATAGAAATTAGAAGTTCAGTTTCATTGCATATTTGCATCTATAGATAAAGGAAGACTAATCTATTCAAAACATTTTCGAACTGAAGCTATAGTAGGAAATTAATCTATAAGTGAGTAATTTGATCCCAAGTAGATCACTCTCGTTGAATTTGAGGTCAGAAAAGATTATTCGATAACTTGAGAGAGCCCAGTCAGTTTGGCAACTGAAACTTGAATGGTGAAGGATGCTGATAAAGGAGACTTGATTGAGAGTTCTGCTGGAAGATATAACAGAAGCCAAATTAAGGATTGGTTTGGTTAGAATCTGCTGACTCAGTCTTTCCATAGTTGCCTTAAATTGAATGAAGCAGTCAGCAGTATGAATTTAAATAGAAGGAAAACCATAATCCGATTTTCAGCTCAACGATCCACGAGTTGAACAGAAGATACTTTCCTCTTCACTGAGCTTGGTTAGTGTTTAAGTTTGATACGGCGGTGAAGGTCCCGCAATATTTGTGGCGAAAGGGGTGGATGGCATTGCTAAGATAATTCAACGTTTCCTTTATAATCTGGATTAAATATATTTCATTATCTGGGGAGCTTAATTTGAGGTTAGATGAAGTTTTAAGACCATTCACAAACTTGGCAATGTTTGATTCACGTCCCGAGTTTTATTACAGTACTTATAATAATTATAATTAATTCAAGTTTAGAATTAATTTTTGACCTGACTGATCTGCTGTTAGGATTGAGGGATAATATTGATCATTGTCAAAGCTTCTGTTTTTGACTTGATTATTTTTTTTGCTAATGATGCCCACATGAGTCCGAAACTTTTGCGTGGGTAATGGGGTGAATGTTAACACCAGCGAACACATAAGACCAATTGATCGTATGTGTTCGCTGGTTAGCACACATAGATGCCAGACGGAGGAGTGGGATTCGAACCCACGACCGCTTAAACGGCAGCAAGCTATCCTATTCCTATCCGCTAAAAAAAAATTACTTTCAAGTCTAGGAGTAGAACTCCACATATAAATTTAAAAAAATAATATTTAGCATAACGCAATCTTTCCTATACCTCTCAACTTATAAACTGGAGTAGAAGAGAAAAAATCCATTCAAATTCAAACACAAATCCCAATTCAAATCAAACACAAACCTAAACATAACATACACCTCAAACTCAATTTCAAATCTAACTTCAAATTAACTCAATTACACTTTCCCAAACTGGAGTAGAAGCCCCATATTCTCCTCTACTTGCGACGCCCCAACCAACTGCGCTAAGCGACCCGCCAATCCCAAATTTCATCCAATGCAAAAGAATACGCAAGGGCCTAGGCAATGAATCAATTTTTTTCGGATGATGAAGCCCACATAGGTCTGAGACCTGTGCGTGAGTAATGAATTGGATGATGGTGAGTTGGACCTACAGTTTTAGGTGAGTTCCGAACCACCGGGAAGTGATTTTACAGCAGAGAAAATAGTATTTTTTGATGCCAATCCAATCGGTCACCCTTACAAAGAGGTGCCCAAGAGTTTCGTAGCTTATCTCTGATTGAACAGATACCTGCTACGGCACTAGGCTATCACTTCCCCAAATGTATCACTAATAGATTCTATGGATGATCTATCCAAATTTCAAATAGAACTGTGGACAATATTATCGATCATTCAAGAAGTTTGAAGCCCATTATCAATAATACAATAATCCGTCAACGCAACATATGCAATCATGGTATTTATAATAAAACCATTTAAACCATTTGTTTTGTAAATACTGAATCAATTTGATTTTTCCCTAGAAAAGGAATCAGATTTTTCATTCTTGTCATTGATTTTGGTATTTATAGACGACTTTAGTACTATTGGATGATCGCAATAATATATATGAGAACCATAATTATGTGAGAAATTTTTTTCTCATGTAATTATGGTGTATGATTGTTTTGGATTGCACCCTTTGGTTCCTCCTTTTATCCAACTTTCGAGAACCCTTCGCGTTGAACTGGAACTATGGGATTCTTCTTGAATGAAGAGTATTATACACGAATCAAATTTAATTAATTTAGCTTTTTTAAATGATATAATTACAATATGAAAATAAAAACTCAATTATATCTGCAGGAAAAATCTACTGCTAAGTTATAGTTGAAAAAATCAATATATTATAAAAATCATTTCAAGAATGTTAAGAATGATAAGGTGAGAAAATACAGATAAATATATAGAGTATATAAATATAAAATACAGAATTATATTAATGTATAATGAGAAAAAGGGGAGAGAGAAGGATGAAAGAGAATGTTCAAGTGGAGAAAGAAACGAGAAAAAGAAGAGACTGGTCTACATATAGTGATATATTCACTCCCCTTATATTTTCTCCCCTGATTATATAGTAGAAATATTCATACATATATTCTGTTGTTATTAAACAATTTATCTTGAATATATAATACTATAAAGTGTTATATTATAGTATATTATATGAATAATGGAATTCACCTAGAAATCAATCTGAAATTGACCTGAAAGACTATTGATTAGGCTACAAAGTTAGAAATTTGATAAGTGCGTGTTCTGCAATTATATGAATAATTGAAATTCCATTAAGGTAATCTCAAGACTTCTCATTACAAAATAATGCGCTACAAAAAATATAAGTTATAAACTTGATGCATGTGTTTTGCTTGAGTGAATATAAAATATACAAATATAATATATTCATATGAAATTGTTGAAGAGGTCGAATACGAACGCTGGGGAAACTTAAAAGGGAGAGAAGAAGAAAGATAAGATACGGTTGGGCAAAAAGGTGTGAAAGCGTTTGAGGGTACAGAAAAAATGAAAACAGAGATAGGGTGCAAATATAAGACTAATATGAGAGTTGTTGGGTTTTGAAGGGCACTAGGAAGAACAGCTCTCTGAGGAGAGGATCGATTCTCGGTCTCTGGCTTGCCGAAGTTGGGGAAATGGTGGTTGTTTGGTTGGTTGCTATCATTGCTAGTTTCTAGCATCCACCTTCTTTACACCTTTCTTCTTTTTCTTTTCATCTTTACTTCACGCAGGCACCTCAAAGAAATAGAAAGCTTCCAAATCTTAAAGCCCTGCTACAAAGGCGCCTATTTTTCTGTGGGGAGCTGTCAGTATTGTGCCAGTATTTCTTGTTCGTGGTTTTCTGTTGTGCAGAAGGTGATTAGAATATTTGTGTGCGGATTCGTAAGACCTCATCGATCAAGGTCCAAATAGAAACGCAGAAACGTGACGCAGGTTCTTTTTAAAACAGGAATAAGTGTTGCACAGTGGAGATTACAATACTCGAGTATATACACCATTGTAAAATAAATACCAGCTGTCAAATGTGTGGTACTCACACTAATCACGCTGCTCTGATCAGTCATACACCATTCCACAGCATGAGTTTGATATTTTTTCTTTTTTTTCGGAGGATGAAGCCCACATAGGTCTGCGACCTGAGCGTGGTTAATAAATTGAATGATGGTGATTGATGAGTTGGACCTACAGTGGGTTAGGTAAGTTCCGAACCACCGGGAAGTGATTTTACAGCAGAGAACAGTATTTTTTGCTGGCCAATCAAATCGGTCACCCTTACAAAGAGCGCCCAGGAGTTTCGTAGCTTATCTCTGATTGAAAAAATACCTGCTACGGCACTCGGCTGTTACTTTATCTTCCTCTAGGAATTAATTCTAAATTCACTGTTTAGAAAGTGTTTTGAAAAATGTTTTACACGTAGGTTGCTGTACTTTGTAATAATAATTATGGTGTGGAATCATGAATGTCAAGTCTGTAGGCTATACAATATAATGTAATAAATAAATATAAACTTTCCCAATTCAATTCTGTTTTTGAACTGTTCAAAATATTTCATTACACTGGTAGACACATTTTAGGAATAGTAATTTTTGCACTTTATATAGTTTTACAACTTTTAGTTGTATTGCATGATATATCTGTTCTATACTTTGTAAATAAAAATATAATTGAATAGACGTACATATGCTTATTACTTACAGTATAACCTATAGTTGACTGTCCAAAACATGCGACAGTTTAGAAGATCCGAATAGGGAATGGAAAGAGACGCATTTTAACGTGAAACACGTTGAGGCTCTTAGTCGATACATTTTGCTGTGGCTTATATTTAAGGAGGAGCAGACTGCAGACCAGCCTCGAAGTTTTATTGGCCGCAGAAGTTGATTGATTACAGTTCTAGTGTGGGGATGAAAAGTGAGACCGAATAAAGTCAATAACATCAATCTTTGGCTGCGGGTACGGCTACATAAAGAAAATATCGTACAAGGGCGACGCCCGGTAATATTTCGTCCCAACCGGTGATTAATATTGCCTAATCTAAGTTTGAACAAACTTCAGCCGTGTTGCGCCACGATATAAAGTGGCTCGGTTTGCGTACCACACTCAACTTTTGAAAATGGCGGCGACTTCATTTTCCTCAGTTTGTAACTCTATAACAGCCGTTTCATTGCTACGTGGTCCTAAAGTCGTATGAAGTTGTCACTTATTTCAATAAAGTGTTCAGGTCATTCATGTTGATAAACTTATTTCTGAGTGAGGACGATTACATAAGCAATAATAAGTTACATAAGCAATAATAAGTTACGAAAGCAATAATATGTTACATAATCATGATCTTAATCATTGATTTTAATAAAAGCTTTAAAAACACATCTAAGTGAAAATTATGACTCACGTTGTAGCGTGACGGCCGTTTCACTTTGTTGTTGAGAGCATCGTCAGACGACCCACAGTACACAGTACAGTACAGAGTGTACTGTGGGTCGTCTGACGATGCTCTTAAGAACAGAGTGAAACGGCCGTCACGTCATAACGTGAGTCATAATTTTCACGTAAAAGCGTTTTTTAAGTTTTTATTATATATTAGTGGAAACAAGATGGATCTTCAACACCATTGATTTTAAGTTGTCCTAGAGTAGTATGAAGTTGTCGCTTATTTCATTAAAGTGTTCAGGTCATTCATGTTGATAAACTTATTTCTGAGTGAGGGCGATTACATAAGCAATAATAAACTACATGAGCAATAATATGTTACATAATCATGATTTGAATCATTGATTTCAATCAAGTGTCCACACACTTAACAAGCAAGTTTGTTAACATGAATGATGTAAACATGTGATTGAAATCAATGTTCCAGATTTCTTCAATCGTCAGGTTGTTTTTTGTCATTCTTAATAATCTTCCAATATACATTTTCCTTTATTATTTCCCTTCCTGGCACTTCTATTCCACCTCCAGGGAAAAGTGTGGAGATAAACAATAGTAGAGGCAAAACTAAAGAGAGAGATAAAAAGGAAAAACTTTGTGGAGGGACACTCAGATAAAAACAAGAAAAGTATTTCCCTTTTGACAAAGCATATATCCTGCTTTTTAGTTTTTCGTAGGCCGAACAATTTTTTTTATTACTTATTCCTTACATAAATATAATCCCAATGCAGCACAAATTTCAAGAGCTTTAATATTCATACTAACTGTTATTTTGTTCATGATTGAGATTATTGTTATATTAGTTTATTAAGATTATATTAGTATATTATTTAAACAGAATTTATTAATTTCGAATTCCTTTAATTGCTATTACTTTATACTTAATAAATTCTGTTTATGTATATCTGTCAGTTTATTCAATTGTCAGTCACTTCAAACTAACTTATATTATTTATATTAGATTGTATGAAATGTTATAAGATTTTTAAGCTTCTTGGATCAAGCAGGTGTATTTGAGACCTTGACTTTACTCATTATAGTAGAAATCAACTAAGTTGAAATCTCCAAAATTTTCATCTTGCTTCTTAACTGGTCGATGTTTCCCAGAACGAACTCTGTAGTCTATCGGACCTAGCCAGCATTCTTATCGGGATAAGGCTTCCTGTTAAGATTCTTCTTTTAAACATTTTTAGCCCAGTTATTCTCTTGATGACACATTTTCAAAAAAAAAAATTCTTCACTTAATGAAAAAGTAAACCCTAATGCTTTTCCTTGAAATAACTTGACATGCTTCATTGGATGCATTTTTTTATTCCATGAAAAACTCCTTGACGCTCATCCTCAAAATACAGAATAAATCCTTTTTAACCTTGAAAATTGATGTTCAGCTTTGGAACTCTCCACTATTCTCCGTCTCTTTCTAATTTAAACAAAAAAACACAGCGTGGGTTAGTCTTGAAAGGGAAAGTTCTTGCTTGAAATTGGTCAACAGCCCTAATTGATGGCAGCCAGCCTTCACACGTAGCATTTATCTTGAAGTTTGAAACTGCGGACGACATGAAACCAACACTTTCTAAGTGGTTTTCGGGCAAAAATACGTCTTGAGGTTGCGATCGGCCACTAGTTGAAGTGTTCCTTCGATCGGTTGGAATCTGTAGAGTGATAAAGCCACTTGGGAGCCAAACGCGTCGTAAATCAAACGACAACCTGGAGAGAGAATCACATTTGGTGTCAGAGGTTAGACATGTCAGACACCAAATACTTGTACGAGGAAACAGAGGGCTCAGGTGGCCTAGAATCGACCATCGATATATAAGAAGTGTTCTTCTTATGTATCGATGGTACATCGAACACTTCTTATATATCGATGTTATCGACAGTTAACAAGGGGAGGGAAGGGAGGAGAAAGAAAATGAGAAAGATTGATTGAAAGTGGATATGACTGGACAAAAGGAGAATGAGAGAGTTGTGCAAGATATCAAGAGAGAAAGTGTTTGTGAGAAGTATATTTTTTTCATTTGGAATAATATTTTGCACAATGATGAAAATAATAATCGATTCAATGTAGTATCGAATGACTCGAAATGAAAACTGTTATAAATCGAAAAGAAATTTGAAAATTTAAATTTTTGTGTGCCATTAGCTTTATAATTACGAGTGTTATAAATCTAAATGAAACTGTTATAAATCTAAATGAAATTCGAAAATTTAAATTTAAAAATCTGTTATAAATCTAAATGAAATTCGAAAATTTAAATTTTAGTGTGCCAATAACGAGTGTTTAAAAAATGACGCAATCCTGAGATCAAATAGCGGGAGACATGCAGGGGGTGAATTTTCTGTGTCCCCATCGATATTTAAGCAACATTTAATTCAATGTCAACTGAATCAATTGGAATGTACTAGTTAGGTGGTTTAGTCACAGCGATCTTTTCATTTAATTGTGTCAAATCTATTTTTTCAAGATGATTCTATTCTGGAGATCCTTGTAACTTATGTTTTCCAATAGGGCTCTTTGTATTGCGAAGTTGACAACAAAATTCTTATGCAATAAAATTTGTTGATTGACTTGAAACTTAAACAATATTTATCCAAAAGATTATTTCGATTAGAGTAACAAAGACAATTTGAAGGGAAGCTGCTACAAATGTGTTGAAATTGACACACATCTATTTTGAAGCTACAGGACATCAAGTCCAACTTTCTATCATTAGAACAAGATTGATTTTCAATCATATGCATGTTGAATATATCATGCATTATACTTCATGTGTTGCGTCATTCCTGAAACACCCTGTAGAATTTCCTAATCAGTTTTCATCCATCACTATCAAAATCTCAATCCCAACTCCTCATCAACCAGCATGAACAGCAGATTTGTTTTTCAAGATGCAATGTTCAACATGTAGTATTTTTGAACATTTTTTGCTGATGATGCTGACACATGTTTGAGATTTGTTCGCGGGTAATGAAGTAAATTATTACACAAAATATGCCAAGCTGAGTGAACCCTTGACCGCAGGAGTAGCAGGAGTCTTATCAAAGATAATGCCCCAACCTATTACATATTACACCATTGCGGCAGCCAAATTAAAGTGATAAAATAAGAGTGATATAAATCAAAACATTGACGTACACAATTATAATAGAAGAAGCCGAAGATATTATCACAATAATAGGTTATTCAAACAAAAACCTATGTATATTGGTAGGAGACTCTACAACAAGATACTGCGGTTTACAAAGAGTATTGAAAGTATAGAAATATTTGAAAAAATATTTAGTTGATAAAGCGTTTTATAGTGTACAAGGGTTCCTTTCACATCAAGCCTCACCTCAACTAATCGATACAGTAACTCTAGTGTATAAAATTGTATGATTGTTGATCTGACTTGTCTTATACTTATAGCTGGAGTATCCATGACATAATCTATAAAAAATTACACTATAGAAGGGACGTCTCTTCAGAAAGGTTGTGGAATACTAGAAATTCATAAGATTTTCAATATAAATTTCAATAGATACCTGATCACTTACAATAGTGAGAATATTATGGTGATGGATATAAGCTATTGATAATGTGAGTAGTGAACTAAAGAGTCCAATCATTAACCTGGAAAAGAGAAGTTAGTAGAGCAAAGAGATTCAGTAACAGATTCATATAGCTTTATTTGAGAAGTACAATTTATATGTGTAAGACCTTACAATGAATGACATAACCTAGATTGATCGAAAAAAAATATATAAATATAAACTAAGACAATACGGAAACACTGTTTTGCAAATATGATTGCTGACATTAAAATGACTGTTTGCATAATAAATGAATATTATAATGTCCAAGTGATGTATTTACACAAAAGGGCGGAGTTAGGGCAGAATAGCCCTTCTTACACTCAACCCAAAATTGAACTCTTCTAGATCTAGTTTATATGGAAATAAAGAATAAATTTTGCTAAAATGTTTCATAGAAAAGCAACGTAAGTTATGATGTTGAAGATCCATCTTGTTTCCACTAATATGTAATATAAACTTAATAAAAACAACTTTTGAATGGAAATTAACTTACGTTATGGCGTGACGGCCGTTTCGCTCTGTTGTCTAGATAACTGTGTACTGTGGGTCGTCTGACGATGCTCTAGACAAAAGAGCGAAACGGCCGTCACGCCATAACGTGAGTTAATTTCCATTCAAAAGTTGTTTTATTAAGTTTATACTATACAACGTAAGTTGTTCATTAATACAATACAATAAAATGAATAAGTTGATAGTTGAAATCAATAATAATTATTGATTTGCAATGAGGGGACTCTTGGTATGATTAAGATACTTATTCCAAGTAGTTGGAAGAAAAATGAAAATAAAAAAAGTTAAATTCAATGCTAAAACTAAACAAGCAACTAAAACAAGAATAATTAAGGAGTGAGAATGAATAAATTTAACTAAAGCTTAGAATCAATTAAAACTAAATTAAGAATAAAAATTAACACATTTATGGGTGTTCTGAATTGCCTATAATTATGTTAAGAAATTAATTGTAAGAAGAAAATATAGCAATATGAATAAATAAATAAAGTGCTAGTTTAAGGGATAACACTAAGGAATATTGATCATGGATCGCTTATGGGCTAAGAAGATTCTCTCCATAAAATGTATTCTCAATGACGATGTAAAGCCCGCTCGGCTCTCTTTTTTCTTGATTAAAATAGGTAGCTCATTCCATTCACGACATGAATGAGAAAGAAAGAAAGAGTGAGAAAGAGAAAGAAAGAAAAATGGAATAGAGTATTATCAAGAAACAACTCTTTGAATAGGAGGTGCAGCAAAACACTTGCTAGGAATTAAGAAAGCGTTGGGATAGAGGTGAAACCGAGTGATATCGAGGATTTATCAGTGGGAAGGTGACAGGTGGAGTGGCAAGGAGACGAACTGATGATTTGGATGGCAGAAAGCGGAGGAGAAAATCGATGGCAGGCAGGTGATTGATGAAAGCTCTCCAAAGACAAAACGCGATTGAGATTGGCACAAGAGCTGATGCACAATCTTTGCCGGGAGTAAATCACATCAGGCGCTGTTTGCCAAAACAATATCAGAGAGAGAAAGATTTACAAACCGGAAGGAAGAGAGAGAGGGAGCAAAAGAGAAATTTTGACTTCAGAATGGATATTTCGGGCCTGGAAATAGTCTGTTCTCTGACCGACGTTCCACCCTTTGATTGTCATATTCTTCTTTATTGCTACTAGGGACCAGCGTGATAAGAAAGCAATTGGTTTTCAGAGTCTACTTCTTTGTTGGTTGATTGAGTGGGGCGGTGGTGGTAGGTGCGGTGAGTAAGTGTGAGCGAGAAGTGTGACATGATTTTGATTGAAAACATGGCTTGATCTGTTGTTCGCCCTAGGGAACGAGATTTGGTCTGAGCAGAAATTGTGTTTTTACCTCCTCGAGTATTTTAAGACAATATTCCTTCAGATTGCTACTTGAGGATTGAGTTTTGATCAAGTAGTGACCTGTCATTAGTTTTATTTATTGACTTTTTATCAAGATTTTGTACTTGTTTTCCCCGGGGAATCCTTTCTCTACTTCTTTAAGAACTTCTTTACTTCTTCGAGTTTACGATTTTCAAATTTTTTGCATTCTTTTAAAATCTCTTATTAATTTATAAACTTATTATTAATTCATTTATAAAAATTAATGTATAAACTTATTATTAATTCATTTATAAAAATTAATTTATAAACTTATTATTAATTCATTAATAAAATTATAAATTTATCCCCTTATACAGGATAAACGTTGGACTACTAAACTACAAAATCTGCTAACGCATCATGCATCATGTGTACTTTAAATCCAATTCTTTATTGCCAAAATCCTGTTAATATTAATTAATCAACATAATTTATACATTTTGTATACAAATGATAATATACATCCGTTCTGATGCAAATCGTTCCATTGTTAATCGAATTAATTGCTCTGATGGACAATTATGTTGATCATTAAATGGACGTAGTGCGTGATATTTTTCATGAATGGAACCATGATTTTCAAAGTAAATCTGCACAATTTCAAGCATTGTGCAGGTGTCATTCTATTCATGATGTAATGGCAAACAGTACTGAACTCTAATCAACTGTTAAGCCGCGTCTCCACCAACCAAACATGTCTGCCGTACATTGTTAGCGAACACAAAAAATGGACAAACATAAACATATGGGTCACCGAACATGTTCGTGAGTTCAATTGAAATGTTCGGTCTGTGAGCGAACAGTGATGACTAACAACAGGTTCCCGCCATTACCCCCACCAAACCAATCATAATGTTCGAGAAGGCGTTCACACCAAACCAACACCAAAACAATGTTCGGTGACATCAGATAATTCCAGCGAACACTGTTCGCCAAGCATGTTCGGTTGGTGGAGACGCGGCTTTAGTTGACAAAATGTTTGTCACTGGAAGCAGAGCTGCCAACATGAAGTTCTATATCTCTAAAAAAGACCCTATATTTGATTGGATTGTATTCCAAAACAGATGTTTCATAAGATAATGTGGAAAAAGTAGAGGTTGCTGGAGATTATTCACTTATCATAATTTTGCAACGACAAACTTTCCACAGGCGGATTCCTTCCGGCTACAAAGATTCTATTTATTGAATGTAATCGGATATTAAGGGAGAATTTGTTCGTTTGTTGTAGAAAGTGGAAACAATTCCTACGTTTCGAGTGTGCTAATTGAAATAGTCAACAGAGCACACTGAAGAGACAATTGAAATCAAACCCTTTGATGCATGAGAGAAGCTAAAGCTGCAGATAATAGAGTTACGCGACATTTGTTTGGTAGCTCAACTGGACGAGAGAGAGAGAGATTGAGAGAGAGAGTGGGAGAGAAAGAGAGAGAAATAGAGGAAGAGAGAGAGAGGAAGAGAGAGAGAGAGGAAGAGAGAGAGAGAGGAAGAGAGAGAAATAGAGGAAGAGAGAGAGAGGAAGAGAGAGAGAGAGAGAGGAAGAGAGAGAGAGAGAGAGGAAGAGAGAGAAATAGAGGAAGAGAGAGAGTGAGAGAGAAATAGAGGAAGAGAGAGAAATAGAGGAAGAGAGAGAGATAAAAAGAGAAAAAGGAAGAGTGAGTGGGAGAGAGCGAGAGAGAGTGGGAGAGGGAAGAGAGAGAGAGAGAGAAGACTAAGAGGAAGACAGAGAGAGATATGAAGAGAGAAATAGAGGAAGAGAGAGAAATAGAGGAAGAGAGAGAGGAAGAGAGATGGGAAGAGAAAGAGGAAGAGAGAGTGAGGAAGAGATAAAGAGAGAGAGAGTGATAGAGACAGATAGAGTGAATGAGAGAGTGAGAAAGAGGAGGGAGAGTGAGTGAGCGCGTGTGAGTGTGCGAGGGTGAGTGACACTGTGATAGAGACGGAAAATGAGTCGATAGGTTTTGTCAAAGTGGACAGAGACGAGCCCAGAATATTTTGGTTTGTTTTGCTTCGAACGGTGGGTGACTCGAATTGAGTCTTCTTAGAAACGTGAGTTACAGTGAATTATAGTGGAGCACACTTTTCTGTGAAGTACAGTAGAACAGTACAAGTTAAAAAAACATTCGCTCCTGGACTGTGAATGCTTAGAAAAAGGATTTCAATTCCGAAAATAAAATAACGAAACTGATTTTTTTCAACTGTAGCCTAAAAAAACCTGGAGGCAAGTTGAAAAACTGAGTAGAATGGTTAGAACTAGTAGATCTGTGAACAGTAGACCTCGCGCTCAAGATAAACTCAACTTTTTGTGATAGGTATGGTTACGTCCATTTCGCGACCGTCCATTTGACGACCGTGCAAAGAACAGTCCATTTCACGACCGTATTCCACATAAAGGGCTCTATTGTTCAGAAGAGACGGTTGGTACTGTTCGCCCATCACGAGAATAGAGACGACGTATGAGGTGTGCGGGGAGGCTCTTCTTCGCTGTCTCTCTCACACGCTGTTTCTCTCTTTCTCACACACTTCCGTCTACTACCCAACGTGGCTGTATTGGTTTAGTTCAGTTCGCAACGTCGCCTAAAAAGCAAACAAGCCGAGCAATTGTTTTACAAATGTTGATAAATTCAAAGACCGGTTTACTGTGTTACCCCCACTCGGCCAGCTCCTATATTCCTAGAATTCCTGCCAGCTCTATTCTCGTGGTGGGAGAACAGTATCCTTTAGGATGACCTAACAGTTTGATCGACCTACTGCTAGCGTAGCCATAACTGCATAACCAAACCTAACCTAACCAGGCTAGATGTGACTGAACCACCTTTGTTTACTAGGTCGGTGAAAACGACTGTCGTACAAATGGTGTCCTCCCGAAAGGGACTGAATAGACGCTGTTAGTGATGACGTGTTTCGTAATTCGTTGCTAGGGAGCCATTTTTGTTTCCAGACAGCCGTTTGCTAATCTCTTCAAATTTCATATCTTTCTAACCTTAGTACGAATTCCACTCCAATTCTTTCAGTAAATAACCATGGTTATAAAAGTACTACCATGGATGACATTTCTAGGGAGTACTTATTGATAGGATTTGCCACTCCTCTTATTGTTCTTCTGAATAATAGAGCCCTTCATCTGGTACGGTAGACGTTCGTGGAATGTTTTTCGCATGGTCGTCAAATGGACGGTCGCGAAATGGATGACACCATAGGTATGACCAATAAATATAAAAATCCAAATAAAGACTGTAAGCGACTAACATGATGGCGAGTGCTTTTTTAAAAAGCTTTCTTTCTCTTCCCCTCTCTTGTCCTCCTCGAATAAAGTTGAAAATGTTGGAATGCACTCACCAACCACAAACACTAGTCGCGATAATCATTGCTGACGGCTTGTTCGTTTCTATTTCCTGTTCACTCTGATCACAACTGAGTCGAAAAAATTTTACCAGAAAAATTACATTTAGCCAGCCAGGTAACTGACTTGAGACGCGTAGAAGAAAAAATTTAGGCCGTGGGAAAGAAAAGGTGGCAGAGGCGGGAGAGAGACTCGTCATGAAGAGAAGAGAGCACCGCACAAGAAATTGAACAATTCACGGAGCCATCTTACCATTGGAAAATATATTTTTCCTACAGTGACCCGAAAAAGTGCCTATTTTTGCACTAACTGTAGCACGCAAAAATAATAGTCTATTCCTGTACCAGTGCGGGAAAGTAAATTACAGTGCGGGAAAGTACTTTTCCGTACTCCAAATTTGCAACCTAACAACACAAAATAGTGAGCATGTAATACGCAGGTTCCCTATTCTGCATTCAAAAATAGGTTGGCTACTCTGCTTTAGCTGTGAAATAGTTGTTGTTGATGAAATCGATTTGATTCGAAGATAGGTTATGTGAGGAATTTTCAGGTTATGTATGCCCTGTTTTGTTCTGTTTGAATTACTTTATACATTACTGTAGGAAAAATTTAATTTGTAATTCGAGCGCAAAGTATTGTTTCTGCACTCGAGAAACTTTTTCTCTCGATGCAGAAAAACGCTGATGCAAAAAAACTGTTTCTCTCGATGCAGAAAAACGCTGCTTTGCACTCTAGTTACACAAATAGCTATTTCCTACAGTGACCCGAAAAAGTGCCTATTTTTGCACTAACTGTAGCACGCAAAATAGTCTATTCCTGCACCAGTAAGGGAAAGTAAATTCCAGTGCGCGAAAGTACTTTTCCGAACTCCAGATTTGCAACCTAACAATTCAAAATAGTGAGTATGCAATACGCAGGTTCCCTATTCTGCATTCAAAAATAGGTTGGCTACTCTGTTTCAGCTATGATATATAGTCAGCTGTAGTTGTTATTGAAATCGATTTGATTCAAAGATAGGTTATAAGTGAGGAATTGCGAGGTTATGTATGTCCAAATTTGTTCTGTTTGAATTACTTTATAAGTTACTGTAGGAGAAATGTAATGTGTAGTTCGAGCGAAAATGATTGTTTCTGCACTCGAGAAACTTTTTCTCTCGGTGCAGAAAAACCCCATTTTGCACTCTAGTTACACAAATAGCCAGTTTTCACATTCTTACATTAGCTTTATTACTATCATCACTTTCCCAGTGGTTCTGAACCTCCTTGACGCATAACATCACTGTAGCATCACCTACGCACAAGTCTTAGATTCATGTGGGTATCATCACAAACCCAAACTTTGAGTTAAAAACGTGCTTGGAGTTATTCTATTCTTACACATATGATATTTTTCAAGTTGTTTGCACATCTTTATTATTTGTACATGTAGCTGGGGAAGAAACAAACAATACATTCATTTACTTGCCATTGTTCAGCCTCTTTTCTTTTTTGAGAATTGGTAAAACACATTCAAGAGGGATTGAAGGATTTCTTAAAGAAGAGTAATTACAAAGTCAGTCTGAAGCTGAAAGTTTCCAGATAGCGCAATAAACAGGATTGTACACATGCTCTGTGTATGTAGTAAGAGCATGGCTGATGGAATATGCACACGTTGTCTCTCTGTTTATTCATTTCCTTGTTAAATCAGAAACTGCCAGGGAGCAAACAGGAGAAATTGTTTGACTTTCTTAGCAAGCAGAGTCTTTATCCTTAAAGAGTAAAGTGCTTCATTGTTGTGTGCGGGTTTTACCGGCGAAAAAACGCCGAAAGTAAAAAGGGATTGAGGGCTCGGGCCCTGGAGTGGTAGATTAATGAAGTACAGCACAATAGGGACTCCACCCTATGTTGGCTTCGGACAGGAAAGTCGCTATTATTCACGTTTCTTCAATCTAAACATCAATCTAGACCTAGAAGCCGTTTCCTACAAGAGAGATGTTTTCCGACCGCTAATATTTCACATCCCTAATCGCAGCTCAGACAAAAACAGTGTTTCCACACCAGCTACTCCAATTTTCCTTTCTTTTAGTAGCACAGTAACGTATCAATTCATGCGGAATTGTTGTTTGAATTGAATTTGATATCAAAGAGATGAAAGACCACTTAAATTTTTTTTGGCTGCAGATTACAGTGAGCTCAATATTGCAGATTTTAGGTTGAGGAAGAGCAGTCCCCAGGGAGGGCATCATGATCCCCCCACCTCCCTCCTCAAAATCAAAGATTTTCTGTGGATGAAGTAGGAAGGAGCAATCTTGCAGAAAAATTTAATTTGTGAGCCTTCCAAGACCTACATGGTTACCTATCATACTCCTCATTAAATTTAACACTGCTTTCAGAGATATTGTAGAACTGTTTCATGATTGAATAATAACACAGATATTGTCAATTTCTACTAGTTTTTAATATGCAAAACCAGGTTTCAATGCTCATGGCATCATCATCATTTTAACTCAACATGCAACTGATGATGATGCCATGAGCATTGAAACCTGGTTTTGCATATTAAAAACTAGTAGAAATTGACAATATCTGTGTTATTATTCAATTATACTCCTCATTATTTTTGATCTTCTTATCTTATTTATGTATTTATAGATTGCGTTATTATTACATTTTCACAAGAACTGTCATTGAGCATATGATTGTGTCATGAGGTTTTCTATGAAGTATTCCGTGAGCTTTATACGCAAACGAATAATGATTATGATTCTAAAAAAAGCTGAAAATAGATGGATGTGATTCATAAAATGAATAATAGATTATAAAATAATACAATGCTTTCGTTCGTTACTGGATTAATTTCCTGTCAACTTCTAGTGATTTAATAGCTCCAATGTCACCTACTAGTATAATATGTAGTTTTTACTGAGGCATGGAATCCAAATCTGGAAACACTATTCTCTATAATGGCCGTGGGCCAAAATTAACAGACAGTTCAACCGTGATGAGAACAGATTATCCTAAACGAAGCGCTTTTTATTGCTATTGGGGATCAGCACGCGTATAAATGACATGTTTCCAGGGGTAATTGTCGGTGAAACGGCTGTTGGGGTGGAAATGCGACGTTCGGGAACCGGAAAAATCAGATCCGTTAAATGGCACACCAAGAGGATTTCCCAGGGAAACGCAACCAAGAGGATTTTCCAGTCGCGGAAAAAGGGAAACGAAATGGCGTGGAAAACGTCATCGCTACGTCGGCGACGCGTCCACCTGTGACGCGTAGGGGGGATGAACACAGATTTTCCAGGCAGATAGCCGCCGGTTTTTCCGTTTTTCCCAGTTTGCCGGAAAAGCTGCTGGGTAATTTTCGCACGCTACACCTGCACGTCGTAAATCTGTCCGAATCGTCGCTCACGCCGCACAAATTGAGTGGGTGTGTGCGCGCGCCCGTGTGTGCGTGTGTGAAAAGGGAATAGGTCGGATGGTGGCGTGATCTTTCTATCAGGATTTCTACTTTCTCATCTTGTTCTATCAGATCTCCTCCTCCCACCTTGATTCCTTCTGTTCTCTTTAGAAGCTCCCCCAATCCAATATCTTCTTGCAGCTGGGTGATCTATTCGGGCGCAACATGTTGAATTCGCTGACAGGTCCCTTGTTATTTCATTTGTTAAGCCAAGAGTCGATTATCTATGAGAATGAGAGATTTTGGATCTAAATAGAAATGGGTACTCCTTTATTTACATAGATTGAGAAGAAAAAGTTGTATGCCAGAGTTGTCAATTTATTGCATAAGTGGTGATTGGTCATGCGGTGAGCGTGGTGTTCAAGTGATCATGATGTTCAGTCACGACCGCTCAAGACTGCGCTTGGATGGGTGACCGTGCTTCAATTACTTGATGTTACAAGCTTTATTATCACTTACCCGTTGGTTCGGAACCCACCTAAAATAGTAGGTCCACCATGTTCCCCGTAACATGGCTCAAACGGCGAGGTGGAACTATCCGTAAGGGTCTCCCCACCATTAAAAGCCATACGCTTATTATTATTATTATTATTGCATAAGTTATTACAGTAGATTAAATCTTGATTAAATCCATTAAAAAACGTGTTAGACAGGTCCCTTATTATTTCATTTGTTAAGCCAAGATTCGATTATGTATGAGAATGAGAGATTTTGGATCTAAATAGAAATGGGAAGTTTTTTATTAATATAGAGCGGGAGGAAAAGGTTGTATGCCAGAGTTATCAATTTATTGCATAAGTTTTTACAGTAGATTAAATCTAGATTAAATCCATTTAAAAACGTGTTAGACAGGTCCCTTGTTATTTCATTTGTTAGGCCAATTTTTTTTTCATCTGTTTATCTATGAGAATGAGAGATTTTAGATCTAAATATAAATGGGAACTTCTTTAATGATATAGAGTGGGAGGGAAAAGTTGTATGCCAGAGTTGTCAATTAATTGCATAAGTTATTACAGTAGATTGAATCTTGATTAAATCCATTAAAAACATGTTAGACAGGTCCTTTGTTATTTGATTTGTTAAGCCAAGAGTCGATTATCTATGAGAATGAGAGATTTTGGATCTAAATAGAAATGGGAACTTCTTTAATGATATAGAGTGGGAGGAAAAAGTTGTATGCCAGAGTTGTCAATTAATTGCATAAGTTATTACAGTAGATTAAATCTTGATTAAATCCATTAAAAAACGTGTTAAAATTTATGTAAAATACTGAGTTCAAACTTACGTAGATTAGTGAGCTTGTACGGTAGCCTTACTGAGAGTCCAGTGACCGTTTTTTCAATCGTTCAGTGAATCTTTCAATAACAATTGATTCAATAATGGCTTAAGGTTTGTTTAAATAATTGTATTATAATTATTACTAAACAAGAGATCAATAATTATTTTACTACATTTACTATGTACAAAGCTCTTATGTATATATATTCAAATAGTTTCAATTTCAATTTATTTTATTTCCATCAAATACGTACAATAATTTCAACATGCAGTGCAAAAAATTACCCCTCTAGCTAAAAGCTATTCGAGGGGCATGTATTTATTTAAATATATATTACAATACAGTGAACATTTTAGTAATGATCCCATTAATTTTACTTACAAAGATACATTTATTTTCATTTTGGAGTCTTCCTCTATTTATATAGTCTTTCTTCTTTCTTAAAATATCAAATAATTCTTTATTTATTATGGTATTATTTCAATCTTTTACATTATTATTGCGTATTTTTTCTAGCATACTCTTCTGTATCATTCTTACTAGATTTCAATACCTTTTATCTTCTTATTTTTCTTTTGACTTCTTACGTTTCTCTCATTAGTATTTCTCATATTTTTATATATTACTGATTACTCATTGCCAGCGCTCAAACATTGGTTTTGCTGGCAACGCCTATATTGAGATTAATTATCTAGCTGAAAAAGATTTTTCATTTAGATGTAAATATTCACTGTATGAACCTGTCATTTTTTATTTTGTATTATTTTGTTTCACCCACAACTCCTTATTGTTTAGCCTTCTTGTTTTTTATTGAGTGTTATACATATGTGGCATTATTGTATTGTCATGTTTTTTGGTTTGCGTGTGTTAATAAATTTAAAAATTGATTGGCAATAAATCTTTTTTTCTTTCTTTCACACAGACAGGTAACCGGTGTCGTTCACCCGGCATAATTGCATTGTATCATATGATTTTTATAAATCGGGTAAGTGTGAAACGCTCCATATGCTACAATTATCTAATAGTCGGATAACAATCGGTTACCCGACTGCCGGGTAGGTGTGAAACAAACCTGAGGGCCTCTATTGAATCAATAGCTACTGAATGATTGAGAAACCTAACCTAACCTAACCTGACCTAACCTAACCTACCCTTACCTGACCTAACCTACCCTAACCTGACCTAACCTACCTAACCTGACCTAACCTACCTAACCTGACCTAACCTAACCTAACTGGTCCTCTCGATTTTTTAATCATTCATTAAGACCCAATCTTTTAATTTAAGGAAAAATACTGGTAGGACTATTTTTTCTTATTGATCACATGAATTTGAGATTTCTACTTCATCATAATTTACTCGGCTATCAGAACCCTCTTATGATAAATTGTAGGTTGATAATGTTCCCCATAACTTGACTGTAAAGGCGTGTTGGATCTACCCTTAAGGGTCTGGCAATGATAAAAGCTATACGCTTATAATAATATTTGGATTTCATTCAAATTGTATATTGATTGGTTGTCCCATCTAAATGATATTATGTTTGTGTTTGTTATCATATCATTCTGTCATAATTGATATTTTACATATCATTTTATCATAATTGGAATCAAATATATATCATTCTATCGTAATTGAAATCAAACATATCATAATAATTGAAACCAATTATATGAAGCTACCATTTTACAGATAAAATTTCTCTCCGAGGTCTGATAATTTTCAACTAAATTGAATCAAGTACAAACTCTGGAATTTAATTTCTGTTTGGCATGCAACTAAAATGTCACCCTATGAAAAGTACAGTGGAAATGAACCGTTATTAACATTATCAAATAATGCTTACTGATTTCGGCTATCAAGAGAAGAACTTGCGATCTGTAATGAATTGGATAGCCAATCAACTAATAATTGGACGTTAAATGATTTGCAAACATCTGTCAATGTCATTCGAGATTTCCTGTTTGCACAGTACACAGCAGTTGACTTTCGATACTATCGATAACTATGATTCCCTATCGAAATATCGATACTGGCGATCAATAGCGTCGTTGCCCTCAAAGACCTGACGCATGCAAAATGATGGAGTGAAAAGCATTTCTAAATAATTACTCCGACAGAAACAATATTCAGGGCTACGATGGAATGAGATGCTCTTTGTCATGTTATCAAATTGATAGCTAGCTCACAGCCAAACAAACAGTGCCCGGTCTCTTACTCAAATAACACGACGATTGTATTCGAGTTGATTATGCGAAATTAATTTGTGTCACAGGTTCCAACTTGTTGGTGCCAACTGCCAATTGAAATACAACGCCAAAACATTACTGTATGAGCTTTAACTCTACTGAAGCATGATTGTCTACTTGTTTCACCAAATTTCTCTTCTGCAATTGTATTAAATTTGTGCTCACATGAAAAAGTCAACTTTCAGATGTGACCTGAAATATATTTTGGAATAATAATAATAATAATAATAATAATAATAACAACAACAACAAATAAAATATTCATTTCCCTCGAAAAATTGACCAAATGAATTGAACCTCACTTCAAAACAGATAACACTCAGCTTTTCCATTTTTTTAACCCTTGTAACGGTCTAATGCATCTATTTCATATATTACAACATTTTTAAATATTTGTTCATGATATAAAATGTGGTGTTAGAAAAAAGAGGAAGTCTGTACATGATTGATACATCAATCAATTTAATTATACATTAATAATAATTTACATAATAATACTAGTTGGCCCATCGCGCGTTGCTGCGATCTCAAATGATAATTATAGAAATTTTTGATTTTTATTATTCGCCACATCTCAATGGGGATTACATTTTACATTTCAACCTTTTAGGACTATTAGGGAAGAAGTAAGTCCTAGGGCTCTTCCAGAGCTGATCAGAGAGGCCTCCTTCGTTTTTTTTTCTCAATGAAGGACTATTTTTCAAATTTAAGGCTGTGCTCAGGGTTTTTGGTCATAATTTTTTTTCGAAGTTCATTGTGCTGGATATTATTAAGGCACTGAAATAGATGAATGGATAAAAACTAACATTTACTACAAAATAGTTTGATGTATTCTTAATAACATGTCTCCTTTCCTTTCCTGAATTTTCTTTCTTATTTTTTCACTTTCTTGCTTTTCTGAACTTACCTAAATTTTGAGCTCACTGCTGGCGATCAAGTCCTACTTCTGCCAGTAGTGCCGTATTGCATGTATAAATAGTTGTGTTTGGATTTGTTATTAACTTTAAGTATGTATGTTCTTTGTTGATATTTTGTGTGAATATGGCCAATAAATGAATTTGAATAGTGAAATGCTAAATATTGCCATGAGAATTTATTTTTTTCATCAAATATTTTATGGAATAAGGGAGTTTTAAGTTGAAATTTTTTGGTTTTTGGGGGCAATTTAACTCGCCTACGAGTTATTTAAAACATTTTATAATTTTTTTATAACTGAAAGACACCTTTGGGAACAGAATGACACATTTTATATTTCAATTTAACGATTGGTCTTTCCAAAATAGTTTTTTGAGAAACTGAAATTTTTCGCATGTTTTAAAAAATTTATTTTGAGAAAACTAATTATTTGATCAGAATGAAAAATATGTCATTCTGTTCCTCAATGTGTCTTTTATTTAAAAAAAAATTATCAAAAGTTTAAAATAACTTATAGGGGAGATTAATTGCCCCCAAAAACCGAAAATTTTCAACTTTGAACTCCCATATTCCATAAAATATTTGATGGAAAAAATAATTTCTCATGGCAATAGTTAGCATTCCAATACTACTTTATAATATCCAATACAACGAAATTCGAGAAAAAATGAGTTTTGCATTTCATGTTTACTTATATGGTATAAATATGATATTCTTTTTCTTAATTCAAATTAAGTTCTGATTGGTCAAAACGGGACATTACAGGCTTGTTTCATACATTAACAACTTTGGGTAACAGATGTCATCAATCTGGTATAATTAAATTGCATCATATGATTTCAAAAATCGGGTAGATGTGAAGCGCTCCATATGATACAATGATCGGCCTGGTAAACAACACCGGTTACCCGATTGCCGGTTATGTGTGAAACTGTCCTATTCGAACAAAATTGACACCTGGTGGGGGTAGACTGGTATCAGCTGATTGGTATAACTGATCAATTATCACTTGCGCAGATACCGACCGAGGTAAAAAATTATTAAATTAAGAATATTTATTAAACAATAGCACTTAAGAGTATGAAAAATAGATAAAAACCTATTCGCAGACCTACCGAATGTATATACAAAATTTCATTAAAATCGGTTAAGCCGTTTTGGAGGATTATTGTCACAAACACTGTGACACGAGAATTATTCTTAATAATAAGATATTGATTTCTTCAATAATAAGATATAATGATCATAATAATAATGATGATAATAATGATAATAATAATAATAATTATTATATTATTATTAATATTATATTATATTATTACTATTTATATTATTATATTATAATTGATGATAATAATAATAATAATAATAATAATAATGATAATAATAATAATAATAAATTAAAAAAAATAATGATCATGATGATGATAATAATAATAATTATTATTATTATAATTATTATTGTTATTCATGAATACGATAAAAAAGTATTCAAATGCACTAACGTCAATCAAAGTTCGATTACCGAGTAATGGAGAGCTGACTTTATCCATGCCTAATCATAACCGTTGCATAATGAAGCCATTATGACATGGGTCATAATTTTTCGATACCAGTTTCAGACCAATGGGGAAACAGCATTTGTCGCAATCACTGTCGTTTTGAAAATTATGCAATACTCACATCAGCTGATTTCAAAATTATGCAATGAAATTCGGTTATTGTCTACGACTGAAGTTAAAATTAGAACAAGTCCCAATTTGTAACATTGTTTGGGAAAAGGAAGAAGTAGACATCTATGCAATCTGTGAACAGCTGGAATATCAGGTAGAAGTTTAAATTTATGATATATCTGTCTCAACAAATCACGAGTCAAGTTGATCAAGTTCTGTTTCAGTTTCCAAAACTCTGAACTCTGGCAGCAGATATTATTTGTCGTATTCATGAAGTTTTGAAATTTGAAGCGACTTGCAAATTGGAAGAGCGCGCTCTGGTATCACTGCATCCGAAACTTTAAAATTTAATACAAACTCGTGACGTGTCTCCCGCCCAAAAATCCACTTTCTGATTTGTAGCTCATGGTACTCTCACTCAACTTGCCGCGCTTTCATCGTAAATATTGTTTTCCAATTCCAATCTGATTTTAAATTCAATATCTTGTAATTTGAATTTCGATACCTTGTATATGATTTCCAAGAATGCAAGAAACAGCTTTGATGAACTACTTCGAAATCTTTCCGAGAAATCATAATATAAAGTTGAGACTTGAATAACCACTAAAATAATTATAATTACATGTATACCATGTATGCAATTTGAAAAATTCAATATAGTATTCCTGAATTTCTTGTTTTAACTTTCTTTGCAGTGGCGAAGGTGATATTGTGAAAGATATCCATAATGAATGATAAGACGAAGTTGTCACAACCACATTATTGAAAGTAATGAGGTACTAGTTTCGGTTGTTATACCATTATTAATCTTAAACAAAATAAAACTGAAGTACAGATAAGCTTAATATATACTAAACATGGAATGATACTAATGGCTGAGAGAGAAATAGGGTGACCTTCATTGAAGGTTGTGATTGGCTGTAAGCCATAACTCACGCCCACTGGTGGGAGGAGCAAGAAGCGAAAATAAGAGTCAAATCAAGAACCAAAAACCGTGAACATCTAGAAAGCATCAAAGAAGAACAATACACAAGTAGGGTGAAATTGAATCATTTTAAAGTTGCAAATTGAAGCTCACTGTAATGCAGTCAAGGTAACCGAGAAAAACAGGAAAGTAACACTATGCAGGCCAGAATTATGATGAAACCATTTTAATTGTATTGAATTGTTGAATTAAATGTGATCAATTCGATACAGCTAACTTGGTTTCATCATAATTCTGGTCTACTATTCAATAACAGTACTTTCGTGTTTTTCTCGGTTGACCTTGACTGTATTACAGTGAGCTTCAATTTGTACCTATAATGATCCAATTTTACCCTACTTGTGTATTGTTCTTCTTTGATGCTTTCTAGATGTTCACGGTTTTTGGTTCTTGATTTAACTCTTATTTTTGCTTGTTGCTCCTCCCACCAGTGGGCGTGACTTGTTATGGCCTTCAGCCAATCACAAACCTTCAAAGAAGGTCAGCCCATCCCTTAGCCAATAGTATCATTCCGTGTTTATTATATATTAAGCTACTCTTTATTTTAGTTTGTTTAAGATTGATAATGATGAAACAACCGAAACTAGTGTCTCACTATTTTTAATAAATGTGGTTGTGACAACTTTTTAATAAATGTGGTTGTGACAACTTCGTCTTATTATTCATTATGGATTTCTTGTTCCATAACGATCTGCGTTGTTAATATTCACTTTTTATTGTAAAATCAACGACTTGCAGTCAATTTTAATTCTGAAAAAATAACATTTCCACTCACTTTTGGCGATTGAGTTGAGGGAGAAATTTAGTCATACGGGTGATGGTGCAGGAGAAGTGAGTATCGGAATGTGTGACGTAGAGATTAGTACTCTCTTTGAAAATGAGTCCTTATGACTCGAAAACGTGTGGTCAAATGTGAGTAGAAATATTATTTAGCAGTCGTTGAATTCACTATAAAAAGTTTATATTAACAACGCAGATTGTTATGAAAAAAGAAATCCAAGTATTGAAACGGTTGTATCTTTCTTCAGTCTAAAAATAATAATAATTGTTTCCATCCCTTGAAAAAACATACGAAAGTGTTGCATTCTCCTAAAAGTTTTGGTAACTTTATTCTAGAGGAAAGCGACTTAATACATTATGGATACGTCAAAGTGTGCGTTCATGAGAGCCTTACCCTTACCAATTCACCGGAAATTAAGGCGGGTGATTGCGGTCGATAAACGTCTATTAATTAGATTGGACCAATCAGACGCCTTAGTTTTCGATGAACTGACAAGCTCTGAGGCTGGTTGCTCCTGAAATTCGGAGTATTCTACTGTGATTATTTCACAATGAGATAGTATTTTATGCAACGATTTTATTTTGACCCTTATTAAGGCACGAGTTAGATGTAAGTTATAACACGAGCGAATGCGAGTGTTATAAATATCTCACGAGTGCCTTAATGGCCAAATAAAATCGTTGCATACACTATTTTATCTACGACCACTATTATACATTTAATTAAAACAATTTCATTTTACCTGTGACTGTCAGAGATACGTAACCTCTCATCTCAAATACGATAAGTTATAGTAGATTGTTAGGTTAAAGCAGCTGGCGTAGCAGTTTGATCAAATCAGCTGATAGTTTCACAATATTGAATTACGATATTGATTCCATCAAAAATGCTTCTGATTGCTGGTCCAGAACCCGTGTTATAACGTAGAACCTGTACTATAATGAGCTCTTTATGCAACGGGTTTCAAAAAGCATTTCGAAAAGACAGCTGTTTTGGCATCAATTGTGAAACTGTAATGTATACATTATGGCATGGTCGTAGATGAAATATTTTTCACTATTAGGCTAGTCCGTTATCTTACAGTTTTTGTATTCCAACTAGATTTGAAAGTCAAGAATTAGTTAAAATTTATGAGAATAAGGCTTGTTCTAATAAAGACTACTTGTTGCTTCAGAGTGTATCCTACAACGATCCAGACCCTGATACTCTAGAGCTAGACGATTCTACACTCGCATGATTATTAGAGTCTAGATTTCTCTACTAGAGCGATCTACCCCATTGAGTGTCTCCGTTTGGCAACTTTTCTGTAATATCCGTGCAATCCCTTTTAATCGTAACATCATTTCAAGGAAAGTTTCTGTGAATAGTGTTCGATGGTTATCCAAATTTGCAGTTAGGGTCAGTTCAGTCTAGTTGGTTACTTAGGGCACTTGGAAAGTCGGCCCTCCCATTAGCTGGGTTCGCTACAGAAGTGACTTCGCAGAGTTTCTGCACTAGCTCAGCGCCGTTAATTTCGCCTCTATATAATTGCATTACGTGATGGGCCACTTGAGAATGTTAGACCCTGAAGTGTTTTACACTAGTGCGTGAACTGCCCTGTTGAATTTATATAAAATCGTAGGTGGAAATAATGTGAAATGAATTGAAAATTGCTGTTTACATTTAGAAAATGCGTGATAAGGGATTTGATGAATGGAAAGAGACTTAAGTCGGTAGAAATTTTCACTAAAAGTAACATGAATACAGTGTTAATTTCTGGGTTAGAAAACCTATTGCCCAGATTCAAATTTTGTTGTAAACATTTGTACATAGGTACTATTTGTTGAAGAGAAGTAGTAGTAGTAGTGACATCAAGGGATAAAATGATTTTTTTTTTGAGGATGAAGCCCACATAGGTCTGAGACCTGTGCGTGGGTAATGAGTTGGATGATGGTGATTGATGAGAAAATCAATAATCAATGGTGATTATTGAAAACAATAATTCGTTGTGTAATGATCCCGGTTTGTAAAAGTTTGGCTATATCATAAGTTAATGCAGAAAGAAATAAGATAATAGAAGTATTAAAATTTATACATCATGATAATTTACTATGAATGCTGGCATGAAATAAGTACTAACTTGGTCTGTATAGTACAATGAAGGTTGCATATCCTGCCCGTTGATTGAGAGTTTCACAAAAGCTTCATTCTGTATTATTAATAATGAAAAAATTGTTATTTGATATTAGTGAATATTGATTATCAGATAAAATTGTTATAATAAGTACTTTTCTATTGATATATTGAAACAATTACAGTTTATTTTTATTGAAATCAGTTCACAAATGTATCAACATAGTTTCAAGCGAAAGTGGGCCTCAGTTGAATGCTTACTTAAAAAGTCTATCTTAAAGATATGAATTGATAGTATTCCAGCAACTTTCTGCTTCTTAAATTAATAGGTACGTTCTTATACGAATCTAACTAACCAACTTGAAATAGTATACGAATCTAACTAACTAACTTGAAACTAATTAACTATCTAACTTGAAATATTTCTTATACGAATCTAACTAACTAACTTAATATTTTTTGCTGATAAAGCCTGCACATATCCACTCATTTTTATAAATGGTTAATGAGTTGAATGATGATGCATCATAAATTTTTAATGATAAATCTTAATGATTTAATGATGATATCTTTATCATTTAGTCATGTACGCAGACAATTGAGTTATCTAAGCTAAAACTAAAATAAACAAAACTAAATAAATTGCATGTAATGGAGCGATGGAAATCCTTTTTCAACCAGCTGCTTAATCCCATCATAGAGCGCAACAGAGTGTCAGACCCTAGACTGGAAGCTCAAGATGACCAAATAGAACCCCCTACGGCTGATGATGTTAAGAAGGCCATAAAGAAGATCAAGAGAGGTAAAGCCCCAGGGATAGATGGAGTTCCAGGGGAATTGATCAAACATGGAGGAAATATACTAATACAGAGTCTACTCCATCTCATAAGCTCGGTATGGAGAACAGAAATCCTCCCGGATGAATGGAAAATGAGTGTCATATGCCCCATCCATAAGAAAGGTGATAGACTCGAGCCCAGAAATTATAGAGGGATATATCTCCTGTCAACCGCATATAAAGTTTTTACCTCTATTATAAACGAAAAAATAGAATTATATGCTGAGAGAGTGCTGGGAGAATATCAGGCTGGTTTCAGATCAGGAAGATCAACTACTGATCAACTGTTTGTAAGCCGACAAATAGCTGAAAAGTTCTGGGAGTTCAACATAGATGTCTATCACCTGTTCATAGATTTCAAGCAGGCCTATGATAGTATTGACAGAGAGAGGCTATACACAATAATGCTTGACCTGGGTATACCCATAAAGCTGGTAAGACTTGTAAGAGCAACCATGAACGAGACAACCTGTCAAGTGAAGATAGATGGAGAGCTTACAAGTGGGTTTGATGTGAGGCAGGGGTTGAAACAGGGCGATGGCCTGGCACCAGTACTCTTTAATTTGGCGCTAGAAAGAGTGATAAGAGGGACACTGGTTGACACTAGCGGCACTCTGTTGAACAAAACCCAGCAGATTTTAGGGTATGCAGATGATCTTGACCTGGCAGGAAGATCAGTGGCAGCGGTCAGAGATTTATTTGAAAAACTGGAAGAGGCAGCTGCAGAAGTAGGTTTAAAAGTTAACATAGAGAAGACCAAGTTTCTACAACAGAGCAGACGACACCAGAATATAAATGAACAAGACTTCTTAGTGGGTGAATACAGATTCGAAACATTGAGAGATTTCACCTATCTAGGATTCAATATGGCAGATGATAATGATGAAATGAAGGAAGTACAAAAAAGAATCAATTTAGGAAACCGTACCTTCTTTTCTCTGCTGCAGATTCTGAAGTCTAGAAATGTCCACAGAAATATCAAGGTCAGACTCTATAAAACCATAATCCGTACAGTAGCAACATACGGAAGTGAAGTATGGACATTAACATCCAGAGCTGCAGGAACTCTAGACCGCTGGGAACGGAAAATGCTGCGAAGGATCTATGGGCCTGTATGTGAAGGAGGGGTGTGGCGCATTAGAAACAATAATGAGCTGGCACAACTCTATAAAGAACCACCCCTATCCACATTCATTAAGCTAAAGCGCTTGAGGTGGGCAGGCCATGTAGAACGGATGCCAGACACTAAGATTCCCAAAAAAATATATGTGGGACAGCCAGGTGGAAAGAGACCAGTGGGAAAGCCGAGGCTCAGATGGGCAGACGGAGTTTCAAAAGATGCAAGAGAGATCCTTCGAGTCAGGAATTGGAAGGCGGAAGCACGGAATCGAGATGGATGGAGGCACAGAATTGAGGAGGCCAGGGCTCGATTTGGGCTGTAGCGCCATCGAAGAAGAAGAAGAAGAAATAAATTGCATTCCAAGTACTGTTGGAGACTGGCAACTTGACCCCTGAAAGGAATTCGCAGTGAATATTGATGAATACAGCACATTTGAGAACGACTCAACTGGCTCACTAACAGCAGTGATGTATATAGCCCAAATACCACTGACTCAGATTCGTGCTCTATTTAGTGCAAGGCATAGTGGAGCTATTACGCCATTACACCTTCCTTCACCTCTCCCCTTCAGGCGTCAGGGGTCATGTTGTCAGTCCCCAGCAGTAGATTGTTCAGTTTTTTCACTAATAAGGAAGGGTAGACACAAGATGGAGCAGATAAATAATTGAAAATTGAATAATAGATCATTTTTCTTCAACATCAGACATATATTATAATAAATCCCTTTTCTGCTTCTTTTCGTTTTGATTTTCTTATTAAACTTTTGACTATTTTTTTTCTTTTTCTCAACAACTATTTTCTTATGAACTGTACTATAAGAACTGATACTCTCACCCAGCGGACAGGGGTTTCCCTTGCTGGGTGGTGCCAATAAGTTTTAATTTTATTGCTAAATTGTTTGGTAAACTTTCTTTTGTATAAGTTATTAAGAATTCGTTTTATATTTTTCTGTATCAAGTATACAGAATTTGTGAACAAATTTTGTTTTTTATTGGCAATAAAGATGTATTGGAAGTCAAAATAAATCTAATTAAAATGCAATAGCAATTTCCATCATACGAATTATAGCCTATCAGTAATATTTTAATAGGAATTTAATAATTGTGATAAATGATAAATCAACACAAAAATTGAAAATATCAATAGACTATAATAATTCTATTTACTAATTGATACCTAATCATTGCTCTGAACGACCGCACTCGCTCTAGTCAGTTTCAGTTCGATTAATTGACATAGCTTTAAAATTTCGAACTACATGGTGACGATCATTTACAGGAATGAAGTTTTTTCCATCTAATTAAATTGCTAAGCATCGCCGACAACATTGATGACGTCATGGGTTGAAAGGCAATTACATAAATGGCAAATATATATACAAATAAATATATAAAGGCAATTACATAAAAGGCAATTACATTACAAAATGTCTCGTTCAGGACATTGGAAAATAATTACTGTATCCGCGCGATATGAGGTCAGCTCACAGAATAAGAGCGAACCAGGGCTGCTTCAGTTCTTTTCCTCTGATCTGTTTTCATCCTGCACTCTATTCACACCCGCGAACCTATTCAGATTTTCTCTATTTCCTCATTTCAAATAAAATTGAGTCTTTTTCAGTGCTGCAATAAAATTTTACAACGTCTTTCCTGTCATAGAAGGGTGGATTATAGTACTAAGCATATGCATGGTGGGGAAAAACATCAGAGAAAACTTCCCTACTAGAGCTTTCCCGGAAAACCCTGTATTGAAACCGATAAACTTTCATCGGCGCTTGGGTGGGTTATCTTTATGCATGAACACCAACACACGAGAACAAGAACTGTTGGTAGTGCTTTTTCCTAAGCTGCTGTGTATAGTTCAAGTTAGAAAAGCCTTCATGGAGGTGGGGATAAAATGTTTTGTCTGTTTCGTAATCTCTAGAAAAGTTATCTGTGGGAAAGAAAATGTGTTCTGCTGGACTGGACTAAAGCTATATTTTGGAGTGAGTGCATACTACACATACTGGGATAACAAAAGTTTTTAGTGTAAGTTATTGTAAATGTGAGGTGTTGCTTTTTTTTATTGCGGTTGATGCCCACTTGAGTCCGGAGACTTGTGCGTGGGTAATGAGGTGAATGATAAGAAACATCCATGGCTGAATGAGATTAGAACCCAAGGCTGCAGGAAACGAAGCCAGCTAGAGCCCCTTATCTTATCACAGACAAGCGCTCCAACCAACTGCGCTATCAGAGCCGCCAACTGAGTTTCTGTCTCTTTCAAAGCACTGAATATACTAATAGTAAGACAGTTATTTCTCTTTAAAGCTATTTCAGACGTTTTCAAAAATAAATCCAACTTTTATTACAGAAACAATTTCCATATCATATTCGCAATCAAAATGTAATATACTTGTCACGTCCAAGACTTGAGCACAATAGGAATTTTTTAAATATGTAGGTTGCAAGATCTGTAATGCAATGCAACCGGATTTACGCAACTCATCATCATCATCATCATCATTTTATTCATACACACAAATTACAGCATTACAACAAACCCTTAGAATAATAATGGTAGTGCAATAAAGTCATAACAAAATTAAACTACTTCACATTCGTTAGAAATAAATCAATTATATATATATATATATAATATATATATATTTTTTTTCAATAGATCTGTATGCACTCCAGTATAAGCCAAAAGCTTGTGCGCTAGAGCGGAGTTCATTGAAATAAACAAATTGAAAGAAGAGAAAAAATTCTAATTGCATTCAGCACACCGGAAGGCGACAATAAATTATTCGGTAAACCAGCCAAAATAAGGCAAAAAATACACAAAAATATAATAAATATTTTATCATTTTCCCCATCCTCTCCCTCTACAGGTCCAACAACAAGAATCCCTAGATAAAAACCGTTTCAGAAAATTCATTTCTTCTTACCCATTCGTCCACCTCATTAAGTAATTTAGGAGTAATCTTACTGTGAGTACAATAGTACGGTGAAAGCCAAATTAAAAGATTTTCCTCTTCTATAGAGGATATAGAATTTTTTTTAAAGTTTCAAACCTGGTTTGCGTTACGAGCTTTTTTTAGAGGTAGATTTGTTTGTGTGTTTTTCACTCCTAGTTTTCGATGTAACCATTTGTCTGTTTCAATTAAGATTTTGTTTTTAATTATAAGGATATAAATTAATTATGTGGTGAGGAACAGCACAGAGTAGCAGTGTGTGAGTTATTTATTTTTCTGTTGAATGAGCAAATACATATTTTATATGGATTACCCGTACAAAAAATCTAAACTCGATAAGTCCTAATATTCTACTAATATTGTATAATCCAATTTATTCTAAACAATTTATAACTGTATATTATAAATATAGATACGAGCTGGTCCAGGAGTTTAATTATTGAATAGTTTTCCAATTGAAAATAGTATATGATTGCCAACACCTCAGACGGTCAAAAGACCATGAGTTCTGTCTGCGGATATGTATAATGAAATTTATAAAATGTATAATGAAATTTAAAAAAAAAAACATATATTTTAATTATTTTTTTTAAAGAATAGCATGTAACATTTTATTGTATTTGTTGTTTATCAATAAAGACACTTTCCTATCTTCTATCTTTCTATCTATCTAAACAATTTATAGTTTCTTTAGATTTTTTTATCTTAAACATTTATGTTTTTCCGCTTGCTTTAACCTCAAGCAAGTAGGATGTTGTAGTTTATATGATTGTTAGGATGATTTATTTATATGGTTTACTTCTCTATGAAATAATATTAGGCTACATTTATTTCCTTTTTTTTTGTTTTTATAGGTTTTAGTATTTTTTTTTTCATTCTCCATGGAAATGATATAAGATTAGAAGGTGCTCCACACAGAAATACCTTTGGGGCTACCATATTTAGACAATAGACAGTTTATTGTATAGTCGACATAGTTGTAATTACTGTTAGCTGTATTTTAACATCCAGATCGAAAATTGTTGATATAACGTGGATGTTCTGTTGGTCGAATCAATTATTACCAGGCAAGAAGGTGTAGTGGATTACAGGCAGCTTCAAAAGAGAGTTTGAGCCAATCCAAGTTTAAAGATTTCGCTAATGCTAACCAGATTCCATGAATCAGCTTGCTCTACACCATCTCGCAGTTAGAGTGAGTGGAGACATAGATTTGAATTTGCTCTAATACCTAATAACGCACTTTTGGTTTGATTCTGTGGTAGGTAATATTTTTTTAATTATTTCAATTCATCAATTTTATAGGAAGTCACTTGTCATATGGGGTTTATCATGTTAGAATTGAATACACTAGTAATTTGAATATATAATAAAAAATGATACTTTTTCAAATTTCTAATAAAGATACAAATTAATTATATAATACCACTATTATATGAGGAAAAATAAAGTTAATGCCTTCCCTGAGAGCATTCGTTTTCTAGAAGTGTATAAATTATAGTAGCATAATATTCAGACATGTAACTGCTCATATGAAATACCTACCTGTGTGGATTCAAACCTATTTTGATGAATTGTGATCAATTACAATCAATATGTTTCAAATATACCAACTATATTTAAAATATTTTTTTTTTCTTAAAACTAAGATCAATATTATATCATTACAATTCTACTTGCAGTAAGGCTGAAAAACTTCAATAGTTTTTTTTTTAACTTCAACCACAGATATTACTGTATACTGTATATATTTTTATCTTCAAATTCAATTTCTTCTCTTTATAATATTATTTTTTTCAATTTTTCCACTTACAGACAACCCCATGCTATGTCCTCACTATAGCCGTACTCTTTTGTCCTGCTGATTATTGAAACGCTCAAAAGTATAATTTGTATGAAACAATTACTCGAGCTGTGCTATTTACTTTTAAAGAATAAATTGTCGGGCTTTTTAAATGTGAATAATATAAATTACCAATGTCATAATTTGAACAGAACAAACATGGAATTTATCTAGGTTTGACCACAGTTCTGACTGGAAGGTTTTCTCGGGCCACTCCTGTGTTCCGGAGGACACGTTTAGCCTGTCGGTCTCGGCTATTTAAAAACAGTCAAGTCACATCAGAGGCCCTGATTTTATTTAGGTGCCACCTGATACCTCTGACACTATACCTGAGCCAGCCAGACACACGATATTAGCCTATTAATATTAATAATAATAATAATAATAATATATTATATATATAATAATATTATTATTATTATTATTGGCGAATTCTCCCAAGACGGAAGACGATAAGCAGAAGACTCAGTCATGTAATCCGTTTGTTTTTCTTTTTACCCCAATAGGCTTTCATCGTTTCTGAAAAGGCTTTTTTGCGTTCTTCCGACCACTTAGGTCTCAATTGCTTTTCTTTTGGCTGTTTTGTAATTTTCCAATTGTCTACCTTGTGTCTAAATGTGTTTTTTCAAAAATCTCTGTTTGTGTTATGTTGGCGTTTGTCATGTCCTTACGAATTCCGTCTAACCAAGGTGTTGAAATTTTGAGTTTTGTTGCATATTCAATTATCCATTTTGTTAGTCTGTTATTAGGTGGTAATCTATTGAGATGTCCGAAGAACTTCATACGCCTTCTATATTATATATCATTATTATTATTATTATTATTATTATTATTATTATTATTTTTATTATTGTTGATGTTTTTTGTTTTTATTATCAAGAGATGCAAGAGCTCTTTATCTGATTGATGATCCATTTAATTATCTATGTTTATGTCGTTTTCCTGCATTCTGTCATGAGACATTTTATAGATTCTTTAAAAGTTTTTTCCAAGAGGCACGTCCATTTCCTTGCAAAGTGGTGCAATGCTGATCTCAGGAGTCGAATAGATATTTTATTGGCTCGTAAAAAGTGGCAGTAGAATCTGCAATGTAATGGAAGTACATGCTGGGATCATCTTAGCGAAGAGCTAGCTCGTCATGGGGATTCAATTTTTATTACTTTGCTGAAAAGGGGAGAATGATGACATTCTATCTTTCATCTATTTATTCAGATTGCAGTTATAGGTTCTACTCAAAATGGTAGACTAAATTTATTTTAAACATATATAAAATTTTATTTCCTAAATGATATCCCGTTCAACATTTTTTTTTTTCGGAGGATGAAGCCCACATAGGTCTGTAATGCGTGGGTAATGAATTGGATGATGATGATGATTGATGAGTTGAACCTACAGTTTTAGGTGGGTTCCGGAACACCGGGAAGTGATTTCACAGCAGAGAGTCTTTTTTGCTGGCCAATCCAATCGGTCACCTTTACAAAGAGCGCCCAGGAGTTTCGTAGCTTATCTCTGATTGAACAGATAACTGCTACGGCACTCGGCTATCACTTCCCTACATGTCCTTATGATTTTTTTGAAAGGATGGAGTGATCAATTGAAGGGAAGCTGCGTTCTCGTAGGTCCTGTTTGTAACGGTGACCGATTAGATTGACCAGCAAAAAAGACACTGTTCTCTGCTGAAAATTACTTCCCGGTGGTTCGGAACCCACCTAAAACTGTAAGTCCAACTCATAAATCACCATCATCCAACTCATTACCCACGCACAGGTCTCAGACCTATGTGTGCTTCATCCTCAAAAAAAAAAAAAAAGAAATCATGTTTTTGTTTGAATATTATTTGGCATCTATTAAAATTCAGAGTGTAGAAGAATATTGATTTAATATTTGATATATTTATTATTGAGAGTAATCCATTTACAAGTAATACATTCGCGAGAAATGGTTTACAATGTAATTCATTTTATAACTAATGTCTTTACTATCAAATGTGGTATTTGGATTGATTAACAGCGAATTAATGTGAAAAATAAAAACTTATTTGTTCTAGGACCTGAGCTTCATGCTACTCTAAATTACGAATTCAGATGAACTGAGTTCTGGTAAAGGAGGTGCCACAACGTATTACCAAAATTTTCGACAACTATTTGTGGGGTGAGTGGATTCATTTACAATTTTTTTTTTTCAAATTGATAACGAATTATAAAATCAGGTAGAAGTTTCTTTTGAAGGGTATGTTTCAAACATTTTATGTTTCATTATAATGGTCAGAGCCTTCAAACCAGGGTCTTCTCGTACACCACTCCCCACTTTTCACAGTAAAACATCTTTCTCAACTTGTTAATTAAAAAAAAAAGGTTTATATTATTGATGGTTTGTTATATTATTGAATATCATAACCAGGTACAATATAAAAAATATATAAATAATGTAAATAATTGAGTAACTAGAACTAGTTTTTACCTAGTGCTCTTGAATAGTAACTTTTTTCGGAGGATGAAACCCACACAGGTCTGATACATGTGCGTGGATAATGAATTGGATGATTGTGATTGGACCTACAGTTTTAGGTGGGTTCCGACCCACCGGGAAGTGATTTTACAGCAGAGAACATTCTTTTTTTGCTGGTCAATCTAATCAGTCACCCTTACAAAGATGACACAGGAGTTTTGTAGCTTATCTCTACGGCACTCGTAACTCAAGAGTAACTTATTGAATATCATAACCACGTAGAATATAAAGTATGTATAAATAACGTAAATAATTGAGTAACAAGAACTAGTTTTCACCTACTTCTCTTGCATAGTAACTCAAGTCTTCAGCTTCATGTTTGCCTTCGAACCTACCTGTTATTTTATGACACATTTTTGTTGAGAAAGTTTCGTTTCCACTTCACCTGAGGACTGTTGATGCTTGAAATACGCCGAGGGCATTTTTCCTCGAAGTAAGGGAAGAAAATGGTGGAAAAAGAAGGGTTAGGAATGAGGAGAAGGGAGGAAAGAAGGAAGTAGAGGAGAAAAGAACGGCAGAGTTGTTTGTGCTGTTTGCTTAGCTCTCATCCTTCACATTTCTGTTGTCACTCTCACACCATTTTCTTTACTCACTCTCTCTTTCTTTTTAAGTCTTCCTCCACTTCTTGTCCTTCCAGACTGTCCTTCTTTCCTTGCTAATTGGTCCTCGCTATCCTGTCTAGTTCAACAAGACCGACGCCGTATTCTTAATCACCTTCCAATAACAGCTTCTATTCGCTTAAATCCACAATTTTCAATTGTCTACAGCAGTACTGCAGTAAAAACTTCTCTATTTTCCTGCAGGCATTCTCAGATTGAAAACTTTCTCAACTATTTTCACTATTTTTCTGCTTGGTGAAAAATATAGCTCATATAACTGTAGTTTTCCTCCATTTTCTTTGTTATTCAGTTATTCATTGGGTTAGCCATTATTCAATTATCCTGAGAAGTTTCTGCAAAAACTTTCTCAACTATTTTCACTATTTTGTACCGCTTGGTGAAAAATATAGCTCATATAACTGTAGTTTTCCTCCATTTCTTTGTTATTCAATCACTCATTAGGTTAACCATTATTCAATTATCCTGAGAAGTTTCTGCAAAAACTTTTTCAACTATTTTCACTATTTTATACTGCTTGGTGGAAAATGTAACTGTAGTTTTCTTCTATTTTCGTTGTTATTTAATTATTCATTAGGTTAACCATTATTCAAATATCCTGAGAGGTTTCTGCAGGAACTTTATCAACTATTTTCACTATTTTGTACCGCTTGGTGAGAAATGTAGCTCATATAACTGTAGTTTTCCTCCATTTTCTTTGTTATTCAATTATTCATTACATTATTCAATTATCCGGAGAAGTTTCTGCAAAAACTTTCTCAACTTTTTTCACTATTTTGTACCGCTTGGTGAAAAATATGGCTCATATTACTGTAGCTTTCCTCCATTATCTTTGTTATTCAATCATACATTAAGGTTAACCATTTTTTTAATATCTTGAGAAGTTTCTGCTTGTCCTCTATCAGTCTAGGACAGTCTGCAGATGGGTCGTCTGCCAAGCATGGAGTCGACTCCACGCTTATGAAAGACTGTCCCTGAGTGCCATAGACTATGATATCCTAGCCACTGGCAGCCATTTATTTCAAGCATGGACTCGACTCCACGCTTATGGACGGCTGTCCCTGAGTGCCATAGACTATGATATGCTAGCCACTGGCAGCCATTTATTTCAAGCATGGAGTTGACTCCACCCTTATGAACGACTGGCAGCCATTTATTTCAAGCGTGGAGTCGACTCCATGCTTATGAACGACTGTCCCTGAGTGCCATAGACTATGCTATCCTAGCCACTGGCAGCCATTTATTTCAAGTGTGGAGTCGACTCCACCCTTATGAACGACTGGCAGCCATTTATTTCAAGCGTGGACTCGACTCCACGCTTATGGACAACTGTGCCTGAGTGTCATAGACTATGATAGCCTAGCCACTGGCAGCCATTTATTTCAAGCGTGAAGTCAACTCCACACTTTGAAAACTCTCCGTTTCCAAAGCTGTGAAGCTTTGATAGACATAAATTGGTCATTCATTTTTTCAAGTTTATTGTTCTTCATCAGAACTATAGAAAAGTATTTAATTTATCTTAACATTTCATTTTTTAGTCCTGGTGATGAGTCTTCTAGACTGATTTAGTCTTTGTCGGCCATTTAGTGGCTCTATTTGTTAATATTCCAATTATTATTCTTATTGACAGTTAGTATTCTAGTCTTACGGCCGGTTGCACAAAATCCAATTAAATTTAATCCCCGTAGAATGACGTCATTCTACGGAGATTAAACTTAATGGAGAAAATGCAGTTGCACAAAGCACAATTACAAGCGATAACGTCGATTAGGCTAACCAACGTAAGAGATACTCAACCGCCCATTCACTGAGAATCAAATTTCACAAACTCCTGTTAAGTTACATTTTATAGGTTATGTTTATTGTACCAAAACACGGAACTACAAATTCGGTCATATGTGTTAAAGACCTTTCAAAATGAATAAAATAATAATATTGAGGTAGTTGTATAACGATTAAAATAATTCACAATGAAATGATTGTAATTCATATTTTTCTCAACTTCAGAATCAGCTGTTGATCAAATTGCAGTGTTGCCAGATTGTGCCCGTTCAAAAGGGTGGAGGAATAGAGCAAAACTACGATAACGCTAATTCTAATCCGACCACTCTATTTCTCAGGCTGCTTCACAGCATCTTGCATTAAGAGCAAGCGGAGTCATAGAGTGGTCAAGTAGGAATTAGCGTTATCGTTAGCGTAGTTTTACTCGAGCTCTCTTACAACTCCTGAAGCCTCTATCACAACTCCAGAAACCTCTCTTACATCTCTTGAAACCTCTCAGACTCGAAAAAACATTTTCAAGTCTCTATCGTCTCATCTTCAGATCGCATGGTAGAACGCTATAAAATGTGTAAACTGTAGCAAAAATTGAATTCTCTTCTGTTTACGCTAGCCGTATTCAATTAAACGCATCTGAGCATCGGCAGTAGCTGGGAGCTACGCACTAAGGGGCCCTAACTTGTTTTTACTGACACTGGTAGTGGTTGTTATCAAACTTCTCAAGAGAAATTATTATTTACGGACGTTGTTCCCTATAGGATCGAACTCAGCAACTCAACTGAGTGAACAAATTCACGGAAGTTGCCCAGCGTGACTGAATGCTATGAAAACTTTCATATTTAGCGAGGCGTTTCAACACGAGTTGCTTCTTCACATAACAGCGTTCTTCTTCCCCTCGTATCTCCACCCTACAATACGTGTTATTTAATTCTATCATGATTTTCTCCACTTTTTCATCCTATCATCGCTTCAAACATTTTTCTCCAGCTCTACAGTTTTCTCTTCAAATCCAGCTGCTCTCCTACTTTCCCATCTGAAGTATTTCTTTGAAATTCTCATCCACATAGTCTACATATTTCAACTCGACTTTTTTCCGTGTCCTATATTCTCTTCAACCCTTATTGAAAGACTTGGTATTAAACATTTTTGTAGCGATAATATTCATGCAATCGATTATTTTATATATACATTAAACATAATCATGTTAATCCATAAAAAAACGATCGATCAGGTACTATTGAGATTAAAATATATAGAATTTTATCAGAGAAGTTTACTTACAGAATTGATAAAGAAACACTTTATTAATAGTTTACTACGCTTATAGCCGCGTCTCCACCAACCGAACATGCTCGGCGAACAGTGTTCGCTGGAATCAGCTGATGTCGCCGAAAATTTTTTGGAGCTGGTTAGGTGTGGACGCCTTTTCGAACATTATGATCGGTGTGGTGGGGTTAGTGGCGGGAACCTGTTGTTGGTCCTCACTGTTCGCTCACAGACCGAACATTTCAATTGAACTCACGAACATGTTCGGTGACCCATATGTTTAATGTTTGCCCGTTTCTTGTATTCGCCAAAAATGTTCGGCAGACATTTTCGGTTGGTGGAGACGCGGCTTTAGTTTACTGTTATTTGAACTATGGAATTATTTTTTGTGGGAGATATATTGATAGTCATCTAATTTTTGTTATTCAGAAAAGGATATTGAGAGTTACTTGTGGATTGAGAGCAAGGGACTCATGTAGAACTTAACTTTAAATACCTAAGCATACTTACAATGCCATCTATCTACATGTGTCAATTTATTAGTTTCTGTTAAACTAAACCTCGAAAAATTTCAGCTTTGCACAGACAATCTGTATTCAGCAGCTGAATTTCAATTAACATTACATAGAAGATAACATGTATTTATATATTTAACGTCTTCTTTTTCATTTCTTTATTTTTCAATTAGATTTACTCTACTTTAATATAAATTAATTTAAATATTTTAAAATGATGTGCTGGAACTCCCAAATAGGCGTGCCTCGGGAGTTACCTAATCTTTGAAGAAATTTTGTTAGTGTTTTTGTTGATTTTTTGGCAAATTTGATTTTTAGTGTATAGCATAGGTATGTTTTTGTTTTATAGTAGTTACGATTGCAAATATTTTTTTTTCTTACTGTACTTTGGAATCATTTTGCTTTTCTTTAAATTTAAGTTAAAACAATTGTACTTTTTCTGCAGAGATATAATTTTTTTTTTAATATGCTCATGATTGTATTCTAGATACTCGCAATATTACTAAAAGGTATGTACTGTAATGTAGAGGTACCACACGAAATAGAAACCTGATTGCATTCCCAATTCATAGAAAGACAGCTCTCGCAAAGCCTCCTTTCTACTCTGGAACTTGATATTTTAATAAGTTACCACTGGCTATCCGAAATTGAGAATCAGTTACTTTTTTCAAACAAGCAGTCAGGAAATCAATTGAATCATAGAAGATAATAAATGTATTTATATATTTAATATGCTCATGATTGTAGTGTAGATACAATTACTAAGGTTATAATTATTATTAAGGTTAATTTGTAATTTAAAAGAAATAGACTACTGATAAGTTACTATTTTTATATTGTAGTTTCAAAATAGTTTACTGACAAGTCACCTGTTAACTGAGTGAATACTCAAATATTGATGTAACGTGACAATGAATAAATAAAAAATAGTCATCAATATAGTATGGTTTAAAGTTTCGATTGTCATTATCCCGCTATTGATTCAATTCAATTTGATATAGTTGGATTATATTCAATACAAATTCATTAATTGTCAACAATGCATCGTTATATCTTAACAAAAATACTTCTTTTCTAATAATAATGAATGTTTACATGAAGCATCTCCGAAAATTAGTTTCATCTCTTCTTGAACAAAGCTTGTGTTAAGGGTTGGTGCATCTCTGAAATGAGCTTTTTTTTATCAAAATAAACATAAATAGACTATATCTAATACTTTAAATCAATTTAGAGTTTCCACTTGAGTAAATAAGTTGATAAATAATTAATAATAATAATAATAATTAATAATTATTTCTTATAACAATAAATAATTGTAATCAAACTCATCGGACTCATGTGGGCATAATCAGCAATAAAAAAAACTTAGATAATATATAATACTCCACTTTAACTGAACTTTCTCTTAATATTTCTACTTACAATAAAATTAATAGTAGTCATATATCAGTATCAATATAATTGTCAATATAATTATCAGAGATAAGCTACCAAACTCCAAGGCGCTCTTTGCTCTAAGGGGGGACCAATTGGATTGGCCAGCAAAATAGACCTGTTCTCTGCTGTAAAATTACTTCCCGGTGGTTCGGAACTCACCTAAAACTGTAGTTCCAACTCATCAATCACCATCATTCAATTCATTACACATGCACAGGTCTCAAATTGTCAATATAACAGCTTAACAATGTAACTTATATCATGCTTATCGTATTAATTTGGAGCTCCAGCTGTAGTCGCCGATTATTAATAGTCGACCAACTCAAACGCAATAAAGCATTGTAACTAAACCACTGTCTACTACAAAGCTACAATAATTCAACCGCGTTGAAAGCGTTACCATGACAACGCTGCCTAGACTGTTCATCAAGTAGCTTTGGGGAACCGGCAGATGCTCTTAATACGCGGCTGAGTGTTTACTTTTAATTAATCCGATAATGATTTACCATGCAAGGCGTATAGCATGGACGATGACTGACATTTGCATGGCATCATTTGATTTATAAAGCGACCAACCATGTTGGATCAGTTGATGCCGAAACTACGCTGTGAGTTCCCGCGCGCGGTAATAAATATTTGTCCAGTGCACGTTCATTTCAGCATACAGCAGTCACGGAAGCGTATTCGTTCTGCTAGCCCTCTGTATGTTTACTCGCATCCCATTATTTTCTCTCCATAGATTGGCCTCCATAGATTGGCCAATTGATTGACATTTTATCGTCGACAGCATAATTGTTATGTCAGCTGTTGATTGGCTTATCGAATTTTTAGAAATTAGTTAACAAACGAGCATCGATTAAATTTTTATCGGGTGACCATCTGTTAAGACCGATTCACACTTATCGGGCACGACACGGCAAGGACTCGGCAATGGCATCATCAGCAATAGAAATGTCAAGTCCTCATGTTGAGTCGGGCCTCGGCCAATACTCAACTGTTCTATCAAAAAATGTCTAGACCAATCAAAACATGGCTTCATGACGTCATCAATGTCTTGATTGGTTGAGACTTTGCCGAGTCCTTGCCTTGACTGTTATGACTGCTATAGGGGGTGTCATGCAAGAATGACAGATTAATATTAAGATGGCTGTTTTCCTCTTCACAAGTCATGTTCATTGTAATAAAGTAGTTTATAATTACAAATTCTCATTAAATTTCATCAAACAAACTGCAAACTTCTGTATTAGAAGGACATTAACAACAGAAACAAATATTTCAAATGAAAATTGGATGAATGCTAAATGATAATTGATTTTATTGAAGCGATATACAATCAATGTAAAATAGGCCAAGTCAATTAAACAGATCAGATAAATTATTAATAACAGTCAACCCATTACTAAACAAACATAGTATAACTTAGTTAAAATACTAACAAAAATATATGAACTACTAGAAAACTGCAGAAATATTATAAGATAAACTTTCTTTGTAGTGGCAAAGATGATATTGTGGAAGGTATCCATAATGAATAACAAGACGAAGTTGTCACAACCACATTTATTAAAACTTTGAGAAACTAGTTTCGGTTGTTACACCATTATCAATCTCAATCAAACTAAAAAACAGAGAAGCTTAAAAAAACTAACATGGAATGATACTATTGGCTAAGCGGGAAAGAGGCTGGCTTTAATTGTACGTTGTGATTGGCTGTCAAGTCACGCCCCCTGGTGGGAGGAGTAACAAACAAAAATACGAGTCAAATCAATAACTATTTTTGTTTTGCTTATTAATCATCCCACCAGGGGGCGTGACTTGACAGCGAATCACAATGTCCAATGAAAGCCAGCCTCTTTCCCGCTTAGCTAATAGTATCATTCCATGTTCAGTATATATTAAGCTTCTCTGTACTTTAGTTTTAGTTTGATTGAGATTGATAATAGTGTAACAGCCGAAATTAGTTTCTCGAAGTTTTAATAAATGTGGTAGTGACAATTTCGCCTTATTATTCATTATAAGATAAACGTCCAAATCATCTCAGGTAACAAGCACATCTTGTGCTTTACTTGTGTATTGCTCTTTTTTGCTACTTTTTTAGATGTTCACGGTTTTTAGTTCTTGATTTGATTCTTATTTTTGCTTGTCGCTCCTCCCACCAGTGGGCGTTACTTGTTATGGCCTTCAGCCAATCACAAACCGTCAATGAAGGCCAGCCTGTCCCTTAGCCAATAGTATCATTCCATGTTTAGTGTATATTACTCTGTACTTTAGTTTTAGTCTGTTTGAGATTGATAATGATGTAACAATCGAAACTACTATCACAATTTTTTTAATAAATGTGGTTGTGTCAACTTCGTCTTATTATTCATCACTAGGTATTGTTGAGAAAAATTAGTTTCTGATATATCTTATCAAACGGAAAGGTAGAATGAAAACTTCAAAAGCTTTTCAAAATTTTATTTTACGGTGGGAGGGAATTTATTTTATGAGCTATTAAAAGTATACAACATCTACGTTCTGTAGTTTTTTTTAAGTTTTTTTTTGTACTGTGTAGCAGAACGGTTGCATAGTGAGTCATAAAAAGGAGAGCTGTAAAATGTGTAGCTGAATGTGAGAGCCCAGCAGGAGATAGGCCCGTATGACAAGGGAACAGGGTTAACGATAGTGCAGCTTTATTGGCTACGTGACACTCCTCCCTCCGCTTGTAGACTAACGATAGGTGACATTTGTCTATGATCTCCTAGCGATATTATTAATGTCTCTTCACGTTTGTACAATGCAGCTTCTATGTGCATAGAATGGCTTTCGAGCTCTTGCAAATTAGAATCCAATAAGGGGATTCCTGAACAATGCAATCAAGGTCCTTGTGAGTGTTCTCTGGAATTTGTGTCAAGCATCCTCAAAGTGAGGTTTTAATAATTGTAGAATAATTGATCATTATTTCATAGGAAATGTCAAAATTTTCGTGTAGCTCATGTTTTCTGTCCTTCTGACGGACATTTCAACTTCTTGTGGGGTAGGCCTAAGTTCAAGAGAGGCCAATTTAATGAAAAATAAGACGAAACTGTCACAACCACATTTATTAAAACTTTGAGTGGTTGTGACAATTTCGTCTTATTTTTCATTATGGATACCTTCCACAATATCACCTTCGCCATTACTAAGAAAGAGGCTAATTTGCTTCAAATTTTCTAATGAATGATAAGACGAAGTTGTCAAAACCACATTTATTAAAAATTTAGAGATACTAGTTTCGGATGTTACTCCATTATCAATCTCAAACAATCTAAAACAAAAGTACAGAGCAGCTTAATATATACTCAACACGGAATGAAACTATTGATGGCTAAGTGATAGGCTGGACTTCATTGACAGTTTCTGATTGGCTGAAGGTCATAACAAGTCACGCCCACTAGTGGGAGGAGCAACAAGCAAAAATAAGAATCAATGGTTCAGAACCCACCTAAAACTGTAGGTCCAACTCATCAATCACCATCATCCAACTCATTACCCACGCACAGGTCTCAGACCCATGTGGGCTTCATCCTCAACAAAAAAAAAAAACAAAAACAAATCAAGAACTAAAAACCGTGAACACCTAGAAAGTAACAAAGAAGAACAATACACAAGTCAGTTAGGCTAGAATTGAATCATTTTTAAACTGAAATGCGGTCAAGGTCAACCGAGTAAGTCGTTTTCACCAACCTAGATATCTCCAAAACTTCTAAAATGTTTAATCATCTGCCTTTGCCAATCAAATGCATAAATTCAACATTTTTTTCAGCCTTGAACTTGTGTCCATTACTGCAAAATTTGAGTCTCCTTTTTGGGTTTTTCAATCCCTAATAGTTTGTTAATTCTACATTTGAAACTTCTACTTGTCAGGTTGGTGAAAAACGACTCAACTTCTGGGCGCTCTTTGTAAAGGGTGTCCGATTGGATTGGCCAGCAAAAAAGACTGTGTTCTCTGCTGTAAAATCACTTACCAGTGGTTCGGAACCCATCTAAAACTGTTGGTCCAACTCATCAATCACCATCATCCAATTCTTTACCCATAGGTATCAGACCTATGTGAGCTTCATCCTCCGGAAAAAAAATTCCTAAGAACAATATTCCGCTCTAAAAACGTTCCCTCATGATTCCCTACTATGTGAGCATTGAAATACATGGAATTCTCAACTGGAAATGCTGCATAGCTGGGACTGGGACTCCATTCTGAGCAAATCGATTTGGCAACACAAACGGCCCCAGGTGATTCGCGTATACGGCGCGAATCGTCTCTTGACAGTTTGAATTGTTCTGAACAATTTACCAAGAGCGTGCAACCTGCAACACTGTTCATAGAATGTTGATAGTAATCCACACACACGTGGTGCGAGAGCTTAACAACAACTACAACAACAATAACAACAACGACAACGTATTTGCGGTTGTCAAATATTTTACACCAACCGCTGACTGGGGATACCACATTTCCAAGTATTTCTGGAATATAGTCGGTACCTATTTAAGGCAGAATCCCTTATTATTTGTCTATTGACGTGAATAATTCACACTTTTATCGTTAGGTTACAAGAAGAGGGTGAAAGGCTTGAACATTTTTTTTCAAGATAATATAACTTTGGCCACTGAGAGCCAATATGAAATAGATTATAATAATAATTGCTGTTTCCCCTCTTATAAAGAAGTTCATCATAACATATCAAGAAAGTTCATAGACTATATCATTTTAGATACGAAGAAGTGGACAACTTTTACTTTTAATTGTGAAACAAGAAAGTGAATGGTTTGAAAATTCTTACAAAATAAAATAACTTTCGGCAATGGCAAAAAATATAAAATAGATTATAATATTAACTTTTTATTGTAAATTCAACGACTTGCAGTCAGTTTTAAATTGTGAATATTTTTTCATATTAACGGGATATTATTACATATTCACAATTTAAAACTGACTGCAAGTCGTTGAATTTACAATAAAAAGTTAATATTAACAACACAGATCGTTATGGAACAAGAAATCCAAGAGATTATAATAATTCCTGTTTCTCACTTGAGGTTATAAAGTTGATCGAAATACAATGTTCCCCATTTTTCAACAGCCTCAATAGAAGTGGAAAATTCCTGTTTATTCTTTCTGGACTTGTATCCCATAGGACAAATTTTATGAATAATATCGAACAAGGCAAAAAAGAACTTTAATGCCTTTCCTGCTGAGCTGAAAGAAATAGAAACCTTTCATTGTTTGGTTTTAAGAGGAATCTGAGGTGATGGCTTATAATAAGAGGTTCTATGGAGTTGCCGAGTACCTCTGTAGAAGAAGTTCATAACAGTTTTTCCAATTTCTGTTAAATTTCCTAATTTTTGGTGGTAGATTATTTATATTTATAGCTTTGAGATCTATAAGACAGTCATATTTTCCGTATGACTTGAATGTATAAAGTTTGTCGATGGTACCTTTGTTTGCGTATTTATTATGATTGTAAGCAGGTATGACTGATAACTTGTATAATTATTGTTTTTATTGTACTATTTGCTATACATGACAATTGATGAAAATAATGATGTTAGAAAGCTACTTTATTAAATAGCTATTAGTAATCTAATATTTTTTTTAAGTGGTGGACTGATATGGATCTGTGCCAGTTTTTCATAGTATTTTATTATTCATTACGGATATCTTCCACAATATCACCTTCACCCCTACAAAGAATGTTGTATATTTGCTTATTGTGTTTTTGGAATAAATAAGTAAATGGATGGAATTGGTTTAAAAATTGTAGACACAAGATTCAGTGATTTGAAGAACTGAAGCTCAACTGTGTTTGCGGAATCAAACAACCTTTATTCATTTTTTTTAAATTGCGGATGATGCCTTCATGAATCCAGAGACTTGTGCGTGGGTGATGAGGTGAATAGGTGAATGATGAGAAACATCCCTGGCTGAATGAAATTCGAACCCTGCAGGAAACGAAGTCAGCTAGTACCTTATCTTATCACAGACAAGTGCTCCAACCAACTGCGCTACCAGAGCCACCTTTAAAACTCTTTTTTTTATGATGCCCACATGAGTCCGAGACTTGTGCGTGGGTAATGAGGTGAATGATAACACATATAGATGCCAGACGGAGGAGCAGGATTCAAACCCACGACCGCTGAAACGACAGCAAGTTGAAGTTGTGACGCCCCAACCAACTGCGCTATTTAAATAGATCAATTAATCCATGTCACATCAAGAGGTATGATTCAAATGTGATCTACTGCCTCTTCTCAAACTAAAGCTATAATTCGGTTGGGACACACACTCGGCAAAAACGTCAGTTCTTGCCTTAACAATTTAGTTTGCAAGTGACAAACCTTTTGTACTAACATCGTTTCAAGGAGGCCGACTGAATTCGAATTTGCCGCGTTTCAGTTCACTAGAAAGTTTCCACTCCCATTTGCTATTAGGCAGGGAACAAGTTGGTGTGTAGTTCTAAAGGGAAGTAAGGAGTTCAAGAGATGCCAACGAAACACACTCGAAACTGGAACTCGCCTTGAGAATTCAGTTGCGCTCTGTGCCGTGTTAATGGCATGTCACTTTGAAAGAGAGAGAGAAAGAGTGAGTGAGTGTGAAAGGAGAGGGTCTTGTGAACACACTTTATATGCATTCGTCTACTGTTGCCGCACCTTATTCATGTTCCTGTTTCCGACGTGCTAAACGAAGTACATTTCAAGTGTGCCCCAGAGGACTTCGAATTAAAGACATACGATAAGGTAAGCAGAAACGGTTGGGATTTATTCAACTCGCAGACATCATTAACGAAGTTTACTTGAAATGTGTCATGAGTGTGTCACAAATTGTTGATTTATGATACTTGAATTTTAGTTGCCGCGACAAGTGGAGTGTTGAGGAAGTTGAACCCTGTTCTCAAGAGAGTGCTTAACTTGGCAATAATTGGTTTTTAGGATTGGTTCCCAAATCAGACAAGTTCAAATTGGTTTCTAGTTGGTGTAGGGAAACCTATAAAGGTGCGTGCTATTGAAAATTGCAATCATTCGCATAAATCGTTGAACAGTTTCCTGAAAATTCATTGCTTGAAATTCAGAAAATGAAGTACTTTATATTCCTGACAGTAAACACCAGTCCAAACGGGGGCATTATTTTGTCTTGTAGAGTGATCTGGGATTCTCCCCTGAAATACTGCTCAGGGAAGTGATAGCCGAGAGCCGTAGCAGGTATCTGTTCAATCAGAGATAAGCTATGAAACTCCTGGGCGCTCTTTGTAAGGGTGACCGATTGAATTGGCAAGCAAAAAAGACACTGTTCTCTGCTGTAAAATCACTTCCCGGTGGTTCGGAACCCACCTAAAACTGTAGGCCCAACTCATCAATCACCATCATCCAATAATTACCCACGCACAGGTCTCAGACCTATGTGGGCTTCATCCTCCGAAAAGACAATTAATTTTGTCAAATCAAGGAAAAGTACTAAATTCCAGAAGAAAGTTTTAATTTTTGAGGGCTCTAATATCAAAAAGTGGATACTTACAGGACTTCTTGTCCATTCATATGAAAAAGCACATTCGAAATTTTCATAAATGATAAAAGCTTTCATAAATTAATGTTGAATGTGACCACCAGCAGAACCCCAAACTATATCAAGTTTTCCAAACACTCTTAGCAAAATGTTTTGTGCTGCGGTTTTAATGGCTGTACTTATCTATTCACGTTATTCTTTAATAATGCCTGTTATTCCCATTTTTTGGAGATGCTCATGAATTGGTCGTCTTCCCAATTGGAAGATAAGTATAGTATATTACGTTACTAGGATGGAAAGTAACGTTTTGCCGGTCGAGCATATGATAGTTTATATGAAACGTGAATATGCGAGAAACGGCAAGAGTTCACAGCCGTGTAATTTACGATATTTTTTGTTATACTTGATAGAAAGGGATGATACAATCAGCTGGATAATATGCGAAATATTCAAAAGTATTCAAGACAATTGAATCAGCTGCTTTATTTAGATTCAGAATTTGATGGGCGAATTCCCAGATATAAACCAAAAATAATGATAGCCCAGTGCAATGAGCTGGATTATATTGAGTATTGTAATGAGTGTATTTATTCATGTGAGTCAACGGAAAATTTCTGCCACAATCCATATGTTTTTTCCTATCTTGTACAGCTATAAGGGCCTATTTGTCAGCTGATTTTTCCGATATAGTACGGAAAAGAGGCACTTTCCATACGTGACAAATTCATGGAAAGTATAGCTAGAAATTGGGTACAGGTTTGATAGTAGCAAGCACCCTTGCACACTTTTTGAAGGAAATCCTATCTTAGTTTCTATTTTTTGAGATTCAGGTTTATATTATTAGGTAATAATATCTATCTTATTATTTATTTATCTACAAGTTGATGATTTCCATTGGGTCTGATGAGACAAAACAAATTAAATAATACTATACTAGTCTACAGAATATATACATGTAAGAGTAACTACTGTAGTTTTCATATAACTTGGCAGCAGTATGCTGGATTCAGATGTAGCATGTCCCATCTGCTACACGCTGCCAAGTTATATGAATACTACAGTATATAATATTTACTAAACACAGAATGATACTATTGGCTAACGAATAGACTGACCTTCATTGACGGTTTGTGATTGGCTGAAGGCCATAGCAAGTCACGCCCACTGGTGGTGTGGGGGGGGGGGAGCAACAAGCAAAAATAAGAATCAAAATCAAGATCCAAAAACCGTGAACATCTAGAAAGTAACAAAGAAGAACAATACACAAGTGGGCTTGAAGTGAACTTAATTGGCCCACAAACTTAATAGTAGCTGCAGATCGTTAACGGGATTTCAACCCAAATTTAGTCAATAAAATAAAAATATTCCTGTTCATTCGTCTTATAAACTTGCTTCTTTTGATGTAACTAGTCTTTTTAGAAATATACCGGTTGAACTTTCTTCAACTAGTTTTATAACAGTACTTTCGTGTTTTGATCGGTTGATTTGACTGCATTTCAGTGAGCTTCAATTTTCAATTGATTTAATTCTAGCTTACTTGTGAATTGTTTTTCTTTGTTGCTTTCTAGATTTCCATGGTTTTTGGTTCTTGATTCTTATTTTTGCTTGTTGCTCCTCCCACCAGTGGGCATAACTTGTTATGGCCTTCAGCCAATCACAAACCGTCAATGAAGGACAGCCTATCCCTTAGTCAATAGTATCATTCCGTGTTTAGTAAATATTAAGCTTCTCTGTACTTTAGTTTTAGTTTGTTTGAGATTGATAATAGTGAAACAACCAAAACTAGTATCTCACTATTTTTAATATATTTATGGTTGTGACAACTTCGTCTTATTAATCATTATTCATTGTTTTTTTTTTTTTTTTTTTTTTTTTTTTTTTTTTTTTTTGAGAATGAAGCCCACATAGGTCTGAGACCTGTGCGTGGGTAATGAGTTGGATGATGGTGATTGATGAGTTGGACCTACAGTTTTAGGTGGGTTCCGAACCACCGGGAAGTGATTTTACAGCAGAGAACAGTGTCTTTTTTGCTGGCCAATCTAATCGGTCACCGTTACGAACGGGACCTACGAGAACGCAGCTTATCTCTCTGATTGAACAGATACCAGCTACGGCTCGTGGCTATCACTTCCCTAATCACCTTCACCTACTCATGCTTTTTTCTCTGCACATCTAAATATTCGTGATATATTTCCTTCATCTTCTTTTTTTTGTAGATTACGTCTTGGAGACTCCAGTTAAGGAGTATAAGACAAGTCAGATCTAAAATTATTATACAATCTTATACACTAGTTACCATGATTATTATATAAATTAGTTGAGGTGAGGCTTAATTTCGATGTGAAAGGAACTTTTGTACACCATAAAAAGCTTTATAAACTAAATATTTTTTCAATTGTTTTTTAAATATTTCTATATTTTCAAGTATAATAAATATTGCCTACTTCCATCTTCCTCACCTTCCAACATTTATTTCTCTCTCTCTCTCTCTCTCAATAATCTAGTAAATAATCTAAGTAAAGTAAATAATCTAATCTAATCTAATCTAATCTAATCAATCTCTCTCTCTCTCTCTCTCTCTCTCTACGGTTTGTCTACTCTCTTCAATGGTATGAACGAATAACTCAATCCCACATTGCTAGCTCAACTCTCAAACTTACTGATCAAAGGTTATTCAGGATTGTCAAACTTGTCAAAGATATTCTCAAATATGGTAAACCAAATTACTTCAAAACTGACTTCAAATTTGTGTCTGAAGGCAGGCGGAATGATGTCTCACATACCAGAACTGGGGATAATACTCTAAGAATACCTAATTATCGTACTACCATTTTTACAAGAATCATTTATTGTAAGTGCTTGTCATGCTTGGAATGCACTTCCAAATTCCATCAGGTGCATTGAGAGTCGAGCGGGCTTCACCTCATCATTAAGGAAATATCTCATGGAGAAAATGACTGCATCTGTCCAACCCTAGAGCAACTGCATTCCCCTTCTTTGTAAATAATATTTCATCAGTATTGTATAGCTTATTGAATAATGTTTCATCCCTCACCACAATCCATCTAAGAAAACTTGTACAGAATCAACTATCTCAAATTATCTTCTCTTTTCATCATCCATTACCATCATCATTATCGTAATTAATTTTTTTTTGACAATTCATAATTTATAATCTTTTATTCTCTATATTTTTATCTTATTCCATCTTATACCTGCTACTTTTATAATAAACTCTTTTCATACAGTATCAAAAATAACTACAACTAAATTCAAATAGAACAACTTTCTCCTAAACTATACTGGTTAAGTGTCAAGAATGGACGAATCTTTGTCCAAACTTCGCCATTTCATGTAATTGCATCACTCAGATTGTCATTACCATAGTTAATATCGTACAAATGAGATCACTGTATATAATATCTTGCACTATAAAAAAAAACATTATCTGAGTTCACTATAGTATCTATGTGATGTTGATAATCTTGTTTATAACCATTCATATGCATAATTTTTAAATTTACATGAATAAAGAAAGATAATCTAATCTAATCTCTCTATCTATCTATCTCTGCCCCTTTTTTAGATTTACAATCATTCTCGCATCATTTTCCCCTCTTTCTCTATTTTCTCTTTCCCTAAATTTTCTTTCAATTTTGCCTTCTTCTTTGATGAACGTTTCTTTATCCGCTTCTTCCTCTATCATTCTCTTCGATTTACAATTTCTTCCTCATGTATTTTCTTTTTTCCATTTACAATTTATCCTTCATATATTTCCTCTCTCCTCTTATATTCTCTTTCTCTGAATTTTGTAGCCATTCTGCCTTCTCCTTTTTCTATCTATCCTTCATTCACCTCTCATTCCCATAGGACCCCCATAGGTCTCAGACCTATGTGGGATTCATCCTTAAAAAAAAATATATCTACAATCTCTCCCTCATTTACTATTTTGAAATAGAATATCATTTTGTATATTTCTCAACCAACCTTTTTCTCTGATTCTTCCTCTCTATTCTACCTTCTTCGTCCACCTTTTCTCTATTTACCTCTTCCTCTTATTTATTATTCTGCCCCCCTTTTCATTCAATTCCTCTGATTCTGAATATCATCTCTACTTCGTTTTCTTCTTTGTTAATTGTTTCTCTATCAACATCTCCCTTTTTGATTCGTTCTTCAATCTACAATTTCTCCCTCATGTATTCTTTCTCTCTGCCTCCCCTTTTCCCCTTTTCTCTCTGTGATTATAAGTTTTCTTTCTTTATCGCCTTCTTCTTTGCCAATCTCTTTTTCTACATCTTCTTCCCTCTCTTTACTTCACAATCTCTCTCACACCTTTTTTATTTCTGACACACTCTCTTTCTCCTATCCCTCTGTTTCTCGCCAACCTCTTCTTGGTCTACCTTCTCTTTTTCTCTTTACTTCACAATCTCTCTCATACCTTTTCTATTTCTGACACACTACTCTTTTTCCCCCATCCCTCTCAGTTTCTCTTTTAAAATGCCGTCTCACCGACAGCCTGCAATAGTCCACGAAAGTAATCTTCCTGCGGGAATTATGACAAGAGTTTACAAACTCAAATAGGATTAATGATTTCGCGCGCAAATCTTTCACGGGCTTTCTTCGCTGCCACCAAAATCCTCACAGATTTTGGCGCGCACTTTGCGCGGGAATATTATTCAGAGTTTCTAGAAAGGGAGGAATGAAGTGAGCCGTGTAGAGGATTCTCTTCGCTTTCCTCTACCACTCCTCCCGTCCTTCTTATCACTCCTCCTCCTTTCGTGCTCGCGAACCGTCGGGTGATTAAAATTTTCGAGAGCGGTCGACAGATAACACTCCGAGAAGGATGCGGCGAAACTTCCTGCGAGAGATTTGACAATTCAAAGTCAATGAAATATGGCGCTATTGACTAAGCTTCGTCTTTAGTTGGAAGGAAGACATGTCGTGCTGCTTTCCGTTGAATAGACGATAGGATGCCATTCATTCACAAAGACAAGCTCATACTCATCGCGTCATCATCATCATCATCATCATTGACTACCACTAGCGGCCATGGATCATGGAGCATGAAGCAATGGAGCTCCAAGGCAGACGTCTGTGAAAGATGGATGTATTATTCATTATCAACGTTCTCGAGCGTTTTGATGTGACAGAGCTGTGAGCCAGACAATAATCATTGCATTGGAATAATTGGTAACGAGACTAAATATTCCTGACTTCTTTTTTCGTAACTATAGGCCAAATGATAATAAGACAATCAGGAGACAGCTAATATACCCAAGCTCTAAAACTATAAATAAATAATTAGTTTATTGCTGGAGACAACTGGTAGAAACACCTGTGCCTTCTTTACAAAATACAATTCACACTTCAAAGAAGTTATATAAAACAAAAAGAATAAAACACCTTATAAATAGTGCCAAAGTACCAAGAAAATGAAACAAAACAGTTGGATTAAGAGAAATTGTTTTTTAACTATGAAATAGTACTAGAAACGTCTCTTGTGATTTGTGAGCTTGCTTACTGATGCTTCCCTCTGGTCTATTGGACTATCCCCTCCCTCTATCTCATCCTTTTCTCTCCACATTCCTTTTTCATGGATTGAAGGCCTTCCTAGTACATGGGTAACCATAGTTGGAAGACCTTCTAATCCCCTCTCTTTGCTACACCACAACTTCTTATTGCTTCAAGCCTTCTTGTTTTTTATTGGGTGTTATTCATATTTGTTATTATTGTATTGCTATGTCTTCTTTGTGTCATGTAAGTTAATAAATTGTAATTGAAATTGGAAAAAATTGGAAAACAAAATTGACTCAATTTCATAATTAGTCTGTACTGGGCTGTAAGACTTAAATTACATAAAATTAATAAGGCAGGTGTTATAAAAATATTTACATATACTAAATTGGTGTTTTAACATTTTAGATTCTTCTTCTGCCAATATAAAACCAATAAAAATTTATTATGCTACCATGAGAAATTGATTTTGTAGAATAAAGTGCAGGGAATGGCCGTGTTCACACTGGACGACACGACACCGACACTAATACTAATTGCTGTTAACGATAAGTCGGTACCGGTAACGGCACGTGTCGGTGTGTGTGAAGCTGTTCCATTTCGTAGCATTGGATCTCAACCCCCACGACACCGGAACGGCACCGTGTCGGTGTCGTGTCGTCTAGTGTGAAAACGGCCATTGCAGTGGATAAGAGAAAATAAGAAAGTTCAAGGTTTTCCTAGAGCTAGGGTTCCCAACAATACGGAAGTAGGACAATGGCCAGTGTTTGGAGATCTATGAAAGTTCCTTTTTTGTGCAGTTAAGAGAGCATTTTTGAATGCATTTACTTGAGAACTCCAACCTTTAGCGAAAACACGGTGGAATTTGAAGTTTAGCGTACGCTGCATGATTTCCCGTTTCCGTGTTGGATGCTTTGAAAAAAGTTTGTTTATTCGTATTTGTTTACTAGGACAAATCGAATCACGCATAAGAAATGAGAAGTGCAAAAATGGATGCAGTTAAAGATAGAGCATCAAGAGAGATTTCAATCAAGTTCTTTATTAGGTCAGACTTTCTACAATAATTTTTATTCAACTCTGAGTTATTTTTGCTAGGTTGAGCAACTGTATTCCTCTGTAGATCATTATTTCTCCAACCATATTGAAATGTTCAATCATTCATGCATTTCCTATAAATTCTTATTTTCCCAACAATTTTGAAAAGTCATTATATTTCATTTGGACATTTTCATACATCTTCGTTATTTTTCTATTGTTTTATGTTATTTTTCTATTATTTGTCTACTTACACCTGTCATATTGTTCAGTAGATTGTGAAAAAATCAATAACTAAGTAGAAGCAAATCAGAGTGCATCTCAGTTTCAGTGCATTAGAGGTGTTATCTCAGATTCTATGTATTTTTATTTTTGTGGCTTCCTTTATAAAATCCTAATAAGAAATTCGTTTTTATCTTATGATAAACTTTAATAGTGTCCTGGATTTCTTGTTCCATGACGAACTGCGTTGTTAATATTAACTTTTTAAGTGAATTCAACGGCTTGCAGTCAAATGTTTAATAAGTAGTATTTTACTTACTGTATAGGCCGAACGTATTCGAATTTTGGAGATCCACTTTCAGAGGAAATTCGCCTCTGAAAATGGATCTCCGAAATTCGAAAACGTTCGGCCTACACAGTAAGTAAAATACTACTTATTCTTAATAAAAACTTGACTGCAAGTCGTTGAATTCACTTGAAAAGTTAACTTTAATAGTGATTCAATTCTCAGATGCAGCTCCCAAACAAGGGAACCTTTTCTGCGTGTTTCAGTAACATTTATATAACGTGTAGAGTGAAGATAGTTTTCTTTGTTCAGTGCAACAGCCATGGACTGAAATTCTACGCTACGTTTATTTTTCCATTGTTGAGTCAGTAGCTGTGTTACGCTAACAAACAAAGGAAACTACTGCTCTGTTTTCCAACAATGTAATAACTGAGGAATGTCCAAAGGGTGCATGTGCATAGTTTTGTGGAAACTGACCCTCCTGGTTCACTTCTCTACATGCCGTTCAGCTCAGATTCCCTTCGATAATAGTTGGCTATTATTGAGAGATGCCTAAGTTTGAATACTTTGGAGTACTGTGCAATCCATGCATACTTTACACACTTCATGTGCTTTAACAAATTCTTACGTAACAATAACTATCAATATATTGATAGTTATCAGGAAAAAATTGTGAACCTGTGTAGGTTCTATTGTAAAACCTTGAATCATTTCAGAAGCTCTGGCTCATGACTTTACTTTTTTTTCGGAGGATAGGTCTGAGACCTGTGCGTGGATAATGAGTTGGATGATGTTGATTGATGAGTTGGACCTACAGATTTTGGTGGGTTCCGAACCACCGGGAAGTGATTTTACAGCAGTCGTTTTTGCTGGCCAATCTAATCGGTCACCGTTACAAAGATGGCCCAGGAGTTTCGTAGCTTATCTCTGATTGAACAGATACCTGCTATGGCACTCGGCTATCACTTCCCTATCACTTGAGAACTGCAGCCAAGGTAGTGTAATCTGTTGAAGTGTTTATCTCTGATAAGGCTGACTAACTGCTGCTTCTGCTGAAGTAAACATTAGAACACGAGTTCGATTCTCGTTCAGCCTAAGATATTTTTTGTTTTCATTCACCTCATTACCCACGCGAAAATCTCAGACTCATGTGTACCATAGATGATATTCATAAGCCGCGTCTCCACCAACCGAACATGCTCGGCGAACAGTGTTCGCTGGAATCAGCTGATGTCGCCGAACATTGTTTGGTGTTGGTTTGGTGTGGACGCCTTATCGAACATTATGATCGGTGTGGTGGGGTTAGTGGCGGGAACCTGTTGTTGGTCGTCACTGTTCGCTCACAGACCGAACATTTCAATTGAACTCACGAACATGTTCGGTGACCCATATGTTTAATGTTTGCCAGTTTTTTGAATTCGCCAACAATGTTCGGCAGACATGTTTGGTTGGTGGAGACGCGGCTATATAGAAAAACAAATTTCCAGGTTTTATTTCATGCAATGAAAAACTTATATTAATGAAAATTCATTACCTGTCTGTTTATTTCATCCTTCAAGCTGGAAAATCTTGAAAGATTCTCAATTTAATAAAAAATAGAAATAGAAGTTCTTAGTAGATGATGTCCCTTATTATCTCTCACCTACAACACCATCCATAAATCACAATATTTTGATTCGAAAGCACTATTCAATACAATGAACTCTCTCCATTAGTTCGTTTGTAATCTTCTTCTCAAATCATTTAGAGCTGTAGATCGTATCTTCTGTGTTAGTGATCTGATTCTGGAAGCACTCAAATGAAATGAAATATGCAAAATGTTTCTAAAATTTGATTCATAACCTTTTATTTTATTTTGTTTTCATTTTATTTTATGTTATTTTGTTTCCAATATTTTATTTTCTCCAATGTCTCATAAAATTATTTTCCTACAAATGCTAGTAAAGTAGTTCTTTACGTACTGAATACTAATTGTAAAATACCTCTTTACTGCTCCGCAAGCGGTAAAGTACTTTACGCTCGCCAGCTGTTTTCTTTACTCTTCTGTTTTGATTTTGATGCCTTCTTATTGGTGGATCACGGAATCCGTGAAATTCTCATAACCTCAACAATGGCGAACGCTAACCAAATCCGCGCATGGTCTGTGATGTTACAAACTACAAGCTTTTATTGTGTTGGAATCCAGAACTGCAGTTTTTGGAAAAGTATTGTATGCAATTCGCGCGTGAAGCTTCTCTATCGCTCTCGCAAAATTACTGCGCTCCGCTACGCGTCGCGCAGTAAATGTTTTGGCTCGAGCGATAAAGTCGCGCTTCACGCTCTTAATACATAAATAACTATTTTGAATAAACACATGAGTATATGCGATACAAAATTCATTATAAGTAGTCCTCAGTTTAAGCGAAAAATATTCTTACATAGACTGTCTCGAAATTATTTGCCATTCTACCATCATTTTTTTTAAATAAAACACATTTTTAGGAAACTAAGAAATAATAACGAAAGAGAAATACTTGAAGGGATAGGAATGATAGACGAAACCCATTTATTTAGAAGTATTTTCTCCATCTATTGTAAGTGCTAAACGTTCCAATCTCATCAATTTATTCATTTGTAAGATTTCTAAAAGGATTTCAGTACTTCTAGCGTAGTCACAACAATTTCCAAGAGACACCTTTCACCAACTTTACTCCCTTAGTTGATCCTTGTTCCTCTTATCCTCTTCCCGTACTTTCTCTACCATTTTACCTCCAGCTTTACTACCTGAACATTCCTTCACCTCCTAGTTCCTTTACTTCCTTCTAACCCTGTTCACGACTCTTAGCTTTTCGCCTCACCAACAATTTCTGCAAAGTTGCCTCTTCCTGTTGAGGAATCATTTCGGCAGAATTACATGAGTCAGCACTTTCACTTCTGCTATTCAGCGCCGTTGATGAGCTCTTGCTCCCTTGAGGATTGAGCTTCACTTTACGAACTTATTGAACTTTTACTTCCGGTCTCGTTCTGTCGAAATTTTGTTAAGTGATAGGAGATTCAGGCTACCGTATTGATTGTTTAGCTATCATCAATGATCACCTGTCACCTGCACACCACCTGTAAAAAACTAAAATATATTATTATAGAATATAGCTGGTAGAGAAGCTACCAATAGTTCCTAAAACCCACGTATCACACATAGTATCAGCATGTCTCAGGCTCGTTCAGTTCTTTGAAATATTTCCTAATTATTTCCCTCCCTTGTTTTCCTCTTGTTTCCTTCAGTTCTTGATTTTTCAACATTTCCATACATATTTCTTTTACCGTCGTTTTCCTCCTTTAACTTACACAGTAGAGAGTCTACACATGTAGTTAGAGTCTACATGTTCGAAATTCTTAGGCTTATACATAGATAATAAATTGTCTTGGAAGGATCATGTAAATTTCTTACATAGAAAGATAAGTTCTGGATTGTACTCTCTTAGAAGATTATCGTTTTATTGTGAAGTTGCGTCATTTGAAGTTTCCTTGCGTACTGTCTATTTTGCCAACATTCACTCCTATTTGTCTTATGGCGTATGTCTGTATGGTGGCACCTCAGATTCAGAATGGAGAAAATTGTTTGTCACTCAGAAAAAGGCAATACGAGTTATTTTAAATATGGCTCCAAGAGAATCGGTGAGAGATAAATTCAGGCAACTGGGAATCCTTACACTGTATGGTTTGTATATCATGGAATGCATTTTGTGTATAAAAAAAGGATGGAAAAGTGTTTCTCTCCATTCTGAGGTACATAACTACAATAAAAGAAATAGGGCAAGGTTCATAACTCACCAACATAGAACAAAATTATTCACTAGAAAACCATCGTTTATGGGAGCAAAGTTTTTGAATTGTTTACCTGGTTCTGTTAGGGATTCACAGATGCCTGAGTTTAATGAAAACTGAAAAAAATCTAGTTGATTTGAGCCCATACACATTAGAGGAGTACATACAGTCCAGACATGTTTAAAGTAGTTTCTTCTATGTGCCTTATAATGTTCATTTGAATGTTCACTTTCAGTGTTTGATTTTTATGTATAATCTCGTGTTGTGTTTCGAGTTGCCTATGATTTTGTCCTTTTGACAATTTTTTATTCTAATTTTTATTGTGCTGTAACTTAACTATTATATTTTTACATTGTTATTTAGGTTTAGTGACTCTGTTCAAAATGTGTGAAGCATTAATGAATAAACGATTTTTTGACTTTGACTTTGACTTTGACAGTAGTTTACAGAACTCGGCCCCCGCGCACAGGCTTGACCCATGCGGGGACCTTCCTCATATTCCAGTTCTTACAACTTTTTCTCTACTTATTTTAGTGAGTTTCCTTTTGTTTCTATTAGTTTTATCTATTCTAGTTAGGTAGTAACAGGAGTTAGTTGTATTTTTTATATATTAAGTTACACTTCTTTTGTTCTGTTTTTTCTTGTGCATAATGTTGAGGAATAAATTGAATTGAATTGAATGAAGGGTACTTTGTAAGTGAGTAGAGTTGACCTAATCGAATCTTTGAAGGTGGAAAGAAACTTAAACTTGGGCAGTTCAAAAATGATTTCTTTATTTTATTTTAAGATAAATTTGAAATAGTAGAGATCTCCTTATAATAGAGAAAATAATCACTAGCGTGTCCATATAAAAATGTCCACATAAGTCAAATTCTTCTAGAGTTGGTCAGAAGGGCTGGCAAAAATCTGTTTCTTTTTCAGTATTTTGGTTTCAACAAAATTTTTCAGAGTTTTTATAATACTCCTCACTTTTTTTTATTTCGGATGATGCCCACGGATGATGTCTGGTGACTTGTGCGTGGGTAATGAGGTAAATAGGCGAAAGGTGAGAAACATCCATATATGAATCCATTCATTTATCGGATTCATTCATTTAAAATAATAATAGAGAACTAGACGTGTTTTTAAGGTATCAAACTTGTTATTATTTTTCTTTAAATATTCAATAGTATCTTTTAAACCAATAGCCCATATACAAACATTTGTATATATTATAATATATTATTGTATATTTGAGCAGAACAGATATGTGTTTTCAGGTTTCTTGTAGTGTACATGTTATTTTTTAATACAATGTCTTATATGATATTGGCATTTTAGAGATGCACCATCCCTCAGCACAAGCTTTGCTTCAAGAGGGATGCAACAATTATTTCATTTATGATGTTTTATGTAGATATTCATTATTATGATAAGAAGTGGTGTAATTTTTTAAAATATATTGTAAATGTTCTATTATGTATTGTTGACAAAAAAAAATTGAATTGAATTGAATGAGATTTGAACCCAAGGCTGCAGGAAACGAAGCCAGCCAGAGCCTTATCTTATCTCAGACAAGCGCTCCAACCAACTAAAAAATCCTGTAGCTTCTGTTTTTGATATTGTTTCAATGAAGAATATGGACAATGACTATTATTTATGATGGAATAACATAAACTCATCGGTAGTATGTTTATTTATTGCAATTCGAGAATTTCATTGTCAATAATGAAAAAACTCATAAAGTTCTCTTTCTTTAGTATTACTGTGCACATTTAAAAAGGTTCCACTATGAAAGTTATTGGCCTCCTTTCAACAGCCTTACCGCTAAAGTCAAGTATTTTTCTTAGTCCACAATAATATTCAAAGACATTCCACTTTTGTAAATCGTGCAGAATGAACTAATAAAACATTTTATACACTCACGAACTAACCCTGCCTTTTGAACGCAGAGTAGCCTATCGACTGCATTTAATAGCTACAGAAGGATTATTTTTACCGCGCTGAGAAGTTTTACGAACACTTTTATTGTTCCCCGTTTCACTTACTAAATCAACTTACCCTGGAAAACTATAGTGAACATCAAGTTTCCCGTATCAGTGTTGATTAGAGATTTCTTGAGTATCGACAGTAAAAAGTATTCGGATACTCAACATAAACTTCATCTGATTTGTTAAGTCCTGACCTATTTACTTCGATTTGCACTTTGGACTTTCTTGTATCCGTTCTTACTTCCAATGAGATTGAAAAGTTTTACTACTCAAATTCCAACTAATGGATAGAATAACAATGGAATCGATCGTACTTCTCTGATTTACGACTTGCTAACTTGATAAACCTTATTTACTTACTATCTGGTTCACTGAAAATGGAAATTGGATTGGTCCGTAAACTAGCTGCAGTATGGTTATTGAGCATACAATTTATGAGCTTCAAAATTTGATCGAATTTAAATTTTATTCGAATTTGAAGATATTCATTGCCTTTCAATTTATCATAGAACGTTTTGAGGTGGAAGAGAAATCGAAAGAAAACATCAACAAATGTGATGAGACGCAGATTAGCCAGAAATTAATCTTCTTGAAGGAAAGTTCTGATTATAACGATTATTCCGATTACAACTGTTTGTAACGGTGACCGATTAGATTGGCCAGCAAAAAAGACAATGTTCTCTGCTGAAAATCACTTCCCGGTGGTTCGGAACCCACCTAAAACTGTAGGTCCAACTCATCAATCAACATCATCCAACTCATTACCCACGCACAGGTCTCAGACCCATGTGAGCTTCATCCTCAAAAAAAAAAAATTGTCACTTTGAAATACTTAAATTAAATAATGCTGCATAATTCCAGTCATTATTCTGGTTGGCTCTTAAAATAATCAATTATTATAATATAATTTTATTTAGCGCAGATTTATTCCTGTGCGTGGGTAAAGAACTCGATGATGGTGACTTATGAGTTGGATCTAGTTTTAGGTGGGTTCCGAACCACCGGGAAGTGATTTTACAGCAGAGAACTGTCTTTTTTGCTGGCCAATCCAATCGGTGACCCTTCATTGTACACATTCCTCGATTTTCATTCACCTGATCAAGTCATAACTTGATTCTTACATAAATTTCAAATACTGCACTCCGAATGTACTTTATGTATCTTTGATGACTTCAATGATCCGTTTCTTATTGCCATAACAATGATAAAATTCAACATTTTTTCATTTTTTGTTATCATCTCTCTTTTATATTATTTGTATGTAATCAAAACTAACTAGCTTACTAACTCTATTAATTTCTGTTTCAGGTGAGTCAAAGTAATCATGCCTGTGATCAGTAAGTTATTCTCCAACTTAATAATACTATTCATTACACCTGTTTAGACATGTGCATAGGTAGTCTAATGAGGTGGATTATTGAATGTTGATAATGATTCAATAATGTATTGAGTATTAAATCTACAGTTTTAGGTGGGTTCCAAAAGTAATAGCTACGTTTGAGTACTTTTTTTTATATAATCAAAATCTAAAACTGACTGCAACTCGTTAAATTTACAACAAGAAGTTGATTAAAATATGCAATGAGGTATGGTGATAAGAATAAACTTGATGGATTCCTTAACTCAACTTTTAACAAAACGTTTTCTTCGGAGGGTGAAGCCCACATAGTTCTGAGACCTGTGCGTGGGTAATGAATTGGATGATAGTGATTGATGAGTGTATCTACAGTTTTAGGTAGGTTCCGAACCACCGAAAAACTGACTGCCGTTGAATTTACAACAAAAAGTAAATATTAACAACGCAGATCGTTATGGAACAAGAAATCCAAGCATCTTTTAAGTAAGAGGTACCTGACAAGTTATCAATTTTGGGCAGGGAATGGGTCAGTGAACAGAATTGGATTGAAGGTACTTACTTCCCAAGGCTGTATCCCATCTAGACTTCCCACTAAGTGATGGTGAAGTGAATTAGCATGCTGGAGTGAGAATTGAGGGTGTCTTTCTCCTGAGAGAGTGCGAATTGAGAGGGATTCTGTCTTCCAAAAGTGGTTGAGATCTCTCAAGAAGCCGACCCATCACCCTGACCTTACATGGAGGCCAATAACCCGACAAGATTCGCAAAATTCAATCAATTCGAGGGAGTAGCACTTACTGACTACCCTTTTTCCTGAAAGGAGAGTAAGATAGTGAAAAAAAGAATAATAATGGTAGATTGCATATGAATAACATTCAAAATTGTATGTGTTTAGTGATTTGTATTGAACACTTAAAGACAAATTCAAATCTTGAAATGAAATTAAATTTTTTGGAGAGTACATACTAGAGGGTGAATCGGGATACAGTATACTTACTTTCATGGAATACAATTTATTTAAATATATAATATATATATATTTATTGCGTGTTTGATTATGTATGAATTATATTATATGTTCCATGATTTGTGGCGAAGATATTCATTACAAGACTTGAAGTCAAATCTGAAAATGGTATTAAAATACATTGAGAGTGAAGTGTGAATCTATGTACAGTATAATATTAACTAATAAAATATTATATTAGTGCTAATAGGTTCCAGTGAAAAATTTGTACGAGGAAATAGATAAACTGGAAAATCAACTTGTAATAACAACTTAAAAAACACTCAAGTGGAAATTAACTCACGTTATGGCGTGACGGCCGTTTCACTCTGTTGTCAAGAGCATGCCTAAAACTCATGCCTCAAATCAGTGTACTGTGGTCGTCTGACGATGCTCTTAACAACAGAGTGAAACGGCTATCACGCCATAACCTGATTTAATTTCCACTGGAAAGTGTTTTTTAAGTTTTTATTACATATTAGTGGAAACAAGATGGATCTTCAACATCATCAACTTGTAATGCTTATTTTTTCAACTTCTGGGAGATTTTAAAATGAAGAGAAAGAAGAATTCCTGTCCTGAATCTATAAAATAATGGCTTAACTCCATGCTCGAAATCACTTGTAGTGAATTAATAAGAAATGGTTAATAGAGATCAAGATTGAAAAGTTGTTAGTGAAAATTTATGTTGAGGAAATGTTTATTCGCTTTCGCAAAAAAATTCCAATAAGGAAAATAATATCCCAGATGTCTCGTAAACGCCTATTGAGTTATATTGAACAATATTCCTGTGTATGAAATGTTTTATAGTAGAAGAGTAATGCTTTTCAAATTGATACAAATTGAGTATTGATTGAAAGCAATGGAATATGAAGGAAGTGCGAGTACTTTAGATGACTGGGGAAAATTTCGTTATTCGATATCAAGTGATGTATCTAATAGCTTATTTATATATCTTTATACACCAAACATCTCAGTGTCCATTAATAATAAATTATTTTATGCTGAAGTCTGGAGCCCAGCAAATATAATTCATAAACAGTTACAAAATACAACTACAAATACAATAGCCATGTATGTTCTGAAAATGTTGAATTTTATAGAACTACTGTTCGTGTTTATTTTTAAAATATGACACGTCAAAAGGTACGTAGCATTGCTTTAATATGTAGTGGTGTTTGATGCAAATAAAAATGAAATGAATGAATGAAAATACTTTGAAATTTTGTTTAACTAAATTGACGTTATACAAATTGATATTTGTTCTGACAATACATGATTTTGATTTGAATACAATAGAGCGTATCTAGCACTGTATTATCGTAGTTGACAGAAATATGTAATTGATAAAAATGTCTATGTCTAAAACAATTTGATTTCACCGGAAGCCAAGTTCAATAATATGTCTCTTACGGACTGTTTCATCTTCTCTCAGCTCTGCAATTTCAATGAGAATCAACTCCTTCAGATTAGTTACAGACTTTTCCGGAGCTCGCAAAACTCATTCCAATCAGCAAAGCCAATTAATCAAGAAATTAGCAGATCTTGAAAAAGCGTATTATTGTCACTGCTACAAGCCGGAAGGATCAGCAGAGCCGTGCTACAGATCCTCTCCGTGTAGACCAGATATCATTAGCGCTATTTATCTTACGTCAGTTATAATCCGCCTTCATCCATCAAGCTCCTCTTCAACGCCCATTAACGGAGAGATTCTTCTTTGTTTTTTTTTTTTTCTATCTCCTAGTGCAATAACAATACGGGGTTTCTTTAGTCAAAGATGGGTAAAAGCTTTTAGGAAAGGTATTATCAAAAATCATAAATTGTTTTTTATACCCTGGCAAAAATGTAGATCACGTGGTTGAAAGTGTTTTCATCGTTGAAACAAGTAGTGTCGTTTTTTTTTGTTTTCACAAAACCTAAAGTTTAATTTATGTACCGATGTATAAGTTGTTCAGACATTCACAATAATGCCAAATACACATCAAAATGGAAGGTGGAAATGTTTAATTTTTCTCTCTATTTAGAGTGCGCATGCGCAGTTCACAGGATTTTTACAGGAATGAAACTCAGCTTCGTGTTGAAATTGGTTTCAGCGCATATCTCTGATTAGACTCTGACTGCTACTCCTGCAGTCACGAGTTTGAATCTAGTTCAGCTTTTGATATTTTTTATAATCATTCACCTCTTTATCAATGCGTTAGTCTCAGACACATGACTCATCATCCGACTAAAAAGGTAGCTCAAGATACTTCATATATGTTTGATGTATTTGTATATTTTCCAAATAGGTCAAATTAAAATTCTAATTAGTGATCCCATAATGAGGGTTTCTCTGCAAGCAATGAATAATATAATGTTTGAATAATTCTGCTTCATAATGAATAATAAAACGAAATTGTCACAACCACTTTTATTAAAAATATTGAGAAACTAGTTTCGGTTGTTATACCATTATCAATCTCAAACAAACTAACTCAAGTCAACTCAATTGGAAGATACCTTCCACAATATCACCTTCGCCACTACAAAGAAAATTCTGCTTCATCCTGAATGTTCTGGAATTTTAAGAAATATATATCGTCACCCAAGCAAGATTAGGCCTATTCAGAATATCATTAAGTCGTAACCGAGTTTACAAGCTTTAAAACTTTACTCAGAAGAAATTCTGATCGATGGCTCAATGAATAAAATAATATTTATCTCCTGATTTCACCAATAACATATCGGATTAAATATCCATTCAAATCGATTTTAAAGAGCAGGCTACCTGTTAGATAAAGGTTAATTGTAAAGGAAATAAAATAATAAAACACTGTTAGATGTTGTCAATTCCACTTCTTTATTATTACAGCACTGGACCGCGGTTTCGTGGCTCCACCAGTCACATTCTCAACAGTACATTTTCTCCATTTTATGGAGTTCCACAACATCAACAGAAATTCAACAAATAAGTTGTATAGGAAATTCTAGAACAATCGAATTAGGAAGAAATTAATTAGTAGGCTAGAGATTCTAGAGGTCAGTGATATTATTTTCAGTTCTATACCAATAATTTTACGATTGTACTTTTTTTTTTTTTTTTTTTTGTATACCTAGTGTTGTTCTTACATGGTGTTTTACATTTATATTTATATTTTATATTACAACTCACATTCAGCTTTGCGTATCTACTGCTGTGTGTTTTCCCAGTACTTCCAATGTTATTCATAATTATTATTATATGTATGTTCCCACTAAATTGTACAGTGCATTTATTCGCCTTTTCAACAAGAAAATTTGATTTTGATTTCAGTTATATACAAAATTAATAATATTCAAATTTAAATTCAAGTTAGAAGTACATAATACATATTTTTTGCAAATCATATTCTCTCAATTCTTTGTATAGTTTAAGACAAAAGTGTCACATAATTATTCTTCTGCAAACCACATTCCGTTACTTCCTTTGTAGAGTTAAAGATAGATGTGTGACACATATTTTTCCAAATGATATTTAGTCTATTCTTTGTTTTTATTCTGGAGAATAGGCCTACTTGTTTTCTTTCTAAGTATTATCATATTCAAAGTAACTAAAACAGGGAATCTGGATACTGATACTAAGTCAACTTATCTAACTTTGTTCAAGAGCTGACCCATACTACTTACTACTTGCAGTGCGCTTAGCCATCTCAGTTAGCTCTTATTATGGCTCTACAGTTTCCACCGTCGACTGAATAAATAATTCAGCTTTTCAAGAACAATAGTGTTCCAGTTCTTCAAGAAACTCGAGCTTTGTTACAAAGAAGCTGAAAGAGCTTCAGAAAAGAAGATACGCCGTATTGTTATTTAAGTTTACTTAAAATTAGAGGGATCGTGCACTGGCTATAAACTAGCTAGAGATCTCCCCTTCATCAGTTAATCTTCATAAAAAATCTGGCTGACTCTGTTTTGATCATTTCAAGGGGAAATGGCATGGAGTTCGAGTATTAATTATGAATTAATTTATCACCAATACTCATTATTAACAATACTCCCGTGTTTCGGAGGACACGTTAAGCCTGTCGGTACCGGCTGCTTAAAAATAGACGTTAAGTCATGTCAGAAGCTCCGAACTTGTTCATGTGCGACCTGATGAGTCTGACACCAGACCTGAGCTAGCCAGGTTATATGATAGTATCATTATAATAATCATCATTATTAATACATTTTATTGTTATTCCTTTTTTCTTGATTACTAATATTACATTGATACCTAATATTATTAGTTGAAGTACAGAATAAGGTTCAAATAATGAAAAAAAGGTAGGTGAAATGGAAATATGAATCAATCAAACAGCTAAAAAGGGGTGGTTAAAAATTATACTTTATAGTAGCACTTTTGATTTTTTGATGAACATGTTTCAAACCAATATTAATATTAGTATATTTCAACTTATTTGTAGAATTTTGGTTGATGTTGTGGAACTCCATAATAAAAGAATAAAACACTGTAAAATGTTGTCAATTCCACTTCTTTATCACTACAGCACTGGACCGCGGTTTCGTGGCTTCACCAGTCTGTTGAAAACAGTACTGTTGAAAATGTGACTGGTGAAGCCACGAAACCGCGGTCCAGTGCTGTAGTGATAAAGAAGTGGAATTGACAACATTTTACAGTGTTTTATTCTTTTATTAGTATATTTTACGCTAAAATTTCTGCCTTTCAATAGTATTCGCTTGTATATCCATCTTTTGATTCAAAATTTTTATTTAACCATTGAAAAATAAATGTAATAGGCCACGTCAAAATCGATATTGAGGATGTTCCATCTATCAATTTTACACTATTAATTTAACTTCGGAAAAAATAAATATTATGCAGCTTTCAACCTAATTCTTCAATAATTTTCTTCAAAGGAATTTGTTGTTGATAGTGAGAGGTTGAACCTTTTTATCTTCATGAACTTGGTGATGTTTTAGAAAACATGTTCATAAAAGAAAATTTACTTAATAAATCCAATCAAATTGAATGTGCCTAACAATAATGGTTTAATAATTTTAATTTGAGAGAAATTACGATGTATTGATTCTTGTACTTTGATTTTTACAATACTATTATTTTTTAGAAATTTGAGTTTATAAAAATCAATACAAATTTATTAAAATTTCGTAATACAATCCTAAGTTACAGAAAAATTTACAAACATGGGAAGTAATTAAATACATCATAGGCGGAAAATGATAATAATGTAAAAACCTTAAATTGATAATGAAATTTGAAATTCCTATGTTATTGACAACACTGTCACTATAGGGGAGTTGGTCTACTATAGAGGTTTTTTTAAAATCAATATTTTGTCATCTCAAAGTGCTTTGAACATGTGCTCTAACCAGTGCTCTCTGACTTCATAAAAATATCAATTACTGTACAACCTTGAAAAGGTTTTGTTTGTATAAGAGATATTTATCAAAACTCCTTGACTAACTATTAATTTTATTTAAAAGTTTTAGTTCTTAACAACTTAGATCTATTTACAAATGCTCGATTTTTCAATAATAACAACACTTTCTTTGTAGTGATGAAGACATGAAGTTGATATTGTGGAAGACATCCATAATGAATGATAAAACGAAGTTGTCACAACCACATTTATTAAAAAAGTAGAGATACTAGATTCGGAGGTTACTCCATTATTAATCTCAAACAAACTAAAACTAAAGTACAGAGCAGCTTGATATATACTAAACACGGAATGATACTATTGGCTAAGGGATAGGCTGACCTTCATTGACGGTTTCTGATTGGCTGAAGGCCATAACAAGTCACGCCATCTAGTGGGAGGAGCAACAAGCAAAAATAAGAATCAAATCAAGAACTAAAAACCGTGAACATCTAGGAAGTAAAAAAGAAGAACCCACTCCGTGAGGAAAGGGAGTCTCCACCAAATATGTCACCACATAAATATAGAATCGTGTTTCATGTTGTTATGGGCTGCGTAGCTCAGGTAGAATGAAATGATGTTTACTAACTCAAAATATAATTGTATTTCTATTTGAGCATAATAATTTGACATCTCACCTCTTACTGTTATCTCACAACAAAATACAATACTATTTCATCACATTGACTTCAATACAAGCTATTAATTTATTAGAAATAACGGGATTGGCAAATCGCTTGGCATATCTGAATATTTAAAATGTTATAGCAAGATAGAGCAAGATAGATGTTGATTAGTTATGGGGTCGGCCTATTCTTTAGCTCATGAATGAAATTGTAAAATTAACTATAGGTCTCACCTTTTGTGATCGGATGCCATGCAAGATGGAAGCTCCTGTTCCATCCTGCATCCACCAACACAAGACACCAACTCACTGCTGACTACCCAACTTTACCTACCAATCCAAGTCACTTGACAATGCATTAATTATATTAGAAACAAAAATGTTATGAGCATCTCAATGTCATCAAACACAAATGAATTCATATGGCATTGAAATACTTCTGACCTTATCAACTTCTATTGCTTCCTCAATGTCACAACGTGTTTTAAAATAAAACATTCTACTGAATACACAATACACAAGTAGGCTAGAATTAAATCATTTATAAATTGAAAAATTGAAGCTCACTGAAATGCAGTCAAGGTCATCGAGAAATGCGCAAACCAAGTTAGATGTATTGAATTGGTTAAAATGAATTTGATTATTTAAACTAGTATTGGAGTCGTTTTTCACCAACCTAGTTATATCCAAAGCTTCTAAAATATTCAATTGTCTGCCTTTGCCAATCAAATGCAGATGAAAATGTTGAACTTCTGATTAGATTGATGTATCTGGTTCTATATCTGTTAAATCTGGTCAAGATTAATGTATTTAATGAATGCTGTAAGTTCTCTGTTACTTACTGATGGATTCCTCAAGGATATTCTGTTATTTTTCATGGGTCCCATCAAAATATCCTCTTTTAAAACATTCAATGTCACTCATTCTTTTCGATGAATCGGCAATAAACATCAATCTTATCACCGGCCATCTACGATAAAGCATCCGTTCATTACTTTCGCCCCTGCAAATAATTAGTCATCAAGCTGCATTAATCTTCTGAGAATGGCTTATCTTTAGAAAGGTATTGCGTCGTTGTTTCCAGATTGGAATTAAAATGATTGAGTGTTCCCTAAGTACTATTAGGGGATCTTCAATACAAGACTCTGCATCATCAATCGTTGCCTGCCAGACTGAACCTTTTAACTTAGCTTCCAGATTCCCCATCATTTGTTCGTTCATTATTAATAAAGCCAAAATATTACGGCTGAAGCCAGATTTCAACTAAATCACCATTTGAAACATTCGCTTTTAGGCTTTCTACAACTGTAACTTTTCTTAATAATCATTATTGATTATATTTCCATTTATGTTTTTGGAGATTGTGAAATAGCGAATCGAATTGTAGGTGAGGTAACCCTACCCAATCGCCGATCGTCACAATTTGTCATTAATAATCATGAATTCGACTTCATAATAATTAGTTTCTACTGACTGGGAATATTATATTTCAGGATTAGAATAGGGAAAGTGATAGCCGTGAGCCGTAGCAGGTAACTTATCTGTTCAATCAGATAGAGATAAGTTGCGTTCTCCTAGGCACTCTTTGTAAGGGTGACCGATAAGATTGGCCAGCAAAAAAGACACTGTTCTCTGCTGTAAAAACCACTTCCCGGTGGTTCGGAACCCACCTAAAACTGTAGGTCCAGCTCATCAATCACAATCATTCAACTCATTACCCTCGCACAGGTCTCAGACCTGGGCTTCATCCTCATGCTGGTAATGAAGATAATAATAATAATTTTCAGTGTAATGGTAAATGTTCATTTATTTTACATTTAAAGCAGAGCAAGAAAATGTTCAATTTCTGCATTTGATTGGCAAAGGCAGACAATTGAACATTTTAAAAGCATTGGAGATAACTAACTTGGTAAAAAAACAATTCCAATACTAGTTTAAATGATCAAATTTATTTTAAACAATTCAACTTGGTTACATCATTATTCTGGCCTACATTTTAATAATGGTACTTTCGCGTATTTCTCGGTTAACCTTTACTGCATTACAGTGAGCTTCAATTTTTTAATTTATAAACGATTCAATTATAGCGCACTTGTGTATTGTTCTTCTTTTTTACTTTCTAGATGTTCTTGGTTCTTGGTTGTTGATTTTGATTCTTACTTTACTTGTTGCTCCTCCCACCAGTGGGCGTGACTTGTTATCGCCTTCAGCCAATCACAAACCTTTAATGAGAGTCAGCTCATCCCTTAGACAATATTATCACTCCGTGTTTAGTATAATTATATAAAGCTACTCTGTACTTTAGTTTTAGTTTGTTTGAGATTGATAATGGTGTAAAATCGAAACTAGTTCCTCAATATCTTTAATAAATGTAGTTGTGACAATTTCTTCTCATTATTCATAAATAATAATAATAATAATAGAATAATAATAATAATAATGCGTATGACTTTTATTGGTGGGAGACTCTTATAGGAGTAGATCTATCCAGATAAACATTTATTTTGATTCTTTGGACATCCAGAAGTTTATATTTTAATTTTACCAGGATTTGGCCTAATTTCACATATTATTATGCAAGAAAGAGGGGAAAAATAAACGTTTGGCTCAATTGGTATAATCGTCATGTTATAGGTTAGGTTTGAGACCTCTAATTGTAGGTGGGTTCTGAACCACCGGGTAAGTGATAATGAAGATGTTATCATAGAGTCAGAGCAGCTTGGTAACCAATTCATGCGGTCGAGACTAAACATCACGATCGCTTGAATACCGCCATGTTGGTATTAAACTGTTTGGAGATCATTATTAATATTTTTTTTTGGGGGGGGGGGGCAAGCATGCCCCGTTTTTTCTGAACTTGAAAGTAGATTGGCAAGTTCCTGTCAGGAATTTATTAGCAGCATAAAACGCCCTGTTACCCAGCAATTTTCTCACTTCTCTCCTGTTATATCTTTTTTCCCAGGAATTCTTAGCAATTTATTAGAGCGCTTAGAAACCATGTATTGCGATGAGCTCACATATTATATTTTTCTTGAGACGAAGGATCTAGTGGTCCAGGCTGGATGAAAGACTATGATGTTTTATTCTCAGTACTATAATACTATAGATAAATAGAAGCTAGTCTGTGATAAGACTCATTTTTTAAAACTAATAATTTTTCTGATGATAACCCACACTTCTTATTCCGTACAATCTGGTCTTTAATACTGTGTCTACTAAAAAACTGTACCATAATATTTTTAATACAGGGATGCTTTTAATAACGGTGGTTAATAATTAGGCTACATACATTTCATGAAATTAATTTATAAATTCTGGTTTTCAAAGAAACAATGAAAGAAAAATGAAGGACTATGATTTTTTATCTTGAAAGGTCAGTTACATACTATAATTCAATTTTATTCCCCAATGCAATATACAGAGTGTTTCGGAACTCTCTACCAATACTTCTAGGCAGTGTTTCTGGACCACTAACAGAAGTAAATTATAATAATAAAAATTTTCTCAAGTCCCCAGTTTCTCACACAGCCGCCATTTTGTTTTTTCATGCATTGTGTTTTTATTCAAACACCATTGAACGTATAATTTTGAAATTTCGCATACAGCTTTATAACAATTGAAACAATCTAAAAAAATTAATAAAAACTTTCTGTCTATAAAAAACAAAATGGCGGCCATTTAAAATCTTTGAACAGTATTAGATTAATAATGGCTAATGGTATCAAAATTTGACTAGAATAACTTTTTTTTAGATATGTCAATTGCAAGATTGACCAACAATTAACAGAGATATGCTACTTTTTAGGGTGTGCGGTGGTTGGAGCGGGTTGCTCTTATGGCCTATGTGAGCTTCATACTCCTATGGCCTATGTGACCTTCATACTCCTATGGCCTATGTGAGCTTTATACTCCTTTGGCCTATGTGAGCTTCATACTCCTATGGTCTATGTGAGCTTCATACTCCTCTGGCCTATGTGAGCTTCATACTCTACTTAAAATTGTCATAAGAATATGAAGAGGAAAAAAGAGAAAAAGATGAGTGAGAAAGATGAGGAGGTGACTGAAAAGAAAAGAGAGATGAAAATGATTGTTATAAAATAAGACGACTTTTGTAGTTTATTGACAGCAGTCAACTTTAGTAATTACCTCTAAATCAGTATTGAACAGATTTGTTGACTTAGAAACAGTACATGGCCAATCACGGCCAAGCATGCCGGCCACGAAACTGGGTCGGGATTTCAATTTCCCCAAATTACACTGGCGGCATGGAAATAAGTTGATTAAGCCAGTCCTAATTAGAGCGCAATTAACTCCGAGCCCAATCGGGAATAAACTGATCGAACGAGCACATGGGATGCAAAAGCCGACAAAGTGAATCGAATTAAAGGATACAATATCAATTATGAATGTTTAATAACTAAATCAGCGTTTTAATAAAATGCTTGTACATTGATGCCGGACGGTGTTCATCAAAATGAAATTTGAGTGCGGAAAATTGAGTTTTGTATAAAACTAATGGTGTTACTGGGGATTACTAGGTACGCTCCATTGAATCGTCAATAAATACGCCAACGAAAGAGGAGAAATATAAGAGTTGTTTTCTGATACACTAGAGATATTAATAGATTATCAATACCTGGGCCCGTATTTGTTTCTTCCGACTACTAACAATTGTAAGACATTGAAGTGGTCTTTTGTTGTAAATTTATTTATTTGAGAATAAACTATCTATCACGCTACCTAAATTTTAATATTATCATTATTTTAATTATTATAGATTTAGTTTTTCAATAAAATCGATTGCAGGCACTGAATTGGAGTCACAAGCTAGTTTTTTTGGGTTATTTTACGGTATAATAATACAGGGTTTGAACTAATCAAAAACCTGTAATTAACATTGTCCTTTTTGTAATTATGGGTTTGTTTTAATATTTTGATTGTTTCTGTTCTTATGTTATGGAAGAATTATATCTGTTTATTTTTTTTTCAAAGAGTATGTTATTGAATTGTATTTCGATGAATATTTTTTGCTGTGTTTTTCGATTGTTTTACAATGAAAGGATAAAAGGATAATTGTGTGTTTTTTAGTTTTGTCACCTCATGGAGATACTTTAAGATCTTTCCTACTTTACCTTTAAATTCATTATTGATTTCTCTCATTTCACGAGCTGTCTATGTTTACTAGTAATATTATTAAATGAACTCACAGCCAGCGCTCAAGTATTTACTTGTTGGCTGTGCCAAAAATGTGTTATACACTTTATATTGTGAATTTTCTTATATTTGTATTTTTGTATTTTGGCGAAATAAAAAATATTATTATTATATTATTATTTATGAACGTTCCTTTAGTGTCTCTTGACTTGAGATATTCTTGAAATGCCTCTATATAAATACATTATATTTCAAGAGTCCCTCGAGTCTAGAGACACTGAAAGAACGTTCGTAAATACGTCCCTTAGTATTCTCTGTGAGTGCACATCGTTCCATAAAAAATAAATGCCAATAATTTTACATTAAAACTAGTGCGAATTTCGCACTAACGAGAAACTCCTGCATTCCTCAGGGAAGTGATAGCCGTGAGCCGTAGCAGGTATCTGTTCAATCAGATAGAGATAAGCTGCGTTCTCGTAGGTCCTGTTTGTAAGGGTGACTGATTAGATTGGCCAGCAAAAAAGACACTGTTCTCTGCTGTAAAATCACTTCCTGGTGGTTCGGAACCCACCTAAAACTGTAGGTCCAACTCATAAATCACCATCATCCATCTCATTACCCACGCACAGGTCTCAGACTTATGTGGGCTTCATCCTCAAAAAAAAATTAATTTTGTCAAATCAAGGAAAAGTACTAAATTCAAGAAGAAAGTTCCAATTTTTGAGGGCTTTAATATCAAAAAGTGAATACTTACAGGACTTTTTGTCCATTCATATGAAAAAGCACATTCGAAATTTTCATAAATGATAAAAGCTTTCATAAATGTTGAATTTCACAAAAAATTATCAAAGCAAATGGAAGGGTTTTCTGTGTAGAGATGAGAAAGCTGTGTGGGTAGAGCTGTGGGAAATGGATATTCGAGGCATTCGGTCGTAAAACATGGCTGGCATGTTTTGTGAAGTAAGGTTTTTTTGCATCACTGGATTCCTCACAGCTGATTTCATTAATTTTTGAACACTTGAAGGGAAATTTCAGTTTTTATTAGGAATTAGTTGGTATTAATATGTGGTAAGTGATTGGAGCTATAATAAAAAATTGAGAACAGTTTATTTTCACATTAAATGTAGAACAAATTCCCACTAACAAAAATGTCGGCATTATTTTTCATTTTAAAACTAAGTACAAATTGGAGAAGTTTTTTTTAACATTTGCGTATAGTTTCTAATAGAAACCTACTCAATTTATTAGCCCAAATGAGAGAAAGTTTGCGGTACTACATAATGATATCTAACAATTTTTTTTTTTTTTGAGGATGAAGCCCGCATAGGTCTGAGACCTGTGCGTGGGTAATGAGTTGGATGATGGTGATTTATGAGTTGGACCTACAGTTTTAGGTGGGTTCCGAACCACCGGGAAGTGATTTTACAGCAGAGAACAGTGTCTTTTACAATATGTTCTACTTGTACTATTAATAGCTATTAATCTCGAAAATATTCTTTCCCGGCGCATTTACTTCTGAACAGATTTGAAACTTGTCAATTCGCTAACTAGAACTAACTTTAGTTTTGAACTGCAGTTCATTGGTGGCGATAGCGGGCCCGCAGGGCCCGCGGTGCGGGGGGGCCCGTGAGCTGGGGGGAAGCCTTGAGCAGGTTTTTTTTTGGAAATTTTACTGGGACCCGGGCCCTCAGTGTATCATAACAAAATATTGTTATCAACAATATTTATGTAATTATTGTCAAAAAATTACTAAAATAAGCTAAATGTCTGCAGGCATGATTGTGTATCCAAAACTGCAATAACCATTATAATTATTTTAGATAGCAGTATTTATTACTTACTGTTATGATACGAAGTATGTGTATTGTTTATCGTTGGCAGATAAGTAATGCAGCTATAATCCGATCACAGACAAAAGAATGCCCTCTCAGCTTTATCTAGAATTGACAACCCTGTAAAATCGTTCGAAATAAAAATATTTAATGCCTCATTGGATATTGTAATTAATCAGATACAAAACAGGTCCTCAAGTTTACAAATGGTAGTCGAAAACTTTTCTTTTTTGAGGCCGGAAAACTTGACGAAACTTCCTGAGAAAGATATTACAGAAAAAGCAATTGTCCTCATAAATAAGTATCCTGATGAAATCAATGACCAGCTAACGGGAGAAATACTCTCATTCAGGTCATTGTTATCAGATGAGATTGCCGCAAAAAAAACTGTCAGAGATATAGCAAAACTGCTGATTGAAGAAAATAATTTGCTCTTAAGTAGCTTTCCAAACCTTGCCACAACAGTGCAATTGTACCTCACCCTACCAGTGACGACTGCAACGGCAGAAAGAAGCTTTTCAAAATTAAAGCTTATCAAAAATTATTTGAGAAGTACTATGAGCCAATCAAGACTTAATGATTTGGCGATCCTCAGTATTGAACAACAGGAAACGCGAGAAATTAATGTAGATAACATTGTGGAAGAGTTCTTATTTTGAAAAAACGTAGATTAAGCCATCTTTTATAACTCAGTGTGTATGTGGCTGTAAAACTATGATAAACTGTCTACAATGACAGTATTTCAATTATTCAATCATATTTTTTTATACTAAGTGATCTAGTGATTGTGTAAATAGTTATTCAATTACCTAAATAACTTATTAACGATTAGGTACCATACAATGAACAAAACTACAAAATTCTCAGTTTAAAGCATTGCCATTGGATAAACAAAGGACACGAGATAATCCAAAAATTATATACTAGAATAGATGAAATACGAAATGCTATTAAGTGATGTCTACATCACTTAAAACTTAGTTGTGAGTCAGAAGCGGAATATTCGCAGAAAGTTCTTTCCCTAGGATCCACCCGAAATACCTGTAATGATAGTTTTAAAGATATTATAGGGGGAGGGGGGCCCGATGAACAAACTTTCGGGGGGGCCCGCGGGTTCTTATCGCCGCCACTGCTGCAGTTCATCTCTAGTTGAGAGGTGACTTTTTAGAAGTTGGTGGATTTCAATGTTGTTTTTCTCATAGAACTGTCAGTGTCATGTCAGTATGTCTAGCCCATAAATACAATGCTGTCACACTGTGATTGGTAAAACAAACTCCGAACTACAAAGTCTGGTTTTGTCAGTAACTCTCCACATATTCTCATCAGACATCCATACAAACTTATATCATTACTTGAATCTGCAAATTATGTAATCACTTTGAACTTAATTCAACTCTGTCATGAATGATTTCCTTACTTGTTCAATGTTTGATCTTGGGAAAACCAAGTTTGTTGTCCTGCTTATAGTTTATTACATTAAATCTGTGGACTTTCCTCATGGAAGCATGTTAGTTCAGACAAAAATATAACTTTTTTGAGGATCAAATATATACATTATATTTGAGTGAATATAGTAAATGATTATTATCATGCTGATTTTTTCAATCATATGGTTCTTCATCCAATTCTTTTATTTTTGAAATTAATCTACGACTTCTACAAAGCATTCAAACTACAACAAACTAAACGATTTTTTCTTGGTTTAAAAAAACATGTTAGTTGTATATTTCTTAAAACGTCAAAGTCACTACAGCTTCAAGACAGCCTGCTCATGGAAAGCATATTCACTTATCAGATCAACATTAAAATACAAAAATATAAATTTTCATAATGATATAACTCACATACTATTAGTATCAATTTTTTTAGTTGAGATGACATGAATAAACAAATAGAAGTTCAAGAGAAATTGTTCAAAGGAATAATAATTAAGACAGATTTAGCGGTAATTAAAAAAGAATTAATGATAGTTGAAGATTGCAAATTGAGGCCAGTGATGTTTTGCACGAGAGGGTGAAGTTAGGGCCAGAAGAACCTCAATTAAAACTCATTGGGACAATTTTCAATTTTAATCAATTAAAATTGATTAATCAATTTTCGATACTACAATAATTTTATGTTATGTTCAAATTGTGAAGTGATAGCCGTGAGCCCTAGCAGGTATCTGTTCAATCATAAGCTAAGCTGCGTTCTCCTGGGCACTCTTTGTAAGGGTGACCGATTAGATTGGCCAGCAAAAAAGACACTGTTCTCGCTGTAAAATCACTTCCCGGAGGTTCGGAACCCACCTAAAACTGTAGGTTCAGCTCATCAATGACCAGCATCATCCAACTCATCACCCAAGCACAGGTCTCAGACCCATGTGGGCTCCATCCTCAAAAAGAAAAAAAAATGTATCATGGTATATTCATATTTGAGAAATTATTTGATTTTTATGATAGCCACATAAGCATTTATCCTACTAAACTTTTAGTGTATAAAACCATTAAAACCAGGGCAGGAGTAGCATGTGCCTATTCATAAATATAATCCACTTAAAGTATACTTCCATGAATAGTTTAAGAAGCCTCGGTTCCAAACACAGGAAATACTGTATTATACACATTTCATCATCCGTTTATAAAAGTACAGTAGAATCTTGATTATCCGAATCCCGGTCAACCGAACCTCCAGGTTATCCAAGCTAGTGATGAGAAATCAAAATTTAAATAAAGCTTTTTATTTTAAGAATAATACGGTGGGAAGGTGCGTTTCATCCTTTTTTATGATTTAATGTCCTGGTCTCAGTTAAAATTAGGTGTGTAAATTGTTTATTTAACGTTTTAACCTTGTTATTAATAAGTTTTGTCACGTTTTTTGAGTTTCATTTGACTTTTCCTGGTAGTAGCACTTGGCCTCCGTATTATCCGAGTTTTTTCATATCCGAGGTGGTCTTGGTCCTCTAAATAATCGGATACCTCGATATTTTGACACGCTCCACATCCCCCTGTATAGGAGGGCAATGGACGCTATTAAATCTATCTATCTATCTATCTACTGTATTGTTAACAAATTGTAATCGTTTTTTTTTTTATAAATTCTAGACTGAGTTTGAAACAGCTGAAATACTTTCATACTGATTCTTCGAAATTTGAAAGCAAAGCATGAGTACGATGTCTAATAAAAACGGTCGCTGTGAATAATTGTTGTAAGAGAGTTGGGGGATGACCACAGCCTCGGCAGTGATAGACGGTGTGTCACAGCTGCATGCCTGTTGTAATCAAGTAGTGTCACGTGAATTATACTGCGACGAATTTAACTGTATCCCCAAGTACCGAACAATGTCACACAGGCGGTTAAAGCTCGGTTCAAGCTTGACTCCAGCTTGGTTGCTGCTTTTGTACTCAACAAGCCACGGCTACTGTGTCACAGGCGAGCGCGGTCTCCCCTGTGAATAATTGGACACTGGCACAGCCCCATTTCAAGTGGTGCAAAAACAACAAGTGTGCACTGGCCAATAGCAACAGCAAGCCTCGTCAAGTATTCTTTTGTGGCATGCAAACAACAATCATAAACATCCAGCCACATACATGATAGCTTCATAAAATTTGCTTCCACTAAACTTCTGGGTTGCTTTATAATGTCTAACAGCACTCAAAAGAGAAACTAACTGCCAGTATTTATTTCTGTAACTAGTGCGCAAAGTAGTTTTTTGCTGCATGAGCGAAATGCATTATGCACGAGTTGCAGGCGAGTGCGGAATAGTTTCTCAAGAGCAGCAAAGATACTTTCAGCACGAGTTACATTTATTTAAGTTTTTTTTACACTTGATGGAAAGTAGCTACTTTCCATAGATTGTCACATATGGAAATTGCCTCTTTATCATACTAGATCAGAAAAATCAGCTGAAAAATAGGGCCTTGTAGCTGTGCAAGATAGAAAAAAATCAGCTGGATAATATTCGAGACAGGTATTGAGTGAATAGGTATTGAGTAATGTAATGAGTTGACTATATATATATTTGTGAGTCACCGGAAAAACTTTTGCCACACACCAGCTGTTTTTTCCTATCTTGTACGGCTATAAGGCCCTATCTGTCATCTGATTTTTCCGATCTAGTACATACTATGCCTTTCTATGCAGTGTAACAAAAAATATTGTACATTACACGGCTGAAAATTATTGCCGGTTCTCGCATATGAACTATCATTTATGCTTGACTGGCAAAACGTTTCTTTCCAGCCTAGTAATGTAATATACTATTTCCTACAGTTGGCGCACCTGGAGTGCGGCAAAGTCAGCTGGAGTCTCTCAAAGTAAGAGTGCAGGAATCAGCTGATTTGCGTACTATAATGAGTGCATAACTATAGCCGCTTTGTAACATAACTGTAGGAAGAACACTTATCTTACCTGTGTGTGAGGAGGATGTTCATTTTCTCATGAACAGAGATAATAAAACTTTCCAGTGCTATACATTTGGTTAAAAAGTTATCAAAACATTTAAGAAATCCATTGAAATTAGTATTTTAAATTCTAATTTTTTGCTGTCTGAATCGTTCAATTCCTAATGATCTCTAGCTTCAACAAGCACATATAAGTCTGAGACTTGTATGTAGGTACTGAGGTGAATGATAATAAAAAAATATGTCAGGCTGAACAGGAACCGAATTTACCGAACAGAAGTTACCGTCTTATTAATCAGAGATAAGCACTGTAACCGATTCCATCACTGCGGCTGTAATGAATTATATGGTGTTGAATTTATATAAATTTCACACGTTTTTTTTTTTGTATTTTAATGTTTATCTTTTATTGATATATTCCATGAAAGTCTATTATTAAAATATACAGCATAATATGGACGGAAGGAAAAGAAAGAAGTAAAATTAAACTAACTTTGTTTTGTGTCATTTAATATTTATTATTATTTTTTTCCGAATAGCTCTTTCAGAGAGCACGCTTAATCAGCTTCTTTGCCCGTGCTTCAATCATTTTCTAGAGTGAATTTCCTTAGTTTTATTATTTATGTTATATATATTTATCTTAATATATTATAATATTACTCCCCCAGAAAATATACTAGTAGACTATTGAATTTATGAACACGATTTTCTAAGTTTCATGGGTAGAGAATTAAGCAATTTCAAAATAAAATGAAGACTATCATTATTGAAATGAAATGATTGAGTATCATTACTCATGATGAACCACTTCATATCGTTCATTCTGAATGCAGTTTAGTGCGACACTTGATATAATAAGATGCATTGTTATCCATTAAAAATGGGTAAGACAAATTTTCGAGTGAGATAAAGATTCTCTGAATAGGCTTGAAGATACGCGCATTTAAATGGCGGATTTCCTTGGAGATCGCTCTAATTCCCAGATTTGCCAATCGAAACCAGATGAAATTGAGTGATTATTGTTCTCCAGTGTTTGAGAGTGCTTTGAGGCTGACATTCCACGGGGAATAGTGGCTTTCTGTCAGCCCAGAGAAGAACTGGAGCATGATCAAAACTATTATTTGTCTAGCAGCGACCAACATCCACTGAATTGTTCATAAGCCGTCACATTGCCTTGAATAGTTCTCATCCTTTGGCTTGAATAAGGGATGCCTATCATGGCTTTTTTTGTAGATTGCGTCTTGGAGACTCCAGTTAAGGAGTATAAGACAAGTCAGATCAACAATAAATTATACAATCTTATACACTAGTTACCATATCAATTAGTTGAGGTGAGGCTTAAATTTGATAGGAAAGGAACTCTTGTACACTATAATAAGCTTCAACTAAATATTTTCTTAATTGTGTTTTAAAAATTTCTATATTTTTAAGGCTCTTTAAAAACTGCGGTAGCTTGTTGTAGAGTTTCCTACCAATATAGCTAGGTTTTTTTCTGAATAAGCTACTATTGTGACTCACCAAGTGATAATCTCCTTGGCTTCTTGTATTATAATCGTGTACGTCAAGATTTTGGTTGATATCACTCTTTTTTACAAATAAAGTAGCTTCATATACATATGAGAAAAGTACAGTTAGGAGACCAAATCTTTTGAACAACGGCCTTCATTAATCTAATCTATTTAACTTTCTTTGTAGTTGCGAAGGTGATTTTGTGGAAGTTATCCATAATGAGTAATAAGACGAAGCTACTTCAAGCTTCATACACATATAAGCAGGGTACAGTAAGGAGACCAAGTCTCTTGAACAACGGCCTACATGAATCTAGTCTATTTACCCTTTCCATACACCTAACATCTTCCTTTTAGATCTTTTAAACACCCTATCAAGGTTTTGTTTTGATGAATTACCCCATACTAAGATAGCATACCTAATATGTGATAGTAAGAGCCCATGGTAACCTGTAATGGCCAATCTGTCTACCTTTGTTTTAATACATAGAAGTAAAATCGATTGATTCTTACAAGCAGAAAACAAGAGTTTAAACTTTTTAGACAAATGGGGTGGAGTCAGAAGTATTTTATTATTTCCCGTATGAAAGATGAGTTTCACAATAGATCGAAAAAGCATGTAGTTTATGCTCTTGATGGTATCATATTACATCGATGATCTGAAGCACATTTCCCATCGCCATATTCGTGTTTTTCCCATTTCTGGGCATGATTCAGTATTCAGTTTCCATTCCCTTTGGGCACGACTGATATTTTCAATGACATTTTCTGTTCGTATCTTCCTTCATACAAGAAGTGACAAGCTCGTATTGAATGCTGATACAATCCATTATATAGGACGTTAGTATGTGTTGTCATAGCAGTTATCGATATGGCGGCGTTATAGGCTCCATCTCTCAAGACTCAAGACACTGCAATAACATAAGATATTTCTGAACAGATGTGTTTCTTCAGGATATCTCGTATTCCGCTTGCAAACATTCTGGAAATAGATTTCGGCTATGGAGTTTGTGGGGGCCTGTAGCACAAAAGCTATTCAATAAAATTTATTGAATTTTTATGTTGGCTGTGTAAAAATTCTGAGAAAATGCACTTATATATTTTTTTATTCTTATTTTCTTTAGATTGTATAATACTTTTTTGTAAACTATTTACTTATTATGCCTGTGAATTTGGAATAAATATTCTTATTCTATAAAATTGATAAAAATATTTCCCAATTTCTTTCCTGAGAAATTGCCAATCTAAATTTACTAATTACAGTAGTTTATTCTTGAAATTTTGATTGTTGCTCACAATTGAATAATTAATAAAATACCATCTTAATAATGTGAATAAAATATTAATTTCCCTCGAACAATTGACCGAATGAATCATTGTATGATTTAACCTCACTTAAAAACCAATAACACTCAGCTTTTTCCAATTTTTTTAACCCTCGTAGCGGCCTAATAAACCTATTTTTTCATATATCACATTAATTTTAAATGTTTGTTCATTATATAATATGTGGCATCAGAGAAAGGAGGAATTCTGTATATGATTGACACATCAATCAATTTAATTATAGATCAATAATAATTTAATATTTATTCCAAAAAGATATAATAATATCATTTAGTAGTAGTAATTATAATAATAATAATAATAAAAAGACTCTGTTCTCTGCTGTAAAATTACTTCCCGGTGTTTCGGAACCCACCTAAAACTGTAGGTTCAACTCATCAATCACCATAATTCAATTATTCATTACCCACGCACAGGTCTCAGACCTATGTGGGCTTCATCCTGATCCTCCGAAAAAAAAATAATATTAAAGCACTACACTTCAACACTGTCTCAACATTTGCAGATCACTTAATTTACACTGGAAATTCACATCAAAACATCGAAACTGACTTAGATGTTCTACACACTTTACAAAAAAGCCACAAACTAAATACACTGGAAGAATATGAAATATTCAAACACCATTGGCTGGACAAAACTCAATTACCAACACGATGATCATCTCAAAACTTACTCAATAACCAACGCAATTATCTATTACATAATGACCGCTCATCCTAACATCAACAAAACACGACCCCTGATGGCAGGCTTATGAAGCTTTTCTTCAGAAGTGAAATGCATTCTATCAATTTACGTGAGCACGATCATAATTTAAATAGAAATACAGTGTTAGTTTTGATATTAGATTAATAATATCATATACAGTATCAACTTGAAATGTTAAATGCATTCATTCAGTTTATGTGAGCAAATAATAATTTAAATGGAAATACAGCGTTAGATTTATATTAAATTAATAATATCATATATCAACTTTGAAGTGTAAGTTGTTATGTATGATACGTGAATGAAAATTGAAATTGAAAAATTGAACTGTTTCAACGATCAAATTTTAATTCTTGGATTTATTGTCCCATAACGATATGACATAACGAACTTGTTCCATAACAAGCACTGGCAACACAATTTGAAATTTTTTATGACATCATATCTTTCATCAATATTTGAATCAATTGCGAACAGGTATAAATGTTATGTTGCATAGGATATCAAACATTGAATTTACAGAAGACGAGTGATTAAATCTAGATTTGTGACTAAATTCTGGGATTTCTTATTCCATAACGATCTGCGTTGTTAATATTAACTTTTTGTTGTAAATTCAACGACGTGCAGTCAGTTTTATATTGTGAATATATCATAAATGTACTCACATTCGGCCGAACATTTTCGAGGTATTTAATCTCATCTTGAAGAAATTTACAACAAAAAGTTAAATGTTTAATCTTGCTATTCCCTTTTACTTATTATAATCAATGATAAATATTCAATTTTAAACGAAAAATTATTTAAAAAAATCATATACCCCAATCTCTTGAATGAAATATAAATCTTCCCCCCTCCGAACATTCATTTAATGGAATACCCCTAATCTCACGATTCTAAAGTGGCAGAATAGTGTAGTGAATTTAAAATTCATAAATGAAATTTTTATTTCTTTTAGGCACAAAATGAATTAAATTTTACCTTCCTGATGGTGCCATCACTACAATAGTAGAATTTTTTTTTTCATAATCACATAATATCAGTTACTATTTCTATTTCATTGTTAATAAATTCACTATTAAAAACAATTTTACTAATCTTAACCTAAATTAACATAAAATAATTATATTTCTTTCTGCATTCCTTTTCAGATCATCTTCATCAGCGAGTGAGATCCACCAAACTTGAATTAGGATGTGAAAGCCTTCTGTGATGTGACAAGTCCAGTGTTGCCCATTTGAACATGTACAAAACTGTGCGTCGTGGCGATGCAGTTCTACAGTACAGAGTGCTAGGCTCGGCAACACCGCCAGTTCAGAGGACGCCCAGGAGGACAGCGTTTCTTTTGCTGCTCACCTTAATCCTGGGCTGCGGTGTGGTTGTAGCTGCAGTCCTACTACCAGGATTGCTGAGGTTGCATACATTGTCTTTGGCGCCACTTCCTCTGCAGGGAAGACATTTAATCGCTTTGCTACCTGTTAAGGATTCTCCTGGTAGGTTCAATGCCTACCAAATCAATCCGCATCCTGTGTTCCCCACAATGCACCCCCACCACCATCGTCCACCACCCACCACACCCGACTCCACAACCACAACAACTACAGTTGTGCCCACCACACTACCGTCAACCACAATGTCCACCAAAAAGCCCACCAGAGAGCCGCCACCGCCTCACATTCCGGCGGCGCCGGTAGCGGCCGCCGTGGACAATGCAGTGCCGGACACTGTCAACAGCTACCAGGATCAACAACGGCTACCAGGTCTGTCAACGGCTACCAGGATCAACAGGACGTCGAGGATTGTTGGAGACAGACCCTGGTTCCGACCTGAGTCGTCGTTCAGATCCGAGCTGGCATCTACTGACAGCATAACGGTGACTGATTCATTCACACGCTGGACGGTGAGTTTAATTAAATTATTTCCCTAATTATCTACAAGTTTTCCTATTTATCAACTTCATTCTTTCAATCATAATGGTGACGTTCATTTGTAGCATTCGTTTATTGCAATTTTTTGTAGATTACGTCTTGGAGACTCCAGTTAAGGAGTATAAGACAAGTCAGGTCAACAATTATACTATCTTATACTCAAGTCACCATAATTACTATATCAATTAGTTAAGGTGAGGCTTAATGTTGATATGAAAGGAACTCTTGTACACTATAATAGGCTTTATCAACTAAATATTTTTCCAATTGTTTTTTTAAATATTTCTATATTTTGAAGACTCTTTAAAAACTACGGTAGCTTGTTGTAGAGTTTTCTTCCATTATTACTAGGTTTTTGTTTGAATAAGCTACTGTTGTAACTCACCAAGTGATAATCTCCTCGGCGTCTTGTATTATAATCGTGTACTCTCTCTTTTTTACATATAAAGTAGCTTCATATACATATAAGCAGGGTACAGTTAGGAGACCAAGTCTCTTGAACAACTGCCTACATGAATCTAGTCTATTTACTCTTTCCATACACCTAACCGCATTCTTTTGGATCTTAAACACCCTACCAAGGTTTTGTTTTGATGAATTACCCCACACTAAGATGGCACACCTAATATGTGACAGTAAAAGCCCATGGTTAGCTGTAAATAGTAACTTTTTCTCATTTAAAGCTGCCTTAGGACAAATACCATAGATGAAATTTTACATTTTTACATAATTCAACATTCATAGCATCATAAAATCGTCCAAAGTTCGCTGTTTCATGTAAACGCATAACTAACTCCTCCTCCTCCCCCCCCCCCCCCATAGTTGCACAATCGTCCTATCAGTATAGGACATACAAGCTGTACTTTGTACCTAGATTAGTGCAATATCAACAACTATTTTTAAAGCTGTAAGCTTTTTTAATAGTAAAAACTATGTGGAATTCAAATTCCTTCATCATCCATCTTATTCTCAGTTATGAAACTTTAATCCATTTTAAACCAGTTAATTTTCCATTGCGGTTGATGTATTATCAGGCTGTAATTTTATCTCATGTTTTCATTGTGAACAACATTTACAATCATAGTAATTAATCATTTCTAAATTCAGTGTTGTAAAACTGTTGAAAAAAAAACACATTTTCAATCATTTCTATCACTGCAGCTTCCTAATTGGCTTGACACGGTTTCCATGCCATAAACTTGAAAAAGAAGAACACTGAAATCTGCCGCAAGGGAAATTCAAATAATGTATTCTTCGGTACCGCATATACTCCTGCAAAGAAAACCTCCATCTAAGAGAGGAAATGAATGTCATGTTTCCATTCTAAGAATTCACCTACTGTGAATAACATCGTTCAAGCATGTATGCATGTGCGTACCATAATTGGAAACAATGTTCTCGTATCAAGAATCTTTCAGGTGTAACAACATTACAGCAACAAACAAACATTCACTGAAATTTTGCGACGTTCTCAGCACCATTTAGTGACATTTCCTTGATTGTAACCACATTGAACATCAAGTTGGATCCCTCTGTTTTCCTGTATTACATGATGCATAAATAAATCACTCCACTGTATTTGAATTTAACATTACAACTCACACATGCTCAGAGATATTGTTCAGTATATTTTCTGTGCTTTATTAATTATTCTGGATTTTCAGTGCCATATTATTCCCTTTGTGCAAATGTTGGGTGCGTCAGAAAGGTGTACAGTAGAGTCTCGATAATCCGAGGTAATTGGGGCTCATGGTACCTCGGATTACATGGAAAACAAAAAAAAAAACAGTTTTCTTATCAAAATTTTATTTATAATTGTTATTGAAGCTATACCAATACAAATGAATAGTTTACCTTGTAAAGTAGAAAGCGTGTCATGGTACCTCATATTACCAAAAACTTGGATTACACGGAAAAACAGAAAAAACAGTATTTTCATCAAAAATTTGGTCAAATTTTTTTAGATTTGTTATTGATGTTATACAAATACCTTATAGTTACCGTATAAAGAAAAAAGCGTTTACTGCTTGAAAAAATTGTCCAAAGTCTTCCACTTCAAAGAAGTGGAACGCTTTTTAGCAGCAACGTCACGCCATTGTGTTACGAGCTGGGTATGTCTATTTCTTTTAGGCAGCTCGGATTGCACGGAATCTCGGACTACCTAGGCTCGGATTAGCGCGACTCCACTGTACTCCCAATTCGAACTCACTCAGAATTGAACTCACTCACTTGAATTTTAGAAATTGTATATATTTATCTTCATAATACCTTGATAATTTTCCCGTTTATGTGCAGCATGTGACTGTATACAGTCATTTAATACCGTATACTTATATCTGGCTAGGTCTGGGATAGTACGGGAATTGGGTTATCAGACATTGAGCTTGCAAAATTTATTGTCATAAATATTTAATCCTAAAAAATTGGTTTTGTTATTCAAAAAAATGGGTGTTCCTATTTAAAAAATTTGACTCACAACCCCTGGGCCACCCCCTGAGAAGGGGTAGAAATTCAATTGTACGTCAAAATGAAGAGTAGTTAAACTTATCCTGGAAGTTACAGTATTCTATAGTTGAAACAATTTCCAATTAATTTAGGGGCTCCCATACATATGGACCTATCTGTATATCTGGCTGGTTCTGGAATAGTAAGGAAATTGGGTTACCAAAATTGCAAAATTTATTGTCATAAATATTCAATTCTAAATTGTCAGTCTTTATTTTCATTTTTAAACTGTCTTTTCTCTGTTTTTTTAATAGATTTTTATAATAGCCTTATATGTGGATTACTGACATTCACTTAATCTCCTTACTATTTATAACCTACTAATTTATTACTTACTGCTAAAATCCTAACGCTATTATGGAGATTGTGTTTAGATCTTTCTGGTTCGGTCAATAAAAGGGTTGGGCCTTTTTATTATATTTTATCTCTTAGTAGGTGGAAGATACAAGTAGGGGAAGCAGAAAGAGTTTTATTTAATTAAATGACAGTCGCCAACCGAGGATTATTTAGCCTACAGCTCAACCAATCATGTTAAGTGATTACTTAACATGATTGGTTGAGCTGTAGTCTAAATAATTTGTGTCAAAACATCCCGGACAGTCAAAATATGTTGGCTTTTTCAGTGTGAAGGTAAATTTTCACCTTCTATAATGTGTTTGGGTGATTAGAACTTTTGAATAGAAACATTGTTGTGGAAATAACTCTAAAAAGGAGAAGATGGTGGCGAGGGATAAGAAGGAATTGGAAGAGGAGGGAAAGAAATGTAGTAAGAGAAAGAGGATTAGATTAGATTATATTTCTTTATTCATGTAAATTTACAAATTTGCCTATGAATGGTTAAAAGCAAAATTATCAACATCACATAGATATATACTGTAGTTTTCATATAACTTGGCAGCAGTTGGGTTCAGATGTAGCAAGTCCTCCCATCTTCTACACGCTGCCAAGTTATATGAATACTACAGTACAGTAGTGAACTCAGAAAATACTATTTTTATAGTGCAAAGAATTATGTACAATGATCTCATTTGTATGATATTAATTACAGTAATGACAATCTAAGCGATGCAATTACATGAAATGGCGAATTTTGGACAAAGATTCGTCTATTCTTGACACATAACCAGTAGGAGGGAGGGAACAAGAAAGAAGAGGAGCAGAAGAATTAGATGAAGAAAGGAGTGGAGAAAAGAAAAGAAAAGATAAACAAGATACAAAATGGAGAAGGAAGAGGTAAAAGAGAAAGAGAGGAGGAAGTAAAGTAGTAAGGAAATGACGAGGAGGAAAGTGAGGAGATGATGGTAAGATAGGGTAGTAGATCGAGAAGGAAGTGGAGTAGAAATGAGAAATGAAGGAGGTGAAGGAGAAGGGCAAGGAGGATAAAAACGAAGAGAGAAAAGAATATTGAAAGAAGTGGGTGGATGGAGGAGCAGAATAAAATGGAGTAGGAAAAACAAGAAGAATAGGAAGAGTAGAAGGATGAGCAGGTAAAGGAGATGTTGGCACCTGCTGAAAACCCAACAAGGTTTAGCGGGTGTTTAAGATCCAAAAGAAAGCGGTTAGGTGTATAGAAAGAGTAAATAGATTGGATTCATGTAGGCCGTTGTTCAAGAGACTTGGTCTCCTAACTGTACCCTGCTTATATGTGTATGAAGCTACTCTATATGTAAAAACGAATTATATTAACCAAAATCTTGATGTACATGATTATAATACAAGAAGCCGAGGAGATTATCACTTGGTGAGTCACAATAGTAGCTTATTCAAACAAAAACCTAGTTATATTGGTAGGAAATTCTACAACAAGCTACCGCAGTTTTTGAAGAGTCTTGAAAATATAGAAATATTTAAAAAACAATTGAAGAAATATTTAGTTGATAAAGCTTTTTATAGTGTACAAGAGTTCCTTTCACATCCAAATTAAGCCTCACCTCAACTAATTGAAGTAATTATGGTATCTAGTGTATAATATTGTTGATCTGACTTGTCTTATACTCCTTAACTGGAGTCTCCAAGACGTAATCTACAAGAAAAGATTTATGCAAGATTTGCAAATAACGTAACAAATTTATTGTTCATTTACTCAGCATAAATTTTCGATTCTGTTGAACTTGACTGGAGAATATTTATGAAAGTGTGGGCAGTAAGTATGTATAGTATCATAGCCGATTTCGACTGCAGGTGACTTTCAGAAATCAACTTGTATTAATCCAAATAGCGTACTATGCAAACGAGGAGTGAGGTAGGCTGCGATGAGCTGACAGAGTTGTATCTACTATGCCAAGCCCACCAAGAAAAATTCTGAAGTTAAATTTTTGGATTTATTGTTCCATAACGATCTGTGTTATTAATATTAACTTTATATTGTAAATTCAACGACTTCAGTCAATTCTAATTGTGAAAAATAATATTTCTACTCACTTTTGGCCAAACGTTTCGAGTCATAGAGACTCATCTTCAAAGATTATTAAGTGGAAGATAATGTGAAAAAAAGAAGATGAGAATGGAGAATGATTAGAGGACGCTAATAAAGACGAAATGCATGAAAATACGCTTATTTAGAACGTGTGATAGCAACGAATGAGCTTTGACGAAAAAAAATTTAAAGTATTTTATAATACTCAGAAGAAGATTTAGGCTGTAATGGTGGAGAATCGATAGAGATGGGCGTAGAATGCTCTATGTGAAGTGAAATAGCGCATTATTGGAATATCAACAATTGATCACTGAAGGGAAAGTAACGGGTTTTCTTTCCAATGCGAGAAAAAGCAGAAGCAAGGCAACAAAAGGAACAGAAGTGTTTACCGTTCATGAATACTCGTCCACAGTGAACTGTGCAACAAGATTGTCTCTCTACTTCTGCGAGGGGAAAAAATTGAATTTTAAGCATGACAATTTTTGTCTGACTTTATTATTTTTGAATACGATGGTACAAAATGAAACGTCAACGTTTTGGTTCTCCTTTCATTACTTTTGCCTTTATCAAATTTCGCCCATCATTTCGTGCTGTCTCTCATTCTCTCTCTCTCTCTCTCTCTCTCTCTCACTCACTCTCTCTCTCTGTATACACAACTAAGCCGGCCACTTTGTACTTTTATTTCCGTTTTGTCATCTGTCATCGTCTTCTATCCATTGCTGCAAAGCTGCAGAAATTGTGTTCTGAACACGTCGCCCTTGCCCCCTTCCCCCCCCCCCCACCCATTAAACGTGGTCTTGTTACCCTGTTTCCTTGTTTTCTCCATCCGGGGAAAATAACGAGCTGCTGAATTTCCCTCAAGCTTTCCCTGTCGCCAGTAGCAAGAAGGAAAATCCTCTTCTCCTCCACTCTTCGACGGAAAACTCAACCGCTCCTTGCCTCACTGCAGGTCTCCACTATATGTATACAGTGTATGTATAAATATAGATCCCAGCGCCGCGCTAGACAACTCATTAGTGCGAAAGAGCTTTTGTTTGTGGGACACCCTCTGTTCGTAACCGAATTCTCTCTCTTTCCCTTTTGCTCTCCCTCTTGGTTTATTTATTCTCTGTCTCCCTCTCTTTTATCCACTGATGCTACAACGAAGAGAGCTGCGAGTCAACATTACACCATTATTGTTCAAACCTGCACCTTTAAAATTATAGTGCATGAGCACAGCACAGTGTCCTTTCATAATTCCTGGCTGCGTCTTAGCTGGTGATAGTGTGTGGGGTGTAGTCGCTTAAAATACGACGTGTTTAAGAATAATAATGATTCATAAGTTAAATAATTTTAAATATGATGGGAAAGGTAGAGAAAAAGAGGAGGGTAGGAGAAGAAAAATAAGACAACTGAGAAGAAAAGAGAAAGATGGTTACATAGGGTTAGTTTCCACAAAGCTGTTAGGTGTATGTAAATAGATTAGATTCATGAAGTCCGTTGTCAATAGACTTGGTCTCCTAATAGTTATTTATGTATTAAGAGCGTGAAGCGCGACTTTATCGCTCGAGCGAAAACAGTTACTGCGCGACGCGTAGCGGAGCGCAGTAATTTTGCGAGAGCGATAAAGAAGCTTCACGCGCGAATTGCATACAAAATTTTTCCTACAACTGCAGTTCCGGATTCCAACACAATAAAAGCTGTAGTTCCAAGCATCACAGATTTTAGCATGCACGGCCTGCACGCAGGCTGTAGTAGTGGTGGAGAATAATCAAGTCAGCCCCATCGATAGTTATCGATAATCAACACCTTCACTATTTTATTTTATGGTACATGCTGAATTTTTGTGATTTTGTATTCTGTTTTTTTTTTTCATGCAAATAAAAACGACATTAATGCAAATAAAAATGATTAAGAAGCTACATAACCCAAACACAATAGGTACTGTCCGTACTGAACAACTGAACGTTATAAAATACACTATCGAAAACTATCGATAGCGCACTGAAAACTATCGAATTTTACCGATAGCCGTAACTATCGATTATTCTCCACCACTAGGCTGTAGGAGATAATGATGGCAGTGGCTGGCTACTGGCTAGGCTGCCTTGAAACTGGACTTAAGAGTTAGGTTAGAGTGAGTGAAGATCACCACAGTCATGAACCACTGCAATGTAAATTATGTGAAATATATGAATTATAATAAATGATCAGTGTCGTTATTAATATTGAATAGGCTACACATCAACTGAAACATGGCGCAGTCGGTAGGTATGCACACCAACTGAAACACAGTCACTGCTTTTAGGCTACAGTAAATACAAACAGAGGTTTCATTTATAACAAACAAGTTTTATTAAATATTTAAGCTAATCTAGGAATGGAACTATACAAAAATCAAGGTCTACTTGTTATTGTTAATGGTGATATTGAATGTGCAATTGTTACAATTTTGAAATACAAGTCCTGATCCAGTTGACAATATTTCCTCAGAGTTATGAGCCAGGTTCTGATTGATGAGTCGATTTTCTACAGTTGCAGATGACTTTTCTTGGTTTTTTGTTTGATTCCCCAAGATCTTTTGAGCAGCTGCGTTCTTTGTTTTCAAGCTGTCATCAATATAACCTTCTGCCACAGTTGTACTCTTCCACCCCCCATGACGTTTCAGTTGAGTGATGTCACCTCCTCCATTTACCAACAATGTGGCCGACGTTCGACGAAAGCAATGACCAGTGTACTGAGAAGGGTCTGGTAGGCCTAAGTAGATAGCTATTTCACTCGGAATTCTAGCAATAGTGTTCATTCCAACAACTTGGTTTGTGCAAACTCCCTTTTTATAATTGAGAAACAAACGATTTGTAACTGGATTCTTTGGTCTCAACATGAAATACTGTCTACAGATTGCCAAATAATCCAAAGTAGAACTACTATTGTTTGTTATAGTGAATACTCGACTGTTATTAGTCTTTGTGTCTGGTACTGTCACGTCTAAAACAGAAGTCTTATCCTCAACGTTATCTATCGTTAATTTTACTAATTCATCCCTTCGCAAAGCTCCTGCTATGCCAAATATTAAAACCACTTTTTTCATTAGAAAATCCTCATTTGGAGCTTGCAGCAAAAATTTTGTTACATCAACGTCAGCTAAAGTTTTAGATTTTTTTCCTTTGTAACCAACTGATTGCTTCTTCAAAAATGATATCAATTTATAAAATCCCTTTATATCAACATCATTTTTTACTTTTAGAGTAGCTTTTAGCATCGAATACAAGCTCCAAAGACTAGATGGTTTTATTACCTTGGCTTTGAGGGAGAAGTAGGCCAACATAACATTCTCTGATACCTTTCTTACTCCTTTTCCTGTGCACCAATCCATAAATTCTTCATACTTCTTCTCATAAATGTTCTTCGATTTTTTAGGCAACAAGTCTAGTGAAACTTGTTTCGCTATTTCACTAATATCTGGCGGAGTTGATGTGAATTCGTCATCGCTCATGTCATGCGCCATTGTTAAGGTTTCACGTATTTTGTGATTCAACAATGAGAAGACATCACAGTGACGCCATTTGTAAAATGCGTTTGCATTTGCAAATGGCGTCACTGTGATGTCTCCTTATTGGTGGATCACATAAACGTGATGTCTCCTTATTGGTGGATCACGTAAACAGCTGGCGAGCGTAAAGTACTTTACCGCTTGCTGAGCAGTAAAGAGGTATTTTACGATTAGTTTTCAGTACGTAAAGAACGACTTTACGAGCAGTTGTAGGAAAATATTATTCTAAGACCAAGAAAAGTGCAAAAATCACGTTCCAAAAGTAGTTCAATTTCAAGATATCTTTTATCGCTTAAAAGAACATCGAATTCCTTTTTTTTCGTTGGACTCTGTTCGGAAATTCCATTAGCTTTGTTCAGAACGTTAAATTTTTCATGGAGTATCTAATTTACGCGCCAAGAATTGAGATTCAAAATCAATTTCCTTGGAGAGTGATGATAACAGAAGGGGGGAGGGGAGGGAGGTTGAAAACGTGCTGGCCAATTCTTTTCCAATACCATTGAATCTCGAGAAGTTACAATTTTCTCTAGTGGCTATCTCCTATTCCCTCTTGAATTTCTTCTTTTTTCCCCCACCTCCGTTCACTTTCTCCTGTTCTGGAAAGATACGAGGAAAGAATTAGCTAGACTTCGATGACATTTAATCAGTTGAATCATCTCATTTGCTCGATGCTCCATTTGTTGAATTTCTCGTTTATTTAGACATTTAGACGTTTAATTGAATATTGTAGCGGCCTCCACTAAATATTTAACCGTATGCGCCATGTTGTATGTAATGATGAATAATAAGACAAAATTGTCACAACCACATTTATTAAAAATATTGTGATACTAGTCTCGGTTGTTATACCATTATCAATCTCAAACAAACTAAAGCACAGAGTAGCTGAATGTATACTGAACATGGAATGATACTATTAGCTAAGCGAGAAAGAGGCTGACCTTTATTGAAGGTTGTGATTGGCTGACAAGTCACGCCCCCTGGTGGGAGGAGTACCAAAATACAAGTCAAATCAAGAACCAAAAACTGTGAACATCTAGAAAGCAACAAGAAGAACAATACACAATTAGGCTAGAATTGAATCAATTTGAAATGAAAAATAGAAGCTCACTGAAATGCAGTCAAGGTTTACACTCGAACATGACTGCATTTCAGTTAGCTTCTATTTTTTTTTTATTTTAAATTGTTTCAAGTCTAGCTTAATTGTGTATTGTTCATCTTTGTTGCTTTCTAGATGTTCACGGTTTTTGGTACTTGATTTGAATTTAATTTTGCTTGTTACTCCTCCCACCAGGGGGCGTGACTTGTCAGCCAATCACAACTTTCAATAAAGGTCAGCATCTTTCTCGCTTAGCGAATAGTATCATTCCATGTTTAGTATACATTCAGCTACTCTGTGCTTTAGTTTTAGTTTGTTTGAAATTGATAATGGTATAACAACCGGAACTAGTTTATCAATATTTTTAATTAATGTGGTTGTGACAATTTCGTCTTATTATTCATTATGGATACTTTCCACAATATAACCTTCACCACTACAAAGAAAGTTGAAATGGTGGGAAATTTTTAATGTTATTTCACATCAATTTTAATGCTATTTACATCAAATTAATGCCAGGTTTGTTTGGAATTATTCACTCTAAAAGGGATTCTCTACCTACTCATATAGAACTAACTGTACACTATTCAGCCTCATACGAGAATATGGGATGAACTTGAGATTTGTTGCATGCGTCTCTGGGGAGCACGTACCTCCTCAATTCTCTAGCACGATGCTCGTGAGATCCTAACTGCTCCATTTGGTGGAATGGAGGCTTTCAAGATGCAGATGTGTCCTTGGAGTGGCGTGATTTCCCCTGAGATGTTGACAAATTGTGAAGGACCGTTTGTAGTGATAGACAGCGGTGATGAGATCCAACCACCGTAATGTTCCCTTGCTTTTAAAGTTATTGTTGTTTTAATTCAAAATGCACCATGTTCACGCATTTCAAGCATTCGTTCATTTTCCATAAAAAATGCAATTGACTTATGAACATTTTTCATTGTAGTTTTTTGACTTGATGATCGGATGATATGCTGTACTACACAGTTATACAGTAATAAAGTTTAATTGCAGTTAAAATGTGACCAAGAATCCGATTATCAAGTCATGAACATTGTCCGACATGAACATTGTAGTTTTTTGACTTATGAACAATTTCAACAAACAGTTCCAATATGTTTTTTTTGGTAGATTACGTCTTGAAGCTAGAATTAAATACTTGACAAATACTTCACAAATACGTTTGCTTAAATACTTGACTGCAATGAAGTTCAGTACCTAAGAATTAGTATATAATGAAACAGACGGCTTCCTTTATTTTGATGACAGTAGTTCTAAAATTACATGGATGACTCTTTATGATAAAACAATCTTGTTTTGTTAAATTTTCAACCTACAGTTGTCTAATTAACTATTGCAGTATTATTTTGAGTGTTAAGGAGTATAAGACAAGTCAGATTAACAATTATACTATCTAATACATTAGTTACAGTACGGAAGGTATAGGATGAGCTGTGAGTTGCGCGAAAGCAGAAGCAACTGTCTACGGAGAGACAGAGAGAAACAGAGAGACTGCTGGAGAGTGAGTGAGCTGACAAGCACTTTTGCCACTGCGCATCTCAAGGACATAGCTCATCTTATTGCTCGAGTACTGTACCATAATTACTATATCAGTTGAGGTGAGGCTTGATTTTAATATGAAAGGAACGAACTCTTGTTTACTAAAAAAGCTTTATCAACTAAATATTTTTTCAATTGTTTTTTGAATATTCCTATATTTTCAAGACTCTTTAAAAACTGCGGTAGCTTGTTGTAGAGTTTCTACCAATATAACTAGGGTTTTGTTTAAATAAGCTACTATTGTGACTCACCAAGTGATAATCTCCTCGGCTTCTTGGATTATAATCGTGTATGTCAAAATTTTGGTTAATATCACTCTATTTTACATATAAAGTAGCTTCATACAAATATAAGGAGGGTACAGTGAGGAGACCAAGTCTCTTGAACAACGGCCTAGATGAATCTAATCTGTTTACTCTTTCCATACATCTAACCGCTTTTTTTGGATCTTAAACACCCTATCAAGGGTTTGTTTTGATGAATTACCCCATGCTAAGATAGCATACCTAATATGTGAAAGATGTAAATTTTCAACCTACAGTTTTCTTACAAACTATTGCAGTATTATTTTGAGTGTACGTCATAATTAATTTACCTCTTACTCAGTGGTTCGTAACCCACCTAGAATTGTATGGCTCAAACGGCGAGGTGGAACTATCTGTTGTTATCACCCCATCAGTGAAATCATACGCTCTTAGTTTTTTTTTTAAACTCAATAATATCCTTATGTTTTACTGTTTACTAAAATACTTGACTGCTATAATGAAGTTCATTACCTAAGAAGTAGTATATAATAAAAACAGACGGCTTCCTTTATTTTGATGACAGTAGTTCTAAAATTACATGGATGACTCTTTATGACGAACCAATCTTGTTTTGTTAATCAATTTTCAATCTTTGGAGGTAAGAAGAGTGTTATTTTTTGCAATCATATTCCATTTATCATAGTTTGAAACACTACACTTTCATTTTTTTAAAGCTGAGATAACTGTTAGGAAGTTTGTAATTTCGGATGGCACATTTTGCACATTTTTTCAAAAAATAAGAGAACTTTCCATGCTGCGTGTACTGATTTTCCGATGTAGATGAACATTAACGTACTTGTATAGAATGAACCTAGGCGAAAATACCAAATTCAGCTTAGAATGGAGCTTAAAATCTAGAAGAGTATTAAATTGTACTTAGGTTCATTTTTTATTACTATTCATTTGAGGAAAAGGAGTTTACAACTGCTATTGACCCCTTCTCTCCTCCTGCTTGTTCTTGTTCTTTTTCTTTTCCTTGATCTTTTTCTTTTTCTTTTCCTTGATCTTTTTCTTTTCCTTTTTCTTTTTCTTTTTCTTTTTCTTGTTCTTCTTGTTCTTGTTCCTGTTTCTGTTCTTGTTCTTTTCTTGTTCCTGCTACTGCTCTTGTTCCTGTTCCTGTTCTTGATCATCTTCCTGTTTCTGTTCCTGCTTCTGTTCTTGTTCTTCTTCCTGTTCTGTTTCTGCTTTTGTTCATGATCTTGTTATTGTTCCTGCTTTTGTTCTTGTTCCTGTTTCTGTTTCTGTTCCTGTTCCTGCTTCTGTTCATGTTCTTCTTTCTGTTCCTGTTCCTGCTTTTGTTCATGATCTTGTTATTGTTCTTGTGTTTGTTCTTGTTCCTGTTTCTGTTCCTGTTCCTGCTTCTGTTCATGTTCTTATTCTTGTTATTGTTCCTGTTTTTGTTCTTGTTCCTCTTTCTGTTCTTGTTCCTGTTTTTGTTCTTGTTCCTCTTTCTGTTCTTGTTCCTGTTTTTGTTCTTGTTCCTCTTTTTGTTCTTGTTCCTGCTTCTGTTCATGTTCTTATTCTTGTTCTTGTTCTTGTTTGTGTTCTTGTTCTTTTTCTTCTTTATCTCCTTCCTCTTCTTCTTTTCCTCCATCATGATAATCAGCATCCATTTTGTCAAGAAGTAACGAGCTGTTCTGAATGGGTTATTGTGGCCGATGTGCCAAATTTGTGATGCAACAAGTGTTCAGTGTTCTCAGCTGCGCTCTGCCCTGCTACTGCCACTAATGTCTGCTTATCTGCAGTGACGCTTATCTGCACGGTGACAAGTGAAAGAGCAAACAACATGCTACTACCATTGTTAACAACAGTTGCTTGACGATTACCAACAATAATGCTCCACAACCCCACATAGTGCTATTATTTTCATAATTAAGCATTCAGGATAACAATGCAAAGTCAAAATGTTCTAATTGTCTTGGATACTTCTAGTCTACAATTTTTCTTAAACTTTAGGGTTGTTATTGAAGAAAGTGACGTCGATACCATGAGATCAATCAATCAGATCAGATCAGATCAACTATGAGATCAATAAATTATCATTGTCTTGAAAATATAGAAATATTTAAAAAGCAATTGAAAAAATATTTAGTTGATAAAGCTTTTTATAGTGTACAAGAGTTCCTTTCACATCAAAATTAAGCCTCATCTCAACTAATTTATATAGTAATTATGGTAAAAAGTGTATAAGATAGTATAACTGTTAATCTGACTTGTCTTATACTCTTTAACTGGAGTCTCCAAAACGTAATCTAAAAAAAAGTACAATTATTGGAAATTTGTGAACTTGAGTTCAACCAGGTTACAAGCATCTATTCATCATTCATTGAAAATCGTCAATCCATTAAATAAAATGAATTTAAATTGATGCAATATAAATTTAAATAAAAAACTTGACCTTTTGACTGTAATTTTGAAAATAATCCATTTTATGAAATCGATATGAACTGTTTGCAATGTCTCTAGTTTTTTTAAATTTACCTGAGAGGTTTCAAGCAACAAAACCTTATACAGCTAGGTAATAAGTAGGTATTAATGAGAGTTCTGATGCGACCAATCACAAGACAGGGGGGCGTGGCCACCCCCCTTCCCCCTCCCCCAGGTCAGACATTTTGTAAACACCCACCCCTTCCCCCTGTCCCAGACAGCCATTTTGTTTTTAAGGTCACATACCCCCCTTCCCTATGTGCCCCCACTTTATTCCCAATAGATTAAAGGGGGACCCCCCGCAAGCACCAATGAGAGAGGACCTTTCCCCCTGACCCCACCTCTCACGGAAGGTTCCCAATAAATATAGAACATACAGCTTTATATCTATATATACATGCTTGCAATTAGTATATCTATGTTTGGGCATATCTGTAACCTATATCTGTATATACAACATACGCATCTATATACCTATATATACTTGCTTGCAATTACTATATCTATATTTGCAATAGCATCACCCCCCCCCCCCCCGACCCCGCCACCACTTTAGGTATTAATTGAGGCTGCACACTTGCTACCTCCTGCTGTGATTCTCAATGCCCTCTCTCTCTCTTTCGCACGTGCAGTGTTAATATACCCCCCTGCCCCCCAGCCCCGGACAGTGCTTCAGATATTAATAACACTTCCGCCCCCTGCCATGAAAAAACTATTTCATAACGTTTAAAAGCAGAGCACGTGCACATGTTTTATGTGTGTGTGTGTGTGTGTGTGAGAGAGACATGCTCTCAGGTCATTAACCTTAGAATTTAACAGTCGCAACGCGTGCCTAGCAGGTGGGAGGCTGTACACAGAAATAGAATAGTTCTACACTCCTCGATTCCTAGATTGATAGCGTTGTAATAGACGTTCTTGTTGGGGAGGTAAAAACAAACTACTATCATATTTTATCGTTGGCTCATTCATATCAATTCGTCGAAAAAATTCGCCGACAGTATGTTCTGGCAATAGACCTCGTCCCTCCAACTCTTTATAATCAAACGTTCTGGCAGCCATTACACATTTTTCTATCAAATAATAGGCATATCTATACATCAGATCATTTAAATGCCTCTTGAAATCTCGATTATTATGCACATAATCCATTAATAGGTCCTGTGATATTTTTACAGCTGTGTTAAGTTGTTCATATGAGATGAATCCTGCTTTTTCAATTATAAACTCTTTTTTAGTGAGTAAATTTTCCCTATTGAATTCATCTCGAGTGAGTAGTTTATCTCTTTCTGCCTTTGCCTCTTTGCTAATAATTTTCATCTCATTATTGAGGGTATGTCTAGTCACCAGCACACTAGCCTTCTCCTGCTCAAATTCTCTCCTAGTTAAAACAAGCTGTTCTAAATCATGCATGCGTTTTTCCAACACATTGTTAATTATACTTAATCCACTATTGAGATTTTCAAACGACACAAGTTGGCTTCTTTCATTGTTAAATTCTGTTCTAGTTAAAACAGCCTTCTTCAACTCACTCAATTCAAATTTCAACTTGTCAAAATTTGCTACTAATTTTTTTAACTCCTCTAATTGCTTCGCATGCACTGTATGCAGCCTACCGAATCGATCGGTGTTCATTGTTCGAATGTCGAAATTAATTATCAACACCTCGGTACACCCGCTCCAGCGGAGAGGTTCCAACGCTCCGATTTGTGTTGCTTGTCAACATGACTCGCGCTGGCAGCACTGACGTCACCACCCCAGCTCATGTCTTTAGTCGGCTATTCTCACTTTACACGATGTTTCGCAGAGGGGTGAGGAGGCGCCCTCTCCGCATTCCTTCTAACATACTCTTTCGCAACAGCCGGTTTCACCCAGCCTCATCTCTCTCATATTTCTTTCTCTCTTCTTTCGCTCTACCGAACAGCTTCCTGCCAACGCGGGCTGTCCTCGCTTTTTTACTGTATGAAGTTAGCTTCCCGCAGTTCTTGCAATATCGAATCGATTTCAATATCATGAGCAGAATTACCGACATTTTTAGAACCCATTAAAATAAATAACCGTTCGACTAGTTCGTTAACATCATCCCAGAATATGTAGTTTCTATCACGTGATTTATTTCTAACAAAATTCAATAATCCCTTCCCATACTTTGAACGTTTTTTGGGTGGAAAAAGTTTCTGTATAATTTGAGATTTTTTACCAGAATTGCAAATTACGTAACCCTGGTTATTAATATGTACAGATGTCAGTGATAATATTTTTTTATATTTCGCCAAATCTTTGTTATTGTAGAGATTTGAATTTGGCCTACTGTTAAACAATAGCTCCAACAAACCATGAGTCATTCTAAACCTTTGTTCGCCGACAGTTATAAAAACATCATCAAAACTTACGGGCTCATCGCCGATAAAATATAAATTTTGTTTATGATCAAATCGTATACCATAAGGAATAGAATTATCTAATTTCTCGTTATGAAACACACCTAAATAGTTGTCTAAAATTTCTTCTATTCGAGTGCGGCGGTTAGTAATATTCAAAGTCGAATCAAAGAAAGCAGATTTATCATTAGCAGAAATATTTACATCTTCCTCCCCATCCTCCTCCTTCTCCTCCACCTCCTCCTCCTCCTTCTCCTTCTCCGTTACCAACGGTTCAACCTTGTGTTCTTTTTCGCGCTTTACTGTTTCATTGGCAGAGATTGTGCTCTTTTTGAGTTCAATTAATGGAGTAATTATTGGTTCCAACCTTTTATGATTAAATTCTTCACTCTGTGTTTGAAAACCCAATAAATTTCTGTGTTTTTCAATAATAGTTTTTCTCAATTTTTTTATTCTATCTATTAAACTGCTTCTCTCCCCAACAGATGATGCTGCGGTAGGAGCAGCACGACCGCGTTTCTTACGCATATTAACTTTCTCCATTAATGCCACGACGTTGAATGAACAAAAAACGTGCAAACACCGAAGTTACCTCATTGCAAAGGAATCTTTATGAATTTATCCAATTGCTCTCTGTATCTTCCATTTTCAGCCTTACATTCAGTAAAAATAGAAACAAATTTATGAGCACCTTTTGACCACACCTCCCAACATAGTTTTCTAAACTCACTGAAACTCATATCTTCCCCTACAAAATCCCTATAAATTAATTTCAAATTTAATTGATCAAGTTTAAAAATAATTAGCATGTTTGCGTTATCTCGGATGTGATGTTTTTTAATAGATCCGTAACTTTGTACCAAGTAGGCTGTGTCAATTTCGCGATGTCTACCCATCGTGAAAAATTCACGAATTTGAGGTACATTGCTTAATTGTAAATCATCAAAAATGACAAGAGAGTTTCTCTCAACTTTGTTGGGATGAGGTATCGATTCTACATTGTCTGATAAATGAAAAGTAACACATTTTATCTTTGAAAACACCTTTTTCAAAAACTCATATTTATCCTGGTACAGAGACTTGCTAAATAAGTATAAATGTTTAAACTTTAATCCGTTTTTATTGAAAATCAAATTCAAAACAGTGTTTGATTTTCCGCTACACGATCTTCCAATCAGGATAATGCGTGCATTATGTGGTAATAAACTGCCGTTTTTACTCTCGGTGTGCGGTTTACCTGTAATAACCTCATCAAAATTGATGATGGGTATGGTCGTATCCTTTACCATTGTATCACTATGATAGCCAATGGATAACTGAATAAAACACATGGTTCAACATATTATATCAATTTATTGATAATATTTTTCAGTTCTTTTCCAATATACAACATTTCGCTTATTTACAATATAATACATAGCATTTACAATATAATACATAGTATTTACAATACAGTTCTTAACCTAGTAAATTCTTTCTCTCGATCCATGTAGGTTTGCTGAAACCTAACCATTTAACCAATATTTTATCTTTATTTTTCCTTATAATTTTCTCTACTAAATAAACTTTCTGCTCCTCCTCATCCAGCTTTGTTTTTTTCATTTCTTCTTCGTAGAAACGGCCAGAAATTATTTCCCCTTTCAAATCACGCAAGATGTAAGTAGGTGGCTTAGTCGGATAGACTGAATGAATTATAAATAATTCCCCACTCCAATTAATATTATACGATTTGTCGAAAACCTGTCTGTACTTACTAATGCGTACAACATCACCCAATTTAAATTTCGGTTTTATTCGTTTAGATTTCAAGCGTAAGTTCTCATTGCCCGCCTTATTAAGCGATGCTATTATATGATTTCGATGTTTTTTGCGAACATCAGATGGCCGCATTTGAATTGTTCTGTGGAAAGCATTATTATACTCTTTAACCATTGTTGGTAATGCTCCCACCCATCGTTTTGTTCCATGCTGCGTTAAATATTTATAGATTTTTGATTTAATAGTTCTAATAAAACGTTCGACTATTGCAGCTTTTTTCTCACTAAAAACATGGTAATGTTTAATATTATACCTATCCAATAATGCTTTTACTTTTGTATTAAAAAATTCGGTACCTTGGTCTGTCTGAAAAAATTTAACATTTTTATTTTTACGAATAATTGGTTCAAGTGCAGCATACACAGAGCCGGCACTTTTGGATTTTATTGGCACACAATAAACATATTTAGAAAAACAGTTAATTACAGCTAAAATAAAAGTAAAATTTGAATTATCTCTCGCCAGCAAGCTCATATCAATTAAATCTGCCTGAAGCAGATCCACCTCACTTTTAATCTCATATTTTCTCCTATTAAAATGGACTCTTGGCACAGAATGCAATTCTTGTGCTAATCTCTGTCTAAGTTCATTCATTTTTGTTGACATCACACACGTGTGATATATCTCAACTGGTTCGGCACGCGTCCACGCGTCGCGTGGGTAATCTATTTTTAGCCACCCTCTTTTTGTGAAGCAGCACGCCTCACTTCTCCTCTCCTCACTCACCGCCGCACACTTTGAGAGGAAGGTTCTTCTTCTACTACTTCTTCTTCTTCTTCTTCTTCTCCTTTTTCTTCTCCTTCTTCAACTTGGGGGATTCTATAATGACCCCACGCCAAGGTATGAATCCCATCCGGGGCAATATACCTTTTCGTATCAAAACACGAGAGAGCAGTTTTAGCACATGCAATCTGATATACTTTATGACAATAGCTCCTTATCATATTAAATCGCTCATAATGCGAAGTTCTTTCGAATAAACATTTTTTGTACAAATCATATGTTAGACAGCGATCTTTAACAGATTTCTTTACACCCTTAGCTACGTTTTTATACAATTCATTCTCATCGTCTACATATTTAAAACTATACATTTTGGGCCGTAAGCCAGCAAAATGTGTGATAATTTTTGAATTTGTCTCATCTTTAAATTTCCCAACCACTTTTTTATTTACAAGACTATAACATTTGTGAGTGGTTGGGTAATCAGATGTGTCAAACCACGTCAAATTATTCCTAATATCCTGGTACACATCCTCAGTTTTTATTTCATAGAAAAGACTATCCGTATCCGACATTAATAGATTCACATTTTCAGGACAATATATGTTCAAAATTTTGTTGTAGTGGAAATCAAACATTAGGTGTTTACTCAATTCCAAAATGGTGAAACCCGCATAAATTGGTTTGTTCAAGCATATTTCAGATTTTCTTGAAAACACCCCAATTACATTTTCATCAAAAATCACCCAGCGTTTACACAATGGCCTGGAAACATATTTATACAATTTTCTCTCATCTGTTATGAGATTTACGGTACAATGGTGTCGATTACCCTGGAGAGATTTTCCGTATATTATATTCGATAAATTTTTAAAGTTCTGAACTTCAAATTTATTCCTGGCATTTCGCCTACATTCCGTATTGAATTGAATGTAAGGTTGTAGCCAACGGGACTGTGTAAAACTAATTACCCTATGAATCTTCGTTAAACACATACCCAACTGAGTGTAAAGCTGGAGATTGCGATAATGAATTACATATTTTGTTCTATCATAAAGTGTTGCAAGGAGTTTTGTTGATGATTTTTGTGAATCGTGTTTTTGATATTCAGACATCAGGTGAAGGGGGGCTGCTTCTTTTGTGGGGGCAAGGGGAAACTGATTGTGAGAATCGTGTAAGTATTGTGGATACTGCATATCAACCTCCAGAATGTAGCCAATTTCTGAATCGGCACTCAAGTTTAAAAAATCTACTTGTGCGATTTCATTCTCATTCAAAAATTTAAAATTTCCGCTCGGGAGAGGTTCACACATTGCGTATCCATATAAATTGTTAGCATCCAGGTAAACAAGGTAATTAGTAGGTTTACTCTCATCATAATTCGACATATATGGGTTGTTCGCTTCAGCGAACCTATGCGGAATGACCGATAATCCTCCTCTCACTGCACCCTCAATCATAAGATGAATATCAATGTCCCGAATCAAACCAAGCTCCACCTGTGTGTATTTTAACATGCAATTCCATGAGAAATGTGCCAATGAGAGAAAGTGGCTAGCATCCAATCCATATTTGTCGAATAATGATGAGCGCATATCCTCAAAAACATCGGCCAAAAGCAGAACATCTGTTAGAAGGTATAGATCGTGATATTCACCAAGAGAGGTAATATTACATGCTTTCCACACCTTCTGTGCATGTTCATATTCAGCAGGATCCAATGGTGAATCGTTCAAATCATTGTGGAATGCTTCTATGGGAGGAAGACACGTTTCATTGAACTTTTCAGCACAATCAAAATAAGTGTATGGATACACACCCTTTTTGATTAAAAGCTGGTGCTGTTCAGGTGTTCTGAATACAGTGTACATCCTTTTAAATTTCGTTTCCAATTCAGTACTTTCTGACAAATTTTTTACAAGTGAATCTAATGAAGCATTCATGAACTTAAAACTATCTAAAAATCTAATTTTACCAACACTAATTGTCATAAATTTTTCAGAGGAATTGGCGATGCAATGTATTTTTCTTTTGCATTTCCCCAAAGCTTGCACAATAAAATGGGAATCGTACCCTGCGAAATTATGTATATAACATGGAATAAAATCGGGTGATTTAGCATTTAAATTACAGGCTTGGTGAGCTGCACAAATAAATTCGCCTGATTCGTGCAAGTGGTGTTTGCATCTCACCTCACCAATCAAGAAATCCTTCCCACATAAACCACATTGTTTTGCATCATCAAATACTTGTTGTTCACGCTCATTTAATGGAATCATCGGTATTTCGCGTTTCATATCATTATAAAGCATTTCACCCAAATCTGTTACATCATCAACGAATTTTTTAATAATTTTTTCACTTTCATTTCGCGCGCGATAAAGAATAGGTCCATGACAAATTTCACCATGTATATTTAACACTACGAAGCAATACCCGCACGCAACATGCTCACGCGTCTTTTTTGTGAAGCTACTAGTAACAGGGTCTGAAGCATCAGCTTCTTCTTCCCCCTCTTCTCCGCTTTTAATTGGTAAAATAAACGATTCAAAATCGGCGTAAATTACATATTTCGGTTTAAGCGTATAAGTATAGTTAGTAAATTTGATTACATCACCCTCTTTGGGTAGCACCGTTCTTTGCGCTGCGAACTTTGAACAAAGCTCTTGATGCCTTTCCAAATTTTGTTTTCCATCTCTATTTACCATTTTGTCAGTTGTGAAACGATGAAAACAAAATTCACATATGTGCAGCTCCCCATTATGTTTTGATAAATGACTCAAAAGACGCGATAAACCATTCTTTCCGTTCGCGGTATTGATCAAGCAAAAATGTGATTTATGCGGTGCGGTTTTAGTTGTTAAAAGCAAAAGATTCACCTGATGTCTGCGTTGTCTATATATGCTACATCTGTAGGGATAGAATTTCTTTCCATCATCGTCGTACGCAATTACATTAATCGATATGTTGGGATTCAAAATTTCAATTTTCCTAACATCTCTCATGGTGGCTGGGAAGTTAACACCGTTTGTGTTGAGTGTATGAGCAAACTTGCTCAGATATTCAACAGTCATATGTGTACCTCGACGATGATGGAAATAAGCAAGAATTGACCACAAAAGGCATTTCTCGTCATTGAAATTTTTTATGTTAATCACACACTTTTTCCTTACAATAAAATCGGGAGTCTACAAAGGAAGATGAGGATGTGTACATAGGATTATACCGAATTATGTTTAAATCTAAAGAATGTATTCTACTCAAAACCTACCCACTACCAAATTTTGTAAAATTCTGGAAAGAATTTAAAATTTTCTTAATAGCTAATTCATAGTACTTGTTCAATTCATCTAAATTTTCACGAACATTCACACATATTGCCGAGTAGCTGTGAAAGTTTACAGTACTCGAAATTTGTTCACTTTCCTCGGGCAAAACAATCAATTTTTGTAATATAATATTTAACACTAAAAACCATTTCACATTTCCGTGGAAACGGTCTGACTCCTCGACGATCTGGTTCAATACTATGGGTTTTGTAGATTCCAAAGTCGATTCCACGTCCAGCTCCTCGTCTAGATAGGTTATACGGTGACGTATTGCGTTATTGTTCAATCCACGCAGATCCTCGATTGTATACCACATTTTGACGAATTAGTGCTCTCTCTCTCTCTCTCTAAAACAAAACAAGTTAGTAGCGGACTAGAAGTTGATCACCACGGACTATTCTAAATTACGAATGATTGACTTTCAAAGGAAGCGATTCCACTGCGTTCTCCAACTGAAAGGTTAAAAAAGATTATGAGTGTGAAACAGATTATATCTATGGATATAAACATGGCGGTAGACGAGGAAGAAGAAGAAAAGTTTATTAAAAATAAATCCTCGTTCGAAAAACAATTAATACATAAATTACGCTACCACCGCTATGAGTGCTATGGAAGACAATATGGACACTATTGCATGTGTATAAATCCTGCACTCAATGAACCATTACACCAATTTATTGGAGAATGTAATTCAGATACATGTTTTTATCGAATAATGCAATTACATATTGCAGATAACCATCACGAATCGTGTAATGGCGTCTATCATACATTTAATATGTGTAACAACAAAATTGATAAATTTTTGTGTAATTCATCCAGAAAATTTCGGTGTGGGAAAAATTGTAAATTATTTCAAACACTCAAGTGTGCTGGTAAAACTAAGTAGGAATACTGAACGTAAGTTTACTCCTCCAATGTACAACAATCGGCAGCAGAATTAGTTGAATGGAGATACTCGCATGCAATGTGTTTTCTGCAGAATAATAGTTTCTACCGAGAAAAATAATTCGAAATAATGCGCGGTCAATAATCACTACTTACATTGTAAAAGGGTGATGGCAAATGATGAACTCTCTCTCTCTCAGATGTGTGCTCTCTCTCAGATGTGTGCTCTCTCTCAGATGTGTGCTCTCTCTCAGATGTATCCTCTCACTCAGATGTGTGCTCTCTTACACTCCACTGGTACAACTGATCTAAAACAAACAAGTTAGTAGTGGATTAGAAGTTGATCAGCACACTATGGATCAATCACACGTTTTAATGTACGAAAGATTGAGGTTGTTGAGTTTTGATGAGAGATGGAAAAAATTCGAATCTCCCCTTTTATCACCTAAACATTTAGCTAAACTGGGATTTGTATTCAAGACGCCACCAGACTCAGTGCAGTGCGTGTTTTGTTTAGTTGGTTTGGAAAAATGGCTAATAACAGAGGATCCCGAAAAAGAACATGAAAAACATAGTCCGAATTGTGGGTGGAGGAGAATGCATAATATTTCTATCGAGAATGAAAATTTTAATAATCTTCGGGATTACGACCAGCGAATAAAGACATTTTATCGAAGATCAAAGCCTCACTGGTCAAACTCATTTAATAAGAGGATATTGGTTTTTAAAAGAAATGCTGAATATTTCGCGAGTAATGGATTTTTTCTACATAAAACGGGTTATTTGCAATGTGTATATTGTAAAGTAATTATTACAGATTCAAATATGAAAAAACTGTGTCATGCATCGTTTTGTATATATAATAAGAACAGTCTTAAAGGGGAAGGAGGAGAAGGAGAAGGAGAAGGAGAAGGAGAAGGAGAAGGAGAAGGAGGAGGAGAAGGAGGAGGAGAAGGAGAAGGAGAAGGAGGAGGAGAAGGAGGAGAAGGAGAAGGAGGAGGAGAAGGAGAAGGAGGAGAATTAATTAAAAAAGTAAACAAACCTGCACGAGAAGGAAGCCGAGGAATCACTTGCACTTTCTTGTAGACTTGGAACGTCTCTAGTTGGAACTGAAACATACAAAATAGAGAAAATGGATCAGATTGCTGTTTAAAAATTTGGATTATGCACACTTATTATCAGATTATGGAGGTGTCGCCTGCATTAAGGTGTGAGAAGATTTATTGTAAATATTATTGAACAATTACTATTACTATTACAACTGCTCCAATTTAATATGCAAGATTTTTTGCACTAACAGTATTTGCCCAAAATTGTAAAAATGCGTGATTGGGTTGAAGATAATTTTTATGAGTTTGATTATTTTATGACTTTATTTCGAGTTTGTTATAATTGATTATTGTAAAATAAAGATTTGAATTATTATTGCTCACCTTTGTTTCAAACTGTTGTGATGCTTTCAAAATGATCACTCTTCTTGTTGTGCCGTTCAAAACGCAAATGGTCTTTTATCGCTGTGCGCGGATAGCTAAAGTTCAAACTGTTGTGACGCTTTCAAACTGATAAAGATGATCGCACTTTTTCGATCCGATAACTATGACGTTCAAAACGCGAATGATCTTTTATCGGTGTGCGCGGCTAGCTAAAAAACGATTGCGGGATGCGATGAGCATTCCTCTTTGGAGTAGGTGAGCACCTAAAAGAAGGAAGCTCGCAGGAAGCTCTCGCTGGCACGCGCTCGCTTCTCCCCCTCAACACGGTGTGCTATTTTTATCAGTATGTTTGCGTCTGTCAACATGGAATGTGCTTTGGCGATGCGCAACGTCTGGAAAACGATAGTACTATTTATATTTCTATTATGCTGTCTAAACACAGTACTTCTTTTAAATAAAGATAAATCATGCAATCTGCATGAGAAACGAAATGATACGCAATTTCTTTTCAATTCCTTTGGATCGTCAACTTCACTGAGAAATCATACTTTATTCAATATTAAATCTTGCGTTAATTCGTATTATAAAACACCAATTTCCTTTGAAATTGGGTTGATACATTGGTATAAATTTATGGTTGATGAGCGAGAAACAGTTTGTAATTTCTACAAATACTATAGCGTTCTTGCAAATTGTGCCGAGACTTTTAATGAAAAATTGAATTTTCTTTTGAAGAAAACTAATCAATTATGTAGTAGTAGTAGTAATTACAGTTCAGTTTATGTTTAACCTTTAAAGGATGAACACTGTTAAGAAAAAGCGCCGCTCTGTTCGTAAGCGTGGTAGAGGTATTTTATCAAAAATTGGCAATGTATTGGGTACAGTGATAAATAAGGGGGTGGATAACCTCAATTTCGAGGCTCATTTACCTAATTATTCGTATTGCGGACCTGGTACAAGGTTAAGGTCAAGGTTAGCACGTGGAGACAAACCTATAAACCGTCTTGATGATTTATGTAAGACGCACGACATAGTTTACTCCCGAGCGTCTGATAACAAGACGCGGGCGGAGGCTGACAGGCACTTGGCAGATGGAGCTTGGGAAATTTTCAAGGACCCAAAAACGGGGTTATCTGAGAGGGCATATTCTTATCTTGTTACAAACATTATGAAAGCGAAATCTGCATTTGGTGGCGGTTTGAGAAAACGAAAAACGAGGGGAGTTAGAAAAACGCATAGTGATAGTATTAGGCAAAAGGCAATCAATAGGTTAAAAAATCATATTGCTGGTCGCGGTTTTTATCTGAAACCATATCCAACAGGTGGAAGAATACTAGTACCTCCCACCCAATACGGTGTAACACTATTTCCTAAGGTTAAAAAGAAGCAAGGTGGAAAAAAGCAGAGGAAAAGACAGAGAAAAACGCAAAGATGAACGGCCCGCTGTCAAACTATGACCTGATAAAATGGTGCAAAATATTAGATATACCACTAAGGGGCATATATATGATTGATACACTTCCGAGTAAAATTCGAAACAATGAGCTCGCAATTGTTAATTTAGACAAACAGATTGGAATGGGAACACATTGGACTGCATATATTAAACGAGGGAAAAATGTGTATTATTTTGATCCGATCGGTGACTTGCAACCGCCACGCGAATTGACAAAATATTGGGAAAAAGAAAATAATGTAAAAATATTCTATAATACCAACCAATTGCAGCGGGTAAACACAGACATTTGTGGGCACCTAGTGATTTTGTTTCTTGCTAACCAGTTGTAATTTTACGCTTGTGTTGAAAGCATTAGCTGAGTGAGGGATGGCTGTTATTACACTAACCTCAAAAACAAGTAATCTATATGAGAATTTAAACCACGCTCTGGAATTGGATAAAAATCGCGAATGGGAAATTGGATTGGTTAACTTGTGGACGTTTAATAGTATACCGAATATAATAAGGGGGAAAAATTCCAGTTTTAAATATGGAGATAAACTGGTGAATCTTGATACAGGATCGTACGAAATTGATAATATAATAAGCGCTATAAAGTTGAAATTGAACTTGAGCGATGAGAGTCTTGTTATACAACCGAATAATAACACTATGAAAGTTGGAATTTATTCCGATAAACCAGTAGATTTAACTTTTGACGATTCAATTGGTAAGACACTTGGGTTTGATAAACTTCTACTCGAAGCAAATACATGGCATTATTCAAATCATTTAGTCTTGATCAGTCATATTAATACAATCGTGGTGTCATGTAATTTAGCATGTGGAAGCTTCGCTAACGGAGATGAAAAGCATATTATTTACGAATTTCTGCCGAGGGTACCGCCTGGTTATTTGATTAATGAAACGCCCGCAGAAATTATATATGTACCTCTCAATACGCGCAGAATTCAGTTTATTAATGTGACGGTAACCGATCAAGACGGATCACTTATCGATTTTCGAGGGGATAATATAACTGTGAGGTTACATATTCGTGAGAAAAGTTAGAAGATGGGTTTTATTGTATTCAATGCCATACCTAAGCGTCGAGATGAGAACAGAGAAAGCGTCAGTAGTAGTTTAAGCTCAGTAGCGTTAACACCTATGTTAACGCCGAAAAACAGATTAACAGCTAAAAACGCGAGAATACTAGAAAAATTGGGATTTATAGTTAATTGGAAAAATGTCGGGAGCCGCAATAAGTGAAATTCTAGATGTCGATAGTCAAATTCAATTTTACTCGGATATTACTAAGTACGAATTTCACACGCACACAACATATTCTGGACAGAAACTAGGTAATTCGGATGAAGTAAGGCTTCCTGTAAATCAACAGGATATATACACACTGCCTTGTAAATCCTTTCTATTTATTGAGGGGAGTGTTAAATGTACAAAGCCGGGTGCGAAACCCGAGGATCCACCGGTGCATGCCGAATATAAACTTGTCAGCAACGTGGTAGGCCATCTGTTTGATGAGATTCGTTATGAATTGGCGGGACAGCAAGTAGCGAAATTGAGACTTGTCGGAATTACGTCTACAATTAAAGGATTGCTTTTGAAAAATGTTTTCGATACAAATACATACCAATTGGCAGGATTTGATAGAGATGGATATAAGTTGACGGATAATAAATTCATTTTTTGCATACCACTGAAACTTTTGTTACCATTTTTCGAAGATTTTCAACGAATAATTTTAAACTTGAAACAAGAGCTTGTATTATTGAGAAGTGCGTCGGATCTAAACTGCGTTGAATCGGCTACAGGAACAAATGTTTCTTTAACAATTGATAAACTACAGTGGAAAATTCCGTACATCCATTTGGAAGATCACATAAGGTTGAAATTTTTGAAATTACTCGATTCTGATCGCCCTTTAAAACTTGCGTTTAGAAGATGGGAGATTCACGAATTTCCAAACATGGCGACATCGAGAATTCATTCGTGGGCAATAAAAACATCATCGCATTTAGATGTTCCACGCTATGTAATTTTAGCCTTTCAAACTGCCCGGAAAAATGCTATTAATAAATCAATGTCTGATTTTGATTCGTGCGAGTTGTATAACGTTAAATTATTTCTAAACAGTCAATATTATCCATATGATAATTTGTTGGGGAATAAGCAGATAATGTACCGAATGTATCTAGATTTCGCGCCGAGTTACTATAACTGCTCTATAAATGCAGAGCATGGGAACGCTATTGATTTTAAAGCGTTTTGCGAAAAATCTCCGATAATTGTGATTGACTGTTCACACCAATCTGATCATTTGAAAACATCCACAGACATAAGATTAGATATGGAATTTAGTAAAGAACTACCAAACTCGACTTCGGCATATTGTATTCTTATAAGTGATTCAATAATGGAATACACACCTTTAACCTCATTAGTTAGAGAAGTACAATAAATTGCCGGTAGGGGGATGTTTAAAATATAAAGGTGAAATGTAAGTGGTTCATTTATCATTCGTGTGGGCGTGTGTGAGAGAGCAACATGTCGACTTCTTCGCTGTTTCAAGAGGCGATTGGAGATTTTGAGGCTAGTGAAGACGGAAAAACACGTACAGTGGGAATACAGTGTGACATGGAAGAAAAGAAGAAAAATTTTGCCGTTGCGGATCTACACTGGTTTAAGGGAGATAATAATCAAATAATTTTAAAAGAATTCGCGCTGGTTGATCAGGCTGGTAATTATGTGGTACTACACTTTAAACCACCTTTTCCGAAATCTACTTTGAGCTGGAAAATGTTTCGCGAGGCTACCTGGTTAGAACAACATTATCATAAAATATTATGGGATGAGGGGGAGACGGAGTTTACAGATTCATTGATAAGCGGATATCTCGGCGCGTATGATCGCATTTTTACAAAGGGAACAGAAAAAGCAGCATTTTTGAAAAAGTATCATAATGATGTACGTTGCATACCGGAATATTTTGCGAAACCAAATTTCACAAAGTTTAAAGATATGTGGTGTTTTGAGGTTTGTAACATACACAAAAATGTAGAAGGTGGGAGGTGCGCTCTAATAAGTGCACAACATTATTTGCAACTATTAACATCTAACACGCTTCCAAAGATAGGAGAGGAGGGGGATTATACTTGTGAAAATAATCGAATGAAAAGTATGAGGAATTGCGCTTTTTATAGTAGAACAAGCAAAAGAAATTATGCGAGACAAGGATTTTACTATGATGGAAAAAAGGTCGTATGCGTTTACTGTGGTTATGAGTTGGAATCACACAAAGTGAGAATTTGTAGCGTGGGCGTTGGTAGGAAACCTATCAATTTTTCGGTATTAATCCCGCTGTATAAATAATTAGTTGTAGATAATGGATCCTCAGAAGTGGATGTGTGCGGATAAAGAATTAGAGAACAAATTACGAGAATATCTGCAGTGGTTTGATTTGTGTGAGGATGCCATTCTACTCGTGAAAACATTGGACTTGCGAGACAGTTGAAACAATTTTTTTTTAAACACTGTAAATTTGAGCGATATTAACCATTATTTATCCTGGTACAGACCGCATAGGCTTTGCGTGAAAAAATTATTACAAATTGAGGAAGAAGCTACAAACTGCGCTTGCGCAAACAGCGGTGGGGAGAATGCATAAAAGGAGTGAAATTGAGAAACTTGAATCATTAGGAAAGATGAGACGTTTCAACATGGTTGCATTCAACGCTTTGGCACGTGAGGTGTTGCCTCTAGAATCAGTACCTCTCGGTTCGTATCTGACCGTTGAAAGCGCAATAATTTATGGTACAGGCAGAGTGTTACTAAATCTCTACGATCCCGACAGTGAGGGAGACTCTTATTTCGATTTATTACTATGTGATAAATTTAAAAGTGTATTAAATAATGAGAACTTGACAGATTTTAACAAGAGAAATTTTGTATTAATATGCGAACATGAGAACGGACAAGTAGAGTTGAAAGAAATGTAAATTTTTACAATGGGTTTTTCTCCATAGCACAGGTTTATGTGACCTAGCCCTGTGCGAACCTCTTTTTACCCAAATAAAAAAAGAGTGACCTCCAATAAGGCGGTGAGGTTGACGTTCCTTTGGAGGCTTTTTCTAACTAACAAACCGCCGGTCATTCAGTATGTGTTTAACTATCATAGAGGAAGGATGCGATGCTACAGCTATACAAAATTTAAAAAACTATCCCGTTTACTGATGGCTATTTCAGTAAGCAAGTTTGATATTATTGCAAAGCATATTAAATTTTCAACCGAGGCAGATGATGGAACTTTGTCTGCAACAAAAACTGAGAATTTTTGCTATCCTATTTTATCTGAAATATATGATCTCCTAGATATAGTTATAAGTGAGGAGGGACATTTGCACTATGGGTGTTCTAACGATTCCCCCATACAAATTATTTCAGATACAAACGAACTTTGGGATGCTCTATATGATTTAGCAGATAAAAAATGTAAAAAATTTTAATCATGAGGGGGAAACCAACAGAACGTGGCATGTGCATTGGGAGATGGGGAAAAGTTTTAAATAGAGTTGCCAGCACTTTCAAGGTGTCTCTCCCGCAAAGGTGTAAACAGTTACAGAAATAGAGAACGAAGAGAACGGCGAGGTGAAGCTATCTGTCGGCCTAGCCTAGCAGGATGAAGTGGAAACGAAAAAGGGTGATAACGCGGAGTGGGTTGCGGCGTGGGGGGAGTTGGGTAGAATATGGACAAGTGGAAAAGAAAAAGGCCGTTAACAAAGTTCGAGTCTTGTGTTGATGCAATGTGCAGTGAACCAAAGATAGAATTATTATTTTAATTGAATTGTTGTCTCTCTCTCTCTCTCACTCTCTAAAAATTCGCAAATATTTACTTAGAGGAATATTCATTTTGTATGAGGCCTTCCATACAAAAACTATGTAGGTGGTAAACGCTATATTTACAGTAGAGGGCCAATAACTTGGGCAATCGCCAAATTAGGGGGATTATTCTGTAAATAACTTGGACTTGGAGAGTGAGAGTAAAGCGAGAGTAGGGGGGCGGGGGGTTACGGATATGAGCAAATATAGATATAGTAATTGCATGCAAGTATATATAGGTATATAGATGCGTATGTTGTATATACAGATATAGGTTACAGATATGCCCAAACATAGATATACTAATTGCAAGCATGTATATATAGATATAAAGCTGTATGTTCTATATTTATTGGGAACCTTCCGTGAGAGGTGGGGTCAGGGGGAAAGGTCCTCTCTCATTGGTGCTTGCAGGGGGTCCCCCTTTAATCTATTGGGAATAAAGTGGGGGCACATAGGGAAGGGGGGTATGTGACCTTAAAAACAAAATGGCTGTCTGGGACAGGGGGAAGGGGTGGGTGTTTACAAAATGTCTGACCTGGGGGAGGGGGAAGGGGGGTGGCCACGCCCCCCTGTCTTGTGATTGGTCGCATCAGAACTCTCATTAATACCTACTGTAATATGAATCTATGACCTTTTCCAGTACTTAATTAAATCTATACCAATTTTTTATTACATGCCAACATGGATTCATTGAGCATCGTAGAATAAGTCATAAGTACATTGACTTCGTAGGGAATTCTATAAAATTTGTGTTAATTTTCAAAAAAACTGTTATCTAATTTTCTAGAGAATGTTAAATTAGAAATTAAACACAAATAAAGTTCCAAATTTGAAAAAAGATAGTTTCATCACTCACTTTCCTTTTTTCTCTTCTACATCTTTTCCCCCATTATAATCATCATCATTTCCAATAAATAGTGCTCTTATCACTTTTCAAAAGTTAATTATAAAATTATTACTTTCCGAACAGTATTCAATTAACAGGAATAAAAAATTGGAACTTACCTCTCGTATTACACTACATGAAAATTCGGAATGATTCTACCTTACGGTAAATTCAAAGGGGACGCTCTCACTGTCCTGACCTTATAGATAACGAGGGTTGAAAAAAGAACGCAAAATTTGATTTATAATATGAACCCATATAGTGAGAGCTAATCGGTGAGTCAATTCCTTTTTCCCAACCTAACCTCAGTACTTGACTGTTTATTTTATATTCCCATAGCAACATATGCCATGGGATCAAAACAACTTCAAAAACGTCATTATAACTCCAATATAGGGTGAAAAAGGCTACCTCCTCAGCTCATGTCAGGGTGACCGGCGAACTTAATTTTAATTTATTTTTTCTTCTTATGAGGTACCTACTACCTCCTGAAAATTTGGTACCTCTACCCCCTGTAGTTTTTTCTCTGAAGTTTTATGCATACGGAAGGACGGATAGAGCCTAGGCATAATGCTCTCCCCCTATTTACTTCGTAGAGTGAGAGCTTTAAACGATACTTTTCACTATAGAACTAATTTTCTCGAAGTGGGCCTTTTTTTAAGAAATCCGAACTCTGGACTCATATCTCGTATTTCACTCGAAAACTATTGCGTTGGTGTGCCAAGTATCTTAGCTCAGCTCTCTTTCATGATTCTCCTCTTTATTCGATATCGATGAGACTCCCTAGTAAGTGAGTTATGAGGAAGTAAGCGGAGGGTGGTGTTGAGTAACCTGCTCCCACATTCTCTCTCACTCTTTCACTCTCTCTCTTTTCACTTACACTTACACTTTCGTTTCCCTACTGCTAAGATCCCTGAGGGTATGACTGGTGATGAATAGGGGGGGGGGGGGGGGGGGCGAAGGGCAAAGAGAAGGGAAAGTTGAACGTGAGGCAGAGTAATTAGTATCGACATTGGTGTGGGTGTGAAAAAGGCACGTACAAGATTCGAAAATGCATTCTCTCGGGCGTTTTCGTTCGTTGAAAGCCGGTGTCGAGTGTTATGAGATACAAGAGAGGCTCTCTCTGGAAATTGGAACGTGTGGCTAAGAGGCAAACTTCGTCCAACGAAATTTCAGGCACGAGAGGAAAATTCCTTTTTTGTTTTGTAACCAGCTGCCAACACAATTATTACTGTGTCCGGAAAAGTTTGTGTTAGTGAGTTTTGTTAAAAGCTATCGGTGCATTTCAGAGAGGTTAGCAGGCTCGCTGTAATCGCCCCTCGGCCATATTTGGTTTTTGAGCGCCCATTTTGGTTTTTGGTTTCCATTCTCCGAGAACATGAGTGCTCATATTTTATACCAGCTCCAGAATCGATTTCAATATAAATATTATATCTAATGCTTGATTATTATACTTATACGTAATGCAATAATAATAAAAATGTTTATCTCTTCATACAAAAGTTAGACATACAATAGAGTGATTAAACCAGCAATTTTATATGCCATCGAGACTCTGTCCCTGAACAGGAAAATGGATATGGAAAATCTTAAGAAGGAAGAAAGAAAAATAGTTAGGAAAATCCTTGGACCAAGGCGTACGGAAAGCGGGTATAGATTACAGAGAACCTCTAAAGTTGAAGTTTATTCTAATATAGAGACAGATATGAGGAAAAGACGCTTTAAATTTTATGGTCACATCATGAAGCTTCCAGACAAAAGACTAACAAAAAGAATTGTAAACTATGTAGCATCACTTGTCAATGGAGGAGAATGGATACGAAATGTTGAAAATGACCTAGTACTGGCCAAAATACTGTAACCAACAAAGAAAAAACATCAGAATAAAAATTTATATATTGGAAGATATACCAGAGACAAAACCTCCAAGTGTTGGAAAAAATGGAGTGGAAAGAGAAAAGCTGAATTGAACTGAGAGAAAATATGAAAAGCTGGTTGGTGAACAAGAAGAACAAGTCCAAAAAATGAACCATCTTTACTCAGCGTCTTCCACTTTGGGTGTTTTACGTCTAATCATAATACAATCAAGAGCACTGTACATTTCAAGAAATTTTTTGAAAGATGGAAATAGAAGATTCCAAGATCATCCTAAAGCTAGAAGAGAAGGTACTGTAGTATCAGAAGAGAGAAGAAAGACAACATCGGAGAGAATGGAGTACTGGAAGAAGCGGAAAGAAGCATCCATGAAATAAAAATTGATTCATAGTACCCCAAAGTGGGTGATTCGAAATAAAATTAACAATAATATAATAATCACATTCCGAAGTTGATAGGATTTCTTCAGTGTTTTGACTTTTAGGGCCGTTATAAACTTGAAAAATCACCTTTCAGTGTTCTGAGGACAGTTCTATGAGATTTTTCTGCACAAAGGGGGACAATTTCCAAGTTCATTAGATGACAAAAATCCGTTTTGGAAAACAAACTCTTGGTTTCATGCTCACTCAAAATTAATCTTTTATTTAGACTTTCTAATGTGATTAGAAATGTGATCAGTCTTCGAATGTGATCAGGCTTTCTAATGTGATTACGCTTTCTAAGTTAACCTGGTTAACTAAATTTTTGAAAAAATATTCCTGTTTTTTTTTCTAATTGTTTCTCATCGTTTTGTGAGTAGCTCCCACTCACAAAATGGATCTGGGAAAATCATGGAACATTCTGTTTCGTCATATAATTATCACTGGGCAGAACAAAGTACACTTTTGGTTCCAAGTATTGCAGAATCTAAGAGAATTTCAGATTCTTCACTAAAACTAGGGCTTCCAGCAACACGGAAACTAGACAAAGGACAGTGGGCAAGGCCCACACCACACTAAACTTCATAATGTACAATTAGACTAAATTCTCACAACAACATTTATTGAAAAATATTGAGAAACTAGTTTCGGTTGTTATACCATTATCAATCTCAATCAAACTAAAGCTAAAGTACAGAGAAGCTTAATATAGACTCAAATCGAATCAAAATTTATTCAATCAATAACATAATAATTACAAAAATCCTTTTAGTTAAACTTCATAAATACAGAATATTTTATATCAGTAATTCATCTTTAGAAACCCCACTATAAAAAACTATGTGTTGGGGTGAACATGACTGAACAGGACTGAACATGGAATGATATTATTGGCTAAGCGAGAAAGAGGCTGGCCTTCATCGAAGGTTGTGATTGGCTGACAAGTCTCGCCCCCTGGTGGGAGGAGTATAACACACAAAAATACAAGTCAAATCAATAACTAAAAACTGTGAACATCTAGAAAGCAACAAAGAAGAAAAATACGTAATGAAGCTAGAATTGAATCAAATTAAAACTAAAAAATTAGAAGCTCACTGAAATGCAGTCAAGGTCAACCGAGAAATACGCGAAATAACTGTTTCATCACTACAAAGAAAACGAAACTTCATATTTTGACATGCTTACGTTATGGGTTAGGGCTGAATTTAAGCGATAAAACCTTTTTTAAATTCTTTTCTAAATGTTCACATCATGTAATATGTATATTTTGAATACATTTTGAAAATAAGACTGCATGAAATAATTTTTCAAATGATTCAATTCCTTAAACTTAAATGTAAATTATATCAAAGGCATTAAGTGTAGTGTATCCCGGCCTTGTCTGTTGTCATTTTTCCTTGTTGTTGAAGCCCAAGGCTTTACGAGCTTTAAATAAAATATCCAAATTTGATTTGAATATCCGTCCGTTGTTCTAATCTTACTACTTGCAAAGGAACCGTTTCTCAAGAAGCCACCCTATCTCTTTCTCTCTCACACTTACTCTCTCTTTCTCTCTCGCCCTCACTCTATCTCTCTCACTGTGCGTCTCTCCCCTCTACCTATTCCTCAGTATGGCTTGATGCGCAAGCCACCTTCTCATGAATAATCCAACAGGTAGCAAGAAGATCAGGCTCTGAGATGAGGATATCGATTCATGGCGTCTAATTCATGGGAAGTTATGGTTTCCGGGTAGAGTTTCTTCTCCGCTTTCAAGCCATCACAGATCATATTAACTTGCTGGTGTTGGACTAGTCAGCCTTGGCAAATAGACGAAGCCTGGTAGCTTGATAGCATAATTCACGTTTTTAGTGACACTTTTGTTATAAATTGCATTTGAATACAGATGTGTTAGGTGGAATGTGATGGAAATCGCTAAAACTGATTGTCCAATGAGTAAAAAAGATGATAATATCAAGACAAATAGACAAAGCCTGGTAGCTTAATAGCATAACTCACTTTTTTTAGTGATACTTTTGTTATAAATTGCATTTGAATATAGATGTGTTAGATGGGATCTGATGGAAATCGCTAAAACTGATTATACAATGAGTAAAACAGATGATAATATCAAGACAAATAGACGAAGCCTGGTAGCTTGATAGCATAATTCACGTTTTTAGTGACACTTTTGTTATAAATTGCATTTGAATACAGATGTGTTAGGTGGAATATGATGGAAATCGCTAAAACTGATTATACAATGAGTAAAACAGATGATAATATCACGACAGCTTAGTAGCGAGAGTCTAATTTTAGTGCCAAGTACAAGGTGTGGCTTCAAAATAGAAGTTTAATGCCCAGGTTTTCAGTTAATTGAGTCAATAGCGTCTCTAAAGCTTGTTTCACACACTCTGCAGTCAGGTAACTGGTTTCGTTTACCCGGAATAATTACATTGTATAATATGATTTCAAAAATCGGATGAATGTGAAGCGCTCCATATGATACAGCTGGGTAAACAGCACCGGTTACCAGACTGTCGGGAATGTGTGAAACAAGCCTTAGGGCCGTTATTGAATCAATACCATACTAAGATATTGCCTCTGAAAAAATTAGGTTTTTCAGGCTACCGGTACTGAAATAGCACTATTTGTTTCCGAGAGTAAACATTCCGGTTTTGCTCCCCTTAGTGAGCGAAATCTCAGAAGTCTAGAATAAATTTACAAACATAATTGTGGAAGTATAACAATTTTTTTTATTTCCCAGTTAGCACTTCCAACTGTAAACTACTTACAGGTTTTAGCTTTCTTGAAGAAAGAATTCTGTATATCTTTCACTCATTTCTATTTTTATACAAACACTAGCCGGTGAAATATTTTTGTAGGGGACTTTTTGACTCATTCAATTCTGGCATGAACTTGAAATAGAAATAGAATAGAATGATAATTTATTTGTACAACAGAACATCATACAATAAATAATAATACACACAGTAACCATAATTAATTATGACATCATATAGATGGAAAAAATATAAACTTGACTCAATAAATTTAAAGTGAAAAAAATAATAGACTTCAAAGTGATTGTAGGTTCAAGTTCAAATGATTTTTCAACTATTAGTTTGCAATAATAAAACTATAAGTAAATAATTGAAACATTAAACTTTAACTACAGTACAATTGAACAACTGTATAACCTCAATATATAACTAAGAGTAAATATAATTGAACAATTAAACTTCAACTACAGAATACTGTTACGGTTTCTAACTCCTTATTCATACTTAAAAATTATAATAATCCTTACTTAAATAAAATTATTTATTCTAGTCATGTGTAATAAATTATTATTTAAAATGGTTAGGTTGAGTAAGTATAGGTAAGTAAGTAAGTAAGTCTAGTAAGTACAATACTTGTTTATTTTCTAAAAAGCTTTGCATACGAGAGGTGTTTCCGGTACTAGTCTTATCTCATGAGGAAAGGTGCTACTATTAAAATGACTTCAGATTGAGTTCAGAAAAATAATCTAAATTTATTTTAATGTTATAATAAAAAAATAATAAACGCTAGAGCTTATCAAGAGTTATTAAAACAGAATTTAATTTACTCACAAACGGTCACTCGCTCAGCAGGGAAGAGTGGGGCGGGTCATCTGCCGTAGACGTAACCAGCTCCCGTACACATCGCCGACTGCCCCGAGCCACTCGTTTTTTCAGCACAATTTTATGAAACAGCACAGTTCTTTTCATGAATTTTCACTCACCTCAACGTTTCTCTTTTGATAGCCAACAATGGCTCTCTCCTCCTACTGTGAAAATTCATGGCAAATAAATTAATTATGCTGTTACATTGCATGACATACGAATATGTCACACGATGATACGAATAAGTATCAATCCTCATATCGTCAGTTAACCCTAGAGTACATTACCATCTACCCTGTTACTATTACTAGAATTATATTGAGTTCACTGTATGATAGTGATAATGAATGATAATGATATTCACAGTTTCACTGCATGATATTGAGTTCATGAATTATTGATATTTCAGACATGCTTTATCCTAGCGTTTGTCACTTTATATATTTGAATTCCAAGTTTTGTCAATGGATTCCTCTTGCTTATATTATTGATTTTCGTGTAGGTGTCGTGTAGGTTTCGTGTAGAATTTTGATAGTTTCTTTTCTCTATATAAACCATCTGGCAATTTTTGCATTCAGATTACGGGGTAAGTGGACAATACATCAGGCAACAGAATACTTGTAGACAACAGGTGCAGACATTCATCAGCATTAATCTGAATGCAAAAATTGCCAGATTAAATGATAATTATGATTAATTATGATAAGCAAAAAATGCTTATCATACAGCAAAACAAACCCTTCAGGAAAATCTGACTATTCAAGATCAAATATGATTGAAACGGAAGTTAATGACGATAACAATCATGAAATTTATAAAGTAGGAACATCACCGGCCATTACTGATAAATTTATGGTTACAGTTGAAATTGAAGGGAAGAGTTTGAACATGGAACTTGATACAGGTGCAGCATTGAGTTCTTTGTCATACACCGATTTCCAAAAACTTAATATAAATAAACGCCTGTTCAAGACAGCTGTTGAAATGAGAACTTACACGGGGGAAATTATTAAACCAGCAGGAATCTGTTTTGTTGAATGCAAATATAAGAATTTCAGTTTTCATGGTAAGCTGTACGTTCTGAAACAAAATGTAGAACCGATTTTTGGTCGTGAATGGCTCCGAGAAGTTAAAATAGATTGGGCTGATATCAAATATGCTGAAAGTAATAATAACACATCAATTGAACTTGAAAAACTTCTCACAGAATTTCAAGAGATTTTCAAACCAGGAATTGGCGAAATACGCACAGAAAAAGTTCTAAATGAGCTGCATGCCGGTCATATTGGTATGACCAAAATGAAACTGCTAGCTAGAAGCTACTGTTACTGGAGAAACATAGATCTGTTAACCGAACAAGGTTTTCAAGCACAGGAAGGAAATAAAGCACCAAAAAGAGTTTTCCAAAAAGGTCAAAGGGTGTTGATAAAAAATTACTTCAGCAGTTCAGGAAAAAAATGGGTGTCAGGAATAATTGATAAAAATATTGGAAAAGTTATATACCTTGTAAGGACAGAAGATGAAGTATTCAAAAGACATTGCGACCAGATAAGACAACTCAATTAGAGGGGGAGGATTGCCATATATCAGATGATTAGAATACATATGATTTTGCATTAGTTATAATTTATGTTGTTGATAACAAGTCATTCTGTAATAAGTTTCAATACAAGATGGTTGATGAATTATACAGAAGTATTTCATTACCTATTTAAGACATAACAGTATATATATACCATTTGGTGATACATATATATATATACTAGAAACTGTCAAAATTCTATATTCCCTGAATAGAGACCTACACGAAAATCAATAATATAAGTAAGGAGAATCCGTTGACAAAACTTGCAAATCAAATATAAAGTTACAAGACATAGAAATTTAATTAGAATGGAACAGCACAGGACGAATTTTTATGAACTAAATCCCAATTACATGAGTAAAAAAGTATTTAATTCATTGCCCCATGTCATGTTAGAAATGCTCAATCACTCAATTTGTTTAAGAGTAGAATAAATGAATGGCTGATAGAAAACTACTTCTATAGTTGGCAAAGCCTTTTTGAATATTGAAGTTTATTGCTATTGATACCGGTATTCTGGAATATTGTATTGTTTGTTTTAGTGACTAATCTTGTTGTTATATAGGTATTGACTGTGATCATTTAATGTATTGATTAATTTAATTTTCTTTGTAGTGGTGAAAGTGATGTTGTGGAAGATATCCATAATGAATAATAATACGAAGTAGTCACAACGACATTTATTGAAAATACAGAGATACTAGTTTCGGATGTTACTCCATTATCAATCTCAAACAAACTCAAACCAAAGTACAGAGCAGCTTAATATACACTTAGCACGGAATGATACTATTGGCTAAGGGATAGTCTGACCTTCATTGACGGTTTGTGATTGGCGAAAGGCCATAACAGGTCACGCCCACTAGTGGGAGGAGCAACAAGCAAAAATAATAATCAAATCAAGAACTAAAAACCGTGAACATGTAGAAAGTTACAAAAAAGAGCAATACACAAGTAAATTGGGCTAGAATTGAATCATTTTCAAATCAAAAAATTGAAGCTCACTTCATTGACTACATTTCAGTGACCTTCAATTTTCCAATCTAAAAATGATTCAATTCTAGCCCAATTTACTTGTGTATTGTTCTTCTTTGTTACTTTCTAGATATTCACGGTTTCAAGTTCTTGGTTTGGTTCTTATTTTTTGCTTGTTTCTCCTCCCACTAGTGGGCGTGACTTGTTATGACCTTCAGCCAATCAGAGACCATCAATGAAGGCCAGCCTATCCCTCAGCCAATAGTATCATTCCGTGTTTAGTACATATTAAGCTGCTCTGTATTTGAGTTTTAGTTTGTTTAAGATTGATAATGAAGTAACTCCCGAAACTAGTATCTTTATATTTTTAATAAATGTGGTTGTGACAACTTTGTCTTATTATTCATTTTGATTATTTTAATATTGTATGACAATTGTCGATGTTATTTTTATTATAACCTATGACAATTAAATTAATTAATTATTGACTCCCTGAATGTATGCTTTGTAGAATGTATGGATTAGCAGATGGAATAGTGAAGGACCGACATGATGTGCAACATGAACATCGAACTGTGAAAACTCTCCTAGCTGTTGTAGGGTCAATTGGAATCCAATCAATCTACCAATCGACTGTGGCGCTCCTGTACACGCACCACTTAGATTTATAACCACTCTCCATTTTCTTCATCAAGCTCACTCTCTCAACCTTCCTTCTTCACTCCATAAATCTCTCTCCTATTTTCTCTCTCTCTCTCCTCACTCGCTTTCTCTCCAACTCTCGATCGCCCTCTCTCACTCCCACACACTCGTACTCTCTCACTCCCTCTCTTCTCCACTCCATCGTTCTCTTCCCTCTCCTATTTACTCTCTTTCCTCGTAGCTCTCTCTCCAACTCTCGATCACCCTCTATTACTCCAACACACTCATTCTCTCTCACTTCCTCTCTTCTTCACTTCATTATTCTCTCTCCTATTTTCTCTCTCTCCTCACTCGCTCTCTCTCCAACTCTCGATCATCCTCTATACACTCCGACTCCCTATCGTCCTCTCTCATTCACTGTTTCACATTTCCGCTATCTCTCATTCCCTCTCTCTTCCTCTCTCTCTGTCTCTCTCACTCTCTCTTCCTCTCTCTCTTACTTTCTCTCTCTCTTCCTCTCACTATCTTCCTTTCTCTCCCACTCTCTCTCTCTTCCTTTTCCTCTCTGTCTCTTCCTCTTCCTCATTCCCTCTCACTCTTCCTCTTCCTCAGTCCCTCTCACTCTTCGTCTCTCTTCCTCATCTCTCTCGCTCCCTCTCTCTCTCTCTTCCTCTTTCTCTCTCTTTCTTCTTCTCTCTCTCTCTCTTCCTCTTCCTCTCTCCCTCTCTCTCTTCCCCTCTCTCTTCCTCTTCCTCTCACTCCCTCTCTCTCTTCCTCTCTCTCTTCATCTCTCTCTCTTCCTTTCTCTCTCTTCCCCTCTCTTTCTTCATCTCTCTCTCTCCATCTCTCCCTCTCTTCATCTCTCTCACTCTCTTTCTCTCTCCCTCACTCTCTCTCTCATCTCTCTCCCTCTCTTCATCTCTCTCCCTCTCTTCATCTCTCTCCCTCTCTTCATCTCTCTCTCTTTCTTTCTCTCTCTCTCTTCCTCTCTCTCTCTCAATCACTCTCTCTCTGTCTGTCACTCTCTCACTCACTCCCCATCTTTTTCCCCATCGGCCTTCATCAAACACTCGTTGATACGGCTTTCGGCCCTCCATAGCCGCTAGCAGTCGGTATAGCCACGGCCGCTGTTATTTTGGAGAGGAGTGCAAGTTACACAAGTGGCTCTTACCGCTCCATTACTGAAGTGTGAGGACCTCGCCGCCATTAATAATTCAGGACAGGTGTCCTTGAACTAAAGAAAACTGTCGCCCCCCCTCCCCTCACCATTAATACAGATCGTTTCGTCACTAAACGCTCCACTCTGGCCGGTTATCGTCCAAATTGCAATACATAAGTGGAGGAATTCCTCTTCAGTCGAAGAAAGAAACTCATCTGTCATTAATATATCTGTTCAATCAGATAGAGATAAGCTGCGTTCTCCTAGGCACTCTTTGTTAGGGTGACCGATTAGATTGGCCAGTAAAAAGGACACTGTTCTCTGCTGTAAAATCACTTCCCGGTGGTTCGGAACCCACCTAAAACTGTAGGTCCATCTCATCAATCACCATCATCCAACTTATTACCTACGCACAGGTCTCAGACCTATGTGGAAGTGATTTTACAGCAGAGAACAGTGTCCCTTTTGCTGGCCAATCTAATCGGTCACCCTTACAAAGAGTGCCCAGGAGAACGCAGTTTATCTCTATCTGATTATAGATTATAGAATACAAAAACATATAGAATACAAACATACATATACAAGTCATGCAAAAAAATGAAAATTATTAAAATACAATAACAGAAATCCAGTAATATACAAAAATAAATTAATAGTACTGTACTAATATATGTGGCGATGGAGGAGACCCCTTCCAACTATGGTTGCCCACGTACTAGGAAGGGGTTTTCATAATATTACGGTGGGAGGAAGAAGTAGAAGAAAGGAAAGGTTGACGATTTAATGAGCGAAAAGAAAGGTAATTGCTATTTAAAAAAGGAAAGTGCTATTTTTCCAAAATTAAAGATCAGAAAAGTAGTTGCTCTTGATCAAATTGCTGATGTCATTTTCCATTTTCTCGTTTATTTTACTATTGTTGAGGTATTGATTGGGAATTTTGTTTATGATCTTAAGCAGATACCTGCTACGGCTCAAGAGCAACTACTTTGATCAAGAGCAACTACTTTTCTGATCTTTAATTTTGGAAAAATAGCACTTTCCTTTTTTAAATAGCAATTACCTTTCTTTTCGCTCATTAAATCGTCAACCTTTCCTTTCTTCTACTTCTTCCTCCCACCGTAATATTATGAAAACCCCTTCCTAGTACGTGGGCAACCATAGTTGGAAGGGGTCTCCTCCATCGCCACATATATTAGTACAGTACTATTAATTTATTTTTGTATATTACTGGATTTCTGTTATTGTATTTTAATAATTTTCATTTTTTTGCATGACTTGTATATGTATGTTTGTATTCTATATGTTTTTGTATTCTATAATCTATAATCAGATAGAGATAAACTGCGTTCTCCTGGGCACTCTTTGTAAGGGTGACCGATTAGATTGGCCAGCAAAAGGGACACTGTTCTCTGCTGTAAAATCACTTCCACATAGGTCTGAGACCTGTGCGTAGGTAATAAGTTGGATGATGGTGATTGATGAGATGGACCTACAGTTTTAGGTGGGTTCCGAACCACCGGGAAGTGATTTTACAGCAGAGAACAGTGTCCTTTTTACTGGCCAATCTAATCGGTCACCCTAACAAAGAGTGCCTAGGAGAACGCAGCTTATCTCTATCTGATTGAACAGATATATTAATGACAGATGAGTTTCTTTCTTCGACTGAAGAGGAATTCCTCCACTTATGTATTGCAATTTGGACGATAACCGGCCAGAGTGGAGCGTTTAGTGACGAAACGATCTGTATTAATGGTGAGGGGAGGGGGGGCGACAGTTTTCTTTAGTTCAAGGACACCTGTCCTGAATTATTAATGGCGGCGAGGTCCTCACACTTCAGTAATGGAGCGGTAAGAGCCACTTGTGTAACTTGCACTCCTCTCCAAAATAACAGCGGCCGTGGCTATACCGACTGCTAGCGGCTATGGAGGGCCGAAAGCCGTATCAACGAGTGTTTGATGAAGGCCGATGGGGAAAAAGATGGGGAGTGAGTGAGAGAGTGACAGACAGAGAGAGAGTGATTGAGAGAGAGAGAGGAAGAGAGAGAGAGAAAGAAAGAGAGAGAGATGAAGAGAGGGAGAGAGATGAAGAGAGGGAGAGAGATGAAGAGAGGGAGAGAGATGAGAGAGAGAGTGAGGGAGAGAGAAAGAGAGTGAGAGAGATGAAGAGAGGGAGAGATGGAGAGAGAGAGATGAAGAAAGAGAGGGGAAGAGAGAGAAAGGAAGAGAGAGAGATGAAGAGAGAGAGGAAGAGAGAGAGGGAGTGAGAGGAAGAGGAAGAGAGAGGGGAAGAGAGACGGTGACCGATTAGATTGGCCAGCAAAAAAGACACGTTCTCTGTTGTAAAATCACTTCCCTGTGGTTCGGAACCCACCTAAAACTGTAGGTCCAACTCATCAATCACCATCATCCAACTCATTATCCACGCACAGGCCTCAGACCTATGTGGGCTTCTTCCTCAAAAAAAAAAAAAAAAAAATGATTTAAAAGTCAGTGTAGCAGATCACTAAGGAATCACTATATCACTAGGGAAGTGATAGCCGGCTATCACTTCCCTAGTGATATAGTGATTCCTTAGTGATCTGCTACACTGACTTTTAAATCATTTTTTTTTTTTTTTTTTTGAGGAAGAAGCCCACATAGGTCTGAGGCCTGTGCGTGGATAATGAGTTGGATGATGGTGATTGATGAGTTGGACCTACAGTTTTAGGTGGGTTCCGAACCACAGGGAAGTGATTTTACAACAGAGAACGTGTCTTTTTTGCTGGCCAATCTAATCGGTCACCGTTATAAACAGGACCTACGAGAACGCAGCTTATCTATCTGATTGAACAGATACCTGCTACGGCTCGCGGCTACTTCTCCACATTGTACTACATAGATGCAGATGGAAGTAGAATAAATTATTATGAATAACCTTAGTTCACTACATAACATGATATCCCTCCATTTCCACCTTTAGTCTCTTAGAATTTCTGGAAATACATGTACTTTCAAAGGTGGTTTAAATGGTATTCTGTGAAGCATATATGTTGAGAAAATTCAAAGGCAAAGAATATAATGATTTGAATGGTATTCTGAGAAATATATGTTCAGGCAAACGAGGTCATTGTTTGGTAGAGAACTGGGAGAAAAATGGGGGTTTGTGTAAGAGAGTGAAATGGGATATGAGAGAGAGAGGCCGAGGAATTTCCAATACGCTGACCGCAACGAAACCGGGAAACTGTGAGGCTGTGAGAGATGCGAGGTCTGTGAGGGATGTGGAGACTGTGAGGGATGTGGAGACTGTGAGGGATGTGCGGACTGTGAGGATTGTGAGGACTGTGAGGCCCGGAGGGATCCGAAATGTGTATTGAGGCTAGAACAATAGCACATACGTCGATATCATACAGTTAGAGTAGGCTGGCTATTGTCTCTGCTCACGCTTAGTTGAATAAATTAATGCATACATGGCTGACTGATGACGCAATGTACGTGTTACGGCTGCCCAAACATCTATCATTCTTTTCTACTATTGATAAGAAAATGAAAGACATTGATGGATCATATCCATAAGATAAAATAATTAATCATAGCAGTTCGGTTTGTTCATCGCATTATTTCAAAAGAATTGTATTTCTTCAAAATGTTTGACCCGTGAACGACTTAGAGGCTTTAACTTTTTGTTGTAAATTTAACGACTAGTGAATATATAATAAAAGTACTCACATTCGACGGAACGTTTTCGCGGTATTGAATCTCATCTTTAAGGTATCGGCGATGCTGGTTTGTTGGTTAGAAGATTGTGTTTTTTGTATTATGAGGTCAAAAAGTTTGAGTGATTTAAAATTTAATTGTTCATTGAGAATGGTTTTTTATTGTGTGTGGTTTATTTATAAATTTCAAACTGTTCCAAGGTGTTGAGTTCGTGTCCTTTCTAGATTCTCTTTGTAGAATGTGTTGGTTGGTAGTGATGTCAGTAAAAGTGTGTCCAGTTTTAGTGATATGGTCTGCAAAAGTCGATTCAGTTTTCGTATGTAAGGCTTGTAAATGTTCTATGTAACTCAGTTTGAATGCGCGGCCTGTTTGTCATATGTAAAATTTTTACAGAGCAGTTTAGTTTGTAGATCCCAGGGAGATCGAATTTGTTTGAGTTCATTGTGGTTTTGGGTGCAAGTCGTTAAATTTACAACAAAATGTTAATATTAACAACGCAGATTGTTATGGAACAAGAAATCCAAGAATTTGGCTTTCTTAAGTCATGGGGTACTTTATAGTTTTTTATCTAAAGATTTTACAAGTTTGCCTTGAGTTGAAGAAGCCTCGAGGTGGTGCGTTTTCCTTTAATAGCAATCTCATTCAGTTCAAGACAATAATATTTATGAATCGACCTTCAGGCATCCTTAACTCAAGGCCTTCCCACTAAATACTTTACAAGTCTCTTTGACTTATGGGAAGTGATAGCCAAGTTCCGTAGCCAGAGAGTAAGAGGCTTTACTTCTATTCTCTTCTATTTACTTCTTCACTTCTATTTACTTTTACTTCTATTCTCTCTGGCCGTAGCAGGTATCTGTTCAATCAGAGAAAAGCTACGAAACTTTTGGGCCATCTCTGTAACGGTGACCGATTGGATTGGTCAGCAAAAAAGACTCTTTTCTCTGCTGTAAAATTACTTCCACGTGGTTCGGAACCCACCTAAAACTGTAGGTCAAACTCATTAATCACGACTATCCAATTCATTACCCACGCACAGGTCTCAGACCTATGTGGGCGTCATCCTCCGAAAAAAATAAAAAAGATCACTTTTGAAGTGAGACACATTATTAAAAGTAAACAAAAGTTGAAGAAATTAAAAGGCAATTCATCACTTTTATTAGAAAATAAACAATGGAAGACGATAATGGATTATGTCCTGTACTTATTATTGTAGTGCAGTTTGCTGATGTCAGGGTTTTTGAAGATTCAAATTTCTTGTGAGCCTTTATTTTCTGAGGATTCACTGATTCAAAATATTCACAAATTAATTAAATATGAATATAGATTTAAAAACGTTTCAATGGGCTGTTGTAGTTTTTCTACATAATTATCAGTAGAATTTTAATATCTTTTCTTAATATCTATAATACTAAAAACATTTTTTTTAGCCAATTCATTGAGATTATATGCTACGTGTATTGATTTGCATATTGAATTTAAAAAATAAATTAATTACAAATAAATTAAACCCTAAAGTAATAAATCCGTTTGATGATATAGTATGAGCAATAATTTTTTTAATATGCTTGTTCTTGACCATTGCTTTCTCGAGCTTTCATTACGTACGGTAAATCAGGAGGGGAAGAATTCTAAGATTTCAAAGTCTCCATTATCTTGCCTAAGAGCTAAGCCTACTGAAGCTGGACTATTTATTGAGAAACTTGCATTTCGGGGGCACTTTCTCCAACTACTATACCTTGAAACATAATGAAGTTCTAAGGATAATTATTATTTTATTTCTATTTTTGCAGTGGTATGGAGTCGGGAGTATGCTATCAGCTGTAACTCTGGGAGTTTGCTGGTTTATTTGGAGAAGAACTAGAAGCAGAAGGAAAAGGAGTGCTGTAAGTATATTTAATAAATCGGACATTGAAAAGTAGTTATCAATATTGGATTGAAGGAAAAATAAGTAATCAATAGAACGATCATAAACAAATATTTAAGTATCACTTATTCTACTTCTTGCGTACCGGTACTTGAAGTTTAGAAAATTCATGTTCAATGGAGATCCAACACCTACGTTCCTTGTAGTCACTGATAGCTCCATCAGTATTTGGCAGAGAACATCCTTTTTCGGAGGATGAAGCCTACATAGGTCTGAGACCTGTGCGTGGGTAATGAGTTGGTTTATGGTGATTGATGAGTTGGACCTACAGTTTTAGGTGGGTTCCGAACTACCGGGAAGTAATAATAATAATAATATCGTGTGACCTGGCTGGCTCAGGTCTGGTGTCAGAGTTATCAGGTCGCACCTGAATAAGTTCAGGGCCTCTGACATGACTTAACGACTGTTTTTTAGGCAGCCGGGACCGACAACTTAACCGGGAAGTGATTTTACAGCAGAGAGCAGAGTCATTTTTGCTGGCCAATCCAACCGGGCACCCTCACAAAGAGCGCCCAGGAGTTTCGTAGCTTATCTCTGATTGAACAGATACCTGCTACGGCACTCATCTATCACTTCCCCAACATTCAAACAACAACACACTTAACACCTAACACATGTTTAAAAAATTTTTAGTTGTAATAGTCTGCTGTCACTTCGCTATTTCATGGTTAGCCTACATTGATATGGATCAATAGTTTTGCGTTATGTCCTTTTGTTTTGAGCTTTGACAAGAAAAAGGAAATTTACAATTATTGACATCTTCTATTAGAATTTATGAAATGTCAGAATTTTTCTCTTTTCTAATTCTTGATACCATTTGCGGTAGCCCAATATCATTCTACTATTCAATCCTGGTATTTTTTGTTGCAGAGTTCACGACAATCTAATCTCTGCAACAAACTTTAATGTTGTTCATTCAATCTTTTTAAGAACGAATTGAATTATTGCACATTTTTCATTTGAGATTTTTTCCACTGCCATTCCTCTGATTGAAAAAAGCAGATTTGAATTTAAGTTAAAAGCCAATTCAACATCAGTGAGAGTATCGCTCTGTATCCTCTTCTCTATCACGGCTGGATGAACAATGAGTTGAGATTGGGAATTGCATTATTTGTGAATCGATGTATTGTTGAATGCATTTTAGTGGATAGGCCCGCTGTTAAATGAATGTATTGGTAGTCGACTCTCAATATTTTCATAGCTATGAACTGATGCATGTAGTCTGGAATGCAATATGGATGCTTCGATATTCGGTCTCTATTTTATTTTTTCACATTTTGAAATACCCTGGAAGTCAAAACGTCGTTTTGACTACTCTATTCCACAATGTAGAAGTAGTAAAAATATTTCCAAAGCTCGATACTGTAGTTTCATAGAGATGTGTAACTCTTTATTGATGTAGCCCACTCCAAATTTGGAATCATGTTCAAATTATTAGAGATAATTTTTTCCCAGTAATTTTTAAACGTCTCACTGTTTTGCTTTAGAGTATCTTCCTATTAGAATAATTGAATACTCAACATTAGAATAGTTAACCTATTACTGAAAGCTCAGTTATTAGTAATTTTCCAATTCTTACTTGAATATATCTTCAAGCTACGTATTCTGGGCCCTCTTTGTAAGGGTGACCGATTGGATTAGCCTGCAAAAAGACTGGTTCCTACTGTAAAATCACTAAAAAGTTATTAGTCATGCTCCAATTCTTACATGAAGATATAAGCTACGTACTTCTGGGCCCTCTTTGTAAGGGTGACCGATTGGATTGACCAGCAAAAAGCCTGTCCTGCTGTAAAATCGTCCTGGTGGTTCGAAGCACACCTAAACTGTGGGTCACAAACTCATCAATCACAATCATCTAACTTATCACCCACGCACAGGTCTCAGACTTATCTGGGCTTCATTCTTGAAAGAAAATAGTTATTTCTGCAATTCTGGTGGGAGTTTTTTATTGAAATTAGAGTTCTGCGGATCTAGATGGTCATTGAATGCGATATGCAATTAATATATTAATATACGTTAATACTTGATTTTAATTAATAATAAATAATGAGAAGTGATAGCTGTTAAGGACTGCATTGATAAGTTATTATCTAAGTGCTTCGAGTTGCTTCTACAAGCGAAGTTTCTCCTCCCCTTCCTTACCTTACCCCTTCCTCTACCACTACGGTAGCTAGCCAGCTACCCAGGCAGTCTGGTGGAAGCCCTCCACTTGTAAACACCGCATCTCGTCTCGTAACCTGTTTCAAGGTAATTCAATCGTTGTTTCATTCTATGGATTTCAAATTCTCATGGTCCTCCTAAGTATAGTATAAATCTCGTTACAACCCCCAACATCTGGTCATTCCGGGCCGGATGATTTTTGAATCAGTTCAAGTTTACAGTCCTCGCAAATTTCGTCAAATTTCAAGTTTTGAGTTTTTTATTCATTCGTAAAGTGTGTTCGGGAGTGTTTTTAATTGATGGAATTAGTTATTCCATGCAAAATTCCGTTTACCGTTCTGAAATTGATCACCTTAGTGAAAAGTTATTCAATTTCAAAGTATCGAAGTTTGAACTCCAATTGTATTGAAGCCATCTTTCTTTGCAAAGCAAGTCAACTTGCAAACCTTGCAAGTTCAAGTTTGTGATTTATCGTGACGTCATAGCAGTGGTGAGTGCTCGGTTCCCCCTCCATTCGTGTCAACCGCGCCGGGCACCTCTGACCTGCCAACGATCGACCTTCAACTCCAAGCCGTACTTCTGCCGACAACAGCTGATCGACTTGCAGCCGACTGAGCCGACTACAAGATAAGAGATACTGGCTTCTCTGGTAATACCGTTCCTTTATCTCTTATCAGTTATCATTCCTACTTCCATCATTCCTTCTCTAGTGCTTTATCTTTTACGAAATTGAAATGGCTGATGATGAAAACACAAAGACTGAATCATTTTTGAACTCTGAAACACAAACACCCATATTACGATGGAAACTTGTATTGAAAAAACGTCAACGCTTATTAGACAAACTATCATTGTTTGTCAACTCTTTGAAAGTTTCATCATGTGAAAGTACTCGACAGGCTAGAAGAAAAATATTTGAAGATTATGAAAATTCTTATGAATTAATTCAAGAAAACATTGATGAGTTATCATTCTCTATAGAACAGGAAGATGATCATGCCAAATTGTGTTATGACAGATTTCAGGCATTGTATTCGAAATTCATTCAAGTAAATGATGTAGAAGATATTGAAATGAAAATGAAATGAAAATATGCTTTATTAGGCGATATTGTAACCAATCAAAATGTGAATACTACTGCTGCTTCTAATATAGTGAAGCAAAATATTAGTCTTCCTCGCTTAATTTTACCTCATTTCAACGGCCATATTGATTCGTGGATTGAATTCTCTAGTATGTTTGAAGCTCTTATACATTCAAACACATCACTCACACAAATTGAGAAATTCCAATATCTCAAATCTTGTCTCAGTGGCTCTGCCCTAAATACAATTTCACATCTCAATCTTTCAGAAGCTAATTACGAAATTGCTTATAAACAATTATGTGAACGCTATTCAAATCCTCGTAGACTGTGCTCTTTCTATGTGAATCAAATTCTTGAATTCAAACCACTTGTGAAATCAGATTATGAGAGTCTTCGTAAATATATTGATATACACTCAAACTGTTTAGCCGCACTATGTGCTCAAAATCTAGAGAATTTAGAAGATTTTGTGTTTGTTACAATCTTACTTAGTCATTTAGACTATCGCACAAAAATGGATTTTGAGAATTCGCTCATTGCAAATAAAATTCCAACTTGTAAAGATTTATTGGAATTTGTAATTAATAAAACAAGAGCCATGGAAATGAGTCTTTCATCTCCTACCAATGTAAAACCTCAATTGAAAGTCAACAAATCCCACTCTCAGTCTAATAATAAGACTTCATTGATTACTGCTGATAAAACTGAATTACTGCAAGATGATGATATTGAAATAAGTTCGAGACCAAATACCAGTATATTCCCGAATGTGTCTAATTCCAAGAAAAATGTAAGTAATGCAACCTCATCTCAGAAAAATAGTTTGAAATGTATAATTTGTGATTCTGATAACCACAATTTATATTCATGTGCCAAATTTTCACAGATGACATTAGATGCCAAGTATGACGCAGTAAAAGAAAGGAATTTATGCTTCTGCTGTCTAGGCACACATCATAGAAAATTATGCAAGTCTCTTCATTGTTGTAAAATATGTAATTCTCCAAAACATCATAGTCTGTTGCATTCTAATAAAAATAATCAGGTGGATAAGACTATTATTAAGAAGAATGAGAGTACTGTTGTTTGTAACACATCAAGTTTGAATACTAATTCTACTTGTTTATTGGCCACTGCAAATGTTATTCTATTCGATTGCTATAATCAACCTCACATTGCTCGAGCTGTTATTGATACTGCATCTCAAATTAATGCAATAAGTTTGAATATGTTGAATCAATTGCATTTAAAAACTATGAATAACGGAAGAAGCTTAATTGGAATTGGTTCTAAAACAACTATTACTAAAGGCGAGACAAATGTAATAATTTCTTCTCCAATTCAAAAGGATATGCGTTTACACGCTAGAGCTGTAGTCTTGTCTACTATCACTTCTAACCAACCTTGCCGCAATTTAAATCAGAATGATTTCAGACAGTTCGCTAACCTGCAACTGGCAGATAATGAATTTCACGTCTCTCGTCCAATTGATCTCCTGATTGGTGCTGAGTTATTTCTACAGATATTGAGTGATGAGTCCAATCAATTCATCAATGGACAACCAGGTGCGCTACTCACGAAGTTCGGCTGGGTGATTATGGGTAAGACTGGAAATAAAACTCATAATCAATCTCACTCAGAAGAAAATGAATATTTGTCATTGATTACTTCTGTTGATCCAATTCATCAAACTCTTCAAAAATTTTGGGAAGTAGAACAAGTTCCAATGTCTTGTAATGAAGATCCATCAAATTCGTTTTGTGAAAAACTCTATACTGAAACTACTACTCGAACTGTTTCTGGTCGCTATCAAGTAGCGCTTCCGTTCAAAAAACAACCTGTTGAATTGGGAAATAACCGTAATAGTGCTTTGAAAAAGTACTTGTCATTGGAAAAACGACTTTCATTGAATAAAGACATCAAACAACAGTATGATGAATTTATGCACCAGTATATTCAACTTGGCCATATGTCTATTGCATTGAACTCCTCATCTTTTGTAATTCCTCATCATTGTGTTTTGAAACCTAGTAGTTCAACCACACGTCTCCGCGTTGTTTTCAATGCATCGTCGCCTTGCAATGATGGCATCTCATTGAATGAAGCTTTACACACTGGTCCCAATCTCCAAAACGAACTTGCTCACCTTCTATTGAATTTTCGTACTAATAATGTGGTTGTGACTTCAGATATAAAAATGATGTACCGTCAGATCGAGGTTCGTGATGAAGATAGACAGTACCAGCACATATTCTATCGCCCATCTCCAGATCAAGACGTACGTGAATATCAACTCAACACGGTGAGCTATGGAATGGCGTCTTCTTCATATCTTTCACAACGCACACTGCTTCAACTTGTGAACGATCATGGTACTGAATTTCCTCTAGCTGCTAATTCAGTGCGCAATCACACCTACGTGGACGACATTGTAACCGGTGCATCCACTCTTCAAGAAGCCCGTCTCTTAATTCAACAATTGAATGCACTCATGGCCAAAGGCGGTCTTGAACTTCGCAAGTGGTCTTGAACTTCAAATGTACCTGAAGCTATCTCAGATCTTCCAGATGACTTTCTCGAAAATCCAAGAGTGTTTTCTGACTCCTCAGAGAGTATAAAAGTGTTAGGGTTTCAATGGAATCCCTCTTCTGATTCATTTTCGTATAATGTACTGCCTTTTGACAAAGCATACACAAAAAGAGGAATTTTATCCTACGTAGCCAAGCTCTTTGATCCATTGGGATTACTCTCACCTGTTGTATTTGCTTGTAAATATTTCCTCAAGATATTGTGGATCTCAAATATGGATTGGGACACTCAGCTCACTGAAGAGCTAGCTAAGCAATGGAAGAAAATTTCTGATTCTTTCAATAAACTGTCTTCAATCAGAATTCCTCGTCTGATTGAATCAATCAATGTGATTCTATCTCTCATAGGCTTCAGTGACGCCTCTATGAATGGCTATTCCTGTTGTATTCATCTACATGTTGCTACTAACGTGAAATTCGTATGTATGCAACTCATCATGTCTAAAACTCGTGTTGCACCGCTAAAAACAGTTACAATTCCTCGACTTGAACTCAATGGTGCTTTACTGCTGGCAAAACTCTACAATTATGTTTCGACTTCACTGTCAATTACTGTGTCAAATGTTCGATTGCATTCTGATGCCAAACTGGTATTGACTTGGCTTAGAACCCCACCACACAAAATGAAAATATATGTGGCTAATCGTGTGATTCAGATCTTGGATTTCACAGCACCTGAATTTTGGTGCCACATCCCTACTGCAGATAATCCTGCTGATGTTGCATCCCGCGGTTCAACTGCACATGATATTATCCATCATACACTCTGGTGGAATGGACCTTCATCTCATCATGTATTACCAGACCAATGGCCCGTATCCAAAGTGGATTTGATAGAAGATCAAACTGAATTGAAACCATGTACTGCAGTATTAGTAACCACCCTACCAGAAAAATCCTACCTACTTAATCTCTTGGAGAAGTATTCTTCACTCAACAAAATGATTCGTATATTTGCCTTTATGCACAGATTCATAAATAATTGTAAATTGAAGAAATCAAGTTACAATCTTCGCAGCCGTAGAACACCGTCGGCCGCTGTTTCTCCGCAACCTCTTACTGTGCTTGAGCGTCGACTTTCACTTCTCTCAATCGTGAAAATCACTCAGACCTACTACTTGTCCAATGCTATTGAACTCCTTCGTCAGAAGAAATCACCACCGTCAAACCTCCTGCCTTTGTCACCATTCTTGGATTCCAGTGGTCTCCTCAGGGTGGGCGGTCGTCTTCGTCACTCCGCACTATCGTTTGACAGTAAGCATCCGCTGTTGTTACCGAAGTCCTGTCACATCAGTGCAGTAATCTGCGATCAATTCCACTGTGATTACCTGCATGCTGGTCCTCGCACAACTCAAGCAATCATATCACGCCAATTCTGGATTATTGCTGCGCGGAGCCTCATCAGAAATCGAATTCGACAATGCATTCGTTGCACTCGTATGCGCGCTCATACCACACAGCCAATAATGTCTGACCTGCCTGATTTTCGTGTCAATATGGCACCAGTCTTCACTCATGTAGGAGTAGATTTCGCCGGACCATTCAATACAAAATCCAGCTCTCTGAAAAATGCTAAAATCTACAAGGGTTATTTATGCTTATTCATATGCTTGACTGTTAAAGCTGTGCACTTAGAATTCGTCACTGCCATGACTACCGAAGCCTTCCTCGCCGCATTTGACCGTTTCACCTCTAGACGTGGTCTGCCATTACACATGTACTCAGATAATGGCCTGAATTTTGTAGGCGCCGCCAAACATCTCTCCGAAATGTACAAAATGTTATCTGAAAATAATCCTATGATACAGGATGCTCTTGCAAAGCGCCAAGTGACATGGCATTTCAATCCTCCAAATGCACCTAATTTTGGAGGTATTTGGGAATCCAATATTAAAGCAGTAAAATTACTGTTGAAAAATCAAATTGGTGATTCTCCTATGACCTATGAGGAATACTCTACATTGTTTTCCCGCATTGAGTCAATTCTAAACAGTCGCCCTCTGCTAGAATCGTCACCGGATCCAAATGAAGATATTCTTGTGCTTTCGCCAGGACACTTCCTTATTGGACGCCCTCTATTACAACCGCTTGAAGTTCAGTTCGATGATTCGCCTCCGCCTCACATTCGCTGGTCACGACTTCGTCAATTAATTCAAGGACTCTGGCGCAAATGGTCTACTGAATATTTGCACACTTTAATTCAAAAGAACAAGTGGAACAAAAACTCTAACCCAGTTCAAGTGGGTCAAGTTGTAATAGTGAAAAATCTCAATACTGTGCCCACTCTGTGGCCCCTTGGGAGAATAGAACAAATATACCCCGGACTCGACAATGTAACTCGCGTAGCAGCTGTGCGCACCTCTTCCGGACTGATTAAGCGACCAGTCAATCGCTTAATTGTATTACCGCTCTAGATTTTTCATACACCAAATGGAAATCTATGTAACTTGTCAAGATGAACAAGTTTACATGTATATAAATTGTTATTTTTTGTTTCCTGATTTTTGTTGCCAGAAGGGCCTCACTTTTCATATCAATCTAAAGTTCGTTCCGCATCGTTCATATTTTGCATCATCTAAGCCTCACATACTTCGTTAGTGCTACGTTAAACAGTTCTTCGAACCTTTTGTGAGCTCTTGTATATTGTAGAACCAGTCGGTTCTAGGTGGGCGGTATGTTAAGGACTGCATTGATAAGTTATTATCTAAGTGCTTCGAGTTGCTTCTACAAGCGAAGTTTCTCCTCCCCTTCCTTACCTTACCCCTTCCTCTACCACTACGGTAGCTAGCCAGCTACCCAGTCAGTCTGGTGGAAGCCCTCCACTTGTAAACACCGCATCTCGTCTCGTAACCTGTTTCAAGGTAATTCAATCGTTGTTTCATTCTATGGATTTCAAATTCTCATGGTCCTCCTAAGTATAGTATAAATCTCGTTACAACCCCCAACAATAGCCATGGGCTCTGTTCAATCGGATAGAGATAAGCTGCGTTCTCCTGGGCTCTCTTTGTAAGAGTGACCTTAGTTTGTAAGACCTACAGTTTAGGTGGGTTCCATACCACCGGGAAGTGATTTTACAACCGAGAACAGAGTCTCTTTTGCTGGCCAATCTAATCGCTCACCCTTACAAAGAGTGCTCAGGAGAATGCAGCTTATCTCTATCTGATTGAACAGATACCTGCTACGGCTCACGGCTATCACTTCTCTAATTAATATTATACTATATAATAATTGAAATCATAGGGATAATTATGATTTATTATCTATACCTGCTAGTATATCTAATCAATCTATTCACAGAGTAAAATTTCAGCCAAATCTAGGTATTTTTAAGGCTGATGCTCAAGAGAAGCTCCCTCGGAATAAGAAATTTCTTGTCTCTCCAGCTGCCTTATCTGTTATGCAACCCGCGTGACCCCAAACTACTCAGTACTCCCCATTCTGGTGACGTCATCTTTGTTCTTAATACAATATGTATCACTAGTTCACTGCCAAGGTCAAACTTTTTGGTCTCAAGGTCACAGACTGTCAAAGTGAAGGTCACAGCCTTGCAGCTCACTTACACTTTTTTCTATGCATGAAATAAATTATTGCTTCGTCAATATTGATTGAAGTGACTTATCTACAATACAAGCAGTTTTTCAATTTATATATTTCAATTTTCAAAATTTTCAAACTAATTAAGTGATGTATAAATTCATTACTTTTTTAGTATTACATGTATTGTCATGAAATGTAGTTATATTGATCTATAAAACTCATTTATATAACATGTATTACACATATATTACACAAAAATTACACATATATTACGCATATATTACAGAAAGATAAAAGTCAAGAGGAAAACTTTTGCGGTTATGGATAGAATAGAAAGTGAATATTTAGTAACTTTTGTATTCAAGGAATCGGTTATTTTGAAGTGAATATAATATGTAACAATTCTCATGCACGGAAGTGTGTGCAACGTGAGTCCGACTTGTATCATAATTTTTTTTATGTTTATAATTACTTAGATTATTGTTACTCGAATATACTGCTCTATAATACTCTAATATATTATACAGAGTAATTCAAAATGATCTTCAAGATTACATTACATAAATTCAGGGAAGAAAAAGCATTTTACTTACAAGGATGAAACAAGTACTGCTTGTAAGAGCGATTCATACAGTTTTTCCACAAATGGGAAGTTAATCAGCTTCATTTTCCGGCAAAAAGGTTTTTCTGTACATTTTAATAGCAAGGTTGTACAATACCATCACAACTTTGCCTCATTGATGGATAGGACGCACATTTTAAGGTGATCGCTCAAAATACGTTAATATTACTTTATCTACTGTCTACGCTTAGCGAGCGGGTTAACTGTTGATTAAATACCCAATATATAATAATAATATGTATATATAATAATAATAATAATATGTATATATGATAGTAATAATATGTGGGAAAACTGCTTAAATTGCTTTGTTGTACTGTACTTGTTTAATTTCGTAAGTGAAATACATTTTACACTGAATTATTGTAGTTCTGAAGACCATTTTAAAACGCCTTTTATTATATACACCCATATTATATTTAGTACTATCCTTCATTGATTCTTCTTTCATTCTTTACTTTATTTCTTCTTTCATTCTTTACTTAATTTCTTCTTTCATTCTTTACTTAATTTCTTCTTATATTCTTTACTTTATTTCTTCTTTCAAGTTTTACTTAATTTCCAACTACTTTACTTAATTTTTCTTTTCAATTTTAGAGATTTAGCTTTTTTTAAATTTAACTATTGATTGCTAGAAATTCAATTATTGAACGTTTAAAGAAAGTTAACTATTCTTTTCTTTCAAATTTCTGAAGTTTAGTTTTTGTTGTAAACTTATTTTTTTTAATTGCATTACTAGCTATTGATTAAAGTACAGACTCCCATCCACACACAGGTTTCGGCCTTCTTGGATGAGTCTCATGACTAATTTATTATTTTACATGTTAGCTATATTTAGATATGTTTGTGTTGTTTATGTATTTATATTATTTAATATCTGATATCTATGATGTCTTTTTTTGTTATGTTCGAATTGGTGAATGATATTTTTCTTTTTCTAAAATGTTTCATTCATTAAAGAAATTTTAATTTGAAAATTCATTAGTAGCATAATTCAATATTACTGCTATTTGACTGATTCGATTTAAATAGATTAAACGTTGATTTTCCGCTTGGAAATACGAGTGAATATCCTTTGAGCTTGAGCAGTTCAGTTGAAAATTGAACGAATATTTTAAATATTAATTAATGAAAAACCTTATTCAACATTATAATTTTGATATTCGTCAGAATTCAGTATCAAAATGCAATATGATACATTTTTCTTAGGAGTTGAAAACTCTTAAGAGACTACTCCACAGTAATCATACTTTTTTCTTTATTAAAGTATTAGAGAAAAATGATATTTCTCCACACAATAAATTTTTGAAATTGGTATATTGTGAAATATCAAATAGTAACTGTTCAAGCATTTACTTTTTTCTCCTCGTTAGGATAGCTCACAACTGTGTTTGTATTGCTGTTCTCAGTCATTTGATCCTAACGTCTTTTTTTTTTGTTCTTTTTCAGATGTTATCCGATATACGTAACGACGACAAAGGAACATTGCTGTCAGAAGTGTCATGTGAAGAGGATTGACTGTTATAAGAAGTATTGTATCAAAACAAACCGTATTGCTGCTAGATATGATAAAAAATCTACTTGCATCGACAAAAAGGAATTTGGGAACTCATTGTTTCCCATTGTCAATTGATTTAAAGTAGGGTTTCTGGAACTCAGTTAAGTTATAACATTAACAACTATCAAATTTTAAATGATACATTTGTTACATATCGAGTATTACTTTATTATTTACTTATTACTTTTTTTCGGAGGGTGAAGCCCACATAGGTCTGATACCAGTGCGTGGGTAATGAATTGGATGATGGTGATTGATGAGTTGGACCCACAGTTTTAGGTGGGTTCCGAACCACGGGGAAGTGATTTTACAGCAGAGAACAGTCTTTTTTGCAGGCCAATCCAATCGGTCACCCTCACAAAGATGGCCCAGGAGTTTTGTAGCTTATCTCTGATTGAACTGATACCTGCTATGGCACTCGGCTATCACTTCCCCCTACTTTTTTTATATCAATTAATTTCTAGATTATTACAGTACCCCATTCGATAAGGAAGACAAATGTGGATTTATTAACATAACAGCTGTTATGAGAAGTATTTTTTTTCTATTTTGAGGCCACATAGGACCACTTTAGTCAATATTTCAGTCATTTCTACATCCTCGCATCAGCCTAGATTCTAACTTCTTTCTCCAATATTCCTTCATTCTATCAGATCGTTGTTTTCTGATCTCCTCTGAAACCTCTGCTGTCCTTTGTCTTTCTGCTCTTTCAATGTTAAACTTATTTGTTCGTAACATTTTGTTAATTTTTATTTTATCTGGAGCATCTTCAATTCTCAGACCAATTTCTTGAAGATCCTTTAAAATTTGTGAAACATAAATTCCTTGGGTTTTCTATTAATATTCCTCATGACTAATTGTTTTAAGGTTCTGCTAACGGGCATCCTGAGTATGTGGAAAAAATGGGAAATTCTTCGTTTCTTCATGACGCTGATAATTGGCTCTATATTACTGTAAACTGTTACATTTGTAGTGATTCCCCAGGCACCGTCTTTTTGGTAACTTTTGTTTATGCATGTCCTAATAATTCTTCTTTCGATTTTAAGTAGTTTGTCAGTTTTAGTATTATTTTTTATCTGGAAAAGGGTTTCGCAGGCGTAGAGTGCTTCTGGAAGAACTACAGAATTATTATTAGAAATTATTGAGAAGTATTCTATTATACAGGTATTGAAGTATTGTATTTAATTGCAATTCCGATGTTTGAGATTAAAGTGTTCCTTGTTCAAATGAACATAAACTCCGATGAGATTAAGGAAGACCAATTCAAAGTAGAAAAGCCATATGTTGAAAACAAAGGATGACGGCTAAAAAAAAAAAAATCCTGTGCCAAATTGAAGTTTCAAATTCTTTACTAAATATTTACATATTACGTCATTTAAAAATATTCAAATTACATATAAAATTCTTGTAAAATGGAACAGACATATAATTAGCAATTAAGGTTGGGTATGGATACAAAATTAATCTCAATATCAAGGTTTGAAGGTCGTATAATTTGAGAGGATTATTATTATAATACTTCTGATACATCCGTTGCTAATTTTTCTCTTCTATTTTCCAACATTCAAATTTATCTGTATAATAAAACTGAAAATTTATTAGTTCGGTCTAATAGTCAAAATAACTATATTGGTTGAGCAAGTTATAAACTTGTTCAGTTCATTTTCATCTTGCAGAATTACCCTTCACACTCTACACTTGTTTTTATTGGTTCACTTCTCAAAACAAGTCGTTGGAGCGAAATATTACAGATCATCCACTAACTTGATTGTTCCCATGTAACGGCATGTATAAGGCAGTAATGAACTACATGACTACAAAATAATAAAGAGCCAACGTGCAGATGAGATCCGTGTTTTATGATCATGCATTGCTGTAAGTTACCTGTTATATGCCGTATAAAGGCAAACTCTAATGAAACTTGAATCTGGAACAATTTTGAGTCTCATCACCTAAAAATAATTATTGTTGAAGGAAGTTTTATTTAGTACTTTCATCGAATAGAGGTATAAAAAATGACTTTTTGTGGTTTGTTGGAGGTAATATCATAGCCCAACCATCAAGAAGACTAGTCACTGTGATGACCCGGTTTAGTCCAGCTTTTGCTGTACATCGGTGTACGTTGCAGGTAGTTGGTGTACGTTATAAACAGACTGCGCTACTGTCGCAGATTTCCTTATTCTATGGTAATATGTATGAAACTGGTATAGGATGGGTTATTCAAATTCGGTCCAAAAACAATTTTTTATGATTTAATGCCAATGTTTCATCTATATTTTCCAACTCCAGGGCTATGACAATTACAAAAATAAATATTATGAAAAAGTTATAATTAAATGAAGTTCATAATCTACTTTCTTTTACTGTCTGCATAGAGCTTTAATTATGAAGCATAGAGCTTTAGAATTTAAGTTTTTATTGTAAATTCAACGACTTGCTGTCAATTTTTAATTGTGAGTAAATAATATTACTCCTCACTATTAGCCAAATGTTTTCTAGTCATCCTAAAGGCCTTGAAAATGAGTCTCCATGAATCGAAAATGTTTGGCCAAAAGTGAGTAGAGATATTATTTATTCACAATTAAAAATTGACTGCAAGTCGTTGAATTTAAAATATAAAGTTAATATTAATAACACAGATCGTTATGGAACAATAAATCCAAAAATTTAACTTCAGAATTTTTCTTGGTGGGCTTGGCATAGTAGATACAACTCTGTCAGCTCATTGAGGAAAGTAATCGCAGCCTACCTCACTCCTCGTTTGCATAGTACGCTATTTGGATTATTACAAGCTGATGTCTGAAAAGTCACCTACAGTCGAAATCGGCTATGGTACTATACATACTTACTGCCCACACTTTCATAAATATTTTCCAGTCAAGTTCATCAAAATCCAAAATTTATGCTGAGTAAATGAACAATAAATTTGTTACGTTATTTGCAAATAATGTAAGTTTGATATCGCCTCGGCTGCTAGATAGAGCTAGGGTGTCCTTGCTTAGTGTCGGTTCCTCTGGTCGGCTGACCGCGGCATCCAGAATGATTGGTCTTTGTTAGTGGGGAATGCAAGACCCCGCTTAAGCTTGAGTATATCAGAGCCCCAGTTAGGTCTGCTGTTGGAAGCAAGACCCCACTTAAGCTCTGGATATATCAAGCCCCGGTTAGGTGCTTGCTGTAGGTTGGGAAAAGAATACAAGTCTGGTTAGTATTCACAAAATTAGGTTTTCAGAAGCACATCTAGCACCTTGAGAAACCCTGAGCAGTAAGCTCTAAATATTGATAGTGAAATTGATTCCATCCAACTTGATGTGGTAATTCAATGATTCAGTAATTTGATAAACAGATGATCCACACACTATAAGAGTAAGTGACCAGCTTATATAGCTAGTCACTTCAGAAAACATGTGTGAGAGATTATGCTTGAGTTGTAGTGAAAAAGAATGATGATACTTGGCGTTATCTAGCGGCTGGTTGGTTAAACATAGTACTGTGGCCAGATGTGGCCAAACACAGTACTGTGACTAGAATAAGGTGAAAAGTGAAAATGGGGCTGGTGTCAATTCCTCCCTGCTTCTGAGAACCTTATTCTAGGTTTTATTGAACAAAATACAGAGTTTGAATGATTGGATAAGTTGATGAGCAATACAAGTGGCATGAATCGGAAGTAAAATAAAATACTAACAAAGTAAGTGGCATAAGTTTGAAATTACAAGTGGCATGAGTTGAAAAACAATTAGCAGGTTAGAAAAACAATAAATCTTAAAACTAAGTAGTAGGTGCTGGCCGCATGTTGTCTTGGTGCACCTTGATGGTTTCACTGTTATCCTTGACCCATTGAACGGCTCCTTGGATTCGGGTGATGGTGTATGGGCCTTTCCATCTATGAGCTAGGCCAGCATTGAAGTTCCTTGCCTTGTTTGAAAGAGCGTGGTTCCGGATCAACACAAGGTCACCCAGTTGGTAGGAGGTGGTGGTGATAGCATCTGGGTCAGGTCTTAGATTGTGTGTCTGGTTGGCAGCTCCTTGGTGTCCAGCCAAGTCATCATCATAAGAGAGAAACATGATGTGTTCCCGGAGGGCAGGTGGTACAACCATATGCCAGTAAGAGTCATGTGGCTGTACATTTTTCTTCACTAGTTGATTGTGGATACAGTAGCTTGTCAGAAAGAATCGATTAGTGTCAGTCTTCTCATTGGCCAGTTTGGCTTGAAGGTCTGTCCATTGTTGGATTGAGTGTGCTAGGTGTTGGTGAGCTGCCTGAGCATGTGAGAGTTCTTTGAGAAGTTGGTTTCTTGATTCAATCTGGTTCAATGTGGGTGGCTCTACTAAGTTTGGTTGGTCTTCAAGAGGCATCCCTTTTTTGGATTTATAACACTTGTCTCCTACCATGTTACTGGTGGGGTTTCATGACAGTGCCTCTAACAGTTGGTTGCTGGTTGCCTCAAGGGTAGTGGTCACTGCAGTGGTTGCTGGAGGTGGGGCCACTGGTGGAGCAGGTGGATGTTCTGCTGGTGGATCAGGTGGTGGTTCTGCTAGTGAAGCAGGAGTAGGGGCCGCTGGTGGGGCCGCTGGTGAAGCAGGTGTAGGCCTCACAGGAAGTGTGGGTGGCAGTATGGGCAGCTGCACAACTGGGGCCTTGAAGAGAGCTGGGTCAGTTGCTGGAGTGATGGCTGTGTGATCACTTATTGGACCAAGTTGAGCAGCTGTGAGATTAGCAGCGATGGTTGTTTTGGTAGGTGGCATTGCTTCTATCAGTGGTGAAGGAGGAGTTGGCCTCACAGGAAGTGTAGGTGGCAGCATGGGCAATTGCACAACTGTGGCCTTGAAGAGAGCTGGGTCAGTTGCTGGAGTGATGGCTGTGTGATCACTAGCTGAACTGAGTTGGGTAGCCTTGGGCTCTTCTTGGCTGTTGGCAGTAGTGGCCGGGCTGGTGGCTGGTGAGACTCCTGTGGAGGCTACACTTAGGGTGGAGAGGATTATTGGTGAACAGGTGGGTGGCAAATGTGTTGGCTTCATAGTGACATCTGGTGGTGTGCTAGAAGTTGGTTTCAGTTCTGGTGGGGCTCCTGTGTCTTTGGCTGGAAAGTTGGAGCCTAATTCTCTCCAGTTGTGTCGTTTCCCTGCCTCCTTGACTTCAGTACCGGACAATCTCGGTGGAAGTGATACTCTGGGCAGAAATTACACTTTGGAGCTGATAGTGTGTGTTTGGCTGGTGGTGCAGGTGGAGCAAGTGGCTTTGCCTTAGGTCGTTGACTCAGATCATTCTCAAACTCATTTGCTAATGAGATCAAGTCTTCAAGATCTCTTGGTCGAGCAGCTCGAACCAGCATCCTGAGTTCAAGTGTCAGCTGATTGATTAGCAGAGAGATGATCTCTTCTTCTGCTAGGGCTGACCCAAGTCGTTTCTGAAGTTGAATCTTTTGGCGGAGGAATTTTTCAACTGGTTGGTTATTTTTTTGATTGGTTCCATAGAACTCCTTATGTGCCTCCGCTATTCTCTGATTTCCTGAAAATTTGGATTGGAGGCGGGCCTGGAGCTTCTTCCAATCAGTAATGAATTCTCCATACTCATGCCACCAATTAGCAGCATCATCATGTAGCTTTGCACATATGAAGTGAAGCCAGGAATATGTGGGTACTTGGTGGTTTTGTAGGATAACTACACATTTTTCTATGAATGTGGCTGGATCCTCATGGAGCCATCCATGGAACTCGGGAAGTAGAGCAGCCAGGTTGAGTGATGAATTGCTCATGGGCGACAGGTAGGTTGGTGCTTGTGCCATATAGGGTGTGTGCTGTACTTCCGCTGTAGTAGTGGAGGCCAGGTTTTGGGCCATGGAGATGGCAGAGACTGGGTCTGCCATTGTACTGATTGTGTCAGGAACTGTGGTTGAACAAGTAGCATGGACCTGTGTTGTCAGGAGACCAGCTGGATCAGTGGTGGTTGTTGAGCTTCCTGCTGCAAATTGGTCAGGGAGCGGTCTAGTAGTGTCTGTCTCATTCCTAGTCACAACCATGTTTATGTCTTGGGCGCCACTGGGGTCTACTGTCCCCAGAACAGTGATGAAGTGAGCTGCTGCAGTGGACAATCGGGTCACTACACATCCATGTAGTATGGCCCCACGTTGGGCGCCAAAATTGATATTGCCTCGGCTGCTAGATAGAGCTAGGGTGTCCTTGCAAGCAGCTTAGTGTCGGTTCCTCTGGTCGGCTGACCGCGGCATCCAGAATGATTGGTCTTTGTTAGTGGGGAATGCAAGACCCCGCTTAAGCTTGAGTATATCAGAGCCCCAGTTAGGTCTGCTGTTGGAAGCAAGACCCCACTTAAGCTCTGGATATATCAAGCCCCGGTTAGGTGCTTGCTGTAGGTTGGGAAAAGAATACAAGTCTGGTTAGTATTCACAAAATTAGGTTCTCAGAAGCACATCTAGCACCTTGAGAAACCCTGAGCAGTAAGCTCTAAATATTGATAGTGAAATTGATTTCATCCAACTTGATGTGGTAATTCAATGATTCAGTAATTTGATAAACAGATGATCCACACACTATAAGAGTAAGTGACCAGCTTATATAGCTAGTCACTTCAGAAAACATGTGTGAGAGATTATGCTTGAGTTGTAGTGAAAAAGAATGATGATACTTGGCATTATCTAGCGGCTGGTTGGTTAAACATAGTACTGTGGCCAGATGTGGCCAAACACAGTACTGTGACTAGAATAAGGTGAAAAGTGAAAATGGGGCTGGTGTCAAGTTAACCAAGTGATTTCCATCTATTCTTTACAAGGAATAACTTTTCTATACTGCATATCCTTCAATATTTCAGTCAATCAATAAAATTGAAGAACTTCTAAGGAAATGATTCACAATAAATTTGACACATCTTTGGAAATGATGCAACCAAGTGATTTACATCTGTTCTTCACTAGAAATAAATTTGTGTAGGAAACACCTCCACAATGAACACTAGGTGAAGTCTTCTAGAGCTCTTGAGCTTTTTTCCTATTGCTGATGATGCCCACATGATCCCGAGACTTGTGCGTGTGTAATGAGGTGAATGATTACACATAAATGCCTGACGGTGGAGCGGGATTCGAACCCACCACTTAAATGACAGCAAGCTGAAGTTGCAACGCTCCAACTAACTGCGCTAAGCGGCCCGCCGACAGCTCCTGACAGTGTTGGTAACAATCAATCATTTATTTACAAGTTCCAAATAAAGGTCCCGCTAAACCTTGTGGGTTTTTCAGCAGGTGCCAACACCTCCATGATTCACCTTTGACAAGTAGAGTCATGTAGAGCTCATTATTGATCCTATAGGTTAATTGCATTCCTGGATTTCTTGTTCCATGACGAACTGAGTTGTTAATATTAACTTTTTTGGTGAATTTAATGACTTGCAGTCAATTTTTAATTAAGAATGAGTAATATTCTACTCACTTTCCCAATAGAATGTTGATGAGGTTGAGGGCATGTTTAATGTTGTATAGCTCTTTGATCTATAGCTGTTGTGATGCTAACCTAGCCGCAATATCCAACCAGTGATTATTCCATGACGACAATCATCATCAAATCATGTTAGAATTAATTAAAAACCCAAGAAGTTGTCGAATTCCACTTTATTTGTTACACAAATTACAGTACCATGGTTTCAGGGTACCTACCCCATCCTCAGCAAGACTGATTTGAAACTAAAGGAAGAAGCAAGGAAGCCTCTGAAGAAAAATGTATACAAGAGCTACTTGATCATGGAGATAGCAGAAACAATAATAATAATTTATAACAAGAATGACTTAATTCTAGCTTAAAATTATATTTGGTATTTTTGGTATTTAATTATTGAACAAATTTGACCGAAATGGTAAACATGCCAAAATAAGCTGCCAACCCAACAACTTGAACAGGTGGCTAATTTAAAATCATATTTTAACATCCTAACCTAATGCACTAGATTAAAGGTATTACTAAATTGACCAAAACTATGACTATATGACTATTATTGACCAAAACTCATTAATTACATTAAATTCAACATTGACAATAAAAATGATTCCTAATCTAAGGCACAAGATTAAATAAATAAATAATGAGGCCCTATTTAGCCCATAAACTCTAGGATGTCTGGCCTAATCTGTTTTGTCCAGGGTGTCTTTGGCTAACCTGGTTATAAGGTGATAATAATTACAACCTAAACTTAATAATACTCCCAGCTCAAAAAAGTGCCTCATCCTCTGAAATGTGAAGTTTTAGTTAACATTAAAAATTTTCATTAAATTACTAAACTTAATTTACATTAAATTAACCTGGTTATAAGGTGATAGTAATTACAACCTAAACTTAATAATATTCCCAACTCAAAAAGGTGCCTCATCCTCTGAAATAACCTATTTTGTATCCACTGAACCAAATTTACCCATTTCAATCTAAAAAGTTAAGTTATTCACTAATAAGTTATTCTCACTTCAAAGATAACAAATATCCTAATCTAAAGCTCTAGATTAAAGGTATTATTAAAAATAAAAGTATGGGGTCTTAATTAACCCACACTCTAGTATATTTAGCCTACTCTTATTGTTCTAGATGATCTTGAACTAACCTGCTTATATTGCTGTTAATGAAGTCATTATGGTCATTCAAACTAATGATTGAAATGTCCTTTTCTATTTTATGAATCTCTATTGCCTCTAAAACGTTCATTAATCTGCTCTTTTGGCAAAAGTGAAGTATTTCCATGTTGTTTTTTGGGTCGAAATTATGTCCACTTTCTATTAGATGGTCTGCAAAGTTGGAATTCTTGTTGCCTATTCTCCAAGCTGTGGTGTGTTCCTTGATTCTTGTGTTGAAAGGTCTCCCAGTCTGCCCCACATAACAGGAATTGCAGTCAGCACAGTTCAGCTTATACACTCCACTTTTTTCACCATCATTTATGGGGTCCTTGGAGGAGTTCATCAAGTGATTGAGGATTGGAGTGGATTTGAAGGCCACTTGTAGTCCTTCTTTTCTGATGATGTTTCCAAGTTGTTGTGAAATGTTTCCAATATAGGGAAGTGTGATCCAGTTGCCTTTGGGGTCCCCTTCTTTTTGTGAATAGACTAGATGGATGGCGTCCTTCTTTTTTATTTTGTTTAGAAGATTCATTATAGTATTTGAGTGTTATCCATTGTTTTTAGCTATTTGAAGGATGATTCCGAGTTCTTTGTTGTAGTTTTCAGAAGACATTGGGATTCTGGTCAATCTGTTGAGGAGGGAATAGAAGGCTGCCAGTTTGTGATGAAATGGGTGGGAAGAGTTCATTGGAATTACTGTGTCAGTAGTTGTAGATTTCCTGTAGATGCTGAAGTGGTGTTTGTTGTCCTTTATGACTATTGTGAGGTCTAGGAAGTTCAACTGATGATTCTCTTCAATTTCTTTAGTAAATTTCAAGTTTGGATGTGTATTGTTCAGCTCCTGGAAGAAATTATCTAACTGTCTTGTTGAACCTTCCCAAAGACAAAGAATGTCATCTACATATCTAAACCAGTACTTGATATTTTTCTTAAACCCAAAAGTTCCAATTAATTTCTCTTCAAAGTTATCCATGAAAATTTCAGCCAGAAGAGGTGAGAGGGGGGATCCCATGGCTAGGCCATCTTTCTGTCTGTAGAACTTCCCATTGAATTTAAAGAAATTCTGTTCGGTGCACAGTTCCAATAAAGTTTTGAGTTCCTCTTTTTCTTCTTCATTATTGTCTTGAAATGTTGTAGATTCATCTAGGATGTGATTGGCCAGTTGAAGACTCTCCTGAATGGGGACACTGGTGAAGAGGTTGGAAACATCAAATGAAACTAGTTTGCTATTGTTGTACCCAATTATGGATAAGTTCCACAACATCAATATTCACTCTACTAATTATATTAAATCATGTTAGGTTCTTTTAAACTTTCTACCAGCTATTAATTCCTTTTCAATGCTTCAAGTTATAATTTCTATTGAATTAATGGTATATTTTCAGTCCTTATTGTTTCTTCTCCCACATTTTCGTACTTTTATTATTTTATGTTTCCTCCAATTTTTTTAATTTTCTGATTCATTTTTTATTACGTCAATTCATGCCATCTTTGGATCATATGATACTCCTGTGTGCCGACATAATTATTTCATAATTAAATTATTTGCATGCAGTATTATTTCTGCAGACATTTCTGATAGTCAAGTTGAACTTAGTATTTTTTCTTTGTAACTTCTTGGTTTCTCAAGTAAGAATTGTTTGTTCTATAATTATTATTTTTTTTATCATGTATAATTTTTTCCTGTTTATCTTTTTGCTTGTTTGTATTTGCGGAAATAAAGATTATTATTATTATTATTAGACGTAAAACTCTCAAAGTGGAAGACGCTGAGTAAAGATGGTTCATTTTTTGGACTTGTTCTTGTTTGCCCACTTCAAACATTTTCATTTTTTGGGCGAATTCAGCTTTTCTCTTTTGACTCCATTTTGTTCCAACTTTTGGAGGTTTTGTCTCTGGTATAACTTCCTATCTATAAAGTTTTATTCATGTTTTTTCCTATTGTAAATTTCTTTGTTGACTATTTTGGCCAGTACTAGGTGTTTTTTATCATTTCGATTTATTATTATTATTATTATTATTATTATTATTGTTATTATTATTATTATTATTAAAAATTAACTGCAAGTCATTAAATTCACCAAAGAAGTTATGGTTAATTGCCTTCATTAAGGCCGGAGTTAGGACTCAAGTCCCTCTCCCTAATGTTGTTGGGAGTCATGACCTTCAAAATCTCCTCAAAGCTCCTCCGGAACTTTGCTTGGAAGGGAAGAAAAGAGTGGGGGCAGAAGGTGATCTCGTAAAATAAGTTCAAAAAATCTCAAATTGTGACCTCACCCCAAAACTTTTCATCTGGGATCGCCCTTGATGACAAATTTGATGATAAAATACGAAGGAATAAGTAGCCCGAATCTGTTGACTTGGTGTTTGGCATTTATTGAAAAACGACCAGAAATAAGTGGAAGTTATGAGAGACGTGTCTGGTGCATCCGCCCACCCGATGCAGCAGATTTTTATAAACGAGAGACATGTCAAATGCTTCCGGGTGTTTGGCAGCAAAGAATGGCCACCCGGTTTCTGGCTAAGCCTTTTGGGAGTGAGATTCTTCTCCTTTTCTCGGTCTCGGACATTGAGAATCGACTGCCAATTAGGGTGAAAGCTCGGCTATACCCTTTTCTTATTGGTCAGGACGCCTCTGGCTGTGCTAGGCTCTGCTGCGGCCAAGCACTACGGCAATCGATAGGCCAATTTGACATCCGACAGATTGCAAGACCTCACTTCGCTTTGCTATCGATTCGGTATTGACAGTTCGGTTCAGTGCGATTGATGCTTTTTTCACGAACTCTTTTTCTCACACTCACACCCATAATTGTGTTTAATTCTAATTCTTAATCAAGTTTAAATTGATTGTAAATAAGCTTTAGTTAAATCTATAATTATTCTTGTTTTAGTTGCTTGTTTAGTTTTAGTGTTAATTTAATTTTTCTTTTTCTCTATTTTCCGTCCAATTACTTAGTTTTTTCTCGGAATCATATTAAGTTTAATAATCAATTTCAACTATCAACTCATTCACTTTCATTGTATTCTGGGAGTTATCTTACTAAAATGTATTCTTTTATTCTATATAAACTTATTCCATAGAGTTCACTGGTAGGCTGAGTGTAAGATAGGGCTATTTTGCCCTAACTCCGCCCATTTGTGTAAATGCATCACCTTGATTTTATTACAATTCATTTATTTTGCAAATATTCTTATTAATGTCAGTAGTCAAACTTACAAAACTTGGACTCATGTGGGCATCATCAGCAAAAATAAGTACGATCTACTACTCTGCACATCTATACACAATTTCTTCAGTTATTTCAGAAAATGATTTTTGTTATGTAATTTATTTTTGCGACATCCGCATGACGGCCATTAACAATACTAACTTCGTTATTAAGTGATTATCGATTGCAATATAAATGCATATATTGCCATCATTTATATAATTATATATAAATATTTATATTTTAATTCATAGAATATATCATTTCGATCTGGTGTTATATCTAACATATTTTTGTGACTTTACCCACACTTAAATCTTTTAGATTCCTTCGTTACATCCTGTAATTTCGGTGAATTTGTTTGTAGGTGGCAATAGCTATCTGGCAGCAAAGGTTTGACTGATACAATACTTATTCAAATAATATAAGATTTAAAAGTTAATCAACATTTTAAGAGCTACAAGTTCACAAAAAAAGGAGTAATCGAGTCTATTCACACAAAAGTGTGAGTAAAATTTTAATCTTCTTGCATATACTCTTAATTTCAAATTATTTATTGCATTCACTAAAAGTTTCTTCAATTTCTCTGAAAAAAATCATTGGTACAATACCTGAATGTCATAATTTATGAATCCTATTCACTTATACAGAAAAATACTTATCTATTTTGATTTACTTATCTCTTTTTATTTACTGTGACTGATTTGTCTTGGCTTACAAATCTTTTCTTATGTATTTTTATTTATCAATTTACTGTGAGCTTTGCTTGAAATATTAAAAATAGTTCGACAATGATCGTTAATTCCACTTTTGTGACTTAATAGACTTGAAAAACTCCTTAAAACGATTTACTATCAAATGAATTGTGCTAAATGTTAAAATGATGTTTAAATATGTAACCGAAATACGTTTATATATTTTTTATTAGCACGATAGTCTTAATAATCATTATTCTTGAATAATTTATCTGTTTATTGATGAGTGTTTACCGGGCTGATGAACCATTATCACTGTATGATATCACTGTATTATCACTGAGTGGCCGTAGCCGAGTGGGTTAAGTGCTGGTTTGCTAACCCAAAGGTCACGGGTTCGATCCCAGTTCTGACCGAAAGATTTTACCTCGGGCCACTCCCGTGTTTCGGAGGACACGTTAAGCTGTCGGTCCCGGCTGCCTAAAAACAGTCGTTAAGTCACGTCAGAGGCCCTGAACTTATTCAGGTGCGACCTGATAACTCTGACACCAGACCTGAGCCAGCCAGGTCACACGATATTATTATTATTATTACTGTAGATATCTGCTTATTACTGTGATTTGGTGTTGGCTATTGAAAATTCTGCTTAGAGAGTGGAAAAAATGTTTTCAGTGGTGAATGAAATACATTTTGAAAATAAAAGAGTGGGCTATCTTGTTCTAAGTCGAAATTTGGCTTCTCCCTCTTGTTGAAGAAATTTTAGATTACTGGAAAAAAATGTAATGGAAATAATAATTTATATTTGGAGTTTTCATCTTTGTAGAATCATTTAATTCTCAAATTTTCAGTGTTATTGGAATTAAATACATTTATATTCATCACAAAATACAGTAGGAACATTTAGTCTGGGCGCGTGGCTCTGGTTTCACTACTAGCCGTCTTGTTAAAAGTTGACTAGTTGACCTTGAAGACATCTGCAGCGTCGCATGGGCCACATGTTTTTAGAAATGAGCGATAAACACTCCCCTCGCCATAGCTGACTACCAAACGGCCGTGCGCCCAGACTAAATGTTCCTACTGTACCTGGAACCTTGAAAATTACTTTGTTCTCTAACACATTAACAGGGAATTAATTTATAATAATTCCACTAAGATATCTACGTCTTAATAAACACATTTCAACGATTAACTTTTAAATGAACGTAGTAGACAAAACATGCTGATAACACTGTAATTATAATTATTTAATAGTTTTTACAGCTATTAATTTTCTATGAACTTACCATGACAATGGTTGAATTTAATAAATGGGATCATTATTCAGTTAGCATAGGTAATTAAAGAAGTAATGTGACTGATACGATTTAGAATAGAAATGTATGGAAATTAGCTGTTTCAAACTGCATGATGTGTTGAAGGAAGGATGTGTAACCAAAGGTTCAATGTGATGTACAGTAAACTAAGTGAAGTACTAGACTATTATATTTTGAGCGAGAAAAGACTTATTGTATTTTGTCTAAATCGAATAAATTATGTATATGATGATGTTTACAATTTTTCAATTCTCCTTGAACAATATTATTCTAGGAATTTGATGTATTTTTATTTCATTCATTGGAATATTTATAAAAATTTTGTGGTGATTTCAATAGAGCTTATTCATACATGGATGAGAAAAGAACGATATTTTATTTCTAGTTCCACATGATTCCAATTTTGTTAAAAAATACTCAATTGAACAAAATTTAAATACAACATTATATTTTATTTATTTTTGAAATCTTGTCCATAAATGAAACACAATACTATTCAACTTTGTGCTACATGCTTCAGAAATCCCTCATATCCAGGACTAGTGTGGTTCCTGCATTACATGCCTGTTCTAGGTCTACCAAGTCAGCCATGACGCTACAACACTACTGGTTCCAATTTGGTTGGTTAGTAAAACGTTTTGTTGTACTAAAATTAGTTCATTATGTCGGATTCAGATGAGATGGGAAGTGTTATTTCACCTCAAAAGAAACGAAAGAAGTAAGTTAAAAGTAAGTAAAGACTATCAACGAGATATAATTAAGAGAGCAAGAGTGAAAAACGAGCCCTATGTTAACTACTAAAACGATGTACTAAATACCGTTAAAAGTACATGGAAATAAAATTCAGCAGTCAAGTAGGCTCAGAGTAATTTTTTCTAGCGAATTGTTTTGTTAATGAAATCTGGAAAATCTACTACCAAGCTATTTTCTTCCATGAAATGAGAGCTCTATTGAAATGGTTTTGAGAGTGATCATAATAATTTAATGGAAATTCGAGCTCACAACGGAAATATCATTTCTAATGCCAGTCTCTTCAATTTGATCGAATCAGGAGACTAATGATTGGCAAAAAATAATTTCCTACTGGATTGACGTTCAAGTCTTCAATTACTGATGCCAGTGAATTTCAATGCAACGGAAATTGACAGGAAATGCCGAATCTCCTTTTATTCGCTTGAAATTGAAATTCTTTTCCTCTGCTCTGATTTTCATTATCACTCAATTTTCTGATTCGTCGCAGATACGGGTGGAATAGATGTTATGAATGCAAATGAAGCAACCTATTACTAGAGGAGAAGGAATCTCGTGTGATTTCCTGGGGGCTTACACGGTCGACACAGGCAGCAAGCATTGTGCCACCAGCTGCGGAATGATATCACTTTTGCTTGCTAAACCGCCGTTACACCCAGATTTTTTTGGAAGATGAAGCCCACATAGGTCTGAGACCTGTGCGTGGGTAATGAGTTGGATGATGGTGATTGATGAGTTGGGCCTACAGTCTTAGGTGGGTTCCGAACCACCGGGAAGTGATTTTACAGCAGAGAACAGTGTCTTTTTTGCTCCATAACGATCTGCGTTGTTAATATTAACTTTTTGTTGTAAATTTAACGACTTGCAGTCGGTTTCTAGTCTAAGTTCATAATGTATTTGTGAGTCTGGTCTGTTCGACCCTACTGCAAGTCGTTAATTTACAACAAATAGTTCATTAAAAATTTAAAATGAAACACTAAATCAATCTAATGGAACAAAGAAAGTGGTTGTAATGATATATTTTGCTTGAGATTTCAGAGCGAAAAATGTCAAGTCAATCCATTTCAATCACATGATAATAAAATCAATGACATTATATCAGTGATAATGAATGATAATTATAATTATTCATTAAAAAAATCGATCAATGGATAAAAAATCCTGTGTAAAAAAGCATTACAAAACACATGAATAAAACTGCCAACTTTTTCCGGAAAAAATGGTCAGTGTTTAACGACAACAATGATTTTACTAATAGGATATAAAACAAATGGAACTAGTCTATGAATAGTCTATGTGTGTGTCAACGAATACGCTTACGAAAACATGGGAATGCATTTAGCCGAGGTGGATAATAATTATCTTATTGATGTCAAATCGCACTTGTATACAAACTGACCTTTCATGCGGCGGTAGCGCGGAGCTTTCATGCGGCGGTGGTCAAACTTTGAACTAATCAACGTGCTATAACAACGACTTTCATTTTCCAACCCGACGTGCACTCTCGGCTCTCCAATCATTTTGACATCGATACTAGTTACTCTGATATCGATACAAAATATCGATTAACACTTGTTGATGACTTGGTACTCTTTGATATCGATACAAGATATCAAGCTCTATAGCACCTTGTAGTTTGTTTTTTTTAGGTTAAGTGCAGTGGATACAAGCTTCGTGAGTGCTTTGGAGTTTTTATGTGATGTGTAATTATTTCTACATGACGCAGAGATTTCCTGAGAGATGAAACGGAATACGCAAGTAAGTGCTGTTAGAACCTTATTCAAATTAACCCTACAAACGGAATTTTTTTCACTAGAAACTAGAATTTTAACTTGTGATTCAGTTGCAGAAACAGCTTACAGCCTATAAAATTACAGGTATTATGAATCTATTCACATGATATTGAACATAGCCAATTAATCAATATCATCATTCCCCAAGTTCGATGTTAACATGTAATTTTAAATATTTTTCTATCAAAACTAGGTTGTAGCAATTTTTCATAACAAAATAAACATTTTGATCAGTATTGGTTGCATTCCAGGGATTAAGAGGGGAGTTTGCATTTCAAGGAATGATTCTAAATTTGTGGTAGGCTATACATCATTATTGTTTATCGACCATTTATCAAGTGTAATAGCTGATAACATGATACGCATTATGCATTAGCAACTCGCTGTTACAATCTCACTTACCCTGGTGGCTTGGAGGCTACATAGTACACTGCAGATGCATGATACACATGAACCCCAAACTAGAATGATTTTTTCAGTTATTTATTAGAAAAAAATCAATACCTCTAAAGCCTTATTGGGTCTGCTTTCTATCACCCCTCTTGAGCTGTCACCTGGGGCGGCCCCCTCCGCCACCCCTCCCGAAGCTACGCCACTGATGATACATGATACAAACGTCAAGGTAGAACTACTCACCACATTTTTTTTGGAGGATGAAGCCCACAGGTCTGAGACCTGTGCGTGGGTAATGAGTTGGATGATTGTGATTGATGAGGTGGACCTACAGTTTTAGGTGGGTTCCGAACCACCGGGAAGTGATTTTACAGCAGAGAACAGTGTCGTTTTTGCTGGTCAATAGTCTCCACGAATTGAAGTCATAAGTCATTCACAAAAAGTACATTATCATTGATTTATTGCGCATATGTATGCCGGTACATGCTGAGTAGCATATTTATGGTAGGCCCTATAATTTGGAGGAAAAGGGAAAACTTTGTCGCCTTGAAGAATCCTTATGCCTCTAGAGTGGTCAACTATATTTTGAGATGATTTTTTGGGGCGGTATGTTGTCCATAAAAAATAGTACAAAGGTATCTAAACTCCATATTCATTTCTTATTGTTTTAGAATACTAGTCATGCTTTTAGATATTTGCTTGAGAAGGGAGCTGTCTTGGCAACGAAAAAAATGCCCTTAACAACCAGTAAACGAACAAGGGATCAATGAGTTACTAAGTTAGAAAGAAACGGTGCGGCACTTGATTTGAAAAAAAAACGAGTGGTCGATCTTTGGTGAAGGTATTCAGAGTGAAAACCCACTAATAAAGAACGCTTATCTGCAGTAGAGGTGTTGCAAATAAAACGTTGAACTGTGTAGATTTTAGATGCTGAGTCTCAAAATAATGGAGCGGGCATTTAGAAAGAGATATCTGTTTAGAAGGTACGTGGCATGAATTCTGGGCTCAGTTCTTCTGCGAAAATGCGTCATGAACGTGACTGAAATTTCCAAGCAACACTTTCCTCTTTTAGTTTTGTATTCCTGAAGTAATTGTATCATTATTTCGTTTACTCAAGGGTCATGATTCTAGCGCTAGATCAACAAAGCTACAATAATAATGATGCTGCATCAAAGTAGTCAGTCTACAGCCTGAAACGAAAATTTATTATGGGGATGAACATAGCAGATGAAATCTATTAAAGGCAACAACATATGTTTTCAAGATAATGTTTACTGATTATTGCGCAAAAATTACTTTAAAGATAACGATAATGCTAACGTCAACACTCTAAGCATTTGCCTCCTATACAGCATCTTGATTTAGCAGGCTAATGCATAGAGTGTTGAGGTGAGCATTATTTTGTGAGTCAGTTTTGCGCAATCCCTCTAGAATTTCATGGTCACATTTTATGGAATTAGTTGGCAATGAATACCGCTTTCGTATGCCAAATTAGTATCAGGGAAGTGATAAGCGAGTGCCGTAGCAGGTATCTATTCAATCAGAGATAAGCTACGAAACTCCTGGGCCATCTTTGTGACGGAGACAGATTGGATTGGCCAGCAAAAAATACTCTGTTTTCTTCTGTAAAATCACTTCCTGGTGGTTCGGAACCCACCTAAAACTGTAGGTCCAACTCATCAATCACCATCAAACAATTCATTACCCACGCAGAGGGCTCAGACCTATGTGGGCTTCATTCTCCAAAAAAAAAGAAGAATTTACAGTATTAGGATTGGGAATAATTTCTTACTTGGGAATGCTGATGAAATCTTAGAATGATATTTATTCTCTGATTGATGACAGCATCAAGACCGTCTAAAGAACAACTAGAGGCATACTATTTGCTAGAGGGACACCAGTTGCACTTATGAAAAACTTGAACCAGATCTACGAGTTCTAATCTTTTCCAACTAGCTATTGAAGCACCTCAAAGCTGCTCTAGCAAAAATATTGCAGATCTACTCTTAGCTCTCATTTCATGCAGTTATTATAGAATAACTAGCGACCGGGAAAAGTCGAGAAATTTTTAAATTCTGGAAAAGTCATGGAATTTTAAAAAAGTATCGGGAAAACTTTGTGGTAATAATTATGTACTTGATAATAATTATTCTAACTGGTGGTGATTGGTCATGCGGTGAGCGTGGTGTTCAAGTGGTCGTGATGTTCAGTCACGACCGCTCAAGACTGCGCTTGGATGGGTGACCGTGCTTCAATGACTTAATGTTACAAGCTTTATTATCACATACCCGGTGGTTCGGAACCCACCTAAAATAGTAGGTCCACCATGTTCCCCGTAACATGGCACAAACGGCGAGGTGGAACTACCCTTAAGGGTCTCCCCACCATTAAAAGCCATACGCTTATTATTATTATTCTTCTAACTGTAGAAACCCTCACATGAAATGCTTCAATAATGAACTTGAAATGCGTTTTTACATGGACAACCAGACAAATAAGCCAGGTAGGCTAATAAACATAAACTTGTTTTGATTATTCGCTAAGGTCTTTTTGTTTTTCATCTATATAAAAACCAAATACCCTTGATTTACTGACTCATTCATCAGCTTTTCTCGAAAATCACATGGCTGATGAAGTTGAAATTTGGTACACATGTCCCGTTGGGCCTTTAGATGCATGATAAGAAAAAATTTTGAAACTTTTCACAAAATACAGCCAGAAGTGAAAATTTAAAAATTACAATAAGAAATATGGAGTTGTGAATTGAATAACTGTGCCCGTATCCATGACTACAGATGATCAACAAACAAAAGTGCTAGATCAATTCACGATTTTGTACGAATTTTAAACCACCCCCTTGGGTCCAGGGTGGACTCTACCCTCTGGCTAGACGGTTGAGGCGAGCGAAGCGAGCCTGCCGGCTATTACCTTATTGGTTAGGGAAAATTTTATTAAAGATTAGGGAAAACTCAGGGAATTTTTGTAGCTCACTTTGCTAGTCAGTATTAGTGTTGCTCTTTTTTTCCTCTTGGACAAGCTTTCATAGTTCAAATTCTTGAATTTCATAACCAATTTAATTTCAGATCCTATTGGATCTGGGTGGTTTCAAAGTGGTGTCTTGATTGTCATGGCACCCCTAAAATCGGAAATTCACTTGAAAAGGGGTTGGAAGGAATGATGGGAAGGTCAATCTTCCAGAAAAAGGTTAATAAAATCACAATCTGTGTCCCCCCCCCCACCCGCAAAAATTTTCACCTAATCTTGCGTTTAGACCGTCTCATTGCTTGACTGGAGGAAACATTTCTGTCCACACGTTGAGTCCAATAATAATGTTATGGGTTCTATGTCTAAAATAACGCTGGCAACACTTAAATTTATCACTCGCACTTTATTTACACAAATAATCACAACACTCACTGTTCAGTAATGTCTTACAGAAAAATAAGCAATTAAAAAAACAGATAACACGATATTGTTCAACTGATAATGAGTTTTCAATAAATTGTACAAAAATCAATCACTAAAAATTAAAAGGCCGATCTAATATTAATTAATAACTGTACAATAAACTGTCCAATAATATTCAAAAAGAAACGTCAAAAAAGAACACTTAACTTACATAGCACTAGTCCATAATACAACAAAAACTATTCAGTAGCTCACTGGTATGAATTAAACAGGAAAAAGAATTGTCACTATAGGCACAGAGAAAGAATTATCACTATATAGATAGAATATAAGAACTGTCACAATTTGTTTATCACGACGAATTTTTAAAGACAATTGAACTAATTTACAAATGCGTTCGCCTTTAAAAAAATAGGTTTTTCAACAATCAAGCAATTTCTACATTTTTCTATCATCTTCTGAATAAATAAATCAAGGAAACTGGAACTTTCTACAATATTCGATAAGACTCCATTAATCTCTAATCAAACAACTAGAACATTCTACAAATTACCAAGTAAACACTATAAAAAGTGTCAAAAGCAGAGCAATCAATTGCTTAAAAGTAAACATTTACATAGCAGATAACAACGAGAACCACTGTTTCTTCTCTCTTTCTATTCTCTCCAATTTCATATTCGCTACAATAATTACATCTCCAATCAATCATTCCCGCCCCACTGTCATAATTAATCGGAAGTTAAATCAATCTTCTCAATCTAGGCCCTTCCAAACGATATGGGAGCTAATAATAGGAGCTAAATTTACACTAATTCTAGCTAATTACCCTGACAAATAGTTTTATAGTGGGGAATCATATTTTTTTAAATTTAGCAATCAAATCACTGTGTTTTCTATTTAATAATATATTGTCATGTTCGAGCTTATATCAATATACTCCTCTGGATGTGTTTTCTATTATCCAGAGAAAGAATTTATTATTTTTTTATTATTACAAAAGCAAACAAGCAGTTATTCACGCAGTTGTTCTACATAGCTCATTCCATTCATGGTCGTACATGACTGACATCCGATCTTCACTCTCTCTTGCTCTTCACATGTCTTTGTCACTCTTATTCTTCAAGTCTGCAACTCTCTCACTCAGTTGATCTTCTCGTCAATTCTACATTCTTCTTGAACAATTGAGGTCTACTCCAAGCTTTCTTGAAGATTCTCGAAGTGTCTGGTGAGCTCCAATTCTTGGAATTATATAACTACAACAGCTATATAAAGGAGTCCACATGAACCAGTGAGTTAGTTTACAAAAGCTCGCATGTCAGATTGTATTACAGATCTCGTGAGAGAGACAATCCAGTGCCAGTGGAGTAAACAGTGCTTTACTCAGTCTTAAGACAGTGTCAAGTGCAGAGACAAGTGTTTACTGTTTATGCAGCTGACTAATAGTTTAAAGAGGTTGTGTTAAGTGATATTATTTGGGACTGTCAAAACGAATTGGACTGTGTTTTTTGTAAGTGATTAGTTGCTTTTTTTATAATTTCTTTCTGAATTATTGTACAGTTTATTGGGCTCTTGTTCCTTTTATTATTGATCAGCTTGTAATTAATTATTCATTTGTACAGTTTATTGGGCTCTTGTTTCTTTTATTGTTGATCAGCCTGTAATTAATTATTCATTAATTCTTGTAAATAATTACTGAAAATAAGTATTAGCTTGTCATTTGATAATCTGTTTTTATTTAATCAATTGAACTTACAATTAATTTGTGTAAATAGACTAATTTGTGTAAATAAAGTGCAAGTGTGAACTTTAGTGTTGCCAGCCTTATTTTAGACTTTAGAACTTTAGACTTTGTAATATAAATTTAATAGAAAAGAACGATTTGTAAAATTTAATTAATCAATTTAACTTTAATCGAGAATAATTGGTCCGAAATCGAGGTCAGTGGAGAAAGCTTTATTTTGAGCTACTAACCTCAACTAACCGTGGTTCAAAATCATTTTGAAACAATATTATCAACCTAACTTTCAAGGCATATTAATATGATTAGTTTTGTTGAAAATTGACGAATGAAAACTCAAGGATGGAAGCTCCCTTTACGATAAAATGAGATAACTTTTATAGTATTCATGTCAGTGGAGTAATGAAATACTGAGCTATGAAAAAAGCGGGGACCGGCGACATTGAATGGTGGAAGAAAGTTCGAGTCACTCTTATTATGAAGTAAGTTTGCAAGTTATCGTATATCACGACCATGATTCGTTGCAAGTTTTCTTTAAACGCTGTTCAACTTTCCTAATAACTGGATGCTTACAACTTTAACATCCAACACCGGTCGACCCTTCCCCCTCACCGCTACTTGATCTGGCACCTCTCATTAGATGGAGAGGAATACTTCTCGTTTGTGTCATCGGGAAGGAGGAAATTTTCATGTATTTTTAAAAAGCTCATATTTTGCTCCAAAGAAGTAAAATTTCATGCGAAGAGTGCATGCTACATAATATAGAGAATAAAGTATTATCAAAAAGTATTTCTTGATAGTTACTCATTGATAAGATAAATAATAATCATTAGATGGAGAGGAATTCTCGATTGTGTCATCAGGAAGGAGGAAATTTTCATATATTTTTGAAAAGCACATATTTCGCTCTAAAACAGTAAAATTTCATGTGAAGAGTGCATGCTACATATTGTTACAAAAGCAAGCGAAGCAGTTATTTACGCACATAGAACTACGCTGTTCTACATAGATCATTCCATTCATGGTCGTACGTGACTTGAAACCCAATCTGCGTTCTCTTGCTTTTCACATGTCTTTGTCATTATTATTCTTCAAGTCTGCAACTCTCTCACTCAATTGAATTTCTCGAGATTTCTTCAGACTTCTTGAACAATCGAGATCATATTCTGTGACCTTCTACAATATCCTTGATTCATCTAGAAGCCACCAATTCTTGGAATTATACAACTACAACAGCTTTATAAAGAAGTCCACGTGAACAAGCTAGTCAGTTTTACAAACCTGCGTGACAGATTGTGTTACAGATCTTGTGATAGAGACAATCCAGTGCCAGTGGAGTAAACAGTGCTTGATTCCAGTGTCAAGTGCAGAGACAAGTGTTTACTGTTTGTGTAGCTTCCGTATAGTTTAAAGACGTTGTGTCAAGTGATATTATTTGGGACTGTCAAATAACGAATTGGACTGTGTTTTGTAAGTGATTAGTTGCTCTTTTTATCATTTCTATCTACATTATTGTACAGTTTATTGGACTCTAGTTTCTTTTGTTATTAAACACAACGTCTTTAAACTATTATTAAGCTGCACAAATAGTAGTCACTTGTCTCTGCACTTGACACTGGAACCAAGCACTGTTTACTCCACTGGCACTGGATTGCCTCCCTCACGAGATCTGTAAACACAATCTGTTATGCAGGTTTGTTTAACTAACTGTCACACAAGCTTTTGTAAGACTCAACTCAATGGTTCACGTGACCTCCTTTATATAGCTGTCGTAGTTGTATAATTCCAAGAATTGGCGGCTTCTCAAATCTTCAAGAATGCTTGGAATATAGACCTCGATTGTTCAGGAAGAATGTAGAAATCTCGAGAAATTCAAGTAAAGTAAGTAAGTAAAGTAAAGTAAGTAAGTAAAGTGAGTAAGTAAAGTAAGTAAGTAAGTAAAGTGAAGTAAAAGCTCCAGAAAGGCTCTATTTCTTCATTTGTATCAGCATGAGCAACATTTAGAGCTAAGATTATTTGGATCAGCTGATCCGAAATTTGGAGCACCACAAAATTATTGAATTTACTCATGGAGTTATATTAGTAGACACTTCTAACATTGGTATACACCACCATCATGGTTTGCCTACATTCAATTCAATTGCAAAAGTTTGACATAAATGTAATACCATTTTAAATAGGCTAAATAATATTATGTTGACTATGTAATCATAGATCGCAAAGCTATTCTGATGTTAAGGCACATAATTCAAAATTTGAAGGTCCTTAAAATTAGTTTTCTTACATTCAATTAGAAAATTAATCAAATTTGACATGTCTAATACCTCAAAATGCCAGGCTAAATATTATTTGCCAATTATGTAATTACAGGTTGCAAAGCTGTAGGGGAAGTGATAGCCTTGAGTCGTAGGAGGTATCTGTTTAATCAGATAGAGATAAGCTGCGTTCTTCTGGGAACTCTTTGTAAGGGTGACCGATTAGATTGACCAGCAAAAAAGACATTGCTCTCTGCTATAAAATCACCTCCCGGTGGTTCGGAACCCACCTAAAACTGTAGGTCCAGCTCATCAATCACCATCATCCAGTTCATTACCGCACAGGTCTCAGAACTATGTGGGCTTCATCCTCAAAAAAAATTAAGCTATTCTGTTGTTCATCAACTAATATTCCTGTCTGTCAGATTTTTCTCTGCTCTAACCTCGAGTTTATCTGTTCGGCTATGTCAGTGGCAATTTCAGTTTGTGTATGTCAGTCGATGTATGTCAGTGTTATGTCAGTCTTTGTCGGTAATTATTATACTTTATCGTTGTTTTAAGTAGGACTGGACATGCACAACGAACAAATAAACGGGTTGGAAAATGTGCGATAAACTTTTCCGCCAGCTTTCTGGTGAAGTTGAAAAAAGTTGAAATGCATTCTAAATGGAAGCACATCACTTTGGAAATTTGACTCTGAAATAATTTATTTCAAAATTCGCTGTTTTGCATAAACAGAGCGCTGAACATAGAGAACAGAGACAGTGAATATAGCAGTTGCACAATGGTATCATACATTACAAATTGAATTAAAAATTTCAAATTTTCAGATGTGCTTGAGTGATATCCATGTTTAATGAAATAAACATTCCGTTTCATACTTCGGGTGGGTGTTTTTCGGGAGTGAGAAGCTTGGTAGCACATTAATTGAATCTGACAAATTGAATCAACATGACGACATTTCACCTTGAACGTGTGTGTACATATGGGATTAAACTGATGAAGTCCTGTTGGTGCCATCCTATCTTTACGTCATTACCATGTATCATCAAATTATCTGACAGCAAAAAGCTTTAATGAAAATATCGACTTGCTAACTGCATTTCGTCGTCGATGGCTTTTTGTGATGGCTGTATTTGGATAGAAACTCTCAGTGAATTCGGGAGGGTGGTGTAGATATGTCACCTAAGTTGAAGAGTTAAGGCTGTGCACAGGGTTTTTGGTCATAATCTTTTTTCTAAGTCTCTAGTATTGAATATTATCAAGGGATTAAAATGTTATCTATTGCAATGAGAAATTAATTTTTTCTGTTTTTGGGGGCAATTGATCTCCCCTACAAGTCAATTTAAACTTTTGATAATTTTTTTATAACTAAACGACACGTTGACGAATAAAATGACACATTTTTCATTTCGCCCGAATAGTTACTTTTCTCAAGAGAAATTTTTGAAAATCTGGAAAAAAATTCCAGATTTTCAAAACATTATTTTGATAAAAACAATTTTTCAATTGAAAATGAAAATGTGTCACTATTCCCCAGGGTGTCTTTCAGTTATAAAAAAAATTATAAAATGTTTAAAATAACTCGTAGGTGAGTTCAATTGCCCCCAAGAACTAAAACATTTCAACTTTGAACCCCTGTATTTTACAAAATAATTGATGAAAATCAATTAATCTCATGACAATAGATTACATTTTATTACCTTATTAATATCAAATAGAAGAAATTTTGAAAAAAAAAATTATGACCAAAAACCCTGCGCACAGCCTTAAATATTTAGTTCAATGTTTGTCTTTTATTGGAGGATAAAGCCCACATAGGTCTGAGACCTGTGCGTGGGTAATGAGTTGGATGATTGTGATTGATAAGCTGAACCTACAGTTTTAGGTGGGTTCTGAACCACCGGGAAGTGATTTTACTGCAGAGAACAGAGTCTTGTTTGCTGGCCAATCTAATCGGTCACCCTTACAAAGAGTGTCTAGGAGAACGCAGCTTTTCTCTATCTGAACAGATACCAGCTACCGCTCACGACTATCACTTCCCTGTCAAAATGTTATTAATTGAATGCCATTTATTGAAGTTTCAAGCTCCATTTTCATTTTGCAAACAAATTTAACAGTAAATGTTGCCTAGAAAGAGCCTGCGTGCTTTAATAGTAGCTCATTATTATTTATCCTTCCCTGTATCCAAAGATGTACCATAGCCAAGCAATTCCGACTGTAGGTACCTCTTCAGAGCTTAAGGACAGTTTTAGTTTTATTTTATTCCAAAGAGCGTACTATCCAGGGTATAGATTTTTTTGTAGATTACGTCTTGGAGCGTACTATCCAGGGTATAGATTTTTTTGTAGATTACGTCTTGGAGACTCCAGTTAATGAGTATAAGACAAGTCAAATTAACAATTATTATACAATCTTATAAACTAGTTACCATGAATTACTATATCAATTAGTTGAGGTGAGGCTTAATTTTGATGTGAAAGAACTCTTGTATACAAAACGCTTTATCAACTAAATATTTTTCAATTGTTTTTAAAATATTTCTATATTTTCAAGACTCTTTAAAAACTACGGTAGCTTGTTGTAGAGTTTCCTACCAATATAACTAGGTTTTTCTTTGAATAAGCTACTATTGTTACTTGCCAAGTGATAATCCCCTCGGCTTCTTGTATTATAGTCGTGTACGTCAATATTTTGGTTAAAACCACTTTTTTTACATGCAAAGTAGCTTTATTCACATATAAGGGTTAAGTGTAAGAGAGGACCTGCGAGTCCTAACTTCGCCCAAATAAAGACATTTTATCTATCTATCTATAAGCTAGGTACAGTTATGACACCAAGTCTCTTGAACAACGGCCTACATGAATCTAATCTATTTACTCTTTCCACACACCTAACAGCTTTCTTTTGGATCTTAAACCCTTTATCAAGGTTTTGTTTTGATGAATTACCCCATACTAAGATAGCATACCTAGTATGTGACATTTTCCATGCAACATTACTTCAACTCAAACCAGCATTATTCAACTGTGTAGCATTCTTTCAAAATAGCATCAATTTTTCATACTCCTGTCTCTACACCTTCATTAGTTAGGCCAAGGAGTGAAGGGTCACAAAAGTTCGTGACTTTTGAGCAGGAGAGTTGATCCTGTTGTTTGTTGGGCGCAAATACCGGGCTGAGTGAAGAGCGTGGAATTCCAACTCGGTGGCTTGCAACTCAACCACTTAATTCAACTGAAAACTCCCTAACAGCAACTTCCATCCAAGTAGCGCGAATAATCAACATCTGTGTGTCTTCATTACCAACGTTTCCGTCACAGGGAATTATTTTAAATTTAATGACGCGTAGACACGCCCAAGCAACACCGAAAATCAGTGATAAGATAGAAAGTGAAATGTGTGACCTGAACTTGAGGAAAATAGCTTCAGCTCTCATATTTATTTATTTATTTCTTACAAAAATTTAAGAGTGCAACAGGCATAGCCCAAACGCACTCATGAAATAAACTTGATACATCATGTAAGTATTACAAAAAATAATTAATGTATAAAATCACATAAGAAAAACAATACTATGGAAGAAATTACATCAGCTGAAAAAATAATAAGAGAAGAAAACATTAAAAACTTTAGAAAACAATACTAGGAAAAGATAACAGTACCGTATACAATTTGAGTTCAGAGAAAAATATGTTTCAAAAAATACTGGGTAACAGTGGAGAGAGCAATGGACAGAAACAAGGTAACAAGGAAACAAAAAATATACTTGTACAATTCAAGAGCATCCAAGTAAATTCAACACTTCAGTTGAAGATTGTAGACATTTTATTTTTGAAACAATATTTAGACAAAGAAAAGATATCAATTTGACCATCACAGCAGAGGAAGTCACGAGGAATTCGATTAATAATAACAATAATTGTATTTTCTGCATGTACATTACATTGAATGTTTTGCAAACGTCATTACAATAAACATCAAAATAATTGTTGTCACCGTCTCAGTAACAATATATAAATTTACATTATAACTAGTCAATAAATACAATATTTTTGTCAATAATAAATAATTAAATAAATTAATACTGAGAGCGATTATTTAAGGTGACATTAGTATACAGTGGAACCTTGATAAATCGAACCTCAATAAATCGAAATCCTTGATAAATCGAATTTTTCCAATTCCCCTAGAACTTGCTATTCTACAACCATGTTATTTTACCTTTATAAGTCGAAGATTTCATGGATATTACCTTGATAAATCGAAGTTTTTGGATCTATTGAGCTTTAATACTAACCTCTATAATTCGAAGGTTCGGCAGAAAACCCTTTATTATTCGAAGTTTTGCAGTTTTCGGACCTTTATAAATCGAAGTTGTAATAACAGAACCTTAGTAAATCGAAGTTGCATGCTTATTGGATAAGATTCTGAAAAGGTAAGTGTTTTGAACCTCTATAAATCGAAGTATTTTAAGATGGACCTTGATAAATCGAACCTCAGTAAATCGAAATCCTTGATAAATCGAATTTTTGCCGTTCCCCTTGAGATTCGATTTATCAAGGTTCCACTGTATAAACATTATATAAACATAATTCATTGGTGAATAATAGTGACCAACAGTGAAACATCTACTGATTGAAGACTCTTGTCGATTTCGATTATTGAAGGCGGGAACTCTAAAATTTAACCTTGCCAACAAATTGGGACAATACAACAAACCATTCACAAGACTATACAGGAATAAACAAGACAACACCTTGCGTCTGGATGCCAAAGTTTTAAAGTTGAACAAACTGCGCAACCTGCCTGTAGGAAACCCTAAAGGACATGGACGATTTTGACTTCTAGCATACAGCAATCTGAGGAAATACACAATTACACAGGCAATAATCAATAATAAATAAATGATATATAATAACTATAAATAATAAAATATTTTTCTTTATTAAATTATTTTTTATTTATTAGGCTATAATAAATAATTTGACTATTGATAGAAATTTGTTCAAAATCTCAACCTGGTATAGACAAAATTGTATTTTTATGTTGATCATTATTCGTACAGCTTCAAAATTACCCAGTTATAAATATTATTATTAGAACATTATTAACAGAGATTATCATAGGCTATATAATAATACAGTAAATAAAAATAATAAATAATATAACCTACCGGCAGTACAGTCAGGTTCGGAACGGAATATGCAACTACAATGAGCATTCTTCATAGGAGAAAGAGACAGCATTCTTCTAGAAAGAGACAGCAACGTCGAGAATATGACTATACACTATGCGGATGGGAGTCGAAATGCATAATATGCATGCGCGATTAATCGGCTCCAGCAAAGTTGTATCGAGCAATATTGTACTAATATTAAAAATTATTGTACTTGACCTAACAGGCAGCTCGGCTACTTTTTTACTTTTCATAAACGTTGGCTTTTAGCTATTGAAATTATTTTGGTAGCTCGGGATAAGTTTGCTTTGTTTGAAACAAATTATTATTCATTAATAGACCTAACCTACTGAACTTGCCAGCCAAACAGCTTAAAGGAACAGCTGATAGAAGTCAACCGTTTTTAATCATATGGCAGACCCCTTAGCAGCGTTATTTACACTGTCTTTGAACAGCAAAAGACTTTGCACTTTGCATGTAGGCTACCATACAGTCGGAGCCTTGCAATATGTGGGAAACATATGACTGAGTATGATGAAATGTTATTATGCCAGGTTGATGACATCTGTTAAGTGCAAATTTCAAAATATTTGGCTGTTTATCACCAAACTTTTCAAAAATCGTCGATTTTGGGCCCATTTTGGGGCTAATTTTGAAACTTTTTTCCAAGGTGCATCTAAGGCCGATACTTAACATGAATACCAAATTTTATCTGATTTGACCTTATGGTTCTCTAGAAATTGTTGTCACCTAAATTTTCAAAAATCTTCAATTTTGGACCCATTTTGGGGTAAATTTTGAAACCCTTTCTTAGCATGCGTCTAGTCCCCCTACTGAATACGTGTACCAAATTTTATCGTTTTTGGTCGAGTGGTTCCTGAGAAACTGTGATGAATGAGTGAGTCAGTGGTATTTCGATTATATAGATATAGATTATTAACAGAGATTATCATAGGCTATATAATAATACAGTAAATAAAAATAATAAATAATACGAATATTGACAGAAATTTATTCAAAATCTCAACCTATAGAAAAAATTGGATTTTTATGTTGATCATTATTCGTACAGCTTCAAAATTACCCAGTTATAAATAATATTAGAACATTATTAACATAGATTAGAACATAAATAACATTATTTAAAAAATCATCATTGAATATCATAAAATGAACAATAAATAATAAATAAATTTAATATATTTTAAAATCAAAAGTAAAGATAAATTATGAATGGAACAAGAAAGAAAATTGCTTGAGTTTTCATATGTTCACATATCTTGACAGTAATTTATTCAAAGTGTCAAAATGGTGTAAAAACTTTTTAAAAGTTTTTTTTGCTGTTTGTGTTTAAAGTGAATAGTTATCATAATTTATACATGTTAAAAATCAGCTAGATATATGACACAAATATCATTACAAAAATAGAAATATCATTAGAAACATTAAGATTAATAAATGTAATAGAAATGATTAATGCATATGATAATTAAAGCATAAATATCATTTCCATGAAGATTTTTTATTATTTCATTCCAGTATTTTAACAATGAACATAATTCAATTGAAGCTCGCCCAGTATTTTAGAGCGTACTAGGATGCACTTGTGGAGAATACATCTTAATTTTAAATATTACATCCAAATTTCGAATATTTTGTAAGATTTTATTCATTGTAGTATGCTTGCATTAGGGAAGTGATAGCCGAGTGCTGTAGCAGGTATCTGTTCAATCAGAGATAAGCTACAAAACTCCTAGGCGCTCTTTGTAAGGGTGACCGATTGGATTGGCTAGCAAAAAAAAATCTGTTCTCTGCTGTAAAATCACTTCCCAGTGGTTCGGAAACCACCTAAAACTGTAGGTCCAACTCATCAATCACCATCATCCAATTCATTACCCACGCACAGGTCTCCGACCTATGTGGGCTTCATCCTCCGAAAAAAAATTGCATTTTGATTATTATTGGTAAAATTCACATCTGTGTAAGTTTTAGAAGAACGTTTTAAAGAATATACTCATTGGTTGATTTAAAATTTTAAAGAAACATTCGCTCATTCGAATTAGCCAATCATTCTTTTATGCAGGAGAGAGTTAGAGCAACTAACAATATTTGCTTATAGTTCAATTATAGCAATATTAATTTATATGCTATTAATGATTCTAATTTCAGCCTGACCATTCTATGTCTCAGTCTGGTCTACAGCTTCAGAGCAAGCGGAAGCATAGAGTCGTCATCTTTAAATAAATAAAATGTTATTGTCATTCATTTCATTGAACAATAGACAACGTCATAAATCAATCCATTAATAAATCAAGTAGTTAAACAGCTAGTACAACTAGTTGAGTTGCAAGTACTAAGTACAACCAGCTGTATACAGATACATTGTTGTGAAAAGATAATGAATTTTGATAATAATATTAAAAATATCTAGCAAAAGCATTCAAAACAACCTCTAAACAACAATAATTCCAATCCCAAAAAACTCATTAATGCTATAAAAAGGATTAGCCACCAGCCAATTAAACAACCTTGTCTTATTTTTATATTTTATTTCATATATTTATTTATATTTTTATATTTATATTATATTATTTTTATTTTTTATATTTATTCATTTTATATATTTTATTTCATATTTTTTCAGTCTCCCTTATCAACTCCAATGGAAGTTTGTTGTACAACTTCATTCCAAGTATGTCATAACTATTAGCTGTTTTGGAGAGGCATTGATAGGGTATATCAATTCTATGACAATAATTTTAGTTCTTTGAGTAGATAGATTAACTATAGTAGAATTTATAGTAGTTTTGCTCAATCTCTCTGATGACTATTTTAACGACAAAAATGAAATTATGTTCTTATAAAGTCACTGTGAATTTTATTCACTGAAGAATGTTGTGCGACTCTGTAAAATACATTTTAAAACCAGCTACTGCTCTACCATTTTGGTTCTTAGTCATTAATTACTTGGAGATCCGCGAGAGATCGTCAAAAATGCAATATACAGCCCTTCTACGCTTATTCAACCACTTCCATTTCCTCTCAAACACCTCATCGATCTTTCTCTCACTTTCCATCTCTCTCTTTCCTCACTCTTCATCGTACTCTTTCTCTCACTCAAGCACCTAGCGCTCCCACACTCTTTCTTGTGTAAACATTCATATCCGTCAGTTGGTGAAATTATTTCTTTGACAAGAGCAGTCTTGAATATTTCAATGGAGCATTCATCATCATGGAATCGCAAGAAAATTGCGAAGTTATCATGATTCTTCTTTACCATGAAGTTTACATTGCAGGATGTCCACATATTGTAATGGAAAAGTAGCAGGGTAGATATTTTAGCTCCTATTCTTTTCTTTTGTGTTTCTACTTCAATTTATTTAAAAAAAACCTTCAAAATGTAGATGCGACAGTCAAACACAAAAATCACACTCCACAAAAAAATTTACTGTCTATTGAATTCATTGAAAATTACAATGAGTACGTTACAATTATTATCTACTTAGAAATAGACCTATGGCAATTTGGGGAAGTGATAGCTGAGTGCCGTAGCAGGTATCTGTTCAATCAGAGATAAGCTACGAAACTCCTGGGCGCTCTTTGTAATGGTGACCGATCGGATTGGCCATCAAAAAAGATTATTTTCTCTGCTGTAGAATCCCTTCCCGGTGGTTCGGAGCCCACCTAACACTGTAGGTCCAACTCATCAATCACCTTCATCCAATTCTTTACCCACGTACAGGTCTCAGACCTATGTGGGATTCATCCTCCAAAAAATGAGAAAAAATAGAGAAACAGGAATCCGAAAATACACTGACAATTTTAGATTTCTTATTTTACCAGGGTTTGTATAGGGATGTTTATCACAAAAATAAGCAATATGCTCTTAGTATTTTCACTTCTGAACTTTTTCAAAGTTTTTTTTTTCAACTAGCTGACCCGGCGAACTTCGTTCCGTCAAACATTCAAATCAACTACTACTGATTATACTGGTTGATATTATCGGTCTTATTGTAATGCCACGACCAAGAAGATCAAAACTTTCCCAAAGAAGCCGAAATGCAATAAGAATTCGAAACATGGCAAATGAAAGATGACAAGAACCTCGCGTTGGTATTTTCAAACAAAACAAACCACAGACAACATGACGTGCGCTCCCAGTTGTGTTTTGTTACCAAGGCCCACATCACACGATCGCATGTCAATATAGTAAGTATACGGCCGTATTCAAATATAAATCATCTGCTGTCCCTATCTTAAGTCCTAAATAAGCATAAATATTTACTTCGTAGCACAACTCAGGATCAATCATCCAATGTATAAAGCACAGAATGCCTACTGCATCTGTACTATAAAATGCTTCGTAATTGTTATACATTTGAATTCAGTCTGTTTTCATGTTATTATTTGATTTGGTTCATATTATTCATATTAGCCATTTTATTCATTTGTTCATCTTATTCATATATTTTCATTTCAGTTCATATCCATATGTACTTTCATTTCAATAAATTATTTGTATTGTATCTTGAAAGTTGTTAATGATGCTCGCTGCCAGCACTCAAACCTAGGTTTTGCAGGCAGCGCCTAAAAATGTTATTGACAAAGTTTATTCTATACGAGTATACAGTACTTACATAAATTGTTTTGTTTTTATTATTTGTGAATAGCTTTGTCATTGTCTATTATGATTTGATGTATTTTTTATATTATGGCAAATAAAGAATTATTATTATTATTATTATCTTGACGCAAGCCTTTTCCGTTTACGTGGTTCTGAATTTTTTTGAAATTAGGCTATCTGACGTTTTGCGTAATTTAAAAAAGAAAACAAACCTTGATCAATATGCCGTGCGCTGTCAGTTAGGCCCATGTTATACGAGCAGCTTTGACGCGACAGATTTTACGTCGCGCATAACGCCAAGCCTACCGGGCAATGGACTTCTCTGTGTGCAAGTTATACGAGCGTTATATCTGTCGCGTCGGACCCTATAAAGTCAGCGTCAGCGTCGACGACGCGTCCAGAACGGTAAAAACGCGGCAGAAATGACGCCGTGGCTATTATACGGGCAGCTTTGACGCGGCAGATCTGCTACCTCAGCAAAACCACCAGTGTTCCCACTTCTAGTATAAGTTATTTATTTGAAGTTTGCAGTAATTGTGGTGACAACACTGCTCACCTCAAATTCAATAATTATATATTCAGTAATTATATATTATTATGATCAGCCCGACACATATTATTATAGTGGGGTATCATAAATAGGAATAAAATTATATTTAGTAGCAATTTCAAGAGTCGGGATTCTCTTTAATATCTGTATGTTTGTTTTTTTAAATAAACTGGATGTTTCGTAGTATCATCTAGAGAAATTATTATTATAATTATTAAACTATTATTATTCCTCTGGCGTATTCACGTGAGTTCGAAGGTTCACGTAGACAGCATAATTTTATTGTTGTGACCGTCGTCAAGTTTCGTTTTAGCTCCACCACTGAGCGTTCGCGTCGACGACGCGGCGTTTTTTCTGCTCGTGTAACAGCTCTGTTTTTTATGCGTCAGCGTTTTATCTGTCGCGTCAAACCTGCCCGTATAACATGGGCCTTAGTCAGTTGTGTTTTGTTACTAAACGGCTAGATCATTGTTTTGATTAACATATTTTTTATTGATAAATTAATATTATATTTTAATTTTCTTTGTAGTGGCAAAGATGATATTGTGTAAGGTATCCATAAGACAAAATTGTCACAACCACATTTATTAAAAATATTGAGAAACTAGTATCGGTTGTTATACCATCATCAATCTCAAACAGACTAAAACCCAAGTACAGAGTAGCTTAATATATACTAAACAAGGAAATGTTCTAGCCTACATTTTAAAAACGGTACTCTCTCCGTTGACCTTGACTGCATTTGAGTAAGCTTCTAATGTTTAAATTTTTATTTGATTCATTTCTAGCCTTATTGTGTATTTTTCTTCTTTGTTGCTTTCTAGATGTTCACGGTTTTGGATCTTGATTTGATTCTTATTTTTACTTGTTGCTCCTCCCACTAGTGGGCGTGACTTGTTATGACCTTCAGCCAATCAGAAACCGTCAATGAAGGCCAGCCTATCCCTTAGCCAATAGTATCATTACATGTTTAGTATATATTAAGTACTTTAGTTTTAGTTTGTTTGAGATTGATTAACATCCGAAACTAGTATCTCTATATTTGTAATATATATGGTTGTGACAACTTCGTCTTATCATTCACTGAGCCTTTCTTTGTTTAAAATAATTTTTGAAGAAAAGAAAGAATTGTTTGGAGAGCTATAATCATTGTTTGCTTGTGGCTCCTCCCACTAGTGGGCGTGACTTGTTATCACCTTCAGCCAATCAGAAACCGTCAATGAGCCAATAGTATCATTTGGTGTTTAGTATATATTAAGCTGCTCTGTACTTAAGTTTTAGTTCGTTTGAGATTGATAATGGATTAACATCCAAAACATCTCTATATCTTTAATAAATGTGGCGGTGACAACTTCGTCTTATTATTCACTAAGCCTTTCTTTGTTTAAAATAATTTTTGAAGAAAAGAAAGAATTGTTTGGAGGGCTATTATCATTGTTTTCTCAGTTCATTAGAAACTGAGGAGAAAAGGTAGAAAAATGTCCCAGTGAAAACTTGAAACGAATGAATTCTGATTATACAAAGGTGAAGAGAATGCCGCAGCTGTTTAATATTTTTATTAGGGAAAAGAACTGCTCAATGTCAAGGGTTTCACAAGTACTGTACGTCACTTTCCAAGTCAAATGTCCCTTCAGCCAACTGCGCCAGACGACAACTTTGTGAGCAGGCATGCTTTGCAACGCGATGCTGCTTTCACTTTCAAGAAGTTTTGATCCTGTGACGCAATGGCAGTAACGGACTGACTTTGCTCGGAATTATTCTGCTACTTTCGGAGCGCCGTTCTGTCAGCAATGAAGCCAAACCACGCCGTTTCACAGCAGCTGCTCTTTGAATCGCGCCATAAACACGTTTGCCTATGAAGTTCGTATCGGTGGGCAGAAGTTGGCCGAAATCATTGCGGCGATCAAAGTTCTTCAAGTATTCTAAGTTCTTCATAGTATTGGTTGAGTCGGATCACATTGCCAATAACGGGTATCACTCACATGACATGCAATGTGGATGATTTTCATTTGAAATTTTTTTTTATTCGTAGGATTAAGCCCACATTGGTCTGAGACCTGTGAGTGGGTAATGAATTGGATGATGGATGAGTTGGACCTACAGTTTTAGGTGGGTTCCGAACCACCGAGAAGTGATTTTACAGCAGAGATCATAGTATTTTTCATGGGAACAATGTAGGAACTGTAAGTGGATTGAAAAATTTTTGTTGGACTTTGTCTAAAAAAAGTCAGAGACAAGAGACAGAAAAATGAGTAAATGAAATGAGAATGAGGAAATGAAGTTCCTAAGAGCAAATACTTAATTGATAAAGTAACTGTACAGAAGTTATTTGAAGTTTCTTGACACATGTAAGGCGGGAAAATTGAAATTATAACTATTATCAATCTTCAAAGTAAAAAATGTAACAATACTAATGTGTAAGCCAACGAACTCAAGTTCAACTCTCAATTTAACTTGAACTCGATTTAGATAAACTAGTTTAGCACGTTAAGGCTGTGCGCAGGGTTTTTGGTCATAATTTTTTTTTCGAAGTTTATTGTCTTGGATATTATTAAGATATTGAAATGTTGACTATTGCCAAGATAAATTATTTTTTTCATCAAATATTTTATGAAATATCGGAGTTCTAAGTTAAAATTTTTCGGTTTTTGGGGGCAATTGATCTCCCCTACAAGTTATTTTAAACTTTTTAAAATAAAGTTAGTTTTAGTTAGTTAAAATAAAGTTTTTAAAATAAAAGATATTTTTTTTCTAATGAAAGACACATTTAGGAATAAAATGACATATGTTTAATATCAAACAATTAGTTTTCTCAAAATACATTTTTTAAAACATGCGAAAAATTTCAGTTTTTCAAAAAATTATTTTGAAAAAACCAATTGTTGTATTGAAATAAAAAATGTGTCATTCTTTTCCCCAAGGTGTCTTTCAGTAAAAAAATTATCAAATGTTCAAAATAACTTGTAGGTGAGTTTAATTGCCCCCAAAAACCGAAAAATTTCAACTTTGAACTCCCATATTCCATAAAATATTTGATGAAAAAAATAATTTCTCATGGCAATAGTTAGCATTTTAATACCTTAATAATATCCAATTCAATGAACTTCGAAAAAAATTATGTCCAAAAACCCTGTGCACAGCCTTAAACTGTGCAATCAGGCCTTAAAACATCAAAATAAGTTTGAATAATCATATTTATCAAATTGAAATACAAGTGAATTGAAAAGATTTGAAAAAGGCTATTTGTTTTCCAGCATCACTGGGGCAGGTTTATACTGCTTTGCTCATCAAAAGAGTATTCTGAGTGTAAATCATGAATTATTTAAACTAAATTATTGAAAAGCCAACCCTTCCACCTTTAGTGGTAATGAGATTGATTTTCCATTAAGATCTCCAGCTTTCCGGGAAATATTCTGAGTTTTTCTTTAATTATATGTAATGACTTATCCATTATTTTTATGAACCAGTGACTTCTGAACTTTCCTCATAAAACCTACTAGCTTATCCAAGAATTTCATTCCTTTTATTACAGAAAGCTATGAGCTTTCCAATTTGGCACTACAACACTGTAGCCGAAGGGCAGTGAACCACTGAAGAAAGCTTAGTATTCTTTTCAATAAGAGATAAAAAGATAGATTTTATGATTGAGAATGCAAGAAAGAGATGGATTAGTAGATGGAGAATGGGAGTGAGTGAGAGAAATAAATTGGATAACAGAAATCGGTGTGTTTTGCTCATTCGCACAATGCCTGGGGTCGAATAAGACTTTTGAGTTTATTGACGCTGTGATGGAAAACGAGATTCTCTTCCAAGTCATTTCGAAAAGTATCGTATCTTTTCCTTTGTCTGTAAGCTTGTTTGTTGCGCGGATGTTTGATTCGACTGCGATTTTCAGCGTTGATCTAACTGGAAGCGTATCTTGAAATAATAGCGTTTACACAGACATCCATTACCGAAATTGAGTCAGTGTAGCAGCATTATTAGTTGATTACTAGTTGTGAACTTTGGGATTATCAACATTATTCATGATTGAGAAATTAGGGTTCGCTAATCACTCAGTCTCTGATACTAGTAGAAAAGATGTTTATGATCTTAAAAAGGTTTGTTTGATGGTGCCTTAAGGAAACAGAGTGAATTAATGAAAGAAATATTCATAAGAAATAAATTTAATGAATAATAAGACAAAATTGTCACAACCACATTTATTAAAAAATATTGAGATACTAGTTTCGGTTGTTATACAATTATCAATCAAACTAAAACTAAAGTACAGAGAAGCTTAATATATACTGAACTTGGATTGATACTATTGGCTAAGCGAGAAAGAGGCTGACCTTCATCGAACGTTGTGATTGGCTGACAAGTCACGCCCCCTGGTGGGAGGAGTAATAAGCAAAAATATGAGTCCAATCCATTACTAAAAACTGTGAACATCTAGAAAGCAACAAAGAAGAAAGATACACAATAAGGATAGAATTGAATCAAATTAAAACTAAAAAAATAGAAGCTTCCTGAAATGCAGTCAAGGTCAACCGAAAAATACACGAAAGAACCGTTTTTTAAATGTAGGCTGGAATTATGATGAAATCAAGTTAGTTGTATTGAATTGGTTAAAATAAATTTGGTCATTCAAACTAGTACCGTATTGGAATTGTTTTTTACCAACCTAGTTATCTCCAAAGCTTTTAAAATGTTTAATATGAAAATATGGAATTGATGGACATTCCATCATAATGGATTTTCTGTGATGAGTCACTGATTAATTGCAATGTAATTCAATGCTTCTATAATTAATAAATTAGAAAGAAATTATGATTTGTTCAAGATATTGGGTTGATGATCATTATACTCAATAATAGGTGTTATGTAGTTAATAATAACTATAATAGTTCCTTTGTAATAAATTTTACTAGACTTTTAGTATTTCGCTTTGTTACTCGATGAGGTTAAAAGAAAATTGAGCTACAAAACTCAAAATATGGTTGACATGTCAGTTAATAGCGTTTTTAACCTTGGTTTCAATATTCTTTGTTGATGATGTTTACATGAGTCTGAGACTGATGATGTCACAAAATATGTCAGAAAAATCGGAATCAAACCCGTGCCTGCAGGAGTGACAGCCAGTCAGGTAACAGCTCTAACCGATCAGAAAAATCGACTGTCAATCAATCCAATACAGTTCAAGCTACAATTGACAACAAATTCTCTATGTTCTTACTTTTAAACCATGCTCATAGCTCTTTATTAGCCTCATCTTTGATGTATTCATTATCTGGGCTCGAAAGTTTCAATCAAAATGTTATATTTTGAATTCTTTTCAATTGTTTGTTTTTTTTTCGAGTGAACTTTTAAAATTAGTAGTCTAAGTGAAAAGAGTCATTTTTTCATTTTTTTTTTAGTGAATTTAAAGTTTTAGTGTGGTCTAACCTAAAAGTTTTGGATGAAATAGCTCAATCAAAATTTGTGAACAGTTTTGGACTCTGGTCTGTTGCATCTTCGCATTTATTGATAATTCGTTCATATAAATAATGAGTGATAGCCGAGTGCCGTAGCAGGTATCTGTTCAATCAGAGATAAGCTACGAAACTCCTGGTCATCTTTGTAACGGTGACCGATTGGATTGGCCAGCAAAAAAGACTCTGTTCTCTGCTGTAAAATCACTTCCCGGTGGTTCGGAACCCACCTAAAACTGTAGGTCCAACTCATCAATCACCACCATCCAATTCATTACCCACGCACAGGTCTCAGACCTATGTGGGATTCATCCTTCAAAAAAAAAAAAACGGTATTTGAAGAAACTTCTAGAACCAGCAGCAATCTAAGAGAAATGCGGTAGTATCCACTGTAGTGCAGTTTTCTACAACATTGTGTGTCCACTAAAATTCTCCATTTTTCTCAGTTTTCATGGAATAAAATGTCAGCTGGTTGATTTCTGTTGTTTTTTCATTGTTTGGTTGACATTTTACCTCAGTTTTACCAGCCAAAAGTAGCGAGTTTCATGATGCTGCGACGTTCAATGCCGAGTGCCCATGAATAATGCATGCTGATGCAATTTACATGTTGTTCACTATACGAGCTGCAACACAAGCTGAGTAAAAATATTCAAAACTTCCCTGTAATATGAGTGCGCACAATCCATCCAAGGTGATATTTCAGACTCTTTTTCTCCAAAGAAAATTGAAAAGAAGTTGCAAAGTCAACAGAATATTATTCAAATATGATGAGAGAAGATGCAGTGCACTTTGTAAAAGTTTGAAAAGATCATCTCTCAAGCTGTGTTGGTGCTTCCAGTGTCACCTGACCATTGAATACATCTTCGCTTTTTATGAAAGTTTATTCAGAGTTAAAAAATTTTTTTGAATCTTATTTATCAACTAGAAATTCTTGGAAAGTTCTACACTCAATTTTAGAAAGATGTACATAAACATTTAATGATCGAATACCTGACTTATATGTTTTTTTTTAGGAGACATAGGTCTCAGACCTGTGCATGAGTCATGAATGGATGATGGTGATTGATGAGCTGACCTACTGTTCTAGGTGGGTTCCGAACCACCGGGAAGTGATTTTACAATTTATTTTTTGCTGGCCAATCTGATCGGTCAGGTTAGGTTACCATTAGAACGCAGCTTATCTCTCTAATTGAACAGATACCTGCTACGGCTCACGGCTATCACTTCTCCATTTGGAAAATGTAACAGTACTTATAATTTTATGAATTCCAAATGTTCTGTGATTCAAATGTTTGTTAATTTTGTTTAGTAATGCCAATTCACTCTATTCCTATTTTTCTGGTTCTCAAATTTTTCTTTGAAAGTCTTAAAACTTCACATTTTTCAGTTATATTTTAAGGATAGAATAATTATTGATATTTGGAACAAGAGTGGGGTATATAAACTAAAATAAAATGCTTGTTTTGTAGGCCAATCCTGGTGGAGCTTCAAATGTGAAATTAATGAACATTTTAGAGATTGGAAAAATAAAAAATAGTAATTGAAACTTTGCTGTACATTAAAGATTAGAATATCAATATTCAAAAATTCAAGGTCGAGAAAGAGGTTGGATTTCTATTTTTCAATAAAAAGGGCAAACTATTCAACATTTTAGAGGCTTTAGCCATTGCAGGTATCTGTTCAATCAGAGAGATAAGCTGCGTTCTCCTGGGTACTCTTTGTAAGGGTGACCTATTAGATTGGCCAGCAAAAAGGGCACTGTTCTCTGCTGTAAAATCACTTCCCGGTGGTTCGGATCCCACCATAAACTGTAGGTCCAGCTCATCAATTATCATCATCCAACTCATTACCCACGCACATGTCTCAGACCTATGTGGGCTTCATCCTAAAAAAAAAAATAATAATGAGGGTGGTGAAGAACGATTCTGCTTATAGTTTTTAAATTATCAAATATCTATTTTAGCCAATATAACTCCACTATTCTTAATATGTAAAAGCAGGTCAATGTCAATCTTTTGATTTCAGCTATGGCAGTATTGTTGTTTACTGGTTAATTTCTCGATTTTTAAAAAGATAAAATGTCTGTTACTATTTTCCCGATTGCTTGGCCTTGATTTGATTATTGAGCATCAATTTTTTTCGAGCTTATTAAACTGTTGATTTGCGTTTGACCATATGTTTCCTACTTGTTGTTTCTTATAGTTGTTTCTTATTGGTGGGCTATTTCTTGTTACTAATGGGCGTGTCTTGTGTCAGCCAATGACAGGCCCCCAACGTGGAGTTAGACCTATATTAGTGGCTGCCAGTCAAAAGCCTACTGCATTTGTCTAAGAAGGGTATACTTGTACATTGAGCTGCTTTTTATTTTATGTTTAGTACAAATTCAGTTGAAATTGACGTGACTTTCAAAACTGTACTATCTCTTGTATTAATAATTGAAGAGGTTTAGACAACATCATTACAGTTCTCAAAGAATATACTCAATTTTATGAGAAAAGCAAATTTTACTTCTGAAACATAAGGTAGATTATCAGATTCCTCTTTATCATTTTTGTCCTCAATCCCTCTAATACAAAGTGGATTCGAAGTAGCTTTCCTTCTGGTAGACTCTAGCGCGAACGTTTTCACTATTCAGATTTTTCTATGAATCTTGAATGTGATACTTTCCATTTCCCAGAAACCAATTTCTCTGTTCAGAGAATAAAAAAGTACTCAATAATATAAATGTGTGAGTCTATCTCGAAGGATACATGCAATATTCATGGGAATCTGAATTCGCCTCAAACGTGTCTGAAGTATGTTTTGCAGGTTCAATGCTGGAATAAATCTCTAGACTTCAATTTGCATTTTTTTCACCTTCACAGCGCGCTGTCTTCAATAAAAACTCAATTATGAAAGACAGAGAAGATTCATATTTATTCATGAGGGCTTGATGGTGATGGTACTTACTCTATATGATAAAAATATGTCATGTCTCCATTGTAGGCTGCATGGAAAAAATGATTAAAATATAGTTATTTTTGATCAAAAGACTCGAAGAACCGATTTTCCAACAATATTGCTGCCTTCAAGTATGGAATTTAAAAATCGTGACAGTTTCCAATTAATTACTGTACTGTACTGAAACTACTTTCAAAACATTTCAAAATCTTACGGAAGCAGGCATATAGCACAGGCTGTTGCTCAGCATTGGATATAGTCTTGTTTCTGAATAATTATTGTTGCTTTTCAAGTTCTTCATGTTTCTTGATATTTGCTGTTTTCTTTCTTTTTTTCCACCTTTTTTCTTTTTCTTCTTGTTTCTGCTGGTTGAAATTGGATTGAATTTCAAAAAATGAATTATTATTGAATTATTAGGTAGTTTAGATGTTTTGTTTATACAAGTGACACTTGACTATATGAAAATTTGTTTGATTATATTGCGTATAATATCATTTTTATTACGGTACCTATGTCAAAAACGTTATTATGCCATAAGAAAATACATGAACTAGTATAAAACAACGACCCTTCTCACACACAGACCTGTGTCTAGGTGAGGAGAATTTTTTAAATAAATTTTGACTCGCTATTATAGTACCAAATTGATTGATGGAAAAATACTCAATCCTTGTTCACTAAGCTCACCAGAACCAGTGATCTTTCCAGTTTTCAATTGCAAGTTAGCCGTCGTTAACTTCGTTGTTTACTTCAGTCTCTTGCTACTATTTCTCCCTTGGAAGATCAAAATCGTATGATTAAAATATCCTGGGATTCTAATTTTACTGATTTATCTTACTGATTATCTTACTACATTGTAAGACTTTAATTTTTTTATTTGTTTTTTTTTCTTGTAGATTACGTCTTGGAGACTCCAGTTATGGAGTATAAGACAAGTCAGATTAACAACTATACACTAGTTACCATAATTACTATATTAATTTATTCAGATGAGGCGAAATTTTAATGTGAGAGGAAATCTTGCACACTATAAAAAGATTTATCAACTAAATATTTTTTCTGTTGTTTTTTTCATATTTCTGTATTTTCAAGACTCTTTAAAAACTGCGGTGGCTTGTTGTAGAGTTTCCTACCAATATAACTAGGTTTTTGTTTGAATAAGCTACTATTGTGACTCACCAAGTGATAATCTCCTCGGCTTCTTGTATTATAATCATGTACATCAAGATTTTGGTTAATATCATTCGTTTTTACATATAAAGTAGCTTCATACACATATAAGCAGGGTACAGTTAGGAGACCAAGTCTCTTGAACAACGGCCTAATCTATTTACTCTTTCCTTACACGTTACAGCTTTCTTTTGGATCTTAAACACCCTATCAAGGTTTTGTTTTGATACTACGATAGCGTACCTAATATGCGACAGTAAGTGCACATGGTAAGCTGTAAAAAGTAACTTTTTATAATTTATTCTATCAAGCTGTTGAATATTCTATTGGAGTAATAGGCGTAGTTCCAGTAGTGGCCATGTCTGTTATTGGTATTGGTGATGAATAATGGTGGGTATAACTTGATATGGTTTGTTGATGGACAGCTCATCCACCTTGCTTGTCATGATTATCATACTAATATCAGTATAATCATATCGTAATCCAATTTGCAGCAATTAATTATTCACAAAGGGATATCATAGAGTAGGCCTGCAGGCATGGTGTACCTATTTGTGGTGACGTTTCAGTACGTTCAAATGGCAAATTAATTCATCAATCTAGTCTTATCGAGTTAGTTACTCACTTAGTTACCTGAAGTAACTTAGTTTGTCGATTATCTTAATTACTTAGCTTGAACGTCTTCTGATTCCAATTCAAAGTGAGCTTATGAATTAAGTTGAATCCAAAAAGTTTTTCTTCAATTCTTACCAAATTTTTTACTTATTCCCACTTTATTCACTTATTTAAGGTATATTGATCATTGCTGGACTATAGTCACTTTCAGTTCTTCGGGTATGGAATTTTTAATTCTTCAAAATTACTACACTTTTTCATTTGTAATTGAAAAAACAAATTGTATATTTTCCACATTTTATTAGTAACTCATTTAGTCGTCTAATAATTTAAAATTATCTCTTACATTAGTAGATAAGAATTCTCTCCTCACACCCGGATTTGTAGTCCATGAGCGGAAATATATTTATTTCTATTTTAATTGTATTTCTATTATGATTGTAATATGTTGTATGGAGATAAATAGAAATTCAAATTCAAATTTCCTACCTTTTCCTTACTCTTTGACTGTATTATGTTAAATATCAGTTTGAAGAAGAGGACGATAATGTGATTTTTATTGCAGATGATGCCCACAAGAGTCTGGAGGCTTGTGCGTGGGTAATGAGTGAATTGTGTATAATGAAAAAAATCCATCGCTGAATGAGATTCGAACCCAAGGCTGAAGTCAAAGCCCCTTATCTTATCATAGATGAGAGCTCCAACCAACTGCGCCACCGTAGCCGCCAAATATTGATATTGATAGGACAGGTGGTAATTATTCTTGGTGTGATTGCAGGTATTTAAGTTGAATGTGATATTTCACGCCTCATGACATTGTTTTTTTTTTGTAGATTACGTCTTGGAGACTCCAGTTAAGGAGTACAAGACAAGTCAGATCAACAATTATACACTAGATACCATAATTACTATATCAATTAGTTGAGGTGATGCTTAATTTTGATGTGAAAGGAACTCTTGTACACTATAAAAAGCTTTATCAACTAAATATTACATAACTAAACTAAATATGTTGTATGTGTTGTGCTCATAACTCAGATATTAGTAACCTATGTCTAATATCAAAACTGACACTGTATTTCTATTTACTATAAGATTTTAACTCACTTTTACTGGAGATACTGGAAGATGCATTTCGCTTCTAAAGAGAAGCTCCATCAGCCTGCCGCCAGGGGTCATGTTAACCTCAACAAAACATGACCCCTGGTGGCAGGCTGATGAAGCTTTTCTTTAGAAGTGAAATGCATCCCTCCAGCATACCAGCATCAAAACATTGATAGGGTACGTGTTTAAGATCCAAAAGGAAGCGTTTAGTTATATAGAAAGCGTAAATAGATTAGATTCTTGTAGGCCGTTGTTCAATAGACTTGGTCTCCTAACTGCACCCTGCTTATATGTTTATGAAGCTTCTTGATATGAAAAAACTAATGATATTAACCAAAATCTTGACATACACGATTATAATATAAGAAACCGAGGAGATTATCACTTGGTGAGTCACAATAGTAGTAACTTTTCAAGTGAATTCAACGACTTGCAGTCAAATTTGACTGCAAGTCATTGAATTCACTTGAAAAGTTAATATTAACAACGCAGTTTGTCATGGAACAAGAAATCCAGGAATCACAATAGTAGCTTATTCAAACAAAAGCCTAGTTATATTGGAAGGAAACTCTACAACAACTCATTTTTTAAAGAGTCTTGAAAATATAGAAATATTTGAAAAACAACTGAAAAAATATATAGTTGATAAAGCGTTTCATAGTGTACAAGAGTTCCTTTCACATCAAAATTAAGCCTCAGCCCAACTAATTGATATAGTAATTATGGTAACTAGTGTATAAGAGTATAATCGTTGATCTGACTTGTCATCCAAGACGTAATCTACAAAAAAATAAGTCAGGGAAAATTATATATTAAGTAGAAATACAGTGTCAGTTTTGATATTGGATTGTTCAACAAGTATTTTGTCATGGAAAACATCACAGATATTAGTAGGCACTATTTGTTCATTCAGCTCCTTTAATTTCATATTACTACTTTTTGCACACCTTTTTGTACGAATTGGCTTGGCCAATTCATGAATTGCTTTTAGGGCTCAATAAATTGATTTGGTTTCATTTTTTCTGTGAACTAGATAAAGATAGATAACTACATCAAACATCATTCAAATTTTATCCTATATAGTTGAATGAAATGTCATGAGAGAATGTCATGACATCATACATCAACACGAACAAATTAGAAGGTTGGCCACATCCTGTCGTTGCGTTTAATATTCTTGAGCAGCTCATTGAGGTCCCATAGGAGTTGCTGCTCGACTCTTGGCTTCACCACACCAGAGGCAGACGTTCCGTTGTGGTTGCCTACCTTTGCTAACCACATTTCAAGCCTCTCTCGTTTGTCTGAATTCCCAACTAGCTCGTCATTTGTCTTGAATGCTCTCATCATGCAGTTGTTATATCATGTCCTGCTTATATGTGTATGAAGCTACTCTATATGTAAAAACGAATGATATTAACCAAAATCTTGATGTACATGATTATAATACAAGACGCCGAGGAGATTATCACTTGGTGAGTCACAATAGTAGCTTATTCAAACAAAAACCTAGTTATATTGGTAGAAAATTCTACAACAAGCTACCGCAGTTTTTGAAGAGTCTTGAAAATATAGAAATATTTAAAAAACAATTGAAGAAATATTTAGTTGATAAAGCTTTTTATAGTGTACAAGAGTTCCTTTTACATCAAAATTAAGCCTCACCTCAACTAATTGAAGTAATTATGGTATCTAGTGTATAATATTGTTGATCTGACTTGTCTTATACTCCTTAACTGGAGTCTCCAAGACGTAATCTACAAAAAAAAAAAATTAAAGAGATGCACGATGTTTCTTCTAAGAATAGTCAGAAATGACGAGACATAATACATGTTCTCTTGGTATTCAGAAATTGACATGTATCATGTGAACAAATTCATTAGTGAGTTCTCTAATTTACGAAGTTTCTTGAAATACAGCGATTCTTGTGCTATGAAACAAGATAATGAAATATGCTTAGGCCTATTTAATAGACTGGTAAAGCTTGATTTACTGTTGCCTACAAATGTAACTCAAAAAATTCTTATACGACATTCTTATTATCATTATTCAATGTATTATTGCTGAGGAAAACAAAGATAAATAATATTAATCTTCACTAGATTGCGTTTTTGTGATAAATAAATACATTTCTCAATTTACACTAGTTTCAACATATTTTTTTATTTCGCTAGCTTCAACCAATGTAACTTAAAATTAGGATTATCTATTTTTTTTTTTTTGTAGATCACGTCTTAGAGAATCCATTTGAGGAGTATAAGACAAGTCTGATTAACAAAATTATACTATCTTATACACTAGTTACCATAATTACTATATATCAATTAGTTTGAGGTGAGGCTTGATTTTGATGTGAAAGGAACTCTTGTACACTATAAAAAGCTTAATCAACGAAATATTTTTTCAATTGTTTTTAAAATATTTATATATTTTGAAGACTCTTTAAAAACTGCGGTAGCTTGTTGTACAGTTTCCTACCAATATAACTAGGTTTTTGTTCAAATAAGAAATAATCCAGAGAATACACAGGAACACAGCATACTTTGAAAACAGAAACGATAGCCACAATACAAGAAACAGGCACCTTCTTATTGCGAATGTAGCAAGGAAAGCCTTATACCAGAGACACTTCAACCATTTAGCTCCCAAATTGTACAACCTGCTTCCTGAAAACATCAAGACCACAGCATCTGAAACAAGATTCAAATCTGCAGTCCACAAATGGATATTAAATACAGGAAGGCAAAACTTGGAAATAATTATCTCAAACAACATGTGAGCTCACTTACCTAATAATTCCGCACCCCCCCCCCCCTCCTCTAGAACATGGGTAAACCATAGTTGAGTAGGGTAATTTCTCAAAAATTGCAGTTTTATAGTTATTAGATTCCCATTTAGTTTGCTAATATATATTATATTGTTTTATAGTTTTAATTAATTATTGATTGGAAATAAATTATTTATTTATTTATTTATTGTGACTCACCAAGTGATTATCTCCTCGACTTCTTGTATTATAATCGTGTACGTCAAGATTTTGGTTAATATCATTTGTTTTTACATATAAATTAGCTTCATACACATAATTTATGATGTTTCTTGAAATACAGCGATTCTTTTGCTATGAAACAAGATGATGAAATATGTTTAGTTCTATTCAATAAAGCTTGATTGACTGTTGCCTAAAAATGTAACCCAAGAAATTCTAATAAAATGTTTGTATTGTCATTAGTCACTGTTAAATTATCCAATATTATTATTACTAAGGAAAACAAAGATTAATATAAACCTAACTCCAATCTCTACTTGATTCAGCGAACACATAAGACCAAAAGTTATATCTTAATCCTAAGTGTGTCAAATTGCAGTTTATTTGGAGAGCGCGCATTGAAATTTTCTGCTCTCGAAAATACGATTTCGTCTTTCTATCCACTAGATGGATGGCGGACTTGGCTTCACCTCTGTAATGCTACGGTAGTGCATACGCCCTATTGGTCTCATGGGTTCGTTGACTTGATTACGTTTTTGTAATAAATTAATAAATAAAAACATTTCTCAATTTGACTAGTTCTAGCATATTTTGTTATTTTGATATCTCAACCGATGTAGGCCTAAACTATAAATTGGGATTATCTCTGTTATATATAATTATTATATTTAATTATTATATCTCTGTTATTATTATTATTTAAGGCGAAGCATATTTAAAGGGTTATACACCTTTTCTATCGTAATGGTTTGAAAAAACTCCCCAATAACCACAATTTGTACCCAAAACCAACAGGATAGCACGTGAATCTTTGCCCTTTAAAAAAAAATGAAAAAAGATTGTTCGTAATGGCGAATAATAGGAATAGCAAATAAATAGGAAGTGATAGCAGAGTGCCGTAGCAGGTATCTGTTCAGTCAGAGATAAGCTACGAAACTCCTAGGCGCTCTTCGTAAAGGTGACCGGTTGGATTCATTCTTCATTTTTAAGAGAAACAAGCAGGACAGAGGCATGAAAGATAGAAATAAACAGCGAGTTATCAGAAATTCAGAAAGAATAGACGTCCTTGGAAGTTTTCCAATTATAATGCCCAAAATAGAAACGGAGAAAAATATGACTAGAAAAATAAACTTAACAAAAAGACTCTGTTCTCTAATGTAAAATCACTTCGCGGTGGTTCGGAACCCACCTAAAACTGTTGGTCCAACTCATCAATCACCATCATCCAACTCATCACCCACGCAGAGGTCTCAGACCTATGTGGGTTTCACCCTCCGAAAAAAAAAAATATTTTCAACACTTCATTTTTAAGAGAAACAGACAGGACAGAGGCATAAAAGATAGAAATAAACGGCGAACAGAGTTATCAGAAATTCAAAAAGTATAGATGTCCTTGGAAGTTTTCCAATTATAATGCCCAAAATATAAAAAGGAAGAAAAATATGACTAGGAAAATAAATTCAACACGAATTAAATGACTACCCACTTTTCAAGATTTCAAGTTTTAAGAAGGCGCAAATATCTTCCAAGCTTTATTCATATTGATAAGTTATTATCAATTGTAATTCAATATACTTTGAATCGAAGTTTTCTCTTAGCTCAATACTGAACAATACAAGATATTCTATAATTCGGAATAAGTAAAAAGACGACATCCAGATTAAAAACTTATTTTAACTGAAGCGAAATGACTTTTTCACTGACTTTGTAAGAAGAGTCAAACGAATTCAGAGTCCTCTACTACTTGAGAATTCCCTCATCCAGAAAGCATTAGATGATTGCAAACTCTGGCTATTAAGTTTCCTAACTATATCTCTAGAAGTTGTTGAAAGTTTCGAAGTTGAGTTAATTTGTTTCAGTAAGATTTGAACTCTTTTCTTCCACTCTTTCCCATCTTTTCGGCTATTTTAGATTATCATTCTCCACAAATTTCTTTTCTTATCGCATTTTTCTTGTGTAGTACTATTTTCCAACTCTTATATTGCATAACACTCACTATATTCTCTCTCAAATTAATCTTATCCATTATTTTGAATTTTTCCTCAGTTTTCTATTTAGATTTGTTGTTTATAATGACTTTTGCGTGATTTCATAATTTGTACTTGTTACAGTTTTGGTATAATTATGTTTTCGTACACCTTCAAGTACTCTGATCAGGCTTAACAGTTTCAACAGTTCTTGTTCATTGATGTTTTGTGAGGACATTACATAAAATCAGTGGTATTTCCCAAACCAGACTAAATTATTTGTACTATTAGTAATGATGTGTTGTCCTCAATAATTTTTAAATAGACTAATGAAGAGTGATCATTTTTTTCAATTAGGTTTATTATGTTTGAAAGAGTATATTTTCAAGTTTTTTATTTAAAATACAGTTTACATTTCCTTTCTTTTATTGCTGATGATACCCACATTAGCCCGAGAATTGTGCGTGGGTAATGAGGTGAATCATTACGCATTGATGCCAGACGGAGGAGCGGGATTCGAACCCACGACCACTTAAACGATAGCAAGCTGAAGCTGCGACGCCCCAGCCAACTGCGATAAGCGTAGTAATATTTGTAATATGAGCATAATAATATATTGCTTAAAGCTTCTCAATATTATTATTATTATTATTATTATTATTATTATTATTATTATTATTACTATTATTATTATTATTATTACTATTATTTTTATTATTATTATTATTATTATTGAAAATGAGCGAAAGCTACATGTACACTGATTTGAATGACATCATTTTAATTCAATAGATATTATATGATACATAATTATATCATATATGAATAAAAGTCAGATAACAAATGATATGCGTGGCAAGTTAGAAAATAATATATGATGAATGCCAGTCAAGTTGTGTGTCCTACACAGATAAAATGGGGCCAAGGAGTTGAATTTGCCGCCTTGTAGAAATTCCTTGTCTCCAGAAAGACGTGAACGTGACATGCAGTTGATGGTGAAGTAAGGAAAAGTAATGTTCGCTGGCGGAGGCAAAGACAGGCGTAGGAGGTCTCTCCCTTGTGGTACATGAGGATACAAAGAGAGTGTAAGAGAGAGAGTAGTGAGTGAGAGTAAAGCAGACGAAATTGTCTGGGCTGCCACATGTGAGACATGTGAGGGAATTGTACGTTGGATGCAGGCTTTGTTTCTCACTTTTCTGGTACATTTAAGTCTGGTAGAAGTAAAATTGAGAAGAAACCTTATTTGATTTAAAGAAAATTACTGAAACAATATACATGAACTGTTGTTCGAAGTTTATTCACACATTTTATTCACACGTGGCCTATGGTATAGAGTTGTGGGGTGGTTGTGCTAATGTACACTTTCAAACAGTATTTGTACTACAAAAAAGAGCAATCCGTTATTTGACTCAAGGTCAATGAAACATGCAGAGAAGCTTTTGTAAACTTGAAAATTTTAACACTGCCGTAGATTTATATGTATAAACTCCTAATCTTTACACATAAGAATATTTGTAGTCGGACCACGAATATACACAATTTCTTTTGTCTTGGAGACTCCAGTCAGGCAAGACTCCAGTAAGACGTCTTGGAGTGTAAGACAAGTCAGATCAACAATTATACACTAGATACCATAATTACTATATCAATTAGTTGAGGCGAGGCTAAATTTGGATGTGAAAGGAACTCTTGTACACGTTTGAACGCTTTTCAAAGCTTTTTCAACTGAATATTTTATCAATTGTTTTTTAAATATTTCTATATTTTCAAGACTTTAAAAACTGCGGTAGCTTGTTGTAGAGTTTCCTACACCAATATAACTAGGTTTTTGTTTGAATAAGCTACTATTGTGACTCACCAAGTGATGATCTCCTCGGCTTCTTGTATTATAATCGTGTACGTCAAGATTTTGGTTAATATCATTCGTTTTTACATATAAAATAGCTTCATACACATATAAGCAGGGTATAGTTAGGAGACCAAGTCCAATAAACTAGTCACTGAACAGCATAGGCTGAAGCTTTATGAAAGAATGCTAACTCACTTAGGAGCGAAGTTGCACAACAAATTGCCAACTGAATTACGAGCCTTGTCAGAAATAAATAAATTAAAAAAGGATTTGTATAGCTTCTTTGTAGCCAGAGCATTTTATAGTGTAGCCGAGTTCAGTTGTATATATATATACATCTTTCGTAAAACTGCTCGTAAAGTAGTTCTTTACATACTGAAAACTAATTGTAAAATACCTCTTTACTGCTCCGCAACGGTAAAGTACTTTACGCTTCTGTTTTGGTTTTGATGTCTTCTCATTGGTGGATCATGGAATCCGTGAAATTCTCATAACCTCAACAATGGTGCTCGCTAACCAAATCCGCGCACGGTCTGTGATGTTACAAACTACAAGCTTTTATTGTGCTGGAATCCAGAACTGCAGTTGTAAGAAAAATGTTGTATGTAACTCGCGCGTGAAGCTTCTTTATCGCTCTCGCAAAATTACTACGCTCCGCTATGCGTCGCGCAGTAACTGTTTTGGCTCGAGCGATAAAGTTGCGCTTCACGCTCTTAATGCATGAATAACTATTCCGACACTCGAGATTTGAAATAATTGTTAAGGACTATTATCTAGTAGCTAGGATTCAGTTTGTTGTACAACTTCAATATTATTTATTGAATACCTATTATTACTGTAGCCTTGTGTTACTTATAGTTTGTATAATTTATATTTGACAATATTCAACTATATAATAATGTGCTATGTTGGATAAATAAAACTTATTATTATTATTACACATTGTAGAAGTATATTGTTGCCTGTTCTGTTTTGTAATATAAAGTTGACACTAAAATGAAAAAAAAAACAGAATTGTTAAATAAGTTATTTGAATTTTTACAGTAATGTATAAATAAGAAAGTTGATTAAAAATTAACTCTAGAACGAACGTTGAACTAAAATTGAGTGTTTATTTGTCCATAAAATAAAAAATGAAAGAATACCTACATAACAACTAACCTAACGAAGAAATAATATTATGATGTACATTTTTCTGCTGATGATACCCACATAAGTCTGAGACTTGTAATTGTACGTGGGTGATGAGGTAAATGATGACACAAAATATGCCAGGCTAAACGAGAATCGAACTGGTGACCGTAGTCAGTAGCTGCAATAGTAATAGAGTGCGGCAGCATAACTTCATTTTTTTAAAACTTAATAAAATCCATTGTATGAATCAGAAATTCTAATTTGTTTTCCATTATGTTGGTCAAAAAATCTATTTGTTTTGCTCAGCTTTGGAGTAAAATCAGCTATGTGACCATCATTCTCCATGCACTAAGTAAACTTATTTCTGGCGTTTGTCATGACCAGCGAACACATAAGACCAATTGGTCTTATGGGTTCGTTGGTCATGACTCCAACCAGCCAGCCGCCGACCCTCCAACTCCTCCTCCTCCTTCTTCTCCTTCTCCTCCTTCTGCTCCTCCTTCTCCTCCTTCTTCTCCATCTCCTTCTCCTCCTCCTCCTTCTCCTTCTCCTCCTCCTCCTCCTCCTCCTCCTTCTCCTCCTCCTTCACCTCCTCCTTCTCCTCCTTCTCCTTCTCCTCCTTCTTCTCCTTCTCCTTCCCCTCCTCCTCCTCCTTCACCTTCTCCTGCTCCTTCTCCTCCTCCTCCTCCTTCTCATCCTCCTTCTCCTCCTCCTCCTCCTCCTTCTCCTTCTCCTCCTCCTCCTCCTCCTCCTCCTTCTTCTCCTTCTCCTTCTGCTCCTTCTTCTCCTTCTCCTTCTCCTCCTCCTCCTTCTCATTCTCCTCCTTCTTCTCTTTCTCCTCTTCCTTCTCCATCTGCTCCTCCTTTCCTCCTCCTCCTACTCCTCATCCTCCTCCTCCACATCCACCTCCTCCTCCTCCTTCTCCTCCTCCTCCTCCTCCTCCTTCTCCTCCTCCTTTTCCTTCTCATCCTTCTTCTCCTCCTCCTTCCCGCCTTTCTCCATTTTTTCATTTCTCCTTCTTTCCTATTTACTCTTTTTCCCTTCTGCCTTTTCACCTTCTTCCCTTTTTCCTTCTAATTTCAAACCTGTAGATTCTTTGGACGGTTCACATGAACAAGAAATTTCAAAAACCCCATAGAAAAGATCTCAAGAATCCGAGAGCCCTTGATTGAGATGAAGCGCTTTGGGAAGTACGGTATTCCTCGAAAACAGTGTATGCAGAATGGGAGATGTTATTTCAAAACTACTAAGAGGAACAAAAATTTAGGTATATAACTACATTATAAATAGATAAATTAAATTTCTCTTTCATACAATATTGGTTTTATTAAGCTTTGAATGAAGGAAGTTAAACTGACGCATCCTGTAGGCCGATGTCGCAAATGATTGATTTATTTATTTTTATTTGAAAATTTATGAGAACAATATCAAGGAAAACAGGCAAGGATGTCATAGACATCTATAGCACTGATCAGCACCAATAGAAAACATGAATTTAGATTTTATTTTGAAATAAGAAGTTGTCTGGCTGACAAATTAGTAGCCTGAACAGAAATTTCCACAAGAAATAAGAAGAATTAGGAAACAACTAAAAAAGCAATAATTTTTTTAAAGAAAAGTTGAATAAATTAATTAAGAATAATGCATTTTATGCATCTAGAGTAAACTTGGGTAGCTTTGGCATAAATGAACACCATGCTCTCATCATAATCGGAAAAACTGGAAAATGAAACAAAATATATTTTTTAAAGATATAAAAAAGTCTAAGAAGGTATCATGATCTTATCCCAATCGAAAACAAATTGGTTAAAATCAAACAAAATATATTTTTTAAAGAAAAGTCTAAAAAGGTATGAGCGTTACATTTTAAATCAATTGAGGCACCATTAGAGCAAAGCTCCTTCACTAAACTCTTGGTGATAATAATAATAATAATAATAGGCAAATTCCCTAGACTCCAATCCAAGGGGAAAAGACTACTAAAAATATCTGATTTCCAACAAAATTTGATCATTATCTCGGAAGACGAAGTTTGCCCTTATTTTCCAGATATTTGTCTGGCAAAATATTGTGTACAAAAAAACTTCCAACTTTTATAACGAATTCAACTTTTTGTTATTTTGGCGTTAGTCACAGTACCTCAGAGCTGGTAAATTTCCCTTGAATCGGAAGTTTTCTCATATACATTACGACAATGAAAGCTCAGATAGTCTGGAAAAACTCATCAAACTTCAGGCTGTTGTGAGAAGGGCTCAAATAAACGTTGGCTCTGCGTAGTAGAGATCGAGAGTAACTTTTGATCTCCCTTAGTTTGACAAAAAAGATACTGGTAGGATTTTTATCATAGGAAGACTAAACTTCTACTTTGAATGAATCCCTGCTTATTTTTCAACGTTTTTAGTCTCAAGTCCTGAAGTAGTAATAAAGAACAAGTACAAAAGAAATCATCTTCTCATTAAATTCTTCTTATTTACTGGTGGTGATTAGTCATGCGGTGAGCGTGGTGTTCAAGTGGTCGTGATGTTCAGTCACGACCACTCAAGACTGCGCTTGGATGGGTGACCGTGCTTCAATGACTTGATGTTACAAGCTTTATTATCACTTACCCGGTGGTTCGGAACCCACCTAAAATAGTAGGTCCACCATGTTCCCCGTAACATTCAAATACATTGTAAATTTACACAAATAAAGTCATTTGGATCTGAATCTAACATGGCACAAACGGCGAGGTGGAACTACCCGTAAGGGTCTCCCCACCATTAAAAGCCATACGCTATTATTATTATTATTACTGGTTAGAGAAAGAATATTGATGATTTTTTCTATAAATAATAATTTTTTATATTACGGAATAATTGATGACATTCAAATTTAATTTATTAATCTTTCATAACAAAGAAACATATCAACATCAGAAACATAAAAATACATCTGAAATATACAAAATTAAATAGTAATTGATGCAGAAGTTATACAATGGTTCAATTCAATGGAAAGAGAAATAAACATTAAAATTTATTGTAGAAGAAACTGTAGCCTACTCTCATCCTCGCATCAAAAATTAGAATAAGTTGAGAATCTTAGTCTAAATAACAGGACTTGAGTAACTCATCATTATTGGATTCCATGTAATCCTCCTATTATTAGTCCAGAATTCAAACACCTTTTCCTGACATGAACCATTAAGGCTTTTTGGAGTAATCAAAATTCGATTTTATAAAGAAATAAATTTATTTATCTAAATAAGTCACCTAATAAATATTTCACGTTTCATCCAAAACTTTTTCTAATTTTTATTTTCGTCATAGATACCTTCAAATTTTTTAATTGAGATATAAATCTTGAATTTGTTTGAAAACCCCTAAACCCTTCCCATGTTTTGAATTCAGACATGAGTTGTTAATTTCAATCCAAGGGGAAATACATATTGTGGAAATACATAATTTCACAAGGGAAAATACATAATTTCAATATTGTCTGAAATACATAAATAATTTATTGACACTGCTGTAATGGCGTGAAACTCCGTAAATCAGAAGCCTTAGCTCTCTTCCTAAAAAACCTCTCTTCTTGATCACTCCTGTAGAATGTAATTTTCAATTTTTTTCAATTCAATTCGATTTTTCTCCGAACATTTGTCCAATATCCAGAGGAGTTTATTTATAAAATATACAAGAAAAATACAATTAGTAAAATGGAAAAAATTCTCTGATACAATTTTGCAAAAACCAAAAAACCCATTATAAAAATTTATGTGTTGGGTTGGAGAGTCATTAAACAAAATAAGAACTTGAAATCAATTCTATAATAAATTCTCATAGCCGTATTAGTATACTATACTTTTACATTAAAACCATATAATTAATTTAGGCTATTGATTAATCTATTCTAACTTACTCACTAGTCATCAAAACGTCGCATGGACCTACTCCATTGCCTGAAGTTTTGATAAAAATTCATGTTGTCCTTGTTATTGAGTACCATGGAGTTTGTTTGCTCCATCTCTGGATGAAGAAATGAAAAAAATCAAGTATTATAAGGTGGGATGATATAGCTACATAAGCTTGGCTTGCAGAGACTGTCTTTCTATAGAGAACGTCTTTTTCTTGAAAATCCTGTAACATCCGAGTTGAGAGGCAAGGGTAACACCGAAGATTACAGGACTGTCATTTTTCAAACGTGTACAACGTGAGCTCGTTTTTCCGCCACTGTAATAAATAAAAACCTTAGCCACGGAAATCTTTGTGATCTTGGCATGTAAGTTCCCAAAATGTGAGTTGAGGACAAAGCCTTCCACAATCGTTTTATCGATTCGGAAGGTTGCAACTCAACAGCTAGCTCGTTTATATAGTCTATTAACAAGCGTAAACAAAATGTTTGCATCCTCAGGTTTAGAGATGGGTCGTACTAGGTTTTTCTGATACTAAGTATTCCGAGTACTAGTACGTTCTAATACCTATTCCAAATACCTGTTCCAAAATACTAGGTAGTATTTTATATTAGCCAGTTTGCCAGAGTAGACGTACAAGAGTACTAACACGTACAAGAGAGTATCGTACTGCGGTACTGGTACTGTTTCTCACGTTAAATACAGCACGAATCTTTATTACTCGTGTTAAATACAGCACGAATCTAATTATTGAGTTGATCTCAAATGTGCTGTAGCGAAATGAGACGCGGACGGCAAGACCTTAAGACGCTTGAGTAACAAACTACTTTTTAGTACCCGTACTCAAGTACTCAAGAAGTATTTCTACTGGAAAAGTACGCGCGTACGCCATACGCAACCAAAGACAATCTAGACGCATGCGCCTACAATCGAGTATAGTGGATAGAGAGAGAGTGAGCGTGAGAGTGAGCGAGAAAGAGTGAGTGAGTAGTTGAATAGTTCTATAACGAGAAATGAGCTATTAATAGCTACTGTACAACTGCAAATTACAAAGATCCACTCCCACTCCGTAAATTGGAGTGGGGACTTGAAGTCGCGTAGTTTACTAGTTTCTAGAAATACTCACAGATATCTGAGTATTTTGTACTTCGAATACTAGGTGCTAGTCCGTACGTTCAAATACTCAGTAAAAATACCTGTTCCAGTAAATACGCCTCATCTCTACTCAGGTTGCGGATATTATTGTGATATTTGTCATGATAGAGATGAAAAAATGGTATAAAACATATTTGACCGAAATACGCAGGTATGGCAAAAACCAACGTATATTTTTTTTATAAAAAGCATTAGCCTGAAACGGGAATTGAACCCATCACCGTCGGTTGCAATCAGGCGCACTAATTACTGATAGTTGCGGTTGTTTTTAAAAAAATATTGAATACAATCAAACTTCTATTATCTTACAAATAACGAAAGCCTCTTCTTGAAGAACTGTGATAGTGTTTCTTGACATCACGATTTTAGCAAGACTTCTTGTTAGAAAATACTTCATAATGAATAATAAGACGAAATAGTCACAACCACATTTATTAAAAGATATTGAGAAACTAGTTTCTGTTGTTATACCATTATCTATCTCAATCAAACTAAAACTAAAGTACAGAGAAGCTTAATATATACTGAACTTTGAATGATACTATTGGCTAAGCGAGAAAGAGGCTGACCTTCATCGTTGTGATTGGCTGACAAGTTACGCCCCCTGATGGGAGGAGTAACAAGCAAAAATATGAGTCAAATCAATAACTATAAACTGTGAACATCAAGAAAACAACAAAGAAGAAAAATACATAATAAGGCTCGTATTGAATCAAATTAAAACAAAAAAGCTCACTGAAATGCAGTCAAAGTCAACCGAGAAATACACAAAAGAACCGTTTTTAAATGTAAGCTGGAATTATTTGACTCGTATTTTTGCTTGTTACTCCTCCCACCAGGGGGCGTGACTTGTCAGCCAATCGCAACTTTCAATGAAGGTCAGCCTCTTTCTTGCTTAGCCAATAGTACCATTCCATGTTCAGTATATATTAAGCTTCTCTTACTTTAGTTTTAGTTTGAGATTGATAATGGTATAACAATCGAAACTAGTTTCTCAATATTTTTAATAACTGTGTTTATGACAATTTCGTCTTATTCATTATGGATACCTTCCACAATATCACCTTCGCCACTACAAAGAAAGATAAAATACTTCTCTCTTTAATACTAATTTTTTGCTTGGATGGTAGATTTCGTTATAAAGCTGTATTTTTAATATAAATGAGCAAATGGATTATACTTCCATCATCAACATAAACAATTTGTGAAATATTATTATCAGTTTGAAAATTTTAAATTATAGCTACAAATAATGAAATTCTAAACTTATTGCTACAAATAACAACATATAAAAACGTTATCCGCCACTTTACTGACAATTAGTACAGCTCAAATATTGGTTAGAGAATTTTTGTTTATTCTGTTCACAGCTTAGCTTAATTGTTAAAGTGAATTTACCGCAAGCATCTCATCAAAAATTAATCTTCCGGAAATGCAGCGAACAATTTTGCATACCACAATAATTGAAATGACCGCCACTTTCCCCCTCCATCACACCCTTTCAATCTACCACTTCCCCTCCATTCCGTTCCGAGTTGTTTAATAAGAGACAGCCAAACTAATCAGTATGCAAATTTAGCACAACGTGTCCTCAGTCGAATGCTATCTTTTACTACTGCGCAGGAAACGTTATTCCCAATGTGCCCCTCAAATTCCTCTCTAAACCCCCTTGTGTCCCCTAAAATTCCCCCCCCCCCCACGAATCCTTCAGTACGTGAGTGCAGTTTTCGAGACCGTATTCATGCTAATGCTGGTCGTTAAATCCGCCGTTCACGAGTCCTTGTGGTTTCCAATACATTTGCTAGCATTGCAATCTCATTTACTAAACCTACCCCACTCTGCCACAGCCAAACAAACTTATTCAACTGCCAATAATTTACTACAGTCACAGTCAGAGACTGCATGCATTTCGTCAGACTTGCCACTTGCGATTCAAGGGCAATCGCTAGGGAGAGATTTTTACAAGATGTCTGAGTATTATACATATTTACCCGCTTATAAAAGTGCAGAAACTAGTAATGAAAGTCATAATTAAAAACCACTGCGTTATCCATCAGATCAACTTTTCAGCGAGTGTTATGGATGCAAGACAGATATATTCCAAAGAAATAATCTACAGAATACACAAAAACAGCACATTTTCGACACAGGAACCACAGTCACGACACAAGAAATAGACACCTTCTTATTGCAAATTTGGCTAAGAAGGCTTTTTATACCAAAGACACTACAATCACTCAACACCAAAACCATACAATCTGCTTCCAAGAGACATGCAGGAAATACCACACAGCAAGAAATTCAAAATCGAAGTACATCACTGGATAATAAACTTAGGAAGACACACCATAGAAACCATAATTTCGAACAATATGTGAGGTCACTGACCCGATATTAAAACACTGAATCCTGAAAAATTTGGATTGCAAAAATTCTCTAGAACATGGCATGCCATAGTAGAGTAGGTTAATTTCAACGCAAAAAATTGTTTATAAAAATGTAATCTTTGGTAGTTTTAGGCATGTAGTCGAATATGAGTAGTTACTATTGTTCGTTCAGGCAGGACCAATCAGAAGACAGGGGGGCGTGGCCACCCCCCTTCCCCCCTCCCCCTGTTCAGACATTTTGTAAACGCCCACCCCTTCCCCCTGTCGCAGTCAGCCATTTTGTTTTTAAGGTCCCCCTACCCCCCTTCCCTATGTGCCCCCACTTTATTCCCAATAGATTAAGGGGGGACCCCCCGCAAGCACCAATGAGAGAGGACCTTTCCCCCCTGACCCCACCTCTCACAGAAGGTTCCCTACTCTCGCTTTACCCTCACTCTCCAAGTCCAAGTTATTTACAGAATAATCCCCCTAATTTGGCGATTGCCCAAGTTATTGGCTCTCTACTGTAAATATAGCGTTTACCACCTACATAGTTTTTGTATGGAAGGCCTCATACAAAATGAATATTCCTCTAAGTAAATATTTGCGAATTTTTGCACTCTCCTTCTTGTTCATCCTCACTGTACATTTTAGAGTGTATTTCCCCTGTGATTGAAGAAGCCAATCAATGCTCATTAAAATGAGAGTTATCAATAAAAAATTCGAAACAATTAATAGTGTCATCATTGTAATAGTCCAAGTCTGTAGTGTGGTTATTAGAGTTTTCATAATTGATTTCTCTTGCTTTGTTTCCACGTTTTCGTTTGGCAAGCACCAAATGGCGACAGCAAGAAGAAGAAGAAAAAATAACATGGCCCATCCATAAATGCAAACAATCAAAGACATTATCGTCAAAGTAATGAATAAATCTTTCATCGTGCAACTCAACGAGTTTATTGCTTCCCTGCCAACGGCTTACTGAACATGCGTAGGGGGGAGGAGGCTTATTTATAGAATATTCTGTTCTTTTACTCACTCTCTCTCTCCCCCTCACTATATCTCTTTCTATAAAACAGTTTAAAAATTAGCTCTATGCATGTAGCACGTGCGCGGCTGGAACTCTTTCCTCCAACACTGTCAAAAAACCTCCTACTGTGTGTCTACACCATTAGAAGCCTAAATTCCTTTTACATTGGGGGAGTAGAGTTATTTCTAGAACATGCTCGCTCTCTTCTCACACTATCTCTCACTCTAACAACCGTTAAAATTATCAAACGTTCAAAACTTTCCTCTCCAGCAAAATTATTAACGACTTAGTAAAAATCTTCCCGCACAGTTTTTGCGAGACAGATCATTACACCGTTGGAAAATCTTTTTTACATTTTCTCTCAGCCAAATCGAATAATGCGTCCCACAGTTCATTTGTGTCTGTTATTATTTGAACAATAGAATCATTACAGCAACCATAATGCAAATGAGCCGACCCACCGTTAATTATATCTAACATATCATAAATTTCGGATAAAATAGGATAATAATGAGAGTTTTCTGTTTTTGTTATTGCTGAATTGGAATCCACAATTCCATATTCACCGCCATCATCATCATCACCTCTGCCACCACAATAAGTTGCGCACTTGATATTCTTTGCAATCATATCAAACTCGTTTATTGTTATTGCCAACAGAAGACGGCTGATTTTTTTGAACTTTGAAAAACTATAACACTGCGTCATTATAGTGATTTGTGCATGCACAACCTTCCTCAACGCTAGTTAAACGTATACTAATTAAATTTTCACTCGCTTTCCACCCCGACAGTAAGCCAATGTGAATTCGTAATTGGCAATAAATTATTGTCAAATGCAAATTCACATAGACTTTTGCTGTACGAGTGGCGGGCGTTATTTTTAAAGTGTTTCCCCAAAATCTCAACTAAATATAATTAGATTTAACGAGTATATACTTTAGTCAAATCTAACTATAAATTAGTCATGATTAGGCCTATATCACTATGCTGTTGGTGTTTACATCTCCTTTAAATATGCTTGTCCATCAGTATATTTAAATTTCATATACATCTTTTTGGTATTAAAATCTTCTAAATTTTGATTGTTCAACACAATTTGAAATTTTTCTGGTAGCAATATGACGTAATATCCATCTCCCGAACTGTCACGATCATACAACTTTATCCAAATTCTCTTTTCACTGTCAATTGATGCGTGAATGACAGCTAACCATTCCTCTCTCCAGGTCGGTGGTACTGCTCGCAGCGGCAATATTTCGGCAGACAAATTGTTGAACGCCTCCACACAAAATTCTTTAGAGTCCATATTTGAAATGTTTTCGCTTTGACGATCCGTCTCAGACTGAGGATTGAGACAAGTTCTCTCTCACCACCACCACCACCGCCGCCAACACACAGCGATATTATATTGTTGATGATGCCGTCCACTTAGTTGCCTCTTCTTCTAACTGAATTAATTTGTTTACACAAACTCTATGCGGTCTATAATAAGATAAATATTCGTTTATATCGTTAACATTTACAGTGCTTAGAAAAATACACATCAATTGTTTTGCAATTTCACTGTTTTCACATGTAGATTTTTTAATCGCCTCTTGACACAATTCAAACCACTCCAAACATTCACGCAATCTGTTCTCTAATTCTGTATCAGAACACAACCACCTTTGAGGATCCATATTTGTGACTGAACATTGTAGTTGTCATACCTCACTATTTATATAGTGGAATTAACACCGAAAAATCAATTGTTCTCGGATCATTTTTGTGCATGTTTATAGTACAGATTCGCACTTTATGTAAATCCAACGTAAAGCCACAATAAATGCAAACTATATTTTTCCCGTCAAAGTAGAACCCTTGTCTCGCATAATTTCTTTTTACAGCTCTACTATAATATGTGCAATTTTTCATACTTTTCATTCGGTTACTTTCACAGGTATAATCAATCTGTGCTCGTTTCAATGCCAGTTCACTAACAATTCCCGATAACAATAAGGAATAATGTTGTGCGCTCATTAGTGCACACCTCCCATTCGGAACATTTTTGTGCATTTTACATGCGTCAAAACACCACGTATTATGAAACTGACTGAAATCTGGTTTTGGGAAATTTTCAGGTATGCAATATACATTGCCATGCAGTTTTCTCAAAAAATCTGCCTTCTCTTTTCCCTTTGTAAAAATTCGTTCATATGGAGCGAGATATTCGCTTATCAGCGAATCTGAATATTCCAAATCACCCGATTCCCATGATAATTTATGAAAATTCCGTTCCAACCAAATCGCCTCTCGAAACATTTTCCAGTTCAAAGTAGATTTCGGGAAAGGTGGTTTGAAGTGAAAAAGTGCGTAATAATTAGTATCGTGATCAACTATTGCAAATTCCTTCACAATAATTTGGTTATTATTATCTTTAAACCAGTGGAGATCAACAGTAGCAAATCTCTTCTTTTCCACCACCTTCTCCTCCTCCTCCTCCTCCTCTGCTCCCTCCTTCTCCTCCTCCTTCTTCTCCTCCTTCTCCCCCTCCTCGTCCATGTTACACTGTATTCCCACCGACCGAGTTTTACCGTTCATACTAACCTCAAAGTCACTATCAAAATATTCCTCCTCACTTGATACTGCGTCAAACACGTTTTCCATCTCTTGAAGCATACTCCCCCATGAAGAAGTCATCTCGATGTTGTATCAGTGCAAACTGCAACACTACTGACGATAAATCGCCTCAGCACACCTTTTTGTATTATAAAAAAAAAGCATGCTCTAGCGATAATTTATTGTACTTCTCGAACTAAAGAAGTTAAGGGGGTATACTGCATTATACTATCGCTTATAAGAATACAATATGCCGAAGTTGAATCAGGTACATCCGCACTAAATTCCATTTCCAACCTAATATCTGTGGACGATTTCAAATGCTCTGATTGGTGTGAACAATCGATCACAATTATAGGGCTTTTTTCACAAAAATTACTAAAATCGACATCATTTCCGTGTTCTGCATTTACAGCTCTATTGTAGTAGCTTGGTGCAAAGTCTAAAAACATACGATACATTATTTCCTTTCTTCCCAGTAAATTATCGTAAGGATAATATTGACTGTTGAGATATAGTTTAACATTATGCAAGTTGCACAAATCGAAATTAGCCATCGATTTTTTAATAACATTTTTTCTAGCTGTTTGAAATGCTAAAACCACATAGCGTGGTACATCTAAGTGTGCTGATGTTTTAATTGCCCACGAATGAATTCTAGATTTTGTCATGTTTGGTAGTTCGTGAATCTCCCACCTTCTAAAAGAAAGTTTTAAAGGTCTATCAGAATCGAGCAACTTTAGAAATTTTAATCTCACATGATCCTCTAGCTGAACATACGGAATTTTCCAATTAATTTTTTCAATCGATAATGATACGCTCGTTCCTGTTGCGGATTCCACGCAGTTAACGTCCGAGGCTGATCTCAATAATACGAGTTCTTGTTTCAGATTCAAAATTATTCGTTGAAAGTCTTCAAAAAAGGGGATGAGGAGTTTGAGGGGGACGCAAAAAACGAATTTGTTGTCTGTTAGGCTATACCCATCTCTGTCAAACCCTGCCAAATGGTAAGTATTCTTATCAAATATGCTTTTCAAAAGTAATGCTTTAATTGTAGATGTAATGCCTACAAGTCTAGACTTGGCTACTTGTTGTCCTGCCAATTCATAACGAATCTCATCAAAAAGATGTCCAACAGCGTTGCTGATTAATTTATAATCGGCTGCTACAGGTGCGTCGGCATTAGTTGCTCCGGGCTTTGTGCATGTTACACTCCCTTCAATATATAGATAGGATTTGCAGGGCAGGCTATAAATATCTTGCTGGTTTACTGCGATCCTGACCTCGTCTGAATTACCCAATTTCTGTCCAGAATATGTTGTGTGTGTATGAAATTCATATTTAGTAATATCCGAGTAAAACTGAATTTGACTATCAACGTCTAGAATTTCGCTTATTGCCGCTCCTGACATTTTTCCAATTTACTATAAAACCCAATTTTTCTAGTATTCTCGCGTTTTTATGTGTTAGCACGTTTTTAGGTGTTAACGCTGTTGAGCTTAAACTGCTACTGAGAGCATTTTTCTTTGCACCGCTACTTACATCATCATCACCATCTCGGTGACGAACATATTTGTCCGCTCTCGGTCGAGCGTTGAATACAATAAAACCCATCTTAACCTCTCCTTTTTTCACGAATATGTAGCCGCACTGTTATAGAGTCTCCTCGAAAATCGATAAGCGATCCGTCCTGGTCGGTTACCTTTACATCAATAAACTGTATTCTGCGTGTATTTAGAGGTAGATATATAATTTGTGCAGGTGTTTCGTTAATCAGATATCCTGCTGCTACTCGAGGGAGGAATTCGTAAATAATATGTTTTTCCTCGCCGTTGGCGATGCTCCCACACGCTAAATTACACGATACTACAATTGTATTAATAGAGCTTATTGACACTAAATGTTGCGAAGTGTGCCATGTGTTTGCAGCAAGCACAACTTTATCAAAACCCAGTGTTTTACCAACTGAATCGTTACGGGTTAAATCAATTGGTTCGTTAGAATAAATTTCAACTTTCATAGTGTTACTATTTGGGCGTATAATGAACCTATCACCAGTTATATTCAATTTCGTCTTTAATGCACTTATTATCTCATCAATTTCGTAAGAGCCTGTGTCAAGTTGTACCAGATTATTACCATATTTAAAACTAGAATTTCTCCCCATAATTATATTGGGGATGCTGTTAAAAGCCCACAGATTTATGAGTCCGATTTCAAACTCACGATTTCTATCCAGTTCTAAAACACGATTTAAATTTACATATAGATTACTCGTTTTTGAGGTTAGTGTAATAACAGCCATTTTACTATTTGACCTATGCGATGCTTCCAACACCAGTGTAAAATTACAACTGGTTAGCAAGAAACAGAATTGTTAGGTGACCGCAAATGTCGCTGTTTAGCGGTTGTACACGATTAGTATTGTAATAAATTTGCACATTTTTTTCTTTTTTCCAATACCGCATCAATTCCATGGGAGGTTGGAGATCACCAATGGGATCAAAATAGTAAATCTTTTTACCGTTTTTGATGTAAGCAATCCAGTGTGTTCCGTCACTTGCAAACATGCCTAAATTAACGATAGCCATCTCGTTGCATAGCAAATAATTGGGTAGTGTATCAAGCATATATATGCCCCGCAGAGGAATATCTAACAATTTCACCCATTTTAGTAAATCATGATTTGACAATGCTCCGTGAATATTAATTCTATTCATCTTTACTTTTAACTTTTCTTCTTATTCTTCTTCTTCTTCTTCTGTCCTTTACCTCCGCGCCTCTTTTTAACATTAGTAGTAGTCTTTGGAAATAATGATAGCCCATAACGATGAGGAATGATGGGAGGGGGTGTCAGTATTCTCCCACCCCTAATTGATGGGTATGGTTTTAGATAAAATCCACCTCCACTAATATGATTTTTCAACCGATTAATAGCTTTTTGTCTAATATAATCACTATGCCTTTTTCTAATACCTCCCACCTTACACTTTTTCTTCTTTCTCCTATTCCCCAAACCTCCCCCAAAGGCGGCTTTGGCGTTCATTATGTTAGTAACAAGGTAAGAATAAGCTTTTTCAGACAAACCTGTATTAGAATCTTTGAATAATTCCCAAGCTTTACTCGCGAGTGCCCTGTCAGCTGCCGCGCGAGTTCTGTTATCACTGGATTGCGCATACGCAATATCGTGGGAGCGACAAGCTTCGTCAAGCTTATTTATACCTCTATCACCTCTTGCTAACCTTTTTGCTAATTTTGTGCCTGCTCCGCAGAAATTATACCCGGCTAGATGCGCTTCTACAGGTAACAGGTCAATACCTTTATTGATTATAGATGAAGCAACACTGCCAATTTTTGATAAAATTCCTTTACCTCTCCTTTGCCTTCCAACAGCACGTTTCTTCTTCTTACTCTTTAAAACAGCACCCATCCTTTCATGTCAAAGGTTGAATGCAAACTGAAGTTTATATGTTACTACACAGTTGATGTGTTTTAATCAAAAGAAAATTTGATCTCTCATCACCAACTGTTGAATTAACACAATTTGCAAGTATGCTATAATAATTGTAGAAATTGCACATTACTTCTCTTTCATCAACTAAATATTTATACCAGTGTATCAACCCAATTCCAAAAGAACTCGACGTTTTGGAATTGAGAGATGAATCAACACATGCCTTGATATGAAATAATGTACGATTTCTTGCTGCAGATGTTTTTGCTAAAAGGTTAAAAAACCATTCAAAATTTTCTATGCTCCTATTATTATTATTTTGCACCAACTGTTTCACCTGTGGATCATTGCATTTATTCGATCCAATTTTCAAAAGTAATAGATTATTAAAGCAGCATAATATAAACACAAGAAGTAATATTGTTTTCCAAACCGTATTAGTTTGGCATAAAATGCTTTTTTTAAAAGAGCACTCCATCTTCTTCTTCTTCTTCCTACAAGTGTTGTAAACAAACTGATAAAAATAGAACGAAGCATGACCCTCACACATTCTTGTTTAGGGGGGAAGCGATGTGTTGAGGCATGCGCCATCATCACGTTCTATTTTCAAGCAAGTATGCAGGGGGGTGCGAAGGTGCCCAACCTTCGCAGAAGCGTGCGTGCATAAATAGGTCAATTTGAATTATTTACTCTCACAGCTGCTGCATCAGTTCCCTCAACAACAAGAACGAGAGAGAGATAGCTTCGAAATTTTATTATCAGTTTGAAACTCTACTACACTACTCTACTACATACTACTTCATCAACACCGAGGTAAGCAATATTTTTTTTTTCAATGAATAAAACATTTAAAATTTAAACATTTAATTTTTTTTTTTTTTAAAACACAAACACAATAAATAATAAATATGTAAAACACACAAACACAATAAAACACAAACACAATAAAACACAAACACACAATTAAAACATCAATCACAAAACAAAACAATTGTGAGTTTAACTCATCTTGTGACTAATTAGCACACCTCTTTACAAGTTTAACATCACTCCATTTGGGAGTGATGTGTTTGATTGTGACAGCCATTTTGTCACAAGATGAGTTAAACTCACCTATGTTTTCTTCAGTTATTGAGTTGTTAAATCTGGATGGGAGGAATATTTCAATTTCTGATTGTTCTCCTTGGCTCCATCCAAATCTATTGAAAAGTTTTAGAATAATTTTTTTGCCGTATCTCGTCGTCGCAAACCGTGCCCGCACCACTGGGTATGGTATACCCTCGACCAAGTTTGATATTGGCACACACTTTTTAATAGCTCCTGTGTTGTTGAATTTTTCTATCAACATTTCCGTATCTTCTGCACCATCCTGATGCGGTTCCTTCGCCGCCTCCTCCTCCTCCCCCAGCAACGAGCGCAGATCTCTGTTACAGTAATTCGCCTCCTCCAACAGGGGCGCAACAGATGAATCAAAAAATGTGGAGCTCTCACACCCTTCTCCAAACAATGTCCTCGGCTCCTGCACACCCATTCTCCGCACCCCCTGTGAATTAAAAAAAAAACTGTTTAGCAACAATAAAAAAAGTTGATATAATACACATATTTTAGAATATTTCAACAACAACATCAACAAAAAAGAAACTGTAGAACATTAATGGATCAATACTGTCTAATAATTCCAAAAGAAAGTGTTTAGCAACAATAACAAAAATTGATATAACAGACGACAATTCGCACATTTTTCAGAATACTTCTGCATCAACAATAACAACAACAACAATAATAGAAACTATAGAACATTGATACAGTAATAATTGCATGCTTATTAAATGTTTTCCTCACATAGATATGCTCTCATACATTGATAGTGTAATAATTCTCTGCTTATTGAAATGTTTTCCCCCAAAATCACAACTAAATTAGATTTAGCTCTCATACATTAATAGCGTAGTAATAATAATAATTCTTCGATTATTGAAATGTGTTCCCCCAAAATCGCAACTAAATTAGATTTAGCTCTCATACATTAATAATAATAATTGCATGCATATTAAATGTTTCCAATTCAAACTCATTTTTCTTGCATAGATATGTTCACATTACATCTCACTTCAAAGAGGAAGTGTTTATTCCTGCATAGATATGTCATACAACACAAACAAGAATGGATACTAAATGTGTGTTTATTAAATTGAAACAACTATATATTTTTTGGAATGCATATAAAAAGCAATAAAGTGTAGAAATTCTTTTGCATAAAGGATTAGCATAATCTTTTAGTCGGAGTATGCTAATCAAAAGGAGAAAATTTCTGATTAGCATAATCTTTTAGTCAGAGTATGCTAATCAAAGGAGAAAATTTTTGAAAAACTAACCTCATTTAACACGGTGAACGGATCCCTCATCCTCGCCGACTTTTTCGGTGTTGGTGGAAGCGTGGTTGTTGACTCGAAGAGGGCTGACCTCTTGCCTCCGCGGATGCCTGTGTTGTTGAGCAGCCCGTGCCACTGGGGAGGTGTGTGATTTTCTTCGTTTTCTACGAAGTAGTTGATCGGCGGGTGAGGTGACGTCATGGAGGCGGCAGCAGCAGGTGCAGTGTATGATGCGGATGGTCGGGCGTCCATAGTGAAACTGTGTGGAACCGCTCGAAATCTCCCTTTTTTATAGCTTACGATTTTTAAAATAACTATATCTATTATGTGCTATGTTTCAGAATGGCACGTGCGAGGCGACCAACGGATTGGCAAGCAACATTTTAGCACACACACACACACAAGATTACTATTTGCAATGTGAGTATATATTTTTACTAGAGATTATTATTACTATTATTGCTCAATGTTTTGAGGACAATGTTTCAAATGATAAAGTTTCTTGAGATAAACTATTACTCTACAAAATACACATTTATAATAATATCCATGCTTATGTTGAAAAATCCGCATTTACCCAACTCCCTGGGGAGATTTTTGATGTTTTACAAATCACTAGAAAATGTGTGTGTTTATTCCGAATTTGGATACATTGGGTTTTCTATTATCAATTCTCTTGATAAGCAATCTTTACACAATAATTAATTTTATCTAAGAAAATATCTTTGAGTGTGTTGTCATCTAGTGAACGATTCTTTTCCATATTTTTACGTTTAATTTCTGACCAAATTAGCATGTGCAATTCATTCAAATAATAGCAGAAGCACGAATATCTTCCACACTCATCCCAAATTTCACCGCGTTTTCCAGCTTCCTCCTTCGCTGTTTTCAATTTTTTGCATCTTTCCAGATGTGCAAATTCATGTTTGTTTAGAAAATTGTGAACCAATACTGACAGATATTCTTCTACGTTGCCAAATGGCACAATCAAAGTTTTAAGTAATTCTATTCCTTCTTTCATTAATGTACAAATACACCGTTCGTTCATGTCAGGGTAACCTGTTTCCCTACAATCCTTCTCTGATGATGTTTGCATAATGTGAAATTAATTTAAAATTATTACTTTTGCAGAACTGTGGAAGTGAGGAGGTAACACTAACTAAGGTGTTGAATGCTCGAACGATGACAGACTACTAACAATTAAAAATGTAAGTATATTGTACTTATACTTCTACTTCTTCTCCTCCTCCTCCTTCTCCTCTGCTCCCTCCTTCTTCTCCTCCTCATACTTATTCTCCTTCTCTTCTTTATTATTATTATTCACCAATGTTTATAATATTCAGTTGTACCCAGACTGTCGGAAAGAGAACATTGAGTTGCATGTTGAATGTTAACATACTATCGGTTAAAATGTGAGTATATTGTGCTTGTACTTTTACTTCTCCTCCTTCTCCTTCTACTTCTACTTCTACTTCTACTTCTTCTTCTTCTTCTTCTTCTTCTTCTTCTTCTTCTTCTTCTTCTTCTTCTTCTTATTCTTTATTATTATTCATCAATATTTTTTGTTTCTCTTCTTCTTCAGAAAATATCATCAGTCGCATCTAGTGTGTTGAAAAGGGAGGAACGATGAGATATACAACAGAGAAGCTGCGCGCATTAAACGCCAGTGCAGTTCGATATCGCATGACCTACCTGGACGAGGAGGTGGACATCGAGTCAACGTTGAATTCATGCAAACCGCACATATTAGATCTGGTGGTCAACGAGGCGGATCGATTCAACGGAAACGTCAAATGGTTTATTGTTCTAAATGTAATTTTACAAAAACTAGTTGTATTGCCTGGAGATGAAGAAGAGCAAGTGTCAAGTACAGTTAACTTTCATAGTTATTCCGCCATAAGCGTGAATGTGCGTGAGAATCTGGATGAGTTGGACAATTTCTTTGTGTTAGCTGTTAGGAAAATTTTGACATCTTTTGAGAATTTTGTGAGATTTGGAAGCGGTTGGGTAATTAGAAAAATTGATTCACTAGATCTTAACATAATTAGGTACAACCCCATTTATTCTGCTTCATCTACTTATGTTGAGACACCTGAATTCATTAAGGCAAAAAAAGCTATCATTAATATAAAGAATGAGTCTGACAGCAAATGTTTGTTATGGTGCATATTGGGATTCATAAATTATAGGTCTAAACACATGGATGTAGAATATTTGAGTAGGTTTGTTCACACAATTAATACGCAAGGTGTTAACTTCCCTGCTACTTTGCGTGACATAAAAAAAATTGAAGCGTTGAATAGCGACATAGCCATAACTGTAATAGCCTATGATAAAAAGAAGTTTTTCCCATACAGGTGCAGCATATACAGAGAACGCACCCATCAAATTAATCTTTTATTGATAACAAGTGAAACCCAACCTCAAAAATCACATTTTTGTCTCATTAACACCACAAAGGGGAAAAACGGGCTGTCTCGGCTCTTGGGTTATCTATCAAAAAATCATGCACAATCACATATTTGTAACTTTTGTTTCCACCGATTCACAACAGACAAATCGGCGCACGTAGATGGGAAGGTGAACTTAGAAAAACACAAAGAGCTTTGTTCAAAATTTGTTGCACAAAGAACGTCAATTGCGAAAGAGGGGGAAGTGCTTAAATTCACAAATTATACATGTACATTGAAACCAAAATACGTTATTTATGCTGATTTCGAGTCATTTATTGTGCCGATGCAAAATAATGAGGGTGGAGAAGAAGAAGAAGGAAAAGAAGAAGAAGAAGAAGAAGAAGAAGGAAAAGAAACGCCAACCACATCTAGCTTCACTAAAAAGACAAGTCAACACATCCCGTGCGGCTACTGTTTCATAGTATTGAATATTGAGGGTGAAATTTGTTATGGACCAAGCATCTATCGTTCGCAAGATATTGGTGATAACATTGTAGAAAAATTTTTAGACGAAATAACGAACATAGGTGAGCAGCTTTATGAGGAAATGAAAAATGCTATACCGATGATACCTCTGAGCAAACAACAACAACTTGAATTTAATAATGCAACAAAATGCGGTTTGTGTGGAAAAGTTTTTAAGAAGGATGGGGTGAAAGTTATGCATCATTCACACGAAACCGGTTTTTATATTTGCCCCGCCCACCCTTCATGCAACTTGAACGGAAAAGCACCCTTTTTTATCCCCTGTTTCTTCCACAATTTCACCAATTATGACAGTCACCACATAGTGAGGGCATTAGGGGGGTGCACGAAACGGATAGAGTGCATAGCCAATTCTTCGGAAAAGTTTGTATCAATCACTGTAGGAAAAATTAAGTTTTTAGATAGCCTTAAATTTATGAATGCGTCATTGGACAGCCTTGTTAAAAACCTATCAGACAGTGATCAATTGGAAACCAAATTCGGGAGAATGTTTTCTGTGTTTGAAAAGCAGGAACATAGAGAACTTTTAATCAGAAAAGGTGTTTATCCATATACATATTTTGATTCTCCTGAAAAATTCCAAGAAACAAGCCTTCCCCCAATCGAATGTTTTTATAATGATTTGACCGAAACTGCATTAGATGAGAAGGAGTATGTACATGCCCAAAATGTTTGGAGTGCGTGTAACATTCAAACTTTGGGAGAATTTCATAATTTATATTTACTTTGTGACACCCTGCTCCTTTGCGACGTTTTTGAAGAATTTAGAGCATCATTATTTGATAAATATGGGTTAGATGTAACCCACTTTCTCTCACTTGCTCACTTTTCGTGGAATTGCATGCTGTATCATACAAAGGTGGAACTAGGATTAATTAGTGATATAGACATGCATTTAATGCTAGAACAAAATATTAGAGGAGGTTTATCAGTCATCCCACATAGGTATGCTGAAGCAAATAATCCCTATATGGCCTCAATGTATGACCCCAGTAAACCCACAAGCTACCTTCTTTATTTGGACGCTTGTAATTTGTACGGCTGGGCTATGGGACAATCGCTGCCGTCAGGCAATTTTAAATTCCTATCACAGGAGGAAATTGACCAAGTTGACTTTTTAAACACAGCTGATGATTCCGAATATGGGTACATTCTTGAGTGTGATCTTGAATATCCCAAATCTCTTCACGATTTTCACAACCATTTCCCATTAGCACCCACCAAACAAGAAGCTCCATTACACCTACTGTCTGAATACCAAAAAAGTAAGAGTCATAAATCATCGACAAAACTGTTGGCCACGCTCTATGATAGGGAAAAATATGTTTTGCATTACAGAAATTTAAAATTATATGTCCAATTAGGAATGAAGTTAAAATGCATTCATAGAGTCATTAGATTTACTCAGTCTCGTTGGCTAAAACCCTATATTGATTTTAACACAGAGTGTAGGAGAAATGCAAAAAACAAATTTGAAATACAGAATTTTAAGGCCCTATCGAATATAATTTATGGAAAAACTTTACAAAATAACAGGAATCATTATCAAGTAAAGCTTGTTACTGACGAGAGTAAATTAGATAAATTAATTTCAAAACCCCTATGCAAACGGTGGCATATCTACAATGAAAATGTCATGGCAGTATTTCTAAAAAAGTCAGAAGTCTGCTTGAAACATCCCATCTTTGCAGGATTCACAATTTTAGATTTAAGCAAACACCTCATGTTTGACTTTCACTATAATAAAATTTTAAAAATGTACCCTGCCCATTGTGTGAATCTTTTGATGCATGATACGGATTCTGTGATGTATGAAATAAAATGCCCTGATGTTTATTCAGACATTAGGAATAACATTGAGTGGTTTGATACCTCTGACTATCCCCCCTCCCATAAATGCTATTCCACACAAAACAAGAAAAGGGTTGGAAAATTCAAAGATGAAGCCAATTCAAGAATAATTACGCATTTTGCCGGCCTTAGACCAAAATTGTACTCGTTCAAGTATTTGGATGATGGGGGTGACATGATTACGAAAAATACTGCAAAAGGAGTGAAGAGAAATGTAAAAGATAGGTGTCTAACATTTGATTTATACAAAAAATGTCTGTTTGAAAGAGTTGTGCATTATGAATGTTTTAACATGATTAGAAGTTATTCACATAAAGTTTACCAGCTGCGTTGTGCGAAAACGGCGCTATCTTGTCGCGACGACAAGAGATTTATTTTTAGCAGTCGGTGTGCGGAGACGCTAGCTTGGGGACATTACAGAATTGGCGAAAATAGTGTAGAGAATGATGTGGTGGTGGTGGAGGATGAGGAGGAGGAGGAGGAGGTGAATGTACCCTCATGCTCAAGATTACTGCCTCTCGCTGAAGCGCCTAATACCAACTGAAAAGGGGTGACGATTTAAAATTAGATAGTAGACTCACAGCGCGTGCTAGCAAACAGGAGTGTGAGATGGTAGAGTCACAGCACGCGCGCATGCTAACTTAGTTGAGAAACAATATTAGAATGAGAAAGAGCGAGATGAAGAGAGAGGAGAAGGATTCATTAGCAGATGAGTTGAATGGAAGACTCACAGCGGGCGGTGCTAGCACAGTGTTGAGAAAGAAGAACGGAATGAGAAAGAGCGAGGAGATGGTGAGAAAGAAGAAGAAGTCGTCGGATTTGCGCGCTCGATTAGCAGAAGAGCTACATTCTGTGCCCAGAGTCAATTTTAATAGAAGGAAATATGAGTTAAAAAGTGAACAAGATCTTATTCAGGCAGATTTGATTGACATGTCATCATTAGCAAAACATAATTCAAATTTTAAATTTATTTTAGCTGCAATTAACTGTTTTTCAAAATTTGCATATTGTACACCAATACATACAAAAACTGCGACCTCTGTGTATGCTGCACTTGAGCCTATTATTCAACAAAATAAAAATGTTAAACTTTTTCAGACAGACCAAGGTACCGAATTTTTTAACACAAAAGTAAAAGCATTATTAGACAGGTATAATATTAAACATTACCATGTTTTTACTGAAAAGAAGGCTGCAATAGTCGAACGTTTTATTAGAACAATCAAATCAAAAATATATAAATATTTAACGCAGCATGGAACAAAACGATGGGTAGGAGCATTACCAACAATGGTTAAAGAGTATAATAATGCTTTCCACAGAACAATTCAAATGCGGCCATCTGATGTGCGCAAAAAGCATAGGAAACAAATAATAGGTGCACTTAATAAAGCTGCAAACCAACGTTTCAAATCGAAACGAATAAAGCCGAAATTTAAATTAAATGATGTTGTGAGAATTAGTAAGTACAAACAGGTATTTGACAAATCTTTTAATTTTAATTGGAGTGCCGAACTTTTTGTAGTTCACTCAATTTTCCCAACCAAACCCGTAACGTACATTTTGCGCGATTTGAATGGAGAAATAATTTCAGGTCGATTTTACGAGCAAGAGATGAAAAGGACGAAACTTGATGCGTCTGAACAAAGTGTTTATTTGGTGGAGAAAATTTTGAGAAGAACTAAATCTAGATTTCTTGTTAAATGGGTAGGATTCTCTGAACCGAGCTGGGTTGATAGAAAGGATTTGCTCGGTTGAATAATGTAAATATTTTACTTTAAACAATGCGAAATAGGTTGAACAAATTATGTACATACTGTAATTATTATTAGAATACTGTATAATTGTAAATATTGTGGAATAGTGCGCACAAATCGCATGCGCAAATCAATTACTGGAATAAAAATAGGAGTCAGTGTTGAACCGTATTTTCATTTTAGTTTCCCATTAGCTAGCATAGTGACACAATATGGGTGAGGAGGAGGAGAAGGGGGGTAAAACCTCGATACCTATCATCAATTTTGATGAGATTATTACAGGTAAACCGCACACCGAGAGTAAAAATGGTAGTTTATTACCGCATAATGCACGCATTATCCTGATTGGAAGATCCAACAGTGGTAAGACAAATACGTTATTGAATTTGATTTTCAATAAAAACGGATTGAAATTTAAACATTTATATGTTTACAGTAAGTCATTATATCAAGATAAATATGAATTTTTGAAAAAGGTGTTTTCAAAGATAAAATGTGTTACTTTTCATTTATCAGACAATACTGATATGATAAAGCATCCCAACAAAGTTGAGAGAAACTCTCTTGTCATTTTTGATGATTTACAATTAAGCAATGTACCTCAAATTCGTAATTACTTTACAATGGCGAGACATCGCGATGTGGACAGTGCTTATCTGATTCAAAGTTACGGATCTATTAAAAAACATCACATCCGAGATAATTGTAACGTATTGATTATTTTCAAAATAGATCTGTTGAATTTGAAATTAATTTATAGAGACTTTGTGGGGGAAGATATGAGTTTCAGTGAGTTTAGAAAACTATGTTGGGAGGTGTGGTCAAAAGGTGCTCACAAATTTGTTTCTATTTTTACTGAGTGCAAACCAGAGAAGGGTAAGTATCGAGAACAGTTGGATAAATTCTTAAAACCACCCACACACTGAGGTGGGTACAGTGTTTGCACGTTTTTTGTTCATTCAACGTTTGATCATACTTGGGATATTACACAAAGAGTAAGCTAATGAAGAAAATTAATATGCGTAAGAAACGCGGTCGTGCTGCTCCTACCGCTGCATCATCTGTTGGGGAGAGAAGCAGTTTAATAGATAGAATAAAAAAATTGAGAAAAACTATTATTGAAAAACACAGAAATTTATTAGGTTTTCAATCTCAGACTGAAGAATTTAATCGTAAAAGATTGGAGCCAGTTATTCGCCCCCTATTGGAACTGAACAGAAGCACCATCTCTGCAGGAGATAAATTAGACGGTTTGAAACGAGAAAAAAAGTTTGAACAGAAAGCGAAAAAGGAAGAGATGACGACAGATGAGGAAGATGTGGAGGAAGAGGAAGAGTTGGAGGAGGAGGAGGAGGAGGAGGAGGAGGAGGAGGAGGAGGAGGAGGAGGATGGCAGCAATAAGTTGCTCGATTCGAGCAACACATTGCCGGATTTGAATTCAACTTTGAATAGGAGTAGCAGAACCGCTCGTCTCACACGAATAGAACAATTAATCGATAATTATTTAAATGTGTTTCATACTGTGAAATTGAACAATGATATTCCTTATGGTATTCGATACAATAACGAAAATGATGTTTATTATATGGGTGATAAAAAAGTCAGTTTTGACAGCACATTTGTGAATGTTGGAGTGGGGGTGGGAGGGGAAGAACGGTTTAGAATAACTCATGGGTTATTGGAATTATTGTTCACACCCCGCCCGAACATAAATCTTTACAATGAAAGGGATTTAGCGAAATATAAGAAAATATTACAACTGACTGGTTCACATTTGAACAAACAGGGTTATGTTAAACGCAATTCTGGTGCTAAATCACAAATTATTCAAAAGTTATTTCCACCAAACAAACGTTCAAAGTATGGGAAAGGATTATTGAATTTTGTTAGAAATAAATCACGTGATAGAAACTACATATTCTGGGATGATGTTAACGAACTAGTCGAACGGTTATTTATTTTAATGGGTTCAAAAAATGCAGGAAATTCAGCTCACGATATTGAAATCGATTCGATATTACAAGAACTGCGAGAAGGTAACTTTATACAGTAAGAAATGCGAGGACAGCCGGCGTTGCCAGGAAGCTGTTCAGTAGAGCGAAAGAGGAGAGAAAGAAATATGAGAGAGAGATGAGGCTGGGTGAAACCGGCTGTTGCGAAAGAGTATGTTAGAAGAAATGCGGAGTGGGCGCCCCCTCACCCCTCTGCGAAACATCGTGTAAAGTGAGAATAGCCGACTAAAGACATGAGCTGGGGTGGTGACGTCAGTGCTGCCAGCGCGAGTCATCTTGACAAGCAACACAAATCGGAGCCTCTCCGCTGGAGCGGGTGTACCGAGGTGTTGATAATTAATTTCGACATTCGAACAATGAACACCTATCGATTCGGTAGGCTGCATACAGTGCATGCGAAGCAATTAGAGGAGTTAAAAAAATTAGTATCAAATTTTGACAAGTTGAAATTTGAATTGAGTGAGTTGAAGAAAGCTGTTTTAACTAGAACAGAATTTAACAATGAAAGAAGCCAACTTGTGTCGTTTGAAAATCTCAATAGTGGATTAAGTATAATTAACAATGTGTTGGAAAAACGCATGCATGATTTAGAACAGGTTGTTTTAACTAGGAGAGAATTTGAGCAGGAGAAGGCTAGTGTGCTGGTGAGTAGACATACCCTCAATAATGAGATGAAAATTATTAGCAAAGAGGCAAAGGCAGAAAGAGATAAACTACTCACTCGAGATGAATTCAATAGGGAAAATTTACTCACTAAAAAAGAGTTTATAATTGAAAAAGCAGGATTCATCTCATATGAACAACTTAACACAGCTGTAAAAATATCACAGGACCTATTAATGGATTATGTGCATAATAATCGAGATTTCAAGAGGCATTTAAATGATCTGATGTATAGATATGCCTATTATTTGATAGAAAAATGTGTAATGGCTGCCAGAACGTTTGATTATAAAGAGTTGGAGGGACGAGGACTATTGCCAGAACATACTGTCAGCGAATTTCTTCGGCTTATTGGGATGGATGAGCCAACGATAAAATATGATAGTAGTTTGTTTTTACCTCCGCAACAAGAACGTCTATTACAACGGTATCAATCTAGGAATCGGGGAGTGTAGAAATATTCTATTTCTGTGTACAGCCCCCCACCTGCTAGGCACGCGTTGCGACCGTTAAATTCTAAGGTTAATGACCTGAGAGAGAAAGTGGGGGTCGGATTATTTGAGCAAACAGCAAACTATATTAACACTGCACGTGCGAAAGAGAGAGAGGGCTTTGAGAATCACGGAAGGAGGTAAAGCGTGAGTAGGGGGGCGGGGGGTTACGGGAGCCAATAACTTGGGCAATCGCCAAATTAGGGGGATTATTCTGTAAATAACTTGGACTTGGAGAGTGAGGGTAAAGCAAGAGTAGGGAACCTTCTGTGAGAGGTGGGGTCAGGGGGGAAAGGTCCTCTCTCATTGGTGCTTGCGGGGGGTCCCCCCTTAATCTATTGGGAATAAAGTGGGGGCACATAGGGAAGGGGGGTAGGGGGACCTTAAAAACAAAATGGCTGACTGCGACAGGGGGAAGGGGTGGGCGTTTACAAAATGTCTGAACAGGGGGAGGGGGGAAGGGGGGTGGCCACGCCCCCCTGTCTTCTGATTGGTCCTGCCTGAACGAACAATAGTAACTACTAATATGTATTTGTTTAGATTTAGTTTTAAATGGAAATAAAATATTTATTTACTTATTTATTTATTTGTTTTATTATAGGTTAGGAATAGGTGGACCTGAGTAAGCCTATATAGTGACTTTACAAAAGAAAGCGTGGCCATTGGACTCTTCGATTCTTTTTTTTCGGAGGATGAAGCCCACATAGGTCTGAGACCCGTGCTTAGGTAATGAATTGTATGATGGCGATTGATGAGTTGAACCTACAGTTTTTGATGAATTCCGAACCACCGGGAAGTGATTTTACAGCAGACAACAGTGCCTTTTTTGCTGGCCAATCCAATCGGCCACCCTTACAAAGAGCGCCCAGGAGTTTCATAGCTTATCTCTGATTGAACAGATACCTGCTACAGCACTCGGCTATCACTTCTGATTGGATAATTCGGCCAATCTAGAATTTGGTGTCCAAATTAGGTGTCGGCTACAGTGACTGAGAGTCAATGTATATGCCATGTATAATTGCAGTTAATGTAGTTTGTATTATGAACCTTAAGGTATTCTATTGTACAGTATAAACTACCATTGTTTAAGCAGTATATTATGCAGTTTCTAAGCTACGCTGGTGGAAAACATGCTCACTGTATAGTCACATAGAAAACTTATGTTTATAATATATATATAATATCTACCCTATACATTCAAACAATGAAAATTGGAGATAATATTACTATAGAGATTAATAATGGTGTAACAACCGAAACTAGTATCTCACTACCTTTCTTTGTAGTGGCGATGGTGATATTGTAGAAGGTATCCATGATGAATAATAAGACGAAATATTGTTACTACCACATTTATTAAAAAAATATTGAGAAACTAGTTTCGGTTGTTATAGGCTACAATCTCAAACAAGTAAGGTACAGAGTAGCTTAAAATATACTAAACATTCAATTCAATTTTATTTATTGTCAACAATATATAATAAAACATTCATATATTCAAACAAAATTTACACCAATTCCCATCATAATAATGAATATCTAAATAAAGCATCATAAATTAAATAATTGTTACATCCCTCTTTAAGCAAAGCTTGTGCTTTGGGATGGTGCATCTCTAAAATGCCAATATAATATAAGACATTGAATTAAAAAATAACACGTATACTACAAGAAACCTGAAAAATGGAATGAACTATCGGCTAAGGAAGAAAGAGGCTGACCTTCAATGAGGGTTGTGATTGGCTGAAGGCCATAACAAGTCACGCCCCCTGGTGGGAGGAGTAACTAGCAAAAATAAGAGTCAAATCAAGAACCAGAAACCGTGAACATCTAGAAAGCAACAAAGACTCTAACCTACATTTTAAAAACTGTACTTTCTTGTCTTTCTCGGTTGACCTTGACTGCATTTCAGTGAACTTCTAATATTTTTATTTTTATTTGATTTAATTCCAGCCTTATTGTGATTTTCCTTCTTTGTTGCTTTCTAGATGTTCACAGTTTCTGGTTCTTGATTTGACTCTTACTTTTGCTTGTTACTCCTCCCACCAGGGGGCGTGACTTGTTATGGCCTTCAGCCAATCGCAACCTTCTATGAAGGTCTTAGTTTTAGTTTGTTTGAGATTGATAATGGTATAACAACCGAAACTAGTTTCTCAATAATTTCTTTAAATAAATGGGTTGTGACAATTTCGTCTTATTATTCAGTATCTCACTATTTTAATAAATGTGGTTGTGACAGATTCGTCTTATTATTCATTATTGATAGAAATTGCAATGGTTGAATATGATTTTTTTTAATAATGGCGAAAAACCACCTGATAAGAACTTTATAAGAACGAACTATTACCCCCAACTCTCCTATCCACCTTCAACTGCATAGAAAAAACTTGATGTGAACTTTCTAAGGAACTCTTCTCAGAGTATTATCAACATCTTTAACCGTTATCAAAGTTTTCAATATCTCAACCAAGAAGTATTGAACTTAGTCTCTAACTGGCAATCAGACGTTCCCAATTCTCAAAATGCACAGAGTACACAATTCGTGAGGTATTGTAGACGCGGGATCCGATATTAAGTTCGAAACTAGTTGATACCGAACAACCAGGGCGGGGATTTAGCAATCTAATTGGTCTACAGTGCATCACCCGTTATCGCGGTACCCTAAGCGCGAACAGGCATCTACAAAGGACAAGGAATATGCGGGAATTGACTAACGCACGCACTCTCACACATGACTTCACAAATAGATATTTAATTGAACACAAGAAAGGGTTGAGCTTTCAGCGCATTGAGTTTAGGCCGGTCCTACAGTTTAAAACTTGTACTAGTTTTTTTTTTTGTAGATTGCGTCTTGGAGACTCCAGTTATGGAGCATAAAACAAGTCGGATCAAAAATTATACTATTTTATACACTAGTTACCATAATTACTATATTAATTATTTTAGCTGAGGCTCAAATTTGATTTGAAAGGAACTCTTGTACAAAATAAAAAGCTTTATGAAATAAATATTTTTTCAGTTGTTTTTTAAATATTTCTATATTTTCGAGACTCTTTAAAAACTGCGGTAGCTTGTTGTAGAGTTTCCTACCAATATAACTAGGTTTTCCTACAACTGCTCGTAAAGTAGTTCTTTACGTACTGAAAACTAATTGTAAAATACCTCTTTACTGCTCAGCAAGCGGTAAAGTACTTTACGCTCGCCAGCTGTTTTCTTTACGCTTCTGTTTTGATTTTGATGCCTTCTCATTGGTGGATCACGGAATCCGTGAAATTCACATAACCTCAAAAATGGCGTACGCTAACCAAATCCGCTCATGGTCTGTGATGTTACAAACTACAAGCTTTTATTGTGTTGGAATCCAGAACTGCAGTTTTAGGAAAAATATTGTATGCAATTCGCGCGTGAAGCTTCTTTATCGCTCTCGCAAAATTACTGCGCTCCGCTACGCGTCACGCAGTAAATGTTTTGGCTCGAGCGATAAAGTCGCGCTTCACGCTCTTAATACATAAATAACTATTTTGTTTGAATAAGCTACTATTGTGACTCACCAAGCGATAATCTCCTCGATTTCTTGTATTATAACCGTGTATGCCAAGATTTTGGTTAATATCACTCTTTTTTGCATATAAAGTAGCGTCATACACATATAAGCAGGGTACAGTTAGGAGACCAAGTCTCTTGAACAACGGCCTACATGAATCTAATCTATTTACTCTTTCTATACACCTAACTGCTTTCTTTTAACTGTTGGAGTTGTAGGCGTAGTTCCAGTTCTAATTAATCCTATAACAGTAAGTACTTGTTAATTTCATGACGCTCTCCAATTAAAGTGCCACAATATGTCTGCATTCGGATTTACAGAACTGTCCGTCCGTCCAGCCAGCTAATTATTCAATCGCCCGGCCGAGGGTCGGTGACAGCCGTGCATGCTTCATTATTCAGAAATTATATACCACTCATGATGTTTTCGAATGTTTACTAATAACATTATTTTTTACAAACTTTTTGATTCAATGCTCTATGAATTCTTCACACGTTCAAAAGCGGATTCTTGTGTAGCGTATTCAATATTCAACATGGAGGGCCCTCAACCCACCTCATCAATCTTCACCCCCCCCCCCCCTTTACTAATTGTATCTCTACGGTTTGGACATTTGATTCCGCGTTTCCGCATTCAGCCTTTTCTATCATTGGCAAGGCCTAACTAGAATACGTTTTCTTATCACCTTTATTAACTTTTGATTTGTCTACAAGCTGACTCTTTACACATGATTTTCATAATATATTTCAGCTGATTTTTAATATCATAATCAAACATGAACGCATCAAACTGGTAATTAGTTTTATTCTGACCGTCAAAATTCACTGGTATAATTTCTAACTAACACTTGTATATTATTCAAATGACCTGAACACAAAATCTAGCTTAAACATGTATATAAATTTGTAGTGGGCGATAACTAATTCCTTCTTTGGGAAAAACTACTGCTGGGTATGTTGAAATCAAATTTGTTATTGTTCCCGTTTCATTGAGTGAAACCAAGGTTACAACATCTTATTATTTCCTAAATTACTGTTTTTTAAATTGACTGTGACTGTTCTATCTGATCTTTGATTTCTGTTGATGACAATTAATTGAGTTGATCTTGAACAAGAAAAAATTCACGATGTCTTTCTCGTGTGGCGACAAGTCTCCAGCAAAAGCAGGCTGTCCACAAGCCCAATCACAGAACCAATGTCCCCAGAAAAACAATAATTGTTCAACTCATCCAACAAAGCAGACACAATCATCCCCAGGCGGAGCACAGCCGAAATCACCATGCAGGGCATGTTCTGGAAGGGAACAAAATAATAATGGGCAAGGCGCGTCACCGTATGAAGGTCAACAGCAAAAAATAAAACAGCCGTGCCCTTCTAATGCTGGACAGCAAAATGGACAGAGCAGGGTGAGTATTTTTGTAACTTTATTTCCAAGTAACTCAATGTGGTTCTAAATCAACATGAAAATTTTTCATAATATTTTTCAAACAAGTTATGTAAAATTTTTACAAAAATACACTTTTGTACGGATGGTAAGTAAAAAATAATAATTATATTAGCAGCCACAATCGGTTAGAGCGATCCTGGCTGACTGCTGCGCCTGCAGTCACGGGTTCGATTCCCGATCAGCCTATTACCGATTGTAATTATTTACCTCACTACCCACCCAGAAATCCAAGACTTATGTGGACATCATCAGAAAAAAACAAGTAATGCTCAATAATATTCCAAGTGACTCACAATTTTCAAAAAAAATCATACATGAAATTTTATTTTTGTTAGTAATTTAAAAATCCAAACAGAGTTTCCCTCACAGCTGTCAATATTATTTCCCTGTTCCAAAAACATCCAAATATTCTTGTTCATGAGAATTGAGACACAGAGTAAACCATTTTTGGGCATAATAGTTTACTGCTAATGATTGTCATGACACAGCGTTTTGGTAATGAGGTGAAGGATGACAGATTATGCCAGGCTGAACGATGGGAATCGAACCTGAGACCACAGCAGTAGAAGTTAGAGTCTTATTAGAGACAACAAATCAACAGATTACACTACTGCGGTTGCCCACATTTTAATATTATTTGATATACTAGTAATTGATAGAACAGTGTTCTGATAAATGATTTTTCTTATCATTCTACTGCTCATTGTTAAACTCTGTCCACTAGCCTCTAAACGGGCCAAATGATCAATTTTAGTTTATTAAATAAACAATAACTTTTTTGCTGTAATATCAACAATGTAGAGTATTGTTCGCCTGTAATATACACTGTCAACTTAATTATGCAATTAACTCTTATGGTTCCACAGTGTCAAACTCCATCAAATAATCAATGTCAACAGCAACAACAAAGTCCTTGTGGACAAAAACAGCAAAGCCCTTGTGGACAACAACAACAAAGCCCTTGTGGACAACAAAAACAAAGCCCTTGTGGACAACAACAACAACAAAGCCCTTGCGGACAACAACAACAAAGCCCTTGTGGACAACAAAAACAAAGCCCTTGTGGACAACAACAACAACAAAGCCCTTGTGGACAACAAAAACAAAGCCCTTGTGGACAACAACAACAAAGCCCTTGTGGACAACAAAAACAAAGCCCTTGTGGACAACAACAACAAAGCCCATGTGGACAACAACAACAAAGCCCATGTGGACAACAAAAACAAAGCCCTTGTGGACAACAACAACAAAGCCCTTGTGGACAACAAAAACAAAGCCCTTGTGGTCAGCAACAACAAAGCCCTTGTGGACAACAACAAAGCCGCTGCAATCCACCACCTAGTGAAACTGAGGATGATTGTCAAGAAGAAGAAGAAGAAGATGATGATGAAGAGTGTGATTGCGATTGTGATGAATCAGATGAGAGTGGTGATGAAGAGAATTGTGAGGAAAATGAGGAATGTTTGGAAGGAGTTTGTTGCAATTGTGGAGAAGGTGTGGATGATGATGCTGATGAATGCAATGATGATCCATGTGGGGCTGATCCATGCGGGGCTGATCCATGCGGGGCTGATCCATCCGAGGCTGATCCATGCGGGGCTGATCCATGTGGGGCTGATCCATGCAGGGCTGATTCATCCGAGGCTGATCCATGCGGGGCTGATCCATGCGGGGCTGATCCATGCGAGGCTGATACATGCGAGGCTGATCCATGTGAGGCTGATCCATGCGAGGCTGATGAATCCAAGACTGATGAATGCCCATCAGATAAAGGTCAAGCCAACCAGGAACTGATGACCATCCATATCAGCCAAGAGAAGGGTGACGATTGTGGAAACACTAAGAAAGTTTCTCCATGGAAGCGAATGTGTTTGAAGGTTAATAATGGTGGAGAAAATAGTTGTGATGATTCTGACCAGAAATGGATCAATTTGTGCCTGAAGATCCTCATGGATAAAAACGGTCGAATGTGTTTGGATCAGGGCAATGATAATAATGATTGTCAAGGGGAATAACTGAGGTGGGATTTTCAAATTACAAATATAACTTACAGTTTTTGGATGATAAAATTAATGTGTCAATTGGAACATTGTTTAAAATATATAAATTTTTCATATATTTTATTCACAAGAATAACAAAAACTAGCGTGCTAGCTGCCAGCTCATTGAAATAAAATAATATAAAGACAATAAAAATAACAATCTGTCTCTTTCATATGTGGTTAAAAAACAAAAGAACAATAATCCATCTTTCTTATTTTTTGATTTGGACATCTGATTTTTCTTTTATATTTTTGGTATGGTGAAGTAAATGTTTACACACAGATATTCATTTTTCTTTAGAAGCGTTTTGGTGATATTTTGATCAATCAGTTGGACCGGAAACTTTCCTGTTAGACGTCACGTCTACTCATTTAGAGATATCGATAATCGATATCAAACTTCAAAAGTATCAAAGCAAAATGTTGATCTGAATTGAAATATATATAATAATGAAACTTTTTCAACATGATCTTTAATAGCATTCATTAAGGTTTCCGCCTTCCTATCTGGGACTTTCAATAAAAAACGACCATTAGTATCACGACCTAGCCCACCAAAACCCCACTGCTGAGATAAGACTCTTCCAGCATTGTTTTATGTTTAGTAAATAAACTTTCATCGATTTCATCAATGATTATCGATATCTCCAAATGAGTGGACGTTATGTCTAACAGGAAAGGACCAATTTGTTAGCTGATACATTACAATAGCAAGAAAACTGGTGTCTGCATTATATAGAATGTAATTAATGAAAAATGATTCATATAACATAGTTTAGGTATGATGGAAGGTGAACTTGAAATGTAATGACTAGTAAATGTGGTCCAACTAATATATTTCTGTCATTATATGATAATGACCTAACCAACCTAACCTAACCTAGCTCCACTGTTCAAGCTTGAATGGTTTGTTCTGTTTTCCATAAGGGAGCTATACTCATCAATCATTAAGTGCTGTGTTTATTATACTTGAAATATATTAGATAAATCTTTTTTGATTATTTGAATCTTATATTTTATATAAAACTGCTAGAACCAGTTTTCTTACTACTGTAATGTTTGTTTGATGATTTTTTTGGAGGATGAAGCCCACATAGGTTTGAGACCTGTGCGTGGTTAATGAGTTGGATGATGGTGATTGATGAGTTGGACCTACAGTTTCAGGTGGGTTCCGAACCACCGGGAAGTGATTCTACAGCAGAGAACAGTATCTTTTTTGCTGGCCCATCCAATCGGTCACCCTTACAAAGAGCGCCCAGGAGTTTCGTAGCTTCTCTCTGATTGAACAGATACCTGCTACGGCACTCGGCTATCACTTCCCTAAAATGAACATTATTTTATCCAGTAGAAGACGGAAACCTATTTCAAAGACATACAATTTTCATCAAAAACTCTTCAAAACCACTACCAGGCTGCTACGAGTAGAATATTGTCCAATTCAGTAGCAGACCAACACTCATGAGACTGTGCTCGGGGTTTATTGTCCTCCACCGTGAATAGTGGGGTTTTTGGGACTAAATGAAAAACCCTGTTTCTGGTTCATTTTCAGCCGCAGGGTTCGGGGATTTTAGGAGCTTTATTAAACCAAACTAATCGATAAGATTCAATATGAGTGGATTGGGTGTGAGTGTGCAAAAGAGTGGAAAGAATAAGAGAAGAGAAGAAGGGAGAAAGAGAGAGCACGAAATGGAAGGATAAACAGAAAGATGATGGAATGTTCAGACTTTGGAGAGAGAAATTAATTGATTTTCGCTTTTTAAAGCCCTGATCCATTAGAAAAATGTGTTGCTGTTTAAAAGGTTAGCTTGAAAAAAATGAAACGATAATGGGAATAGAAAAGCTTTCAACCTTTTCTAAAATTCAATTTTAAAAAGGAGTTTTTCATCATGTGGTAAAGTAGGTACAAATAACTCAACTTCTGAAACTCATAAAGGACATGGGCGAACCGAGAACTTTTTTCGGAGGGAGGATATTCATCGGAGGGTAATTTTGGGGGATATATCATCTAAAAAAAGGGGTTTAACCCATTATAGATACTATTTAAGCTTTTTATAGTGCCGGTTGAAATTTTTGGAGGGATATATGCCCTCACCCTGTATCCCTCCCCTGAATTCCTCCCTATCAATGACTACATTGATTGAAAGGCTGTTTATCAAATTATCAATTTCAATATATAATACTATTATCAATATATTATTCCGTTATGAATCTATCAACTCATACATTTTCTGATGAGTTTCAAGAAAAATAAAAAACGGAATGAATCTACCTTACGGTAAATTCAAGGAGACACTATCCCGACCGTATTTCAATAGATAATGAGGGGTAAAAAGAAGAACGCAAAATTTGATATATATATATATCCAACCTAACTTCAGCACTTGACTGTTAATTTTATATTCCCAATTCCCATATCAACATGACTACAAGGCTCCGACTACACGGTACATGCAAAGTCTTTGTGTTCCAGACAGCGTAAATAACGCCGCTAAGGGCCGTGTCATATGATTAAAAACTGTTAACTTCTATCAGCTGTTTCTTTAATGATAGATTTTTCCTTTTTGTGTCCTTCAGCGAGGACCGACGAACTTAAATTTGATTTCTTTTTTTCTTATGGGGTGCCTAATACCTCCTGAAAATTTGTTACCTATACCCCCTCTGAAGGGGGTATAGGTACCAAATTTTATTTTTTTGTATAGGGGATATAGGTACCCCCTTTAGGGAATTTTTGAAAAAGTTGATAGCTTTTCAAAATAGCTGTATTAAATTAATAAGATTAATAAAAATATAGAACTAATAAGTAACTCTAGAAAAGAATTGAGTAAAATGAAAAGTATAACGTGCTATAAATCTTATAATAACAGTATTATGAACAGAGTACACACTGTAAAAATGAAGAAAGAAAACAGTAGCAAGAATTGCATATCAAAATTATACATCTCATGAGTTTTGTTAAACTATTAATGTTAAAATTAATGGAAAACCGAGTAATATTGAACTATGATACAAATTGCCTATCAATATATATTCCAAATATAAATATATACAGAGCTCATGTATATGGAACAAGGAATGAATGAAGCCTAGATGATACATAGTGATAGGGGCAGACTATGTAATGGGCTTATCTATATGCGCTTAAAAATCGTGTAGAAATTTATTCGCCTGGGTAAACAATAGAACCCAAATCTCCATTCAGAGCTTAGTTTTCCATTACACAACGACGTGACGTGCTTAGCTAGCCTCACTGACAAAAAAAGCTCGGTTGGTTGGTTTGTTAAGTCCTCAATGATTGGATATTTTCATATGATGTGTAGTGTCAGACCCCACGCGGATTTGGACGCTGTTTCAGCGTGTTCAGGATTTGTTTGTATTTGTATCTAGTCATGTAGTTATAAGTTCTTTTTTCGGAGGATGAAGTCCACATAGGTCTGAAACCTGTGAGTGGGAAAACTAGATTTAACTAGTACCCAAAAAAATCAAAATTCTATATGCTAAAGAACTTTTTTTTTTTTTTTTTTAGGATGAAGCCCACATAGGTCTGAGACCTGTGCGTGGGTAATGAGTTGGATAATGGTGATTTATGAGTTGGACCTACAGTTTTAGGTGGGTTCCGAACCACCGGGAAGTGATTTTCAGCAGAGAACAGTGTCTTTTTTGCTGGCCAATCTAATCGGTCACCGTTACAGCAGGACCTACGAGAACGCAGCTTATTTTATAAAAAGACTAGCTGGCCCGACGCGCGTTGCTGCGTTCTCATAAAAAATTCTTGATTTTATTATTTGTCACCTCCCACTGAGGTTAAATTTCAAATTTCAACCTTCTAGGACTATTAGGGAAGAAGTTAATCCTAGGGCTCTTCCAGCTGATCAGAGAGAGGCCTCCTTCGTTGATTTCTTACACAGTAAGACCTTACTCACCACCTCTCAATGAACATTTCAAATTTAAACCTTCCACGTCTATTAGGGTAGAAGCTAGGTTTTTTATTTTATTATTCGCCACCTCCTACTGAGAATACATTTCAAATTTCTAGCTGCATTGGTTAACAGATGTCATCAACCCGGCATAATTACATTTCATCATACCCAGCCACATATTTCCTACATACTGCAAGGCTTCGACTGCACGGTATCCTACATGCAAAGTTATAGCGTTCCAGACAGCGTAAATAACGCCGCTAAGGGGCTTGCCATATGATTAAAACTGTTGACTTCTATCAGCTGTTCCTTTAAGCTGTTTGGCCGGCAAGTTCAGTAGAGTAGGTTAGGTGAATGATGATTTGCAAAACACACAAATAGTTTGTCCATCGACACAGCGTGTGCAGCAGATCGAAAAATTTCAAATTATTTTCCATATGATTAAAAGATCCCAGTAAGCTAGCTAGCCATGTACCCGTGCTTTGCATAGGCAAAACTTTAACTCCCTAAAACACCCCTAAAATTGCGAATTTTGAAAAATCCTTTCTTATTGCATGGTGAAATCCTATAAGGATTGTTCATACGAAATTTCAAGTTCATAGGCCTAGTAGTTTTGGCTCTGCGTTGATGAGTGAGTCAGGGTATCATCCTTTTATAGATAGAGATAAGCTAATTTAAGCTATAGGGCCCATAACCCAACCATGATTTTAATGAATTGAATGATGGTTTTTTGTTTTGTTTTTGTAGATTACGTCTTGGAGACTCCAGTTAAGGAGTACAATACAAGTCAGATTAACAATTATACTATCTTATACACTATAGTTACCATAATTATTACTATATCAATTAGTTGAGGTGTGGCTTAATTTCGATGTGAAAGGAACTCTTGTACACTATAAAAAGCTTTATCAACTAAATATTTCTTTCAATTGTTTTTTTAATATTTCTATATTTTGAAGACTCTTTAAAAACTGCCATAGCTTGTTGTAGAGTTTCCTACCAATATAACTAGGTTTTTGTTTTGTTTGAATAAGCTAGGCTACTATTGTGACTCACCAAGTGATAATCTGTTCGGCTTCTTGAATTATAATCGTGTACGTCAAGATTTTGGTTAATATCACTCTTTTAGCGAATTTCTTCAAATTCAGCTATTACAGCAGGTCGTGATGTGCGACTTTCACCCGGGACCATGATGGAAATTTGTTTTGGAGCCCCCAGAGTACAAAAATCATAGTGGTACAAAATGTTATATATGTAGATATATATATATATCTATATATATATATATCTATCTATGTGTCTGATAGCACGATAACTTTTGAAGGAGATGTCCGATTTCCACCAAATTTGGTATACACTTTCCTCTTGTGAATAGCTTGGACAAGTTCGTTAGCCAGGAAAATCCATAAAGGTTAACCCCCTTTTCGGGGGTATTTTCCCGCCAAAATTAGGGGGTTTCAAGAAAAAAAGGGCTGTATTTGAAAATTTTAGTTCTATTGTTAGACTTTAAGATAGAGCTCATGGAGTCAAAAATTTTAAGGTATTGCACTGCCTTCTAGCTCAACAAATTTCCAAGATATCAAGAAAAAACCATTGTTGTCAAAAGCTGTATCTTGCCCTATGAAGTTAGTTATTTGGTGCTAAAAAAGTGTTTCAGGAAAAAACTTTAATCTTTTTTTTTCTTGACTGTTCCTTATGGTTTTTGAGGCGCTGAATCCGAATTTCAACTCATCCACCTCGAAAAACCAGTGCGTTTTGAGAAAAGCAGCCATTTTCAAAATGGCGTCGAAAATTTTTTAATTTGTCAATTTCTGTGCAATATGAGAATACTCCTTTCGCAGGACCTGCAAAACTTAGCGAATTTCTGTATTTTTTCAAATATTTATGAATATCTATAGGCTATATATTTTGTAATATCTGCATTTCAAGAAATTCGCTCAAACCCTCCCCCCACGAAATTAAAATAAACTAGCTCCATATTCGCTTTTATCACCAAAAAATACTGATAACTTATCACTTTTTTCATATTGCACAGAAATTGGCAAATTAAAAAATTTTCGACGCCATTTTGAAAATGGCTGCTTTTCTCAAAACGCACTGGTTTTTCGAGGTGGATGAGTTGAAATTCGGATTCAGCGCCTCAAAAACCATAAGGAACAGTCAAGAAAAAAAAATATTTTTTTTCCTGAAACACTTTTTTAGCACCAAATAACTAACTCCATAGGGCAAGATACAGCTTTTGACAACAATGGTTTTTTCTTGATATCTTGAAAATTTGTTGAGCTAGAAGGCAGTGCAATACCTTAAAATTTTTGACTCTATGAGCTCTATCTTAAAGTCTAACAATAGAACTAAAATTTTCAAATGCAACCCTTTTTTTCTTGAAAACCCCTAATTTTGGCGGGAAAATACCCCCGATAAGGGGGTTAACCTTTTTGGATTTTCCTGGCTAACGAACTTGTCCAAGCTATTCACAAGAGGAAAGTGTATACCAAATTTGGTGGAAATCGGACATCTCCTTCAAAAGTTATCGTGCTATCAGACACATAGATAGATATATATATATATATATATATATATATATAGATATATATATATCTACATATATAACATTTTGTGCCACTATGATTTTTGTACTCTGGGGGCTCCAAAACAAATTTCCATCATGGTCCCGGGTGAAAGTCGCACATCACGACCTGCTGTAATAGCTGAATTTGAAGAAATTCGCTAAAAGTGATTAGTTATCAGTATTTTTTGGTGATAAAAGCGAATATGGAGCTAGTTTTTTTTAATTTCAAATTATTTTAATTTCGTGGGGGGAGGGTTTGAGCGAATTTCTTGAAATGCATATATATATATAGCCTATATAAATATATAGCCTATAGATATTCATAAATATTTGAAAAAATACAGAAATTCGCTAAGTTTTGCAGGTCCTGCGAAAGGAGTATTTTACACATAAAGTAGCTTCATACACATATAAGCAGAGTACAGTTAGGAGACCAAGTCTCTTGAACAACGGCCTACATGAATCTAATCTATTTACTCTTTCCATACACCTAACCGCTTTCTTTTGCATCTTAAACACCCTATCATGGTTTCGTTTTGATGCTTTGGTGATTGATGAGTTGGACCTATACTGTTTTAGGTGGGTTCCGAACAACCGGAATAAACACAGAAATCTAGGAGAATAGATACAGTCGTACAGTAGAATTTGTAATTTCTGTTTCTACAAATATTTTTTTGGGCTTCAAGCCCATTTAAGATAAAATATAATAGTGATCTCTGATGTTTTCCATGACAAAATACTTAATAAACAATCTAATATCACAACTGACACTGTATTTCAATTTAATATATTGACTTTAAATCACTTATATTGGAGATGCTAGAGGGATGCATTTCACTTCTGAAAAGACAGCTTCGTCAGCCTGCCGCCAGGGGTCATGCTTTGTTGAGATTAGGATATTATGTAGTTAAAAATATTGCGTTGGATTTGAAATGTGTTTGGTCATTGAGTAAGTTGGTTCTATCTTGTTTATGGTGTAATATTTTATATTACTCTAGTGTATTCAGTTTGTGGCTTTTTTGGAATGTGTGTAGAATTTCTAAGTCAGTTTGGACGATGTTACTGTGTGAGTGACCATTGTTGATTAAGTGATCTGCAAATGTTGAGTCACAGTTGGAATATAGTTCTTTGATGTGTTCTTTATATCTTGTGTTGAATGTTCTGCCTGTTTGTCCTTTGTAGTACTTGGGGCATGTGTTGCATTTGAGCTTATATATTCCTGGTTTGTTGAATTTGTGAATTGTGCTGTTTGTTAGGTGAGCTGGTTTTTGCTGGATCTGGTGTTTCAGGTTGTTTGCTGTTCTGAATGCTGTGTTGAATCCGGATATTTGGAATATGTGAGCTATTTTGTGTGATTTGTTGAAATATGTGAGTGTGACAAATCTGTTTTGGTTTGCAGGTTTGGGTTTTTATTTTTCATTTTGTTCAGGATTTTGTCTACTAGATTGATGTTGTATCCGTTTTGTTTTGCTAAATATTTGATTGTAAATATAACAGTGAATTTTCAAAACTCATTTATCAAATCTGAATTCCCAAGGAATATTTGTCAGAAATTAATCATTAAAACAATAATGCCAAGCAAATTAGCAAACTGTGGGGAAGTTATTCCCGGGGAAATAATATATTAGAATTTGGTGTGGCCTACTGTGGAATAGAATGCTTCCGTCATTTCCCCAGTCTCATGAATGAGAAAGAAGCAAGAGCACTGAATAAAAGTCAACATGGTGGAACTTTTTTAATAGAGAGTTATGATTCTGCACCAGTAGTTCGCATCGAACGGAATTTTTCATGCGGTATTTCTTCTGTGAAACGGAATAAAAATATTGTGGATGTCTGTGGCACCGTGTATGAAAGTCATCATGTGTGCTAAGCAATTCAGGCATTCAATAAACACACCGAAAAAATTGAACTGCTTCAATGAAGTGAAAGAAGAATTTTGCGACCGTAAAAGAGCTTTTACAATACAGTATTCAGTATAAAGCTGTTGTAGGTGTAGGGAAAGAGTAAATAGATTAGATTCATGTAGGCCGTTGTTCAAGAGACTTGGTCTCCTAACTGTACCCTGCTTATATGTGTATGAAGCTACTTTATTTGTAAAAAAGTGTGATATTAACCAAAACCTTGACGTACACGATTATAAATGAAGATGCTGAGAAGATTATCACTTGGTGAGTCACTATAGTAGCTTATTCAAACAAAAACCTATTTATTGGAAGGAAAATTTACAACAAGCTACCGCTGTTTTCAAAGAGTCTTAAAAATATAAAAATATTTTAAAAACAATTGAAAAATATTTCTGTGATGTTTTCCATGACGAAATACTTAATGAACAATCTAATATTAAAACTGACACTGTATTTCACTTTTAAATAATGTTTTACTCACATATATTGGAGATGCTTGAGGACTGCATTTCACTTCTGAAAAGAAGCTGAAGCTGATGAAGCTTCTTTTCAGAAGTGAAATGCATTCCTCAAGCATCTCCAATATATGTGAGTGAAACATTATTTAAAAGTGAAATACAGTGTCAGTTTTAATATTAGATTGAAAAATATTTAGTTGATAACGTTTTTTATAGTGTACAAGAGTTCCTTTCATTTAAATATTAAGCCTCAGATAAACTAATTAATATAGTAATTATGGTAACTAGTGTATAAGATAGTATAATTGCTAATCTGACTTGTCTTATACTCCTTAAATGGAGTCTCTAAGACGTAATCTACAAAACAAATTTAGAACTGGCTGTGAATAGACTCGGACATCCGGATAAGGGAAACTCTTTTTCAAGGGAAAGATTTTTTTAAATAACTTGGAACTGAGTAAATTAATACTGTGTCAGTATATCACTTCAGCCCAATTCTTGCATAACAATTCACAAATTACAATTGAAGGCTGCAAGTTGAGAGTTACATAAGACTGTGATGTTTTCCATGACGAAATACATGATGAACAATCTAATATCAAAACTAACACTGTATTTCTATTTGATATATGATATTCACTTCTAAAAAGAGAGACTGATGAAGCTTCTCTTTAGAAGCGAAATGAATTTTTCTTGTGTCTCCAGTATGAGTGAAAATAATATATTAAATAGAAATACAGTGTCAGTTTTGATATTAGTTTAGTTAAATAAGATTTTGCAGAAATTACAAATATATGTACTAATGCAACTTAGATATTGTTATGCAACTAGCCGCTGACTGTAGATCTATTAGATTAAGGGGAAGTACTGCACCATATAATAATTTATAGTTTTAAAAAAAAAAATTCAATTTCTTGAATAAGTTTGACATAGCTCTAAGGCTTATTATATTATTTATCCAGTATAGGTAAATTAAATAAATTTCTAATAAAGTATAATGAAAATCAATTGGTCGATAAAACTCTCACAAAATACAGATTAAAACTGAACCAGTAGCCTTATCTAATGTCCGGTTTCTGAGTTGTTCATTAACTTAATAGACCATTAACTCAATGCTGGAGCAGTGATCCATTTAACTTAATGAACAACTCAGAAACCGGGCATAGGTGTTGGAATAGCTTTCTACATTCTTGGATTTATTGTTCCATAATTATCTGCGTTGTTAATACAGTCGAACCTCTTTATAACGAACCTCCTAATAACGAAATTCTCTACATAGCGAAGTTTTTCCTTATCCCATGACATTTTAGAATTTTTACTGCTTATTTACCTCTATGCAACGAATTTCGGACCTCTCAACAACGAAGTTTTCTCTTCACTTCAACTTACGAAATGTAGTATGTATAGGAAGCCCACAAAGACATTTCCCAGGAGTTGTTTATTTTCTGCAGGAAGGTCAATAAAACCAAAAATAGTGAGAGATTCAGGTAGGTAGAAGATAGGGTAGGTAGACAGTAGAGGTTGAAACACAAACGTGCTGGAATTTGAATGCACTTCACTAAAAATATAATTTTAAGAACTTGGTCATTTATAGAGTCGTCATTATGTTGGTTACAATAAAAGTTCCTATACGAAGTTATTTACAGTTTGTGTTTATCCCAAATTGTGTGTATGTTGTGTTTAATCTGATAGTTTCGTGTGTAAAAAGTATTGAAATAAATTTAGTAAATTAAATTCCACTAGGTTAAAGTCATGCTTCCTGTAAATGAATTGGTGAGTGTAGTTGCTTATTAAATTCTTTTCATATTTAAAGAACATGATTTTTTTTAATTTTCAACAGCATGAATTTTCAAATTTCTATAAAACGTTGGCCTATTACCCTACCAACGCTCAAGATAGTATACTGTATTCATTTAATTACCGCCCGCAATATATTAGATCTGTAAGATGGGGTAGCAGTATTCTTGACACAACAACCTCTCAATAACGAATACCTCTCTACAGCGAATTTTTTCTCAGGATAATCGACTTCGTTATACAGAGGTTCAACTGTATTAACTTTTTGTTGTAAATCTAACGTCTTGCAGTCAGTTTTAAAATTGTGAATATATAATAAATAATGTAATCTATATAATAAATGTACATCTTGAAGATGAGATTCAATACCTCAAAAACGTTCGGCCTAATGTGAGTACATTTATAAGAAAATGTATATGTGTAAATGTAATGTACATTTATAATAAAATATCTTCTATTTGGTTAAGCCATCCTTCCCAATGGCTCCCAGTTCACTCAAGGTCATATTATACTATCGTTCCACGATAGTACCGTTTACCATACCGCGATAGTATGGTGAGGCCTTGATTCACTTTTTGTTATTTTTTGAGAACAGCGGACAGTGCTTCACCCTGAGGATAAATCTATCTTTGAAGGGCGTCTCGTTTATTTATAGGGATGTTCACGAAATTGGGTTTGACCCCTGCAGGACAAAGGGCTGACCTCACTTGTGAGTTAGTACCTTTGAGGTTGTCAGCTGGGCCACTGGGCATTTCTTTCGACCATTGACTGTATTTTATATACATTGAAAGAGGCAGTGAAGGGGTAACAAGATTCTGGTGAAGCGAAAGTTTGTGGAAGTGGAGAAAATACGTTCTACACTGTTATAAGAGAGAACAAAAAGCCGGGTGTAAACATGTTTTAGCTCTTTGAATTTTGTTTGATGGTTTGTGTGCAGATTTGATTGTTATGAATTGAATTTTGTAGCTTGTTTATCGTAAAGCAGAATGAGTACTAAATTTAATATAGTATAATAGTTATGAAAAAAAGACTACATTATAATATTACTATGTTTACAGTTCAAATCTGGTGAACTCACAAGTTGAAATGAATCACTTTGACAAAATATATAGAACCAAACATTATTGTAAAATATAATAAAAGCATTTACTCATTATTATATGTTCAATAACTTACATTAGGGTCTTATCAACATTATCTGTTCTATCGACATTAGAATTATGCAACGCAAGTGTGGACTCGTATCAGTTAATGCGATCAATGAATATAGTAACAGTTTTCCACTGTGGGTTCTGGGATTTATTTTTAATAAAAACGACTATTACAAAAAATGAGACTGAGATTTATTGAATAACACCAAATATGTCAAAAATAAACTGAAGACAATTGCTATGGCACAAGCTTACAAATTGAGAACTTTAACACAACTAAATAAATTACCAGTTATTATAATCAATTGATCAACAAACTCGAATAATCTACAATGAAAACTTCTCTAATAATCCACTTGAAATAATAATTCTAATGACAATTACAGATCGTTCAACACTACCAATTATCAAATCTCAACAGTTAACAGTATTCTTCTAGTTAACAGTTCTCTTTCACAATTACACATTTATTATAGCACTACTCTTAATCAAATTTCGTCAGTTAACAGTTCTCTTATCATTATGGAATGAATTATAATCGATTTACCTTTCACCCTAGTGACAGTCCACCTGCAACACTACAGAGACAGAACTTTACTCAGTGATGATTGAGAGTCTTCAAATTACAATTCACTTATAAACTCACAACATGTGGAAAATAAACACTAGCAAGACAGACAATGTACACTCATGGAGGTCACACACGGTCCAATATTCAAAAACTAACTAACTCATTCACCCCAGTCACTGCCTTTTTATAGGTTCCCCTTGTTCCAGAACGTTCTTCACCCTTCCATCACAATTCATGAATGAAAGGCCAAACTCAATAGCCATTGTCTGCACAAAGCTTCTAGATGTGTTCTATTTGTGTGTTGACAAGTTGTAACTAATAGCCGGTGTATATGATGGACGAGGGAGACACAACCTGGAGTAGAAGGAGAGAGAGTGAGCTGCTACACACCCCCCTCTACAAAGAACACCCACTTTCTCCTTTTCACTAGCGCCTTCTAGAAACTTCCTTTGGCTCCTTTTCACAATGTACATGTTTTCCATCAATTTTGGAACTCTTGAAACACTTTACTATGGCCAGAATTATTGAATTTATCACCCCTCCCATTTTTCATAGCATAATATTCGTTGTGGTAGCCAATCTAAACCAATAGAAATGTTGACTGGACGATATTATTGATTCGCCTCACATTTTGTAAACTCTCAGCAGGAAGCAAGAGCAACGTTTTTGCTCTATAATCTATCCTCTCTATTCCCGTATCAATACCCTTTCTTATAAGCCAGTAGCCTACTTGGCCGGGAGCATGTAATATCATCGATTATATTAGAGAACAACAGCTTTTTACATCTTGTCGAGGGAAAGGAAAAATATGAGGGTCGTTTTCTTCAACAAAAACGTTTTGTCTTACAAATACTTCTGCAGTTGGAAGAACAGTCGTTTGGGCTGGCAATAAAAACGCTTTTTTATTCCTCATCTTTTGACCTGACTTTTGCGCTAAGTCTTCTGTGAATGTTGGCAATCATTATCATGTTGTTTTTCAATGGAAAAATAGTTCAATGGAGCGTTAAAAGTGGGAAGAGCAGTTGTTGACTGAAGATTCATAACCATAATAATTCACTGGGCTGTAAAGCTCAACATTAAAATATTCTCATTATTCAAAATCGTTATCTTTCACAAAAAGTTGTATTGAGCTCTTCAAGTATTAGAGAATTATTCTTCTAGAGAATGACTCTCTCGTAAAAATTTTTTCAATAATAATTAGTTAATGAAATTAGCATAGTAAAATTAAATTACAATGTAGATATTGTTATCTTATGAACAAAATATTATTGTGGCAATCAGCTTATGAAAATGGTTCGATGATTTCATTGCTTATTGAAGATTTGATGGATGGATTTCAACATATTTTGTTCTAATTCAGGCTATCTTTCCAATTTTTACAATATAATTGCATTTAATAAAATTTTATTGTATTCCATGTTCAATAAGATTGCATCTTACTCCTCCTTTGGAACTAAACACATTCTTGCCTCATATTTTGCTCCTTTTGTAACTCAATGTTTTCAACAATTTTGAACTTTGATTCACAATTTTTTTCATTCTGCATAATATTTATTCAATCTTCAGAAAAAAACCTTCATAGGAAAACATTATTTCTTGGAAGTGATTCAGAAATAATGAATTTTCGTTTCCAGATTCTTTATTCCTGATTCAAATAAGTTAAATAATAAAATTATTAAGTTATTTAATTTAATAAGTCGTGTCAATTGTCTATTTAAGAGTTCTGCGGATCTAGATGGTCATTGAATGCGACATACAATTAATATATTAATATAATAATTATTTATTATTATAATAATAATTATAATATAAATAAATAATTATAATAATAATATTATTATATTAATACTAATATAATAATATAAATTATATTAAATAAATTAATCAATACTTGATTTTAATTAATAATAACGGGAGTGATAGCCGTGAGCCGTAGCAGGTATCTGTTCAATCAGATAGAGATAAGCTGCGTTCTCCTGGGAACTCTTTTTAAGGGGGACCGATCAGATTAGCCAGCAGAAAATACATTGTTTTCTGCTGTAAAATCACTTCCCTGTGGTTCGGAACCCACCTAAAACTGTAGGTCCAGCTCATCAATCACCATCATCCAGCTTATTACCCACAAGTCTCAGACCTATGTGGGCTTCATCCTCCAAAAAAAAAAATTATATCACACAGCAATTTATTATTATTATGACATAAATAATGTTGGTGAGAGAAGGATAGAATCTAGAGCGAATAAGTTGACTAATGAGGAGAATAAATAATAAGTTGCCAGTTAGCGGAGAGTTCGAGCTGAAAGTTCCATCTGACCCCAAAAGCAAAAACTTAGCTGACCAATCTGATTCAGGCCGATATTTTACACAAGCTTATCCCCAAACTTTGTGTGAAACAGTTATCTAGCGAATAATCAAAAGTTTGTTTTCGAAGCTGTTTGTTCGCACAGAATGCTTCAAACTTGTGCTCGTTACGGCAGTCATTGTAGCTTACATAAATGAGATTAATTCCGCAGTAGCAGATGCCTGATCAATAGTGAAATTTCCAGAGTCTGATGAACTAATTTGAAATTATAGCCTCTATAGTATTTGATGGTTATTCTTAACGGCCTGTGGACTTTTGCCCGCAGCAGATTTTTGTCCCCACACACCCCATAGACCATAGAGCTTGGATAGTAGAATGTTTCGGTAGATCAAGAGCAGGACACCAGGATATAACCAAAGACAATGTAAATTACATTATATTGTCTTTGATATAACTCATATAAAGAGTGGGCGTGGGAATATGATATTTTTCAAATAATCAGAATTCTGGTAATGAATAATTAGACAAAGTTGTCAAACCAAATTTATTAAAAATATAGAGATACTAGTTTCGGATGTTACTCCATAATCAATCTCAAACAAACTAAAACTAAAGTACAGAGCAGCTTAATATATACTAAACACAGAATGATACTATTGGCTACCTAAGGGATAAGCTGACCTTCATAATCGGTTGCCGAATGAATCGAAGGTCATAACAAGTCACGCCCACTAGTGGGAGGAGCAACAAGCAAAAATAAGAAACAAATCAAGAACTAAAAACCGTGAACATCTAGAAAGTAACAAAGAAGAACAAAACACAAGTAAATTGGGCTAGAATTGAATCATTTTTAAATTAGAAAATTGAAGCTCACTGAAATGCAGTCAAGGTCAACCAAGAAAGACGAAAGAACCGTTTTTTGAAAATAGGCTGGAATTATGATGAAACCAAGTTAGTTGTATTGAATTGGTTGAAATAAATTTGGTCATTTAAACTAGTATTTGAATCGTTTTTTACCAACCTAGTTATCTCCAAAGCTTCTAAAATGTTCAATTGTCTGCCTTTGCCAATCAAATGCAGAAATTCATCATTTTCTTCAGCCTTGAACTTGTGCCCATTATTAATGAGATGTTCTGCAAAATTTGAATATCCTTTCTGGGCTTTCCAATCCCTGATATGTTTATTTATTCTACATTTGAAACTTCTACCAGTCTGACCCACATAACAAGCATTACAATCACCGCAATTAAATTTATAAACCCCACTTTTATTCCAGATATCAATTTTGTCTTTACTACACCCGAACAAACTCTTTAAAATAGGTTTGGTTTCACTCTTTAAGTCTGTTTCACTGAAAATTTCCTCATGAAGCACAATAATTCACGAGTGAATTTCTGTCACAGCTTGTTTTCTGTATCGATTAGGGATTTAGGGAGGGTTCATCCCCTTTATTCTCCCTCCTGGATTCGTGCCTTTATCTAGTGAATGTCAAGCAGCAAATATCTAATAATCAGGGATGAACTAAACTACTACTTTCAGAGCCACCACTCTCAAGTTGGTTGATCAATGTGTTGACCAACTACATGATGTACAAGCTGGAAGTTATTATCTCTATGGTAGTTGGTTCATAATCGAGGAGTTGCACTAGACTAGATAATTGGAGAACTTTGGATGAAGTGCGAATGGAGAGAACAGAATGTGTTGAAAAGAGAGAGTTGGGAGGTGTTGGAGGGTAGTTTGGGATGGGTTTGTGGGTTATTGGGACTGACTGACTGGCCAACTGACCGGACAGCGACTGAACTGGGATACCCCAAAATCGGATTAAATCCTCAGACCCGGGGCGGTAATCCAACGCCAATGTACTTTGTGGGTTGCTGTAATTGCAAAGCGCTATTCAGAAGATAGGGAAGCGTACGTTTTGAAATTTGACCTCTGCAGGGTGGCGCGGTCACCATTTTCTGAATGCGAGGCCGTTATTAATTTTGCAAGTTGGACAGTTTCTCTCAATCAAGAACGGGAGCTTCCTCACTAAAAAAGGTGTAGCTGCCTTCCATTTCATCTCAAGCGGAATTATAAAACTAAAATTGTAAAACATATTTTCTGGCGTTTCTACGTCTATTCTTCGTCACGTAGAAGTATGGGAAGAGAGAGTATTACATAATTAAATGGCAATTTGAATTGTATATTAAACTATTGTCCACTATCCACTATATTATGTAAATTTAAATTACTTATGAAGTTTTTATTAATTTTGGTGCTGTTATTGATAACAAGGGTCAGCCTCAACGTGCACTACGGTATAAGTGTCGACAGCCAATTCCTTAAATAATTATTAAACACTGTCATACCGGTTCAAACTATACATATTATTACATGTACATCACGCTGAAGATGATGCCACAAACAGCTTTCAGTTATATCTCTATTTTTTGTAAGTAGATTGAATTTTTAAGGCTTAAATAATCGTCGTGGTCAAATATTGAGCGCGCAATCGGCAGCTCTGCTACCTAAAAAAAGTTCTGAGATATTTGAAAAACTTGCTAAAAAAAACCCAATACTTACCATTTTGCATCGAAAATTGCAAAAGTTTCCTGGGGGACTCCCCTTTGGCGGGGGAGTCAACCTCCAGACTCCCTTTGGGGGCGGGGGCGGCTTGAACAATTCGCCAAGGGCGCCATATACTCTAGCTACGTTCCTGTAATCCACATGGAGTACCTTTCTTATTTGAAATTCAAATATAAGTTCCAACGATTAGTAAGAAATAATATTTGGTCATCAACACAAGAAGTTAAACTCCAAAATACCGTACGTACTTGAAGCTCAGCTACAGTAGAATCTTTTCATTGATTCATTGATAAAATTACTAAAGTGTTATCTTCTCAAATGTGCAATGAAAAATAGTTCGAGATACTTAACTCTGGATTCAATTATTTGTAGTCCCAGACGTTGCGAAACCACGAACTCTGGAAGTTGGGAGCTCGATGCTTTCAATGTATTACATTTGAAGCTCGATACTCAGCAACATGATTATTGTGGGGCTCACCCACACCACCAATCTGTCCGACCTATCCAGGAAGTATTGGATTTATGTCAGTGATGCTGTCACAGCTGACAAATAATTTCGCTCCTCTATCAGAAAATTCTGCTTCAGGCGTAGAAGGAAGATGATGACGATTGTGCAATGACAATGATGGTTTTAGAAATGGAACTTGACGTCTTCCAACATGTCCAAATCATTTATTTTCTACGAGCTTTGAATTGTCCTCTTGTTCTATGGCCACGCAGTTTTCATTGATAAAAGAGTTCGGATTCCTTCTGCATTATCATAGAGGCACTGCTTTATAGAGTGCACATTGGCACATTGGCTTAGATATTTAATTAAACACAAGAAAGGGTTGAGCTTTCAGCACATTGAATTTAGGCCGGTCCTACAGTTTAAAACTTGTACTAGTTTTTTTTTTGTAGATTGCGTCTTGGAGACTCCAGTTATAGAGTATAAGACAAGTCAGATTAACAATTATACAATCTTATACACTAGATACCATAATTACTATAACAATTAGTTGAGGTGAGGCTTAATATTGATGTGAAAGGAACTCTTGTACTCTATAAAACGCTTTATCAACTATATATTTTTTTAATTGTTTTTAAATATTTCTATATTTTCAAGACTCTTCAAATCTGCGGTAGCTTGTTGTACAGTTTCCTACCAATATAACTAGGCTTTTGTTTGAATAAGCTACTATTGTGACTTACCAAGTGATGAATCTTCTCGGCTTCTTGTATTATAATCCTGTACGTCAAGATTTTGGTTATCACTCTTTTCTACATATAAATTTGCTTCATTCACATATAAGCTGGGCATAGTTAGGAGACCAAGTCTCTTGAACAGCGGCCTACGTGAATCTAATCTATTTACTCTTTTCATCCACCTTACACCTGGCAGCTTGATTTCATAAAGCCCAGCAGCACAGAAATACAAAGAAATCTAACATTATTCCATAGGAAGAACGACTCATATGATTTGATAAAATGAATATTTCGATAAATTTGTGAACATTTCTTTAAGAAAAGTACATCACTTGTCGATAACGACAGCTATTATCGACACGATAATCAATAGCTTGTACATGTACAATAAACTATTAATACCTGAAAAAGAAACATTTTACTCGAATTAGAGTTTCCTTATCACATTGCAGTCTTCAACCAGATTGTCTTCTAGAATTCTTGACCTATTTATTGGATCTATTGGACCTCAACCACTCAGTGCTAGAATGTCTATAGTGCATCAAATTGAATACCGAACATTTAGGCTTTTCAGCGTTGATCTAGAAGTAATAGTTGGAATATTATTATTTCAAAGTTATATTTGAGGTAGTCACGAGATACGCTTATTAAGCTTATTCTTTCCAATTATTTTCCAACGATCTTCATAGTTTTATAGTAGATTGAGAAGTGATAGCCAAGTGCCGTAGCAGGTATCTCTTCAATCAGAGATAAGCTACGAAACTCCTGGGCCATCTTTGTAACGGTGACCGATTGGATTGGCCAACAAAAAAGACTGTTCTCTACTGTAGAATCACTTCCCGGTGAATCGGAACCCACCAAAACTGTGGTCCAACTCATTTGTGGGTCTCAGACCCATGTGAGCTTCATCCTCGGAAAAAAAATTAAAATAAATAAGATTATCTGTCATGCAGGGTACTAACATGATTGTAGGGTTTTTGGTGATTTTCGTTCTGTAGTAAAACGAATGTTTATCTGTTCTAAAATAAAACAGTAGACCAAATAGCCCAGGCAATGAATGTTTTGTGTCGTAACAAATTAGGGGAAAGCTGAATTTTTGCAGGATGTTAGTATACATAGTACTTACTCAAAAAAACCAAAGTCCCGACCCCCACCCCGCTTGCTTCCCCCACCACCCCCCTATCAACATTGCAAGAGCAGTACTTAAGTTAAAGGCTTATAACTCGGAAACTAATTAAGGTATAGTTGTGATTCTCATCTCATTCAATACTCAAAACTATTCTCTAAAAAATATGTCATATACATTTTCTATGTAGATAGCCTAGTTTTTCAGTAAAAAAATAGTTTATAGAAAAAAATGTCACCACGAACCACAAATATCAACTTCAACTGATTATATCGTTTTTAATATCGCGTTATTGGTTGTGCCGTTCCTTACAAAACTTATAGATAATTTAATAAGCTTTAAAATGATGTGTCTATTGATTACTATAGTTCAAGTTATGGCGTCATAGTGAGTGATGAAATAGTAGCGGACACCGCGTCGCCGAACCCTACAGCACTGTGTATTGCATGGCGCTTGGCTATCCAGCCCAATCCAATAAATAATATTATTGTCAGACAAGCAAGACTATATAAGCCAATCAATAGTACACGTTTGAAAGTACATTTTCCGAAAAGTCCCCAAAAATCCCCCCTCATCTTTTCCCCCTAGCCCCCTAAAAGTTGAAAATTTTTCTAATTATTGGAAATTCGATATCTCTGTAACTAACTATCGAACAGAGTTGATTCTTCTTCCATAATATCAGTCATATAATGTTCTGCAATAAATGTGCTGTTCACTTTGCCGGTAAACCTGATAGTTTCTTTTATAAAAATTGAAATATCTTCAAAAGAGAAATCTATCAACTAGATTTTTCATTATTTAGGGGGACATTTTTGTATGTCAATTTACAGAAAATATTCCAATATTGAAAATATTTCAATTTTTATAAAAGAAACTATCAGGTTTACCGGCAAAGTGAACAGCACATTTATTGCAGAACATTATATGACTGATATTATGGAAGAAGAATCAACTCTGTTCGATAGTTAGTTACAGAGATATCGAATTTCCAATAATTAGAAAAATTTTCAACTTTGAGGGGGCTAGGGGGAAAAGATGAGGGGGGATTTTTGGGGACTTTTCGGAAAATGTACTTTCAAACGTGTACTATTGATTGGCTTATATAGTCTTGCTTGTCTGACAATAATTATTTATTGGATTGGGCTGGATAGCCAAGCGCCATGCAATACACAGTGCTGTAGGGTTCGGCGACGCGGTGTCCGCTACTATTTCATCACTCACTATGACGCCATAACTTGAACTATAGTAATCAATAGACACATCATTTTAAAGCTTATTAAATTATCTATAAGTTTTGTAAGGAACGGCACAACCAATAACGCGATATTAAAACGATATGATCAGTTGAAGTTGATTTTTGTGGTTCGTGGTGACATTTTTTTCTATAAACTATTTTTTTACTGAAAAACTAGGCTATCTACATAGAAAATGTATATAACATATTTTTTAGAGAGGTCCGTGAAGTTAGCCCCCCCCATGAAAGCACTAACGTTGAAAATAGTATGAATGGTTAGTGCTTCGTTAGTGCTGGTTAGTGCTTCAAGTCCCACCGTTAGTGCTCTTTTGGTTCCAGAGATATATGCAAAAAACACTGGGGGGGGCTAACTTCATGGAAGTTAGCCCCCCCCAGTGGAAATACTGAAGCTATGAAGTTGAAAATGATGTCAATCGTTAGTGCTTCGTTAGTGCTCATCATTGGATCAAGTCTTATCGTGATAGCTCTTCTGGTTCCAGAGATATATGCAAAAAACCTTGGGGGGGGCTAACTTCATGGAAGTTAGCCCCCCCCACAGTAGAAATACATGACATATGAAGTTGGAAATGGTGTCAATCGTTAGTGCTTCGTTAGTGCTGGTTGTTGAATGAAGCCCCATCGTTAGTGCTCTTTTGGTTCATGAGATATAAGCAAAAAACCTTGGGGGGGGGCTAACTTCAATGAAGTTAGCCCCCCCCATGATAGAAATACTGGAGCTATCGAGTTGAAAATAGTGTCAATCGTTAGTGCTTCGTTAGTGCTCGAAAATTATCCAAGTCCCATCGATAGTGCTCGTTTAGTTCGGGAGATATAATTGAAAAACCTAAGGGGGTCACCACGCCCTTTTTGAAAAAATTGAGCTATGAAGTCGAAAATGGTGTCAATCGTTAGTGCTTCGTTAGTGCTCAAAAAAACATACAGGTCCCATCGTTAGTGCTCTTCTGGTTCATGAGATATAAGCAAAAAACCTTGGGGGGGGCTAACTTCCATGAAGTTAGCCCCCCCCCATGATAGAAATACTGGAGCTATGGAGTTGAAAATAGTGTCAATCGTTAGTGCTTCGTTAGTGCTCGAAAATTATCCAAGTCCCATCGATAGTGCTC